>VDFB02000003.1:380046990-380360142 GCA_007258455.2 Sequoia sempervirens | reverse complement strand
CAAACCTCTTTCCATGTATTATCAACTCTACTATATAATAGACACCTTCCTAGATTTAAATTTCATATGATATATATGTACCCAAGTGTTTCCAATTGGAATTGCTATAATTATAGTTTTATGGCATTCTAGATATTCAAAATAGTTTTCATAAATCTACCAAATAGACCCATTCTTGACATTGAACCTACATAATTTTAGGTATGTCCAATGAAAGATTAGGGTCTAGGGTTCATAAATTTCAAATGCTTTAGTGTTGTACTAGATTTTGCATGCTTAGGCCTAGGGTTTAGCAAACTTAGGGTGAAGTTTCTGGTGGCCTCCTTGGCATAATTCTAGACCCCAAAGGGTGCCCACCTCTGGAATCGACAATGCGGTTTAGATTACTCTAATTTGTTAACTAAATTTGCAACAAACATCAAGATAAACTTTATGAATTTTAACCATTCTTTAACATATTGATTTCTAATCTAATTATAATTTAAAATTGAAACTAAAGTTTAATATATATCATTTTTTCCATACAAAGCAAATAAAATTTAAAACATTTAAGCAATGTGAATGATTTTTTTTTAGCTCGAAATTACCTAGTTTTCAAAATCAAAATGATTTGTTCAATTCCAATTTAGGGTTTTAACAATTTTTTTTGTTCCAATTCAATTTAGGGTTTCAGTTTTAAACAATTAGGGTTTTTAATGAAATTTTTTCGTTTCAATTCAAACTAGGGTTTTCAAATTCAATTTTTTTCGTTTGATTTGAATTCAGGGTTTCAAAAAGCTCGATTTGGATTTGTAAATGCGATGTTTTTATTTCATTTCGATTTCTAGGGTTTTGAAATGCAATTTTTTTTGTTTTGTTTCAATTAGGGTTTTCAAAATCAATTTTTTTTGGGTTTAATCAAACAATTTAAGATTTAAAAGTTAAATTTTGTTTCTAAAACACAATTCAAGGTTTTTTTTTCATTTTTATTAAAAAACATTTAAGTTTCATTGCAAGTTTTCATCTATTTTTACAATTATTGAATTCTACTATAACAATTAAAAAAATGATTAAAACGTGAAATAAATTAAAAAAAATACATGCTAAATTAACTTATTTCTTTTAAAATTTCAATTCAAAATAAAAAAATGCAAAAAAATGGCGTTTAGGTGGGGTACCTGTAGCTGGTCGTGGGGTTGCTGTCGCCAACACTCAGTCGGGGTCCCGTCCGCAGAGTAGTGAAAACTGTTCTTTTTAAAAAAAAAAATAGTAGTATAAAACGGGATCCCGATTTATACAACTTGGGATCCTATTATTTATAAATCGGGATCCCATATTTTATAAATCCAGATCTCCTTTCTTATAAATCGGGATCCCGTTCTGTTTCCATTGGTTCAGAATCCAATGGAAAACGGGATCCTGATTTTTAAAAAGCAGGATCCCATTTCATCTCAGGCTCGGGATCCCGAACCGTAACAGGATCCCGATTTTTAAAAATCGGGATCCCGTTTATTAAATCGGGATCCCATTTGTTCGATGTCGATTTCAATTTTTTGGCTAAGGGAAAAAACTTCCACATTTCGTGGACTCAACTTTGTGCACTTACCCTTATATTGGTGCTAGTGTTCTATCCAGAATCAACTTTGGGCACATATTCTCACCCATAAGTATCTTAAAGATGTTAATGTATTTGATTTCCCCCACTTTCCTTTGGTAGGAAGTGGTTCTATAGATGATCTTGAATACTTTGAAACTAGGGGCTCAATTGGTAAAGAATAGTCTCTTTTGGATCTTTCATACGAAATCTCAAGCTCTTTTCTGGCTGGATTCTTGGGATGGTCATTCTCTAATCCTTTCTACTCATCCTCACCTTTAGCCCCTTTATGATACTTTTATCATTATTGGTTGGGACACTATTGACCATTATAATATTTCCCATAATTGTGGGTTGGTTGTTCGTTTTCATTGGAAACATCCTTCTGAGTGGCCTACAGGAGGTTCTGAGGAAGATAGGGAAGAGTTGGCACAAATTTTAGAGTCTTGTGATTGCACTACCTTGCTTGGGAATAATGTTTTGGCTTGGGTAAGCAGTGATTTGTTTCCATTTTATCTCTTTCTATTTATAACATATAACGGTAACCTCTTTTACTGTATATGTATATTATTTACTTTATAATGCTACACAAATACAATAGACATTCAACAAAATTGGTATCTTGTATATTGTTTATTTCAAATTCTTTCATGCTCTAACAACTTGATCCAATGTTGCTTACCCTTGTTGAACACCAACAATAGTACATGTAAGTACATAACTTTCCCATTTTCAATAAATAGATCCGATCAAGCAATTGTAAATATTATTAATTATTTTTAAATTCAAATTATCTATATTGATTTCTGAATTGTTTTGCTAATAGATCTTTTACAATTCCCCTTTTTGCCTATAATATTTAGTACCAAATAATGTAGTTGGAATCTTCAATTGTCAAGCTAGCTATTACACAGCTTGCTTGTTTCAATATGTATCACACTATTCATTTCCCCTGGTTTTCCATAACAATCTACTCAAATTGCTTGTCTTGTATCAATCTGTTTAATGTGGGTTTTCGACCACCTCTTACTTGTGATTCTTAAGTGTTTTTCCAATAGTTGTTTTAGAATTTCTCTATTTTTGTTATTGTGTGATACATGATAAGATTCCTTGAGATTTTCCATGGACCTTACCTGCCTTTCTTGCTCAGGGGTTTGGCTAGAGCCCACGAGGCTTCATGATGCCAATATGGTAGGGAGGAGAACAAGCATGGGTTTAGTGTTTTTGGAGTCTATCATCATATATTTGTTGCTGCTTATATACATGGTCACACAAATTCTCACATCCACTTCTCCACAAAAAACATACTCTATTTTATCCATTGTATTTTTTATTGTTTCCACAACTCTCTTTTCAACTTCTTCAATAGATTACTTATAGAGAATCGTTTACTAGTATCCCATGCATTCAAAATCTTCTATTTTATCTCTTTTTGTTTACAACAAATAATGCTAACCTATTTTATTCTATCTATATTTTTTCCTTTCTAATGTTGCATAGATACAATAGACATTCTAAAAATTAGTGTATTGTAAATTGTCTATTTCAACTTACTTGTGATTCTTAAGTGTTTTTCTAATAGTTGTTTTAGAATTTCTCTAATTTTGTTATTATGTGATATATGATAAGAGTCCTTGAGATTGTCCATGGACCTTACCTGTCTTTCTTGCTCGGGGGTTTGGCTAGAGCCCATGAGGCTTCATGATGCCAATATGGTAGAGAGGACAATGAGCGTGGGTTTAGTGCTTTTGGATTCTATCGTCATATATTTGTTGCTACATATATACATGGAGACATAAATTCTCACATCCACTTGTCCATGAAAAAACATACTCTATTCTATCCATAGTATTTTTTATTGTTTCCACAACTCTCTTTTCAACTTATTCAATAGATTACTTATACACAATTGTTTACCACTATCCCATCTATTCAAAATCTCCTATTTTATCTCTTTCTATTTACAACAAATAATGCTAACCCATTTTATTCTATATCTATATTTTTTCCTTTATAATGTTGCACAAATACAATAGACATTCAAGGAAATTAGTGTATTGTAAATTGTTTATTTCAAATTCTTTTAGGGTCCAACAATTTGATCCAATGTTGCTCGCTCTTGTTGAACACCACCAACAGTACATGTAAGTACAAAACTTTCCTATTATCAATAAATAGATGTGGTGAACCAATTGTAAATATTATTAATTATATCTCTCACTTTCTTTGCAATGGAATGTAATTTTCCCAAGAATCTAGCTTTCTAGATAGACAACCGAGTGTGGTGAATGCGATGCTATGTAATTCATAAAGATGAAATTATTCTTTGCTCATGAGCATATTGTTTTTGTAGGTGGAAATCTACATAATTCTAGTCATCAGATATGATGTTCATTGGATAGATGCTTGGGTATCACATATTTCATTTAAAATCATCAAGATGAAGAAAAAAAATCATCGACTTTGGCCTGGAAGGTATGTAGGGAAGTGTTAGAAATTCTTTTGCATTTTTCATGACTTTAAAATTCTTGGAATTTTCCAAGAAATTATAAGTTATGCTATTTTCCATGGATTTTATAACACTTATGACTGCATACCCTGTAGGCGAAGAGTTCTTTAGTGTGCATGCATCGGATTTTCCAAATGGTGATCATTTCGATTGCATGTTGCATATACATCTACTTCAACATGGGTGCTCCAAAAAAATTGTTCATTACTCCCAACTATATAATGCTATCATATCAATATATAGATTTAGTGAACCAATTGTAAATATCATTAATTATTTTTTAGTTTCACATTGTCTTTATTGGTTTTGCACATATACTTAGTTACTTTTGATGCTTCCTTTTTCATTCTAATGGGTTGAGTAGAATATCTTTTTTGAAGTCAAAAAAAGCATTGTTTCCCCACAAAACAAGGCATACCTTGTAATTCAATTATTCTAAAAATGGAAAATATGTGTTGTGTCATCGTATTCTTCTTCTCATGAGACTTGTTTATTCATTTTCCATCAAAGATGGTGTAACTTAGTCTTCAATTGGATTATGCACATAATTTCTTTCTAAGTGCTATTTGTTCTTATTCTATTTGATCATCCATTTATTACTTTGGTTTAACTAAGTCCTTCTAATTATGTTCATACAACAATTATATAACATCTTTTTACTAGAACCAATCAATGAAAATTTAACATTTTTTACTTTCAATTTCCTTGTAATGTACTAATTTTGAGTCCTTTCTACTTGTGACGATTGTATTATACTACTACAAACCCATAAAACGCATGGATAATAATTCTTTTATTTACAAAATCATGGAGTAAATACTATTTATAAAAAGTATTCCTATATTAAAGATCTTTCTTTTTTGAAAAAATCATGAGTACTGACCATCATAAATAATATTCAAATAAGAAATAATCACAACAAATAACATGAAAGTAATAAATTATCTAATACCACACAAGATTTCCAACAAATATGTCATACCTAAATTTATGGATAAACTTTTTCAAAGAATATTTTTTTATTCAATATTACTAATTAAATTTTTAATTGAATAATAGTAATTAACAGGATCACTAATAACTTTTAAAAAAATGAGAATTCTTTAATATTCGATGCTTTTTATAAATATTATTTAATTCACAACTTGAAGTTTTCCATGTATTAGTATCCATATCTATCTTGTGATAATTAAATCATAACACTCAATTGATTGATTAACCTAGACAAAAACATTAAATATGGATGTGCATCTAGGCCTAACAACTATTAAACTAAAATACATATAAAATTATATCATACCTTAAATTTTGGAGAGAAATCATTATTAGTAACAAAACTAATTATTTAAAAATTTAAATTGTATTTAATTTTTCAAATGTAATTTATTAGGAAAAAAGTTATTAAAAAAACATTCTCCGAAGATTATTTTCATAATCAATTTCCAACTAAAAATTATTGTTGTGGAAACACAAAGATCAATTTACCGCTCTATGCAAATGGTTCTTAATCTCCCATGCATTGCATTATCTTAAAATAATTAAATAATAATCAATCAAACCATTCATTAACCTAGACAAAAATATCAAAGATCAATTACCTCTTTTATGTGCATCTAGGCCTAGCAACTATTAAACTAAAATACATATAAGGAGATAAATTATTATTATTAACAAAACTAATTATTTGAAAATTTAAATTGTATTTAATTTACCAAAAAACTAATTATTTGAAAATTTAAATTGTATTTAATTTACCAAATATGATTTATTAAGAGAAATTTTATTAAAAAATCATTTTAAAATAATTATTGTAATTAAAATTATTGATGATTAAGTGCTTGAGATTGCAATTAATGGATAGATTGCAAATAATCAACACGAAATAAAATAAGTCAAATTCATATCTTTTAATGCACACATAGC
This sequence comes from Sequoia sempervirens, assembly GCA_007258455.2. Classification (NCBI taxonomy): domain Eukaryota; kingdom Viridiplantae; phylum Streptophyta; class Pinopsida; order Cupressales; family Cupressaceae; genus Sequoia; species Sequoia sempervirens. The sequence goes on along the minus strand of VDFB02000003.1, from coordinate 380,354,137 downwards.
TTTGCTTTAATTGATCTATCCATCTAATTATCCATATAAATATTTAAATTGATTTTCGAACATCACTGTTCATTACAATTTACTCAACAAATCTTATCCTCATTCACCTCCTACTATAAACTAAATTGGCATTATTCCATATTGAATTATTAATATGCTTTTCCCTTTTTTGACTCATTCAAACAATTACAAATATTTCTAAATATTTATACTTCACATTGCATTACAAAAACATGTTTCTTCCTTACTTCCCATTCAATAGCCATTTGCCGTGGACCCCTATGGGCTGATCCTTGCATGCCTGTGCATGCAACTGCTAGTTATATCTGTTTCTGTCTAAAACTAAAAGCACTAATCAAACTGTTAATGCTTTTTTTTTTTAAGTTGCATGTAACTTGTTTTTTAAACACGATCATATCTGATTGTAAAAAAATACTAAAAATAACCATAATTTATTTTTGAAAACTTCTAAAAATAGAAAGAAAAAAAAACATTTTTAAAAATATGTATACACGACGCTGCATTGCATGCTTGAACGTTGCTTGAATGGCACGTTTGAACTCTTATAAAGTAGAATGCTATTGCTTATCAGGTAAATCAAGAAGAACTTTGCTATACCCAAATCGATTTCGAATAGTCTTTCTAATTAAATGTTTTTACAGCTTTTATTTATACCCAATTCAATTTCTGTCTTTGCATGGAATTGTTACTTATACCCAATTCAATTTCTGTGTCTGCATGGAGTTATTTCGTATACCTAATTCGATTTCTGTGTTTGCATGGAGTTACTGTTTTTATATGATGCAGTAAAGAAGCTCAGAAGATCTTTTTGTTAAATGTAGGAAATAATGGAAAATTGTATCTCTTTTTTTAAATGCCATGTCTTTCCAAGATCTCTAGGAAACAATGGAGAATTACATTTTTTTTAATGCTCAAGTCAATTCCAGTTTTCTTATATTGTAAGGATAACTAGGAAAAGATGCTTAATTATAATGGCAGGTTTCTTGATTATATTTTGTGTGGTACTGTGTACAGTAGTAGCTGCAACAGCAGGTGTGCAGATGAAGGGATAAAAACTAGTGGAAATGCTGATGTAGCTGCAATAGCAGGTGTGCAGATCAAACTAATTCCTAGCTAGGTTTTTTGAAAGCACAACTTGTATATCATGCAGAAGTTTTTTGTGTTTTCAGGAGTGCAAGAAGTGGCTGAAAGAAAGCAGACAGAGAATGAATGTTATTTGAAAATGGATGCCCCTCAGGAGTGTAGGAAGCAAGAAAACACAAGTGGGGTGTTGACAATGGATGGTCAAAAGCAGTCAGATAAAGAACGTCAAGGCAATCAGATAAAAAGTGTAAAACACGTGGTTTATAATGTTGGTCCAGGGAGACTGCGAATTGTAAGGCAGCAACAGATGAACCCTACCAGTGCCTCTCTTCCACTTCCTTCCCAACATGTAAGCAAATTGAAATTTCATGTAAAACTCATTCCAAATTTGTAGTTAAGTTGTGGATATCTCATAAATTTCTTTTGAACACATGGTTATGGTATTTTTTCTGCAGAAATTGAATTTAAGGGAGAAGGTGGAAGCAACAAAGAGAAAGCTTCAGCAAGGGTACCAGCAAGCGGAAAAGGGTTAGTGTTTTTTTTCCTGTTTCTGAAATGAATGAGAAGCCATGAATGAATGAAATGAGCTAAAGGATAAGTAATGGTTTTTGCAGCCAAGAAGAAACACACAATTCAAGTAATTGAAGTGCAAGATCTCCCCAAAGAGTATTATCGTTATCGTCATTATTAAGGCAATGGAAGACCCTTTTTCGTTGTGTCTTATGACACCACCTCTGTAATGGATTTGCAGTTTCCTTAACTACTGCGACTTTGACAGATGTTTACCATGCGTTGCTATTTGCACGTTGGCTTATGTTGTATATAACACCAGGCCCAGCTTACACTCATATGATGAGGAATTTATGAGGGCAATCGCTCCCTTCATCTAATAATATACCGGTGTCTTTAGACACCACCATTTCTCCGGAGATTTGAAGGCTCTATCTTGTTTTCTGAACTCTAATATGGCGGCCTTGATTTCTTTCTTGTCCTTAAGTTTTTCTATAAGATTAGCTTTTCCACAGGACGGTGTGTTCTGGTTAGTGTCTTTACTTGTTTTGTTGTAATTTCATTCGATTGAACATTATGAGTAATTGATACTGCCTTTCTATATTTAAAAAAATACAATGTTAGGGATTTCCAAAACAAGCACTTGGTTTTACTAGTTGCTCCAGCTCATGCAGTTGCTACAAAGAGCAACTGAACAGGAATCTATAGGTAAAATGGATTGCATGCTAATGGTTGAATGAGACTTTATGAGATATTTCTTGGAAAGACAAGTGGGAGAAGCTACCCTTTTGCATTAGATAAGTTTTGATGACATTGACTTTAATGTTTGGTTTCTTTTGCCTGATCACAAACAGGTTCCATTGGACATGAAGAACAAGATGCTAACACATTTGCTTCATGGGTAACTTCAAATTGGAACTTATCTTTGTCCTCGAAATAAAATGCAGAGATCTACCCTTATATTTTACTAAACTTCTCAGAATTAGAATGGAGAGTTAAAGTTAGGGATTTTTAAAATATGCACTTGGTTTTACTAAAGAATGACTGGTGTTTGACACATATGACCTTTTCAAATGTAGATTTAGGATTCGATTCAATAAGTATTGAATCTTTATTAAAATAAATAGGTACCAAAACAATGAGAGAAGCTCTCCTAAAGACATCGCGTCCTATATAGTTTCCCACTGTTGTTTGGTAAGAAGGGTTTTCAAGCAATAATAAATGTATTCAATAAAAAATAAAAGACACTCACTAGTTTATTAACTGAAACTGATGCTAACTCTCTCTATGTTGATGGACAGGTACAGCCTAACAAATGATATTGAAGCAGGCCCTAAGATTGCCCATATATATATATATATATATATATATATACCTGAACAAAGAGCTTGTTGCTTATGTAGGTCCTAACCATGGATGGAATGGTACATTAATTGTTACATGAGTCCATTGACATGATATTACTGTTGATTTCCATTGTAATATCCATACTATATATCAAATAATTTTATGCTTTTATTATCCAAACTAGATCCTAGTATATTGCAGTTCGGAATGACCAGGTTGACAATTGAGGAGTGCAGATCACATTTCAGCATATGGGCCTTAATGAAGGTAACAAATATAGGCATCTTCTTTATATATAAATACCTGAAGTGGGTTCCTTAGAAAATATAGAAATTGGTAGTTTGGTTAAGGATCAGTACCCAGGTATATAGACATGGTATACAGGTAAAATAAACATGGGTTATGCATGGGTCAATTTATGCAGCCACATTTGTGGATGGCGAAAATCAGTTGTCGAGTTCTTTGGAATCATTCACAAGGGGAATAATGAAGGATTGTGTTAATAGTTCAGGTAGCGGGATATTAATGTTTACAACAAGGATGAATTCATTTGGGGATATTAAGGATAACAAACTGTCAGGTGCTGTTGCATTCTCGTGCAGATGCAGAGCAGCTTATGCACTAACTGACCAGCAGCTGCCAGTCTTCTTAGGTATTAGGGATTGGTCATTTAGGTTCTTTTGTGCATGCCAGCTTTTTTTTCTTAAGAGAAATATCATACCATTTAGTTCAACCTATTCTAGTTTTTGTAGGGCATTATATATTATGTTTAGGGTGGTTGAATTGTAAGATGTTTAATTATTTAATATATATTTTTTGTTTGACAAAGTTTTGATATGGAGTATGGTTGGAACCAACATACATTATGTATTTTGTTGCAAACAAGCAGATTTGGAAATTCAGTTCAAAAGTATTTTGATCATTTGAGTCCCTTCAATTAATTTCAGTGAAATATAAGGCATTGCATTCAATGCAATCGTCACATATTTTTAACAACCTAATAATGCTGCAATCATGAGATGTGTTCAACAAGGGAATGAGCTAGGACATGATAGATTTGGAGAAATGTTATCAAACATAAGGAAACTGATTGCAGCATATGAAAAGTAGAAAATCCTCATAGGCAAAACAAATGTTAAGGACTGCGTAATATTTGATTATGCCCAAATAGCATGGTTATGTACCACAGTAAAAATGATAGTCACTCACTGCACTTGTTGAATGTAGTGTGTTTAGACGTACCCAAAGTATAGATTCACATGATTTTGCTGATGACCACTTCGATAGAGTGTTTCTACTATATTATCCAATGCTGCAATTTTGTGTGGATGTTGAATTGGTTAATGGGGCACTTGATATTATAAAGAATATAGTATTATTAGAAAGATATGTGGTTTTATAAGACAATTATAAATTCATTCAAGTTCTTGTAGTTAATGTTTATTATGACAATCTTGAATATTTTTGAAAATGATAATTAATGTTAGTAAATTAAATATATCCTTGAAGTTACTTCTTTCTAATAAATTTATCAATAATCTCTTAAATTATTACCATTGTGAATTTCTTAAAGTACAACACTTAAAAAATCTATCAATAGTTGATAGTTACATATATTTATAACCCTTTTAGCCAAGCAATATTCATTTTAATGGCTTTGAAAAATATAAATGTATGTTGTTTGGTCAACAAGACTATAAACATCTATATATATAGATTATTTGATGACACCTCAAATGTTATTCATAGTTTATTCAAGAATATATATGTTTATCTAATACAATTTTTTTTTATCATTGCTAAAATTTTAAATTTTAAATTCAAAATATATGAAAGAAGAACATAAAATTCAATTGAAAAATAACTTTTTTAAGCACAATCTTGGATAAAACTTGTAATCCTCCAACTATGAGACTTTTGAAGCTCCAAATAGAGCTTAATAATGAACACATGTACTTAAGTACTTAGGGAATTTTTTTATCATGTCTAAAGTTGTAAAATTAACATGTGTCATAATCTTACATTATTCTATGTATCACCCTTTCCTTATAAACAAAGGTTTTTCTTTCTAATCTTGGATCATTAATCATATTGTGTATATTTCTATCCTTTGATAAAATAAAATTATTCTCTCATGTTGGGGCTCTCTTCAATTTTAATTCAATCTCCTTGATCTTGGGTGGCTATCTCTATAGCTAAATATTACTTGGTATTAGAGAATTATATGTGAACTCTTACATTTTTTGAGTGTGTTGATTAACTTTATCAGTTACACTCTTGCATATTTCTTTTTCTAAAAATTATCTTTAACAAAAGATATATCATAGAACACTTGGCTAGTCACTTTTAATATAATTACAAAAATAGAATATAGGTATAATTAGACAATGTTGTTGACCATAAAAATCCATATAGTAGTTTACTTTATGGACAAATAGAATCAATATACAATGCCATTATTGATGGTACATTATATAATTTAGAATAATATGAAATTATCTTAGAGCAAAGGTTACACTTTCAACAATCAAAATTTTAAAAATCCTCTTTGTTACACATTAAAATGTGAGGATAACTACTAGCACATTTCATAAAATGTAAATATGCTTTTTTTCTTGATTGTGTATAAATATGTTTTGTTTATAGTGGTCATTTATTAGCATTTTTAAATTTCAATTGAAGAAAAACTTAGACTTAAATTACAAGTTTGTGAGTTTGATTCTAAATATTCTCCTCAAAATTAATATGTATACATCAAATACATGATGTATTAGATGTTAATTAACTTTAAACTCTAATGTGTAATGCATATAATGATATATGTCTTATCAAGAATGAAATATTTAAAAAAATTCTTCAAAGGAAACCACAATTGCAAGATTGGAATTTAGTGGGCCCTTAAATCATGGGATTTGCTAACAATATCCCAGCTTTACATTCAACTGGACGTTAAAATGAGAATGAGTATTGCGTACAGTCATTGAAAGTGCATGAAATCAGTCGGCAACATGAAAAGTTAATGACATTTATATACCAGAAGACAAGATAGATAAGAAAGAAATCATGGAAAAAGGCGTGACAAATATCAAAGTAACCAATAATATGAAGAGAGGTGAAGTAACTGTATTCTGCAATTCATGCCTTTGATGCTTTTATTTATTTTCACCTCTTCGTTAAGATGAACTATAAATAGTAGATTGAAATATGCATAACATCATCTCTCTCTCTCAAATATGCATACAAGACAATAGAGATTGTCCACAGTATCTTTCAAAGTGACTTGATTTTAAATCGTTCTTTTCAAGAGGAATTAAAAAAAACCCTCTTCAAGATTAACAATCATGGGTTTGGCATCTGTGTGGCATGAAGCTTTTCAACATCATTAAAAAATATATATTTTTTTATATCAAGCAGTCCGTATTTTGGGTATGTAAGGTCAGTTGGAACCTGGAGCGGAGTTGAGCCCGAGACCAATGGGAAGCAAACCAAGCCAACTATGCTACCCATGGGGCAAAATCATTAAAATATTGTTCATAAAAATTTGATACAAACTTTGAAATATTTAAATAATTCAAATTCAACATTTTTTTTAAAGAGAATAAGATATTAAACAATATTTTTTCATTTTCACTGGACAAATTATTCTTCATAACGTAGAAAACCTACAATAAGAGTAAATGGAATGACATTTGGTCTCAGATTTAACCCAATTTTTCTTTTATTATGAGGTGGCAATTTCTTCCTCCACTATGCATATTGGTGTGTAAATTTGATTTTTTAATTTGTCTCTTATTAATATTTGATATTATTTTTATAATCAAATATTTATTATTTGATGTGTAAAAGATTGCCAAAGATTTTTATTTATAAACAAACAATAAATCAATTTTATAAATAAAGCTAGTTAAAATATATGATAAAGTAATAAATTATTTATTTTATTTTTAAAAAATAAATAATTAACTACAATTTATTTTTTAAAAATAATAATAATTTTTTTTAAAAGTTTAATATTGTAATAAAGAAAATGATATTTTTAATGTTTTAAATTAAATTGATTTATAACTCTTGGGTTTTATCCTACTCATAATCTTGCTCTAGTTTGGTTTTGCTCTATGTGGGTTTCATGTTAAGTCCTAGGTCTAGCTAGATTTTGTTGAATTTCTGTTGTATTTTTCTTGCAATATGGTTGTAAAGTAGTGTTGCTGTTTTTTTTGGTTTGCAATAAAAAAGGTTGAGGTCCTTTAAAAAAAAATCACTTTTCTATGTTTTATCAAAGAATAAGTGTATTGGCAAAACAAACTTTTGAGTAATAAGATAAAATAAAATATTTAATAAATAAAATTAAAAAAATTGTGTTCATGTATATGTAGTAAATAAAATAAAAAATAGTTCTAAAGTAAAATAAACTAAATTTATAAGTTCAAATTTATAAGGAAAAAATATTTTAATTTAAGATTAATTTGATATATAGATAAAAACCGTGTATAAAATTTTATATTTTTATAACTTAATAATTTGAGGCTAATTATATACAAAATTTACTTACTATTTTTTAATGGTTTAATTTTTCAATCTATATTGTTAAATTTTATTAAAATCATACTTAAAAGTAGATGACGAAAAGGTATTTTAATTTTTTAATTAATTCTGATAACGTACATGTAGTTTTTGGAGAGAGGTTGCAGAGGTTGAGAAATTGTAGTTGCTTTTTAGGTCTTGGTTTGATGGGTTGCTACTATTTGGAAAGGATATTTCAGCTTCAAACATAATTTGTTGCTCCGAAATTCAATGGTGCCTCTTAAATATATATCCCATTCCCTTCATTACATTTCCCATTGCATTTTAAACTTAGTCGGTGGGAAAATTCCTTCACGGTACCCAAATTTTATATCTTTATAACTTAATAATTTGAGGCTAATTATATATCATGTCCCACCTTTCCATTGGGTTTTCTCCTAGCTCATGCACACACAACTATTATATACCAAATCACTTCAAGGATTAGGAATCATGTTTAATATTAAAAAAAAAAATGGAAATTAGAAGTTACAGATATTAAAAGTAATATCGATGATCACATTGCAAAGTTGAAGAATTTGAGAAATCAACTTATAATTGGAATATGAAGATTCTAAGATTCTCTATTGAAAGTATTTTAGATGAGTATCATAACTTCATACACACATTGGAGCTAACTAGGAAATTCAACAATATCAAATTAGAAGTATATGGATCTTTGTTTAATCAAGAGGGTAGGATTAAAAAGTTCATAGATGAATCTAGGAAGAGTTCTCAATAATTTATGGTTAGATGCAAATATAAGTATTATAATCAAAGTAAATCATATCAAAGTCAAAGACAAAATCAAGAGAACCAACACTAAAAAAACCAAAGGCAATGGAATCAACAAAGATATAATGTTCAAAAGGTGCAAAATGAAAGGAGAAATCACAAAGATAACTCTAAAATAGAAAAATATATCATATGTTACAATTGTAGAAAATGAAGGACACAGAAGTGATAAATATCCTAGAAAATCACATCTAGGAGAGAAGAAAATTTTGTCAAAGAGAATTTTTAAATTTTTCTCAAGAAATGATGATCATAATATATTAATAGCCTCTTTGTTTGCTCAAAGAAATTCAAATAACACATGCTATATTGATTCAAGAGTTATCCAACATGTATATGACTTAAAACAAAAATTCCTTTAGTTCTTTAGAAGTGAAAGGCGCAGGGATATTTCATGGGGATGCCAATTCACATGAAATTTAAGGAATATGTTGAATTCCAATGAAAGGACATGATGGTAAGAAGTTTGAAATAATAGATGTGAGTATTTTAAATAATTTAACAAAAAACATTCTCTCCGTAATGTGAGCATGATCATAACCTGAGGTAAACCTACCAAATCCATACTAATTAAACCAAGAATTAGCTAGTTAAGTCAAACACCCAATGAAATAATTGAAAACATCAAATAAATAAGTCATTTAAACATAAACAAACAATAATTGCTTAAAGGAAACTAATCTAATGATTCAAACATCATCCCATTGAGGGATTGGTGTTGCATTGATGTGGATGTCAACCCTTTCCCAACCCCTTAGTTGAAACAAGCTTCTAAATGGATTCAATTGATGAATATTGATGAAAATGGATGTAAACTAAGCTAAAATGGATAAAAAACTAAAATGAATGCAAATGCACAAAAGTGAGTATGCAAATGTGCAACATAACTTTTCTAAAATGGAAGTGGATCTATTTCTCAAAGAAATGAGGAGTATTTATAGGAGAAGATGGTGAATCAATGGTCAGGATTGATTTGATCAATCAATTGATGAGAAGAAATGAGAGGTGAAGGCATGGATCAAGGATTCTCATCAATGAATGAGAATGCAAGTTGACAAGGATAAATGATTTAATCAATGGCTCTCATTGATTCAATGAAGCACACTTCCTAAAAATTAGGAAGTTGTTAGAAAGATTGTTGCAAGATATTCCCATTCAAATGGAGGAATATTTAGGGGAATATTCCCTTGCAAGTGGGAGGGTGAGATAAATTAACCAATTAAGTAATTTAAGAAATTACTTAATTATGCAAAATGGAGGGAAATTAGGATTTCTATTAAATAATTAACTTATTTAATGAAAGAGGGTTAAACGACATTTAATTGAATAATTGAGATTATTTAATTAAATGAGAGGCATAAGAAATTTAATTAAATAATTTGCATTACCTAATTAAATAAGATGAAAATTAGCATGAAAGGGGATGAACTAGCCAAATAACATTGATTATTTGATTAATAGGAGAAAATGATGAATTTAGTTAAATAATGAAGATTATTTAATTAAACGATCAAAAAGAGGTGATTCAGGATGAAATGGTGTTAGTAATCAAATTCAGATGTGCAATATCAGTCAGGACAATTTTAAGTGTCTACATTTTTCCCCTCTTTGAAGAAAGGTACCTATTGCATTGGTTCAAAGATTAACGATTTTCAAACTAATGTTGTTGCTCAGATCAAAATTTAAAAATTCCTGATTTTTGGATGCCCCACTATTGTCCCAGTAGAAATTTTTTGGATGCCCCACTATTTCCCTAGTGGAAAAAATTATGTTGGTATACTTCCCCCTTGCGAGATCGAGCGAAAAAGATGGATTTTTGATCAAATTCATGACAAGAAGATGCGAGATTGGATCGGCTGCAAAGAGTACACAAAGATTATTCTTAGAAAGCTCAAATGTTTGATGTAGACAGATTTTATCATGTATAGAAAATCATTGTTTATGGGTAACCTCAAGTATATTTTGATATGTATCGCATAAATTCGATACTTAGATAGAAATTTTAGTAGAGATAGAAGAATGAGAAGAATAGGATGGATAGAAGAATGAGATGGATATTGATTAACCCTTATTTTTGAAATTGATTCAAAAGTCCAACAAGTCTATGATTCTTCGAGACTTTATTAGATATGGTGACAAGATTGATGATTTTCTTTGTAAGAGAGGGGGACCACCGCGTGCAAGACCCTAGGTCACAGAGGGTCAAGACGCGAGAGGCTACCCTAACTTACCTCAGCTAAGTGTAGTGTTTAAGGTATTGCGGATGAGAATGATGAGGGTTATAGAACCCTACAACCACTTGTCAATCCCAAGTTTTAAGATGGGGCTAGGCGAGTCATTTTTTAGGTCAAATTCTACACCTCAGGGAGCTCTCTCACTGAGGACGTCAGCACAGACTTTGGACGACAGCGGAACGCGCTAGCATCTCGAAAGTGCATTGTAGTCTGTATGGTCATAACACAACTGAGGAAAGGTTTAACTCATTAAAAAAATTAATGGCCTAGCTTAACAACTTCTAAGAGAACAAAACAATACTATGAAATAAGAGAAATATAGGTGGAGGTGATAAAATAGATATACCAAAGCTAAGGTGACGAAGACGATCTCATAGAAGAGCCTATTCGGTAGCTAGCTCCACAAAGTGCGTCCACCTACACATAGCAAGAGAGAAAATGTTGGGGGGGTTGTATAGGGGCCTACCTCAGTTAGACCCCCGTTTAGGTGTTTCCACCTCCATGGACAGCCGAAAGAATGAAATAAAGAAGCAATGTAATGAAAACACAAACACTACAATGCAGTATTATGCTACTCACCAAATGATAGAGGAGAGGAGAGGGAAGCTTACCACCTCCACCAAGAGCACTCAAGGCTGCTTGGGGGAGAAATGAGAGGAACTCAAGCCTCTGCTATGAATGGCATGGTCCTAAATGTGCTCTACCGAGTTGATGGAGTGTGATGTTGCTGCAATGGAATTCTTGGAATGCTTGGAAGCGAGTGAGAGTGAGCTTGTGGAGTGATGTGAGAGTGTGAGTATGGAAGCTTGATGTGATGAAGAGTTGGAATGCAAAATGGAAGAGTGAATATGAAGGAATGAGGATGAAAATGGCCATATTCGGGTCAGTTGGCCGAAGGAGGCATTACAACTTCACTACCAATGAGAAGAGTAATGCCTCTATTGGCTTAGCTGCAAGAATCTGCTAGGGACATAAGCATGCAACACGGACTTCTACACGCTGTGTGGGCATCCTAGATAGAAACGCCTCCACCGACACACAAAATAGGCTCCACGTGGACCACCAATAGTAGGCTTAAGTAAATTTAAGCCTCTAACTTTTCTTTTCTAAAGTGTATAAAGAAAAAAAGGGGAATTGTGCCTAGGGTGCAAAGTCACTCTTATACATTTTACCCCCACTTTAGCGAGCATGAGTACTGATGAGTGCTCGATAAAGTAGATCAAGAAGAAAGTAGGGTTAGAGAATTATACCTAAACCGTTGAGGAAGCAATACTCAGTCTGGAGTACCTGAAGGCGCATGAGATGTGAAGGACTCCATAGCTGCTCGAAACTATGAAGTTGGACAAAGCATCTTATAGGCCCACAAACCTGCAAGGAGGCAACCCCCAAGATCTTTAGCATGGAGGAAGCCCCAAGGAAGCGGACTCTACAGAGTCAAGAAGTGGTGACATGTCTACCCGTAGATAGAGCATGTCTGAAATAGCAACATGTCTACCCATAGATAGAGCGTGTCTAAAACGGCGACACATCTAACCGAAGATAGAGTGTGTCTAAACGGCGACACGTCTACCAGCAGATAGAGTGTGTCTAAAGTGGCAACACATCTACCCATAGATAGAGCATTTCTAAAGCGATGACACGTCTACCCACAGATAGAGCATGTCTAAAGTGACGACACGTCTACTCGCAGATAGAGCGTGTCTAAAAGTAGTCGGTCACGCAGATCAAAAAAAATTCAAAGGGATCCCTCAGGAACCCTTCAAAAGGAGAGGGTTTTGCTCAAGGGACACATTGTTTGAAAAGTAAGGTCTAGTCAGGGTGCCCCCAATCTAGACATAAAGAAGCAAATGGAATGAGTCTAGTCGGGCTGCCCCCAGGCTAGATGTGAAAGATTCCATTTGTTACAAAGAATTTTGAAGAGGACCCTAAGGAACCTGTCGTGAAGAAGAAAGAGGATCCGCTCAAGGGACACACAATTCAAAAGTGACCGTTCACCTTAAAGTGATTCGTCATCAAGGGATCCTTTTGAAAAATGTTCACTTCATCAAGGAATTTGAAAGGAAGGTCATGCCTCCATTCAAGGGGAAGTCAAAGCAGTTCCCACTTCAGAGGAAGGTCTTCAAGTCCTTTCTTTACAAACCCGTGATGAAGGAAATACATTCTGCTAGGGTTCCAAGTTGAGAATGCAATTCTAAGGAAAAAGAATGTTGTAAAGACTTTTAAGAAAAGATTCGTTTGGCAACAAATTCATTTTTTGAAAATCAAAGTGCTAAAGAAGAGAACGTTGTCACACATAGGAGGGACAACTCAAGCAAAGAAGAAAGAAAGATAAAGGGAAAGCAAAAAATAAAATACAAACAAAGGACATGGGGGGATCTGGTTTAGTAGGGTCAGATCTATCCAAGCTCATATAGTAATAGGTAACCTCAATGCAAGGTGAAAGATCATCAATCCTCAACCAGATCAAGAAGAATGCACGAAAAAAAAAGTAAAAAATAAAAAATTGGGTCAACATGGAAGTGAAGCCTAAATGCTCCCAACGCTTTGCATCATCCCCAATTTATCAAAAATTAGTCACAAACATGGAAGAATGATGGTACAAATAGAAGAAGGTTTATGACACACAAACTATGCCTATATCCAAGCACCAACATGGGTGATGATGGTCATCCAAGCACACATAGCACGAGTATGGGGGAACACAACACAAAACACACACACACACAAGATCAAGAAAAGGGGACCTCCTCCTAACACTGATTATCTAGGAGGTCATTCGCTTCCCAATCTAGATCCTCATAAGGGGAAGGAGGACAAGCCTGTAAGGGTGGAATGTTAAGAGGAGGAGCATCCAACCCTCCCACAACAAGGGCCAAGGAAGAGGGCCCCTCAAGGTCCTCTCCACCGAGCTCTTGTGGAGTCAAAGTCAGCGATTTTGCGAAGATCACCGACAGGGATGGGACTTCATCCACGGAATTAAACATGCATCCCATTGGAGCATCATGCTTATCCTCAATGGATGGCATAAGTTGTGCTTGAGATTCACTGTTAAGCTCACCAAATGACTCGGGAGCGGTGACGAACTTAGGGGAAGCCAAGACTAGTTTTGTCACAAGTACAAAACAAGTCATCACAGGGCCACCTTGCGAAGAAGGTGGACTCCTCTTACATCCTTTGTTGCCAAAAGGACCAACCTCTGCCTCTTTCTTTATGGGAGGAGATGAACTCCCTACAGATGAAGCTAGGGGTGTAAAGGAAGAGGAGGATAGAACCGCAGTGGACATGACCAAAGTGTTAACCATGTCCATGAACTTAGGGAAGGGATGAATAACCGGGAAGGACATCAGCAAAGGTAGCTCCGTTGAAGGAGTGATAAACACCTATACCCATTTAGGGTTAGGCACTTTTGTGCTTGTAATGGAAGCAAGAAGTGAATCAGGTTGAAGAGAAACAACAAGAAGGGAGGAAGGAGATGTAGTAGGAGGTCCTAAAATAGGAGTAGTTGTTTCTTCCTCCTTCTGCTATGAGGTGGTCTGCTCGGCTAGGAGAGCCTTTCGCCGACACTTGTGCTCATGTGCAAGGTGATTTATATGGCTCTTGGAGCTAGAAGCCAGAGGTTGTGAAGTGACAGGAGGTTCCCACTGGACCATAGGAATGTCCACTACAGTCATTTTGGGTGGAGAAATAGGTTCCTATATAGGAGTAGAGGGGGTAGGCTGACGAGCGATAGGAGTCGACTCGATAGCCTCAGTAGCGGGCCTCTTTCAACTCATTGCCTTAGGAGCAAGAGAAATAGGAGGCCACAAATTGAGTTCTCTATGAGAACCTTTCTTTCTACCATATAAGTAGTATCATGGTCTGGGAAATTCATTAGGCAGGTCCACAATTCTAATCTTAGGCCTATGCCAAGGAGGGATCATCGGACTTAGAGGATATCCACTGAGCTTTCTCATCTAGTACTCTTCCCAGGAAAGGGGAGAGGACGGGGCAGTCTGGGAAAGGGTCATTTTCTCTTTACCTTTACGAGAAGGAGAGGGAGTCGTTATGGGCTTCTCCTCCTTCTTCGGGGAAGATAGAGCAGATGGTATAGCCTTCTCTTTACCTTTATGGGGAGGAGAAGGGGCCGAAGTGGACTTATCTTTCTCTCCTCAAGAAGGGGTAGTCGTAAGTGCGGGCTCCTTCTTCTCATCTCAGGAAGAGGAGGCAACCAATTTTTCCGTTACAGGAAGGGTCATCTTTGGCTCCCCTTTACCCCAAATTTTATACTTCACATAGTTTTTGTAAAGTAGGTCTATCCTTGGTGGAAGTGGACCAACGGGAGAGGGCCAAAAGTGATCCAATGAATATCCACCATGAGATACCAAAGGCTGATACCCGGTATCATGCACTACATGCACGACACCCTCGTGGGAAAACTTTAAACACTTATGAATAACATATGTGATCCCATTCATGGAAGCCAACCCAGGAATTCCTAGCTTCACTCTGAATAGGTTCGATTCTGGGATGACTTTGAGGACTATGTTAACAGCCCTAGGTCCAGCTAGGATAGACAAAGTGATCGAGCCATAAGGTTTAAGACTCATACCATTGTGGGTACGGATGGTAGGTTTTGTTTCTCCATAGTTTTCTTTTTGCAATGAGTTCAATACTAATGTTTCTTCAGTAACAAAATTCGCACAGCTCGTGAGGTCTATCAAGACTCCCATCATAATGTTGCCATTGATGTGAGTGGGAATGTAAAGAGGTGAAGAATTGTTGTTTAAGGGTAGATCTTGTGTTGTAAATGTAATATCCTGCGAACTGGGTGTAGGTGGAACAGTAGAAGTTATTGTGACCATGTTTACATAGGCATGGGGTTGAGGAACAAAATCAGTGGGATCGATAATCATGTTGGCAGAATGTGACAGAAATGGGTCCGTGTATATATGTAATTCACTGTTAGTTTTCACCACTAATTTGTTTGTGTTTTGTTTGTTCCCATCGAGACAAATGCTACTATCCTCGATGTCGTCTTGTATCTCATGATGCAACCACATACAACGTTTAGTATCATGTTCGTTAACATGATGGTACTGAAAATAGGTGCTCCCATCATACCAATTAGGTTAAGGTTCCTTAGCAGGCTTAGGGGGCAGCAAAGTTATGATCTTATCCCTCAACAACTTTTGCAAGATAGAAGTGTAAGATTCAGACTTCATGAATTTTCAGTTGTGTTTGAGGTCGTTTTCATCGACAGCAGCTACTACATTCGCAACGGCTTTTCCTTTCCTAGAGATTGATACGATGGACTTTCCTTCAGGATGGGAGTGTGAGGAGGATCCCCTGAACTGAGCAACCGTCTGTTGGTATTCTCATAAGGCTGCACACAAATTTGCAAAAGAAGGGTATTTCATAAGGGTGAACTTCTCTTGCCAAGGTCTTTGTAAGTTCCCTATGAACACCTTCTACACATCAGAATCAGGCAACTGATACAATATTTGTGAAAGAAGCGCTTGATAACGCGCTATAAAATCAGTAATCTTCTCATTGTCTCCTTGCTTACATCAGATGAGATTCGAGAAGGTCATCTTCGGCTTGATGTTTGCTTGGAATTGTCTAAGGAATTGATTAACAAGCTGGTCAAATGAGAAAATAGAATTATCAGGCAAGGAACAATATCAATTGAGTGTTGTGTCCTTGAGGGATCAAGGAAATAGTTTAGCCATCAAGGGGTCATGATGGAAGAAGTTGGTGCAGAAGGTGTTAAAGGAAGACACATGTGTCTATGGATCCCCCTTACCACCAAACTTTTCAAATTTAGGAATCTCCATTCCATGAGGGAAGGGAGTGTTCAAGATGGAAATTAAGAATGGGATATGTTAGAAGAAAGGCTAGAAAATAGGTTGGGAAGAGGCTTGGGAAAGGCTCGCTAACTGACTCTGCATCTTACCCATATTCTAAAGTAGAGTATTCAAAATAGGGTTGTTATAAGATAAAGGGCTAGAGGAACCCCCTCGAGAGCCACCACCAATTCCACCTCCAGAACCACGACTGGTATGACTTCTACCAGAGCCACTACCAAAGACACCACCACTAGTAGAGACACTGTCATGACCTTCGCTGGAACCACCTTTGCTAGCACCACCTCTACTACTGAATCCACCATCACTACCAAAGCCTCCACCACCTATTCTTCCAAGACCCCCACCACCGGAGGTGATAGAAGGGGTAAAGCTAAAGCCCAACGGGACCTTATTCACCTTGATAGTTTCTAGTTGATTAGGGATGAAAGGGATACTAATGGAAGGGACAACATCATCCATGTAGATAGAGGTGGGAGGCATTAATAATCCTAGCTATCTCTCATGTTCTTTGAAGGTGATTCCTTGTGCAAAACCAGAGTTGCTTGAAGGGGCACACGCTTCAATGATACCGAAGAGACTACTTAGAAGTTGTACACCTGTTTTGTCTTTATCCATCATATGTTTTAGTTCACTAACAACCTGAATGGCTCTAGCCATCTTTAGATTTCTTTCCAAATGATTTTCAAGGTCGCCTAGCCCCCTTGTAAGGGTAGACACATATTCAACAGGGATTTGAACAACATCATGCTTGTCCACTAATGATGGCGTGGGGACGCAGGAGGAGTGGGGATGTGATCGGTTTCATCAATGAATCCTATCTCACCCCTCAACACCTGCTCATGCGCAACCAAACTAATGGCAGGACCAGAGAAGAGACCCATAGAGAGACCAAGTGAGACCTTCATTCTATCTATCGAGAGGTGTCGTACACTTCTCCTTACGATATGCCCAGAACTTGTGGATTGGGTTGTGATGCTCATAAACCTTCACAACACTTGAGAACACAACAATCACGAAGCAACTGGGGGAAGCCTCAACATTGACAGATGAATAGACATAGGTTCATGTCGAGTTCACCAAAAATGTAAGAGAGGGGGACCACCACATGCAAGACCCTAGGTCACAGAGGGTCAAGACGCGAGAGGCTGCCCTAACTTACCTTAGCTAAGTGTAGTGTTTAAGGCAGTGGGGATGAGAATGATGAGGGTTATAGAACCCTACGACCACTCATCAATCCCAAGTTTTAAGATGGGGCTAGGCGAGTTAGTTTTTAGGTCCAACTCTGCACCTCAGGGAGCTCTCTGCCCGAGGACGTCAACGTGGACTTTCGATGACAGCGCAATGTGTTGGCATCTCGAAAGCGCATTGTAGTCCATACGATCAGAACACAGCCGAGGCAAGGTTGAACTCGTTAAAATGACTAACGGCCTAGCTTAACAACTTCTAAGAGAAAAAAACAATACTATGAAATAAGAGAAATTTATGCAGAGGTGATAAAATAGATATACCAACTTAGCTAAGGTGACGAAGATGATCTCGTAGAAGAGCCTATTCGCCAGCTAGCTCCAAAAAGTGCATCCACCTACACACAACAAGAGAGAAAATGTTGGGGGGGCTGTATAGGTTCCTACCTCAGTCAGACCCCCGTTTAGGTGTTTCCACCTCCATGAACAACCAAAAGAATGAGATAAAGAAGCAATGTAATGAAAACACAAACACTACAATGCAGTATTGTGCTACTCACCAAATGATAGAGGAGAGGAGGGAAGCTTACCACCTCCACCAAGAGCACTCAAGGTTTCTTGGGGGAGAAATGAGAGGAACTCAAGCCTCTACTACAAATGGTGTGGTCCAAAATGTGCTCGATCAAGTTGATGGAGTGTGATATGCTACAATGGAATGCTTGGAAGTGAGTGAGAGTGAGCTTGTGGAGTGATGTGAGAGTGTGAGTATGGAAGTTTGATGTGATGAAGAGTTGGAATGCAAAATGGAAGAGTGAATATGAAGGAATTAGGATGAAAAAGGCCATATTCCAGTCGGTTGGCCGAAGGAGGCATTACAACTTCGCTGCCAATGAGAAGAGTTTAACACCTCTACTGGCTTAGCCGCAAGAATCTGCTAGGGACATACGTGTGCCGCATGGGTGTCTACACACTGCATGGGTGTACCCAACAAAAAATCCTCCACTAACACACAAAATAGGCTCCACGTGGACCGCCAACAGTGGGCATAAGTAAATTTAAGCCTCTGACTTTTATTTTCTAAAGTGTATAAAGGAAAAAAGGGGAATTGTGCCTAGGGTGCAAATTCGCTCTAATACATTCTTGTTCTAGGGATTGGGATACTTCATCATTTCATTCCTTATTTTGATATAACACATAGACATGATGCATCAAAGTATTACTAACTAGAATGGTGTTGTATCTAATGTGATGGACTTTAACTTTGCAAATAGATAGGATAATCCTTGCTCACACCTGACATACAGAAACCCCATTGGAATGTAGTTTAGAAGTTTAGAACATTTTGGAATGGGTCAAGAAGATAAATCATAAGAAAATATCATGGTGAACATGTTGGTTGTTGTGATTGTGTTGCTCATATGTGGTTGTCATTGATGTCAACACTATTAGTTTTTGATGTAGTGAAGGTTGTATATGTCGAGGATATTGAGAAAATTGTAAAGAGTTCCAGGTTGCCACTGGAACTGTGAAGGTCATGAAGGTGTCTTGTTTTGTACGTTGAATATTAGATGTTGTGGATTAAATGGCTTTCTATTGACTATATCTAGTTCATCTACCGAAATTATCAGAGGTCCACGTGAAGATCTGATCATGCTATGAACAGTTGTGTTCTAATAGTATTTTTGTGGTCTCTGTTAATGTTCCTGATTGAAGATTATGTGTTTCTGATAAAAAATTTTGTTGTAGATATTTCTCTATTAGTTCTTGTTGCTCATGGATTCTTCTAGATCATTCTTTATTCTTGTTGTAGATCCACATTGATCGGTGTGCTTGTGGTTGAAGATTTTTCTCGGTATGTTTGGTTTTTGTGTTCTTGGCCGACATGGTGGTTGTAGTGTGTTGTGGATCCTTGAAGATTTAATTTCGAATGTTTGGCATGCTCAAGGGTATTTTTTTGGATTGCATCATGGTATTGGTCGACTATTATGATCCACATTGAAAATTTATTTGTAAATTTGGGCCAACATTGAAAATATGTTTTATATTTCTGGCCAACTAAGTTGTTGATGTAATTTCATGTTGCAGATACATAAGAGCAATTTTTTGAGTGAAGTTAGTATGTACATAAGAGTGAATGTATGCCAGAGAAAGTGTAGATGTGTGAATAGTGTTCTAATCATTCGATTATAGAGTAGTGTGAGAATAAGTTTGGGCGAAGTGTGAAGAAGGTTTTTTGTGCTTAACTGGAACTGTAATCAGGCTTGTGAAGAAGCTATTTTTTTAGTTCATACTCTATGGATCTAATCCATATTGATGTGTATTGTTGGGCAATGGGCCCTCTTGTAATTGAGCAATGAGCTCTAGGAAGTGTGCTTGAATGCATGTGCATTCCCATTATTTCTCATTATACTTTTAACAGGGTATAATATTGTGGACTAACATCCACCATGGTTTTTCCCCTAATAGGTTTTCCACATAAAAATATTGGTGTTCTCTATGTTTCTGATGTGTTGATTGTTTATGGTTTATTGTTCATTCATCAAATCTGATATTAAGTTAAGTAAAGTTTGAAAAGTTTAAATATTCTGTGACAACCGATTCACACCCCTCTCAGTTGTTTTTCCTTGTTTTTACAACAATTGGTATTAGAGCAGGTTCCTCTAAAGAAGTTTAAAACTTGAGGTGATCCGAGATGGCATCATACAAGAAAGACAGTCCTAGATTTGATGGAACAAACTACTCATTGTGGAAAGCTAGGATGGAGTGCCATTTGAAGTGTATTGGTGAACCCTTCTGGAAAATTACAAAGAATAGATATGTTATTCCCTAGAGTGGTCCTTCCACTGCTGATTAGATTAAAGAGGCTGAGAATAATGTCTGGGCTAGGGAAGCTTTTTTGAGTGCTCTAACAGATTCGGAAATGAAAAATGTGTTAGGTCTAAAGACAACTCATGAGATGTAGATGAAGCTAGAAACTTGTTTGAAGGAGATGCACATGTGAAGATGGCTAAGCTACAGAGTTTGAAAGGAAAGTATGAAAATTTGAAGATGGGTGAAGATGAAAATATTTCTTCTTTTATGCAAAGTGTAAATGAACTAGTGATGGGTATTAGATGTGTTGGTGGTATCTTGGATGAGGAAGAAAGTGTGGCTAAGGTTCTCATATCATTTCCTCCCTCCTACAAAGCAAAAAGGCTCATGCTATTGAAGAAACCAGATTATTGACAATTTTTATGTGACGAGGGATACACTAATTGGTAAACTTGCTACCTTTGAGTTGAGTGAATTTGGTGATTATGTTCCTAAGACTAAAACTGCATTTAAGGCTATATGTTTGGAAGAAACAAGCAAATATATGATTCGGGAGAAAGTTCTAGAAAGACATTCAAGTATGAGGAAAAAATGAAACAACTTTAAGATGAAGAAAGAGAAGTAGAAGAGTTGGAAGCAGTGATTGTGAAGAAAGAAGGTAGAGGACAAGGTAAGTATAAAGGAAAGTTTCCTATCAAATGTTTTTCTTGAAGTAAAATAGGTCATTTTGCATCAAGGTGTCCTGAAAGAGTCCCTAGATCTAAGCCTTACAAATCTAGATTAAAAAAAAAATGCTACTTTTCTGAACAAGGAGTGACTGATGACGAGTCTGATAAAAAAAAATGGAAATGAAGATGATTGGGTTTTCATTGCTATCAAGGAAAATAGTCATGTGGCTATTGAATCTACTAAAGTTGAGAAAGCTCTTGCAGCCCGAATTGAAGAAAAGGATGAGTGGGTCATTGACAGCAGATGCTCACATCATATGATTGGTGACAAAAGAAAATTTGTAAGTCTAGAGAAGTATGACGGTGGCGTTGTAAGATTTGGACATAACAATGCTTGTATGATTCGTGGCAGAGGATCTATTTGTCTTGGTGGTAAGCATAACACTGATGATGTTCTTTATGTTGAAGGCTTCAAACACAACTTGTTAAGTGTTGGAAAGATGGTGGAAAAGGGTTATGATCATCAATTCAAAGATGGAAGATGCAAGATATTTGGAAGCTCTGGAAATGTAATTGCTTCAGGTAAATAGACAAAAGGTAATATTTTTCGCCTGAATGTTGCTAGTGAAAGTTTCATTTCTCAAGTAGATGGAAGTTAGTTATGGAGTAGAAGGTTGTGTCATGTGAATTTTGATAACATATTCAAAATAAGTTCCACTCAAGCATTAAGAGATCTACCTAAGCTAGTGAAGCCTACTAGCATAATTTGCAAGGAGTGTCAGATGGGAAAACAAACTAGAGTTTATTTTCAGAGAAAATAGCATCATTCAAATGGATTATAGGAGCTTGTGCATACTGATCAATGTGGTCCTCCTAGAGTTAGAAGTGTCCATGGTGAAAGTTAATTTATATTGCTTATTGATGATTACTCTAGAATGATATGGGTTGCTTTCTTAAGAGAAAAATGTGAAGCATTAGAGAAGTTCAAAAGTTTCAAAGCTATGGGAGAGAATGAGAAAGGTCTGAAAATCAAATGCTTAAGGTCAAACAGAGGTGGTGAGTTCACCTCCAGGGAGTTTAATTCTTTCTGTGAAGAGCATGGAATCAGAAGACAATTATCTGCTCCCCGAACCCCTCAATAGAATGGTGTTGCAGAGAGGAAGAACAAAACAATTCTAGATGCTGCTAGAACAATGATGATTGAAGGAAATGTGCCTCAAATTTATTGGAGTGAAGTTGTAAGCATTGTTCTGTACACATTAAATTGGGTAAATGTAAATGTTAATTTTGGTAAGACTCCTTTTGAACTATGGTTTGGTTATAAGCCTACTGTTAAATATTTCAAGATCTTTGGAAGCAAGTGTTATATCAAGAGAGGTGGCGATATAGGAAATTTTGATGTAAGAAGTGATGAAGGAATATTTCTAGGTTACTCTACTAGAAGCAAGGCCTACCGATGGTATTACAAAAGACTAAGAAAAATGGTTGAGAGTGCAAATGTTAGAGTTGATGAGGATTTTGCTAGATCATCTAGATATTGTGGATATGATTCAAATGAAGACAATATAAACAAAGGGAAGAATTTTCATACACAAATTTGAATTCAAATTGTGCCATATGTTCCGGTAAGACAAATTCCATTTGTTCTAGTAAATCAAGGTGGTCAAGAAGCAGAGACAAGTGCAAGTGCAGAAGAAATAACAAAATAATCAGAAGTTTGAGAGAATCCTAAAACTCTGAGGTATTTAAAGCTAAAGCATTCTGAAAATCAAATTATAGGAGACAAGAATAAAGGTGTACAAACTAGAAGAAAGATTGTAGAAGAGTATTGCATAATATCCAAGATTGAACCTAAAGATGTCAATGAAGCTTGCAATGATGAACACTAGATAGAAGCTATGAAGGAAGAATTAATGCAAATTGAAAAGAATAATACATGCGTACTTGTTCCTAGACCTAAAGATAAAAATGTGATTGGTACTAAATGGGTTTTTTGGAATAAGTTGAATGAACAAGGTGAAGTGGTCCGGAATAAATCAAGACTGGTATGTAAAGGGTATTCATAAATGGAAGGTATTGATTTTGAAGAAACCTTTGCCCCTATTGCCAGAATTGAAGTTGTAAGGTTATTTCTTGCTTATGCTACATATAAGAACTATAAAGTCTATCAAATGGATGTGAAGTCAACTTTTCTAAATGGTGAGCTAGAAGAAGAAGTATATATTGAAAATCCAGATGGATTTCAACTGACTAATAAGCAAACCATGGTTTTTCAATTGAAGAAAGCTCTATATGGACTCAAGCAAGCCCCCAGAGCTTGGTATGCTAGACTAGACAAATATTTAATGAAGCTTGGATTCAATAAAGGCACTGCTTATAGCAACTTGTATTTCAAATTGGATCATGAAAAAGAGTTAATTATTGAGGTCTTTGTTGATGACATTATTTTTGGAGGAGATGATAATCTATGTATGAAGTTTGTTGATGAAATGAAGAATGAATTTGAGATGAGTATGATTGGAGAGATGAAGTTCTTTCTAGGATTGCAAGTTACTCAGTTAGACAAGGGGATCTTCATATCTGAGTCCAAATATGTGAGAGAGTTGTTGAAGAAGTTTGGTATGGAAGACTCAAAACCTGTTGGTATCCCCATGGTAACCGAATGCAAATTAACACAGAATGATGATTCTCCTAAGGAAAATCAAACAAGATACAGGTCAATTATTGGTGCATTACTCTACTTAACTTAGACCAGACCAGACATTATGAATGTTGCATGTATCGTTGCTAGATTTTAGGCTGATCCAAAAGAGTCTCATGTGATTGTTGTAAAGAGAATCTTTAGATATTTGAAAGGAACAGTTGATTTTTGACTTGGGTATCTTATGGATGATGATCTTACTTTGAATGCATATACTGATGCGGATTGGGCAGGTGATGTTGATGATAAGAAGAGTACTAGTGGTGGTGGATTCTTCCTAGGGAAGAAATTGGTGTCTTGGTTGAGTAAAAAGCATAATTCCATTTCTCTATCTACTGTTGAGGCAAAGTATATTGCTACTACGAACAATTGTACTCAAGTGATGTCGATGAAACAGATGCTAAAAGATATCAGAGTAGTATATGATGAACCTATTGCCATATATTGTGACAACCCAAGTGCAATAAACATATCAAAGAATCTAGTGCTACATTATAAGACCAAGCATATATCAATCAAGTTTCACTTCTTGAGAGAAAAAGCGAGTGAGAAAGAAGTCATACTTGAGTATGTACCTACCAAAGAGCAGATTGTAGACATTTTCACTAAGTTGTTTCCAACGGATACTTTTGATTATATCAGAGGGATGCTAGGGGTAATTACCCCTCCTGATATAAACTAAAGATGCATTTTCTTGCATCAATTTGTGTGCTTCATAGATATTTCCTGATTCGGATTGATGTTTCCATGGCTGCTACTCAGGGGGAGTAGTCAGATGTGTAGATATGTGGTTCAGAGATTGTATGTGGAAAGATAATGCTTATCTTTGCCATTGATGTCAAAGGGGGAGAAGAGTAATGTGAAAATTTGTTGCTTACTTGGAGTGAAGAGTCATGTGGGGAGAAGATCATGTAGAAGAGGTCAAGGAAGAAGAGTCAGAATCTAAGGAGTAATATAATGTCCCCTTCCTAGGCAGTTTAGGTGTTTGAGGGGTTAGCCTATCATTCAGACCCTTGTAGGCTGATAGATGTGTTTAGAGGGTTGCTTTTGGCAATTGTCTTGAGTTTTGGGACATTACTCCATCAGTTGATTCAAGTTTGGGCCTTTGCAGAGTCTTACAGAGTGATATTCAAGCACTTACTATTTATATTAAGTCAAGCCGACAGGGGTTACTATTTCTGGTAAGGCACCTAGCTCAACTGGTCATCTCATTTTTGACCTAGTTTGACAGTTTGATGAGCAAATGAGGAATAATGGAGCATTTAATAATAATTAAATTATTATTATTATGACTTTATATTATAAAGTCACTTTAAGTGAAATATTAAAGTTCTTAATTATTTAAATGGCTTATTATAAAGTATTTTAATGACTTTATAATAAAAGAGGTGAAATGATTATTAAATGAGTATTTATTACTCAATAAAGTGGATGCCATTTATTGATTAATGTGCCTAAGTTCAAAAAGGGTGAATTTTATATTATTAAATGCATTTAAATTGCTTTTTTGAGGTGGTTGAACTTGAGAGAGAGATTATATATTTTCTCAAAGACAGAATAGAACTCATTATGATATGATTATTCAAATTTTGTCTAAGAACATTTGGAGTTGGAGAAACAAGGGTTTCTGCAATTAGATTTTGGAGAACTTCAAGTCTTCAGAATTAGGCATACTGAGGCTGTGAAAGATCAGCTGAAGATTGTCAATTGAGTGGCTTCATTCAAGAGTCATTACAGAGCTTATTGGTGAAGATTTAGATAAGGGTTTGAGTTGATTTCTTTCCAGAGAGAAATCCTTTTCATTGGCCGATCATTATTTATTGTCTGGCATGCATCACAAGGCAGTACAGATTTATCAGTTGCTGGTTTGCTAGCCATACATTACAACAACAAGGTCATACCCCTTCCACAACCAGAGTCGCCTTACCTTTTTGGTCAATCTCTCTTCCAGAGGTGGCACCTAGGGTTTATGAAGCTTTTGCACTAATTTCGAGGTGGGAGATTGCATTATTTCATTTGGTTGTACCATCACAGGCTTCTTTTCAGGCAACCACAAGCTTATTTAGGTTCATCAATAAATAGCTTGCCTTTTTATTTGCATGTTTAAATATCGCAATTGTAATCATTTTGAAAGGGAAATAAATCATCTGTCTTCAGATTATAAGCTGTATTCTTTCATATCTAGTCTTCTGGCATTCTATTTATATTTTTCAAGCATTTATTTCCAAAATCACGCCATTTTCTCTTATTGCAAAAACTACAAAGAAATCTCAAAAACAACCAAAAAAAATTGCATTTCCATCAGAGGTTGGGTTGAGAGACACCTAGTCACTTACAGTGGTATCAGAGCATAGTTTTATTGCCATCCTGTGCTTTTTCAGATAGACTTGTGCTTTTTCAATGGTTTTTCATGAGTAGAGACATTATATTCTACAAGTGTAGAGGAATAGGTAGAGTAGAGGATTGGACAGGTCCACCTATTCTAGAAGGTGAGATAGTATCAAGGGTTCTAGGTATACACAGATCCATTTCTAGTAGCAGTGAGAATAGTGCCACTACATTGATGGCAAATCAAGAGATTCCAACAGAGTCTCATAGGGATCTAGGGAAAGAACCTATCAGAGGTGAGATGTCTAAGACTGAGTTCAGACAGAGGCATGATAACATGATGGAAATGATGTCTCAGTTGATGGGTACGATGAGGCAATATGTTCCACCTCAACAACATTACATTCAGGTAGGACAGTCTACCAGGACTGTAGGCATAGATCAGCCACAAGTGTCAGTATAGCAACAATCGTCACCTATCTTTCATGAGCGTAGGCCTGGACAACCTACCTTTATTACTAGGGAAGCAACTTTGACTCCGAAGGTAGAGCAGCAGGGTCACCAACCAAATTTTTAGCCACAACATGGTACATCAATGGCCGACGTGACCAGATTCTTTGGAGAGTATTCGACATTGGCTCCTGAGATTAGGCAGTCTTTTTCTTTTCATGAGTTCATGGATGTGCATAGACCCAGGGGGAGGTAGATTTGAGCGCAGAGCTCCTCAGTACCAGCCACCACCACCACAGGTGAATCATGATCTTCAACATGTAGTGAGAAAGATTATCTTGCCTTATCTTGATGGCTCAGATAAGAGTTCAGCGAGGTCTTGGGTACAAAAGTTAGACAATTACCTATCTTTGAGACCTATGCAGGAGGACGAGGCCATTAAATTTTCCACGCTACATCTTGATGGATTAGCAGATGATTAGTGGCATCACAACATGTACACATTCAGTCATCACACAGTTACTACTTACTAGGAGTTCACGAACAGGCTCATAGAGTGCTTTGATAAGAAGGATCCAAAACTTTACTTTAGAGAGCTAGCTCATCTCAAGTAGACAAGTAGTTTGGATGCCTACATTTGTGAATTCCAGAGGGTTGTAGTCATGGTGATAGGTATTTCAGAGACAAGACTTGTCATTCTATTCATTGAGGGATTATATGAGTTGATGAGAGGTTGGGTCAAGGAATTTGATCCTCCTACTCTTCAGGATGCAATGAGGAAGGCACGCAGTATGGATCTTGCAGCACCTCGTAGCAAGTTCTCTTCAGGCTCATCATCCTATTTGAGGCCTAACAGATCATTTGATAAGAATAGAGCATTTGACAAGAAGAAGGATCCACCTGATCCACAGAGAAGAAATGCACCACCTTTTGATAGGGAAACTTTGAATGATCTACGCAAGAAAAAGTTGTGTTTTTGGTGCAAGGCACCTTATGATGAAAACCATGTATGCCCTCTTCGTCCTAAAGAAAAAAGTAACCAGATGGAGTGGTTTTATGAGGGAGAAGAGCAATCTGATTTGTCAGACCAACAAGTTGATTCAGAGCATTTAGATGATGAAAGGTTTGAAAATGATAGTGAAAATGAGGGAGGAAAGAAGCTACAGGAGGCACACTTGACTAGTCTTCAGAGAGATGGATCTTTTAGGCTATGTGGGCTCCTAGACGGTCAGAAAGTGATTACTCTACTTGAAACTGGTGCCACATATAAATTTATAGATGCACAGTTGGTAGAGAGACGAGGCATACAAACTGAGGAGTTTGAGGGTATTCCAGTCAAGGTGGTTGATGGGTGCACCCTCAAATGTGATAGGAGAATAGCAGATCTTCTGATGAGGCTTAACAACTATGAATTCAAGGTTGAATTCTACATTGTGAATATGGGAGATATTGATGTGGTACTTGGGATGGCATGGCTTCATGATTTGGGTGAGTTCACACTCAATCTTTGAGACATGGAGATGAAGTGTAAGGTAAACGGGAAACCACATGTCATAAAAGCCATCAGAGAGTAATTTGAAAGTGGTATCTTTTAGATGGATGGAGAGGCTCATTCATCATGATATGGTGGATTGGGCTGAAAAGTGTATGTTGTTACCAACACAACAAGAGCATCAGAAGGTTCAGTACCACCTTGACATCCAGGAACTGAGGACTAAACACTCTAAAGTGTTTAGTGGCATTCCACCTAGCAGACCTCTAGACAGGGGCATCAAGCACATTATCAAGTTGGGGGAGAGCGCAAAGCCCATTATGATCACAACATGAAAACATCTGAAGCACCTCAAGGATGAGATAGAGAAAACAATCAGTGAGTTGTTGGCTATGGGGCATATCAGACCTAGCAAGTCACCTTTTGCTTCATCGGTAGTATTGGTGAATAAAAAGGATGGGTCACTCTGGATGTGTATAGATTACCACTAGCTTAATAAGAAAACAATCAAAAACATGTACCCTATACCCCGCATCGATGAGTTGATTGACAAGTTGCATGGTGCTATCTTCTTCACGAAGATTGACTTGAGGTCCGGGTACCATCAGATTCAGATGAGGGAGCAGGACATTGAGAAAACTGCTTTCAGGTGCCATTGCAGTCACTTCGAGTTCTTGGTTATGCCTTTCGGTCTAACCAACACCCCTGCTACCTTTTAGGCTACAATGAACAGGGTCTTCAGTTCTCAGCTGCGGAGATATGTATTGGTCTTCTTCGATGACATTCTGGTATACAGTCGGTCATGGGAGGAGCGTATAGCTCACTTAGATACAGTTTTGGGTATTTTGGCGGAGGAGTCCTTGTACGCCAAGGAGTCCAAGTGTGAGCTAGGAATGGCTAAGTTGTTGAATCTTGGGCACATCATTAGTGCCAAGGGAGTCAGTATGGACCCTAAGAAGGTCCAAGCTATAGTAGAGTGGCCAGTACCAGAGAACCTTACCCAACTTAGAGGATTCATTGGGTTGTGTACTTTTTACAGACGATTTGTTAGTGGGTTCTCATGACATGCTGCACCCCTTACTAATCTGACAAAGAAAGGGGCATTTGCTTGGTCACTGCAAGCTCAAGAATTTTTTGATAGATTCAAGGTGATTATGACTTTGTGTCCAGTTTTAGCATTGCCATACTTTATGAAGTCTTTTGATTTGTATTGTGATGCCTCAGGAGAGAGCATTGGTGCCGTATTGATGCAAGAGAGATAGGTCCTATTTCTTTTGAGAGTAGGAAGCTTAGGGTTCCTGATAGATTTTATAGCATTTATGACAAGGAAATGTTAGCCATTATGCACGCTTTGGATAAGTTCAAGCAATACCTAGTAGGTAGTAAATTTAGTGTGCGTACAGATCACAAGATCCTAAAACACTTCCTTAGACAGCGAGACTTAAATGAAAGATAACAAAAGTGGAGTAGTAAATTGCAATCGTATTATTTTGATATCACCTTCATTAAGGGGAAGAAGAATGTTGTAGCTGATGCCTTGTCTTCCAAACTCTAGTTGAATGCTATGGCATAGATATTCGAGGATTGGAGGCACTGGATGATTGCAGGGTATGCTAAGAACCAACAGGCTTCTAGCATTGTTGATGAGACAGAGCAGGATAGTAGATACACCATTGTGAATGACTTGATCATTTACAAGGGGTTGATCTTTCTGGTTCCTAATTTAGAGTTGAAGGATACAGTTCTGAAAACCTTTCATGATCTTCCTATGGTAGGCCATCCCGGTTATTTCAAAACATATAAGCTGGTACGAGAACTGTTTACTTGGAAAGGGCTAAAGACTAATGTTCTTCAGTATGTACGAGAGTGTTTTGTTTGCCAGCAGAACAAACAGGAACACACATATCCTATTGGATTGCTTCAACCACTTCCAATACCTACCTGATAGGAAATGGGAATGTTTATTAATGGATTTCATCATGGGCTTGCCGAAAACCTAAGGAAAATATTTCATTTACGTGGTTGTTGATCGACTGACAAAATATGTACACTTTTTTTCGATCACCATTACATTCACAACATTGCAGACTATAGAGCTCTTCTTCAAAGAGGTATTTCGGTTACATGGTTTGCCTCAGACAATAGTCAGTGATAGAGATAGTCGGTTCATGAGCAACTTTTGGCAGGAGTTGTTCATGCTTTGTGGAACTGAACTGACACCTAGTACTAGCTACCATCCACAGACAGATGGGCAGACGGAGATCATCAATAAGTGGGTGGAAGGATATTTATGTAATTATATAGCTGGACAACAGAGAGCTTGGGTGAGGTGGATATACCTTTGTGAGTATTGTTATAACTCTACTCACCACATGACTATATAGATGACGCCCTTCATGGAATTATATGGGTATGAGGTGCCCAACCTTTTGGATTTGGTGTTGAGTGACAGCAGAGTTCCTAGCACAAGTGATATGTTATAGGATCAACAAGATATTTTGAGGTCTCTTAGAGACAACATTTAGTGGGAACAGAATCAGCAGAAGCAGTATGCTGATCAGAAAAGGGTTGAGCGTTCCTTTGCAGTGGGTGAAATGGTGTATCTCATGTTAAATCCTTATTGTCAGTCCACTTTGTGGAAGAATGGTACAGAGAAGTTGAAACCTCATTACTATGGTCCATTCAGAGTTATCAGGCAAGTGGGCGAGGTTGCATATGAGTTGGATTTACCGGCAGATAGCAGGGTTCACAATGTGTTTCACATTTCTCGCCTAAAGGAGTTGGGTCAACATATGATTCCCTCTCTAGTACTGCCAACCCTTGATGATGAGGGGAAATTGATACTAGTGCTTGAGGCCATCCTCGATGTTAGAGAGAGACACCTTCGGAGGTGGGTCATCAGAGAGTTTTTGATAAAATGGAGAGACTTGTCAGTTGAGGATGCTACATGGGAGTCAGAGGAGATTTTATAGCTCATCCAGAGCTGAGATTGCTTGAGGACAAGCAATTTCAGGGAGGGCAGACTATAATGTCCCCTTCCTAGGCAGTTCAGGTGTTTGAAGGGTTAGCCTATCATTCAAACCCCCGTAGGCTGACATATGTGTTTAGAGGGTTGCTTTTGGCAGTTATCCTGAGTTTTGGGGCATTACTCCATCAGTTGATTCAGGTTTGGGCCTTTGCAGAGTCTTACAAAGTGATATTTAGGCACTTACTATTTATAGTAAGTCGGGATGATAGGGGTTACTATTTCTGGCAGGGCACCTGGCTCAACTGGTCATCTTAGTTTCGACCCAGTTTGATAGTTTGATGAGAAAATAAGGAATAATGGAGCATTTAATAATAATTAAATGATTATTATTATGACTTTATATTATAAAGTCACTTTAAGTGAAATATTAAAGTTATTAATTATTTAAATGGCTTATTATAAAGTATTTTAATGACTTTATAATAAAAGAGGTGAAATGATTATTAAATGAGTATTTATCACTCAATAAAGTGGACGCCATTTATTGATTAATGTGCCTAAGTTCAAAAAGGGTGAATTTTATATTATTAAATGCATTTAAATTGCTTTTTTGAGGGGGTCAAAGTTGAGAGAGAGATTATATATTTTCTCAAAGATAGAATAGAACTCATTATGATATGATTATTCAAATTTTGTCTAAGAACATTTGGAGTTGGAGAGACAAGGGTTTCCGCAATCAGATTTTGGAGAACGTCAACTCTTTAGAATCAGGCATACTGAGGTTGTGAAAGATCAGCTAAAGATTGTCAGTTGAGTGGCTTCATTCAGGAGTCATTACAGAGCTTATTGATGAAGATTTAGATAAGGGTTTGAGTTGATTTCTTTCCAGAGAGAAATCCTTTTCATTGGACAATCATTATTTATTTTCTGGCATGCATCACAAGGTAGTACAAATTTATCAGTTGTTGGTTTGCTGGTCGTACATTACCGCAGCAAGGCCATACCCCTTCCACAGCTAGAGTCGCCTTGCGTTTTTGGTCAATCTCTCTTCCAGAGGTGGCGCCTATGGTTTTTGAAGCTTTTGCACTGATTTCGAGGTGGGAGATTGCATTATTTCATTTGGTCATACCATCATAGGCTTCTTTTCAAGCAACTACAAGCTTATTCAGGTTCATCAATAAATAGCTTGCCTTTTTATTTGCATGTTTAAATCTTGCAATTGTAATCATTTTGAAAGGGGAATAAATCATCTATCTTTAGATTATAAGCTGTATTCTTTCATATCTAGTCTTCTGGCATTTTATTTATATTTTTCAAGCATTTATTTCCAAAATCGCACCATTTTCTCTTATTGCAAAAACTACAAAAAAATCTCAAAAACAACAAAACAAACAAAAAAAAATGCATTTCCATCAGAGGTTGGGTTGAGAGATGCCTGGTCTCTTACAAGTAAGTGTTGATTGAGAGTTGGATTGATGATTTTTTTCAAATGATGTGTTGCCATCAATGCCAAAGGGGGAGATTGTTGGATGATGTGATTTTGTTGCTGATATGTGGTTGTCATTGATGTCAACACTATTGGAATTTGATGTAGTGAAGGTTGTATATGTCGAGGATATTGAGAAAATTGTAAAGGAAGAGTTCCAGGTTGCTAGTGGAAATATGAAGATCATGAAGTTTTCTTGTTTTGTACGTTAAAGATTAGTTGTTGTGGATTAAATGGTTTTATGTTGAGTGTATCTAGTTCATCTACCATAAGTTTCAGACGTCCGCATGAAGATCTGATCATGCTATGAACAGTTGTGTTCTAACAGTATTTTTGTGGTCTTTATTAGTGTTCCTAATTGAAGTTTGTGTTTTTGAAAATTTATGTTGTTGTGGATATTTCTCTGTTAGTTCTTGTTGCTCATGGATGCTTCTAGATCATTCTCTATTCTTGTTGTACATCCACGTTGATCATTGTGCTCGTGGTTAAATATTTTCCTTAGTATGTTCGGTTTTTGTGTTCTTGGCTAACATGGTGGTTTTAGTGTATTGTGAATCCTTGGAGATTTAATTTTTAATGTTTTGCATGCTTTAAGGTATTGTTTTGGGTCGCATCATGGTATTGGTTGATGGTGTTTGATCCACATTGAAAATGTATTTGTAAATTTGGGCCGACATTGAAAATATGTTTTATATTTCTGGCCAACTAAGTTGTTGATGTAATTTCATGTTGTGGATATATAAAAGTGATTGTTTGAGCGAAGTTAGTGTGTGCATAAGAGAAAATGTATTCTAGAGAAAGTGTAGATGTGTGAATATTGTTCTAATCATTCAATTGCAAAGCATAGTGAGAATAAGTTTGGGCGAAGTGTGAAGAAGATTTTTTGTGCTTAACTAGAACTATAATCAGGCTTGTGAAGAAGCTATTTTCTCAGTTCATACTCTGTGGATCTAATCCATATTCCTGTGTATTGTTGGGAAGTGAGCCCTCTTGTAATTGAGTAGTGAGCTATAGGCAGTGTGCTTGAATGCATGTGCATTCCCATTATTTCTCATTATACTTTTAACAGGGTATAATATTGTGGACTAACATCCACTATGGTTTTCCCCTAATAGGGTTTCCATGTAAAAATCTTGGTGTTCTCTGTGTTTCTGATGTGTTGATTGTTTATGGTTTATTGTTCATTCATCAGATCTGAGATTAAGTTAAGTTTGAAAAGTTTAATTTTTTTGTGACAACTGATTCACCCCCCCTCTCAATTGTTTGTTCGTGTTTTGCAAACAAAACAAACATTCAATGTTATTCATATCTATTGCCAAAAATTTTGTGATGTTTTGAGGATAAGAATCCAAAAAATGATTGCCAATGATACTGCCCATTGTTGGAAGAATATATCCTAGGACATGTTAGTTCGTGTTTTGCAAACAAAACAAACATTCAATGTTATTCATATCTATTGCCAAAAATTTTGTGATGTTTTGAGGATAAGAATCCAAAAAATGATTGCCAATGATACTGCCCATTGTTGGAAGAATATATCCTAGGACATGTTAGTGAATGCTAGCTATTAACAGTAAGTTGTTTGAAAGGTCGTTAATACAAGGTTCTTACGTTTAAGGTTTGCTTTCTAGTTATTGTTGTACCTGTTTCATTTTGTGTTACCAAAGGGTGAGTGTGACGATTGATTTATTATGGATGGAAGCTTATTATGTGGGTGAAAGTGAAATGAGATGGGTGATTTTGGACTTTTGAGTTCTCAGAAAAGCCAAAGTGGACTAATTCGCCCAGAGTGGTGAATGAGTCCCAATGTATGTATTTTTTGGAGATTTTTGTAGATTTGGATACCCATTTGGCTAAAACGGGCCCTAGTGCAATTTTCTGGAACTGGGACTAATTCGCCCAAAATGGCGAATGAGTCCTACCAGGCCTAAAAATTGGCACTTTCAGAATTTCATAGTCATTTCTAGTCTCCAGCAAGTTTACAGGTGCACACATTCAGTTTTATAGCTTTCTATTTTGTTTTACTTGCATTTCTATTCATCTTTCTAAGTCTTTTTGCATACAACATTGTGTTTTCAAACCCTTTGCATTTCTTAGTTTGCATTCAAATAGTGATCTTTTTCGTCAATCTTCTGCATTTAGATCATCTCATCTAGACATATTGCATCCATATAACATTAATCTTTGAATTTTTACATTTTATTTTGGCCCATCTTTCCCCTTTTAGGTGAAAAACCCTAGAAGGGCTAGAAAGACTTAGGGTGCCAAAATCTTTGTTTATAGACATAACTCAACAAATGGTATGGGTCTTCAAAAACTTTGTATATGGGATGAAATTTTTTAGTTACCGAAATAATTTTCTCACAAAATTTGTCCTCTTTCAAATTTGAACTCTTATTTCTATGCTCCTTTCTTTACTCTCCACATTTAATAACAAATTGTAACTATTTCATTTAAGTAGTTTACTTTCTTTGCAACAATCTCTTTTTATATTTTTAAAGCAATGAATCATTCAGGACTGTGATTCTTTGCACAATAATTTATTGAAATTCTCCCTTGATAATGGTTTTGGTAGTGTTTGGCTTTTTTGTTCTACCGATTTTCGTGGTAGTGCATGCACCCTTTCAAAACTTCATTGTCATTTTCCAATTTGAAATATCCTTTAATTTCTTATTTGGCTGCACTTTAGCCTTCAATCTATTTGAGAACAGCTTTCAAAAATATTTTTGATTGGAATTCTTTAAAATTATTCCTAGACTTACTTCACTTGAGTGGCATTCTTTTGCTAAAGAAACTTTGATCCCTCCTTAGTTTTGTTACAAATCCCCATTGGCGCCTTTCTTCTTTTGTTGTGCTTTGTTTTATTTTAACAAGTCATGACTCTTCAAACTGATTATACAATGATCCTTATGTCTTAGGCAATGTTGTAAATTAATCTCCTTTAGAATTCTATGACCTATGATTTGCTCCAATCAGCCATAACCTTCTTCAATTTCTCTTCCACGATCTTTCTTCAACTCTTCTCTAGCACTGTGATGATATCCTCAAACCTACTCTAACTTTCTTTATCAATAGAATAATTCATTATGTGAATAGTTCTTCACCAACATACAACAAAATTTTAAGTTATGTGATATTTTCTTAACATCAACAACTTTGATAAATCTTCTATTAAAAATTAGAGGTTTTGAATTATTCTTTATATGCTAAGCACACCAATGAACTCTATTTATTCTTGAAGGCATCTCCCACAACCAACAATGGATCACTTCTGCTTCGCACTTGCTCTTTATTGCTGCATTTTTGTGATTAACTTTCACTTGGATATTTTTCTTACAACAAGATCATATTTGAACTTCAAAACATTTATGTTTTTATAAGAGTCAAAGCTTCACAGGTAGAACTGGTATAGCTCTAATACCATGTACAAAATTGTAGAGCATAAATTGATATTATATTTTCTACATTGAAAAATATCAATCCAAATATCCTTAAATACATATGTGGATACGTGTATCTCTTACAAGAGACATGACTCTTCACCATTAAATAAAATTTATATTTTAACAGCTATTATAAATCTCCAAATCAAATCCAAGTTCTTGTATCCTTATAAAAGAGAATACTCTAGGCATAATGTAATATACATTTAGCTTGAGGGAAAGAAATAATTGGGCTTCATTTTTATGTACCTTACTATGGAAACTGAACCAATACTTTAGGAGCATGGGTGGTAGTACAAGTGTAATGAGGCTTCCAGTTTTGTGAAACTGGAACTTGGAAGTATAGAGAGTTTTTAAATATTCAATTATTGAAATACAAAAAATCAGAAGAACTTTGTGAAGATAAATAATTTATAAAAAACCTGAACATGTGCATAGTGTATACATAATGAACTTGAAAATAATATTCTATTATTCTTACATTGTGATAAAATATAGTATAGAACAATCATATAGCAAATATTGCTACCCTTTTATGGATTTATGAATTGGGTGCATTTTAAATTTCAAAAAAACAAAAAATCCAAGAACAATGTGATGCTAAAATAAAATCCATGAGAAAGTGAGCCTATCAAGGTTTCTTGCATATGTCCTTGTCAATTTCATTTTTGCTTCAAAAAAGCAAGATTTTTATGCCTTTATTTGTATTTATTGCAGTCTCCTTCTCACTTCTAAGCTTGCAGGCATTTTATGTCCCGTTTAAATGGCCTTAACCTTTCTTCCCTCCGCAACTTCTACTACTACATTTGAGGTTTTAATGGAAGCAAATAATGGAACCCCTATTTAAGCATTCTTGGAAGTTTCTTTAGAAAGTATTTCATGAGGTATGTCTTATACTACACCACCTAATGTTGTGCTTTCTATTCCAAAATTTGATAATGTATGTCATTGGATAGAATCTTTTACTTTGGCTAGATATTTTGTGGGTAAGGTCCCCCTCAAAAGCATACTAAAAGATTGGGTTGGTAGAACTTGGACCCCACATAAGATTCACCTTACCACTGTGAAACCTAAAGCAAGGTTTTTTATTTTTCATTTTACTAAAGAGATCCATGCTAAGAAAATTTTAGTGCATATATTATTTTATGTATGGTACACATAGTTATACACATGGTGTTAATCCTAGTTAGGTGTATCATTCAAATAAATTTAACTTTCCACCTCTTGTAAGTTTCGAGGAAGTTAAATTGCCATCACTTATTGTTAGTGGGATTCAAATACTTAGTCTTCTTCACTAATCATGTTGGCAGTTGCTTCCTTATTTTTTATATGTATGTCACTATCATTGCTTATTTAACATGTTGGTTTATCTGTGTGTTCTTTTATGCATTTCATTTATGTGTTTTCCTCATGTAGGTTAGAGTGTGTTTTTGTTCAAATTATGTGGTTTAATGGTACGAGGATTCTCTGTAGAGGTTCATGTGAGTTCTATGGTCACTCATCAATTCATTATATTAGTTTTTTTTTCAAAATTATCACAAATTATATGTTGGTCCTAAGTGAAGTACTCAAACTAATGCATGTCATCATTCACCACGTCAAAAGTTGCATATTCATAATGAAAAAAATTGTACTCAACTTTGTTCATTTTAGGGATAGCATACAACTAGCATACATCACCATCATTAATGTTGATGCATTCCTCATCAACACAAAAATTCACCATCACGAGACACCTCTTGTGAAGAATTGCATCCTTTAAATTGTCTTGTTGTTTCACCTTCATCTTGGTAACTTGCCATTACATTTTTTTCTAAAATCATGCTTTTGGTATAATTCTTCTTTCATGGGGAAAAATAAGGAAGAATGATAAAATAATGGAGAAAAATGGAGGTATAAGGAATAAACAAGAGAAAAAATAGTGATTATGATAGGCATAAATAGTAATTAGGGTGACAAGAGTGACAATTTTTTTTGTTTGAAGTTGGGTGATCGATTGTGGCAGAGATGATTAATTACCAATGGAGATATGCTTAGGGACCCTATGTACTAGTGCAGTTGTACAAAGATCTACATATAGTATGTTATAGGGGTGGCAAAGGTATGGCACACATCACACTATTGTAGATATGGTCCTAGGAGCATATTACAGTGACATGTGACCGATAGGCCAGAGGCTAGAGAGGGAGGTAGAGAAGCCAATGGTGTTCAACTGATGAGGTAGATTGAGGTGCCAGGTGGTAAAAAGTATGAATTATTAGAGGTGAGTTCTAAATGAGCTAGAGAATGGAGAGCAATGATAACTTTAAGAAACCCCCCTCAAAAAAAGATATAAAATTTTGGCGAACGTTTAATTGTTTTAAGAAAAAATATTAATTTCTATTGGCAAATATTTCCTTTCTTTTCAAAAATAAAACAAAATTTATTGGCGATTTTTTACATCACTAAAATTTTGTAGATAATTTTGGCAGATCTTGAAAAATAATAGGAAAATGCATTAATTATGATGGTGAATCTATTTGATTTAAAAATAATTCTCATGGAAAAGTAGGGGCCCAAGGGTGGAAATTATTGATGGGTTGAAGGGGTAGACTATAATATTTACTTTCCACCATTGTTTTAAAATATAATATAATGGCCCTCATTGTATTCTACAAGGTAAAATGTACCCATGATCTATAATTCTCATGGGGCTCAAAATTGTTTTTATATCAATGATCTACAAGGTAAAATGTACCCACAATCTATAATGCTCATGAGACCCAAAATTGTGGGCCCCATGAGCATTACAGATCATTGGTATATTTTACCTTGTAGAATACAAGGGATATTAGCTTATATTATAAATCAATGGTGGAAACTAAAGATTAGATATATGGCCCTAAAATGACTAATAATTATGATATACTATAATTAGTGAATTGATATATATTTCTACTATAATTTATAAAATTTCTAGTGAATCTAATCTAATCATGTATCAAATATTGTGGTGAATTTTTGAGTTAAAATTTAATAAAATAAATTATTTGGTGATTTAAATAGGACTATAATAAAATTTTGTAAGAATGTGGTGATTCAAGTCACATTGTAGCTCAAACTATTAGCCAATTTTGGATTACCAAATTTCAACTATTAGCCATTTTTTGAATATTAGCCACTAAAAAAATCACTAATGGAGAGGTGGTGTGGAGGCCCTACTAAAAGCATGAGGGATGGGCGGATGATCAAGAGGTGGCCTGGAATATATGTTCAACCCATGCTACATCATAGGGAGGTACCCCTATCTGATAGAGAGGTATTGGCCCGATCGGGTTACATGACAGTTTGGCATGTTGTAGGACATACTTGAGGGACCCCACAAGTTTGCTTAGTTGTCTTGGGAGATAGGGAAAAGGGGGCCACAAATAACCCCTTGGGTGGTCACTCATTCATGTAGGAGGGTAGAGTAAATGATGTGGGATGACCTTGGGACCATGCAAAGGTACATAGCTTGGTGAGAGAGACATAGACACGCACCTATAGAATCAACACGAGGATATGTGATAGTGGAAAGGATGAAGGTGGCTATAGAGGAGGATAGAAGGAGTAGATGATGGAGGATCAATCCAAGCCAATGTTGGGAGGGGAGGAAATCATCATGGAGGAGGTTATGGTGTCGAGCAATGAAGAGAGAGGGGAAGGGGAGGAGGAGCAGAGGGATGGAGAGGAGGATTGGATGGAGGTAGATGCAAAGATGGAGGTGAAGAGATCCCCCAACATGCCATCATTGGAGAATGTAACACCACTAAAGTCAACTAGAGGTGAGGGACACAACTTTGAGGCTTAATTAGTGGTAGTAGAGAGTTGGGTATCAACATTAGAGGGTTAACTCCAATAGGCCCAAGATGATCTAACTTCTATGACAACCAAGCGAGACAATTTGTAGGAGGAGCAAGAAATTTTGCAAGCATGGGTGAGAAATTTGTAGGGGTAGGTGTAACCAAAATGAGAGAGGTTGGTTTGAAGGGATTCAATATCCACTTGTAGGTGCAAAAAAAGCATTCCTATGTGCCACGAGCTCTCAGAATGACTTTGTCAAAGTTTGAAATTTTTTGGCTTTTAAGGATCTTAAGAGACTACCTCGAAAAGAGCACCCCAAAATAATTAGGATATTTGGGAAATGAAGATAGTCCTTCCCTAGTATTTACCTACCTACCCCGAAGTGTCCATGTTTCCCATTCATCAAAATTACTCTAAAG
The DNA here is from genome assembly GCA_007258455.2 of Sequoia sempervirens. NCBI lineage: Eukaryota > Viridiplantae > Streptophyta > Pinopsida > Cupressales > Cupressaceae > Sequoia > Sequoia sempervirens. The sequence goes on along the minus strand of VDFB02000003.1, from coordinate 380,313,969 downwards.
TTTACAAATTTTGCATTTTTTGCTCTTAAGGCTCTTAAGACACCACACCAAAAAGAGCACCCCAAAATGATCAGGTGACTTGGGAAATGAAGTTAGACCTTCGATAGTATTTAACTGCCTACCTCAACGTGTCCACGCTACCCATTCATCAAAATTATTATAAATTTCACAAATTTTGAATTTTTTGCTTTTAAGGCTCTTAAGAAACTACCCTAGAAAGAGCACCCTAGAATGATTAGGTTACTTGAGCAAAAAAATCAGACCTTCCCTAGTATTTACCTTCCTACCTTGATGTGTCCACATTGCCCATTTGTCAAAATTACTATAAATTTTACAAATTTGTATTTTTTTCTCTTAAGGCTCTTAAGACACTACCCCAAAAAGAGCACCCCAAAATGATCGGGTGACTTGCAACATGAATTCAAACCTTCCCTAGTATTTACCTTCCTACCTTGACATTTCCACATTGCCCACTTGTCAAAATTACTATAAATTTTACAAATTTTGTATTTTTTTCTCTTAAGGCTCTTAAGACACTACCCTGGATAGAGCACCCCAGAACGACCATATGACTTGGGAAACAAGGTCAAACCTTCCCTAGTATTTACCTACCTATCTCAACGTGTCCATGCTACCCATTCATCAAAACAACCCAAAACTTGACAATTTTACATTATTTTCTCTTACAACACTTTCAAGACTACCCTAGATTAGTGCACTTTGAAATCATGAGGGGTGCTTGGGTGAAGAAAGGAGGCCTTTCATAGTGTTGCAATTCCCACCTTGAAATTTTGGTATAGTTGGTTTCTCTCCATTATGCACAAAACAAAAAGATGCTTCTTTCCATTTTTGCACTATTTTCACTAACAACTTTTGCAAGAATGCATTTGAGATTGGAACACACAAACGATGTTGAGTTAACCCAAACCAAGAGAGCTTGGATTGAAGGGATTTTATATCCATCTGGAGGTGCAGACAAAGCATTCATACATTCCATGAGCTCTTGGAATGACTTTGTCAAAGTTTGACAATTTTTTGCTTTTAGGGCTCTTAAGAGACTACCCCGAAAAGAGCACCCCAAAACGATCAGGTGATTTAGGAAATGAAGTTAGACCTTCCCTAGTATTTACTTGCCTGCCTTGACTTATTCACATTTCCCATTCATAAAAATTACTATAAATTTTATAAATTTTGCATTTTTTCTCTTAAGGCTCTTAAGACACTACCCTAAAAAGAGCACCCCAAAAAAATAAGGTGATTTTGGCAACAAAGTCAAACCTTCCCTAGTATTTAACTTCCTACCTCGATGTGTCCACATTTCCCATTCATCAAAATTACTATAAATTTCATATTTTTTGCATATTTTTCTCTTAAGGCTCTTAACACACTACCCTAAAAAGAGCACCCCAGAATGATCGGGTGACTTGGGGAGCAAAATTAGACCTTCCCTAGTATTTACCTTTCTATCTTGATGTGTCTAAGTTTCCAATTCATCAAAATTAATACAAATTTTACAAATTTTGCATTTTTTTCTCTTAAAGCTCATAAGACACTACTGCAAAAAAGCACCCCAAAATGTGATCAGGTGACTTGGGAAAAAAAAGTCAGACCTTCCCAAGTTAATATGCATGCAAAAAGTAAAACAAATTTTATTGTAGGTTGAAAAATTTGTAAATAAGTTATCTACGTGTCATTGGAAATATCCTTATTATGCATCCTCCTAATCTCTTCCAACATTTTGTATCACTACAAACATTGCCAATCATAATGGAGAAAAAATAATTTTTTAATTACTTGACATAAAAAATGCTCATATACATAAACTAAAACATTAAAATAGATTTTATTAAAAGAAAGTAAATAATTTGATTGACTTAAATTAAAATAGTTAATCGCTAGTTAAAATTTTCCCCTCTCCTATAGTTCCATGGTAGAAACTAATAAATATCTGACATTATATTGCATTACTTTTAAAGCATCCTACATATACTTTGAATTGAAATTCATTATTTTTACTTCAAAATTATTGAAATTTTTTTATTAGATTAAGATTGGAAGGGCCAATACCCATTACAAAAACAACCATTGAGGCAGAAGAGAGGTGGCTCACAAAAAGAAAGACTCACGAGAAGTGAGGTGGGAAAGGACCAAAAACAACCCAAGATTTTGACTAGAGCATGGAACCGATAACATACCAGTTGTAGAGAAAAGAAACTGCAGCAATAAAGGACCATCCCAAAACACACTTGAGATGGAAAAACCCCAAAATAGGGCCATCAAGGTGGTTTAAAACCAAACTTCAACAAATCCTTCAAAGGAGAGGCAATGCACAGAACCCTGGACCATTCAAGGGAATCTTATCCAAAGGGATACCAATCTCAGCATCAAGGTTGCACTTATCTAAAACACCTTCATTAACAAAGGGACCATGCTCATGATCCATTGTCTTTCCCTCAATAAAAGAGGATCCTTCAAATAAGGCATGCACATTGGAATGCATCTTATCATGAACAACATGGCACAACAAGGAGAAGGGTCCATCAATGTGGAGATGGTACTACTGTGAAAAATTGTAATGCAAAGTCTGATTCCAAACCCCAAGCCTGGGGCTCAAATTGATAGCATTGGGAAACTTCTTACCAAACTCAACACAAATCCTAAATTTAACATACAAAAAACATGTTCTATTTCTTGTAGCATTATCAATAGTAATCAATTGACCAAAAGAATCAAGAATACCCTAAAAAATATCTTCATCCCAAAATTCCAAAAGGAACTCAAGGAGACAAACCCAAATAGGGGAAAAATTTATCTTAAAAGCATTGAACCCAACCACCCAGCATTGAAGGAAAAGGAAATCCTTACCAAAAAACTAGGGGCCAACCAAAAGAACCCAAGAGCAATCTTCACTAGTAAATTGAAAGAGAATAGAAGGAAACTATTTGGAAAAGCCTTCACACTCTACAAACTAGAAACAAACTAGCAATCAAAATATCAACTGCGAATAATATCAATATTGGGTCTTCTCCCAATAAATCTGACAATAAGAGCATGTCACAGATTAGCAGCGGCTCGGTCCAAACACACATCAGAAATAGAAATGACAAGGGAAGAAATCATCAACCCACATGCAGGCTACTCAAGATCAAAAGAAAGATCATGTGTATATGGAGCCACCCCCTATGAGGGGACCCAATAACAACCATAAGAGGAGACACAACAACAAAGCAACTATCAACAAAAAGGGAAGAAACCTTTGAAGGAGGTAGAAGAAAAACCCTTTTCAAAGAGCTCCCAAAGTCATTTTTCTAACACACAACAAGTAAATAAGGATTAATGACATGAACAACTCATGTTGAGCCTCTAACCACATGGCCAAGATCGAATCCTCAATCGCATCAGGAAGCAAAGCACCTTGCACAGAGGGCACAGGTTTATGGTGAGCCTCAAGAAGGATATCTAGGAGAGATTTGTTCTCCTCATCTTAGAAACCCCAAGATTCCAGCCCTCAGATCCATCGTTGCAAGGAAAAGGAGCAAAGCTAGAATAGGGGAGAGCCAAACTAGGAACGTGTGAAGCACCTCCAATCTCAGTCGCTAGGAAAAAAGAACCCATGCCTCCATCATCATCGTCACCATCCATAGTGCCCACTCAATTGCCACAATCAACACCTACATAGAAACCTCTGCATCTACCAACTTTGTTTAGGGTTTGTGATGAGTTTTCCACTGCCCTCGTCATCGCCCTCGTCACTACTCTCATCATTTTTTTTTAAGATTTAAAGATAAAATTATTGAAAAGTTATTTTATTTACTTAAAAATTAATTTAATTTACTTTTATTTGCTTAATAATTATTGTATAATTTTAATTTTTAAATACATGCATATGTTGTGTTTGAATTATAATCAATTATTAACAATAATTAATAATGCTAACAATAAATTTTTAAAAAAGAAATATGTCATTTTTACCAAGTTTACCATAAATGGACATTTTGAAACATTTACCACTTTATTCTACTCTACTTGTTTATGTCTTACACTGCTAAGTGGAAAACAATATTTTTTATAATATTCTCCCTTAATGTGTACGGCTTCCATTAATTTTCTTTTAAGCACAAATCAAATGTATATTGTAATAAAATTTCTGATTTTACAGTTAATCAAATTGTTGTTAATTTATTTATTTAATATTTATATTAAATAATTTTATTTATAAATTTATAAATTTATTATTTTTTCATATATGATTAATAAATAAATTTAATAATAATCAATTAAATTATTTTTAACATAACAAGCCAATAGGCTATTTTTTTTTAAGTTTCCGTCGGGATTTTTGTCAGCCCAGCCGTGAATTGGATTTGTTGGCGCCAGAGATGTACCGACTAGCGGTGACTTGACTGGGTTCTTTTATGGCACGTGGAGCTTCGTATTTACGTGGGTTGGCGGTGGTGGAGTTGGTGTCCTTGGTACGCGAAAGGTGAAACGTAAGTGTTTTCTCATGCGAGGGTTAAACCATCTTGTCATTCTTGTGCGATGGCGGTGGATGAAGTGAATGCAATATTCAATGTTATAGTGTGGGAAAGTATACTTCAAATGATTAAGTTGTATTGTCAAAAGAGCCATTGTGGTGTTGGTTTGATAGCAGATTATTGTTAAAATCGTCGCCTTCGGCTTCATTTTTTACTAGATAGGAGGGTTTTAAAACTGTTGTACTACAGAATCTATAAGTCATTTTACATGGGTATTTTGCATAAATGATTAATTTATTGTTCATGTCTTTCGTTCTCTCCTCATTGTTCCTTTGATAGTAGGTTTGAGGATTTTAACACTGATGTGTTGCGAAATGTGTGAGAAAGTATATTGATTAAGTTGCATTGCCATTATAGTGCTGGTTTGATAGCAGACTACTGTAAAAATCATCGACTTTAGCTCGGTTTGATAGCAGATTGGAGGGTTTTAAGACTATTGTGCTCCAGAATTTGTAAATTGTTTTACATGGGTATTTTGTGTAAATGATTAATATATTGTTTGTGTCTTTTTCTCTCTGCTTATTGTTCCTTGTTATATGTTTGCAGCTTTGTCGTTATACCCATTTTGGAGACTTCAAAGAGATTACGGCTCTATATGGATGGATAGAAGGTTTGAGGGTTTTAACACTGATGTGCTACGAAATGTGTGAGAAAGTATATTGATTAAGTTGCATTGCCATTATGGTGTTGGTTTGATAGCAGACTATTATAAAAATCATCGACTTTGGCTCGTTTTGATAGTAGATTGGAGGGTTTTAAGACTGTTGTGCTCTGGAATCTGTAAGTTGTTTTACATGGGTATTTTTTGTAAATGATTAATATATTGTTTGTGTCTTTTTCTCTCTGCTTATTGTTCCTTGTTATATGTTTGCATATTTTTCATTATACCCATTTTGGAGACTTCAAAGAGATTATGGCTCTGTATGGATGGATTTATTGCAATTAAATCTTGTTTCTTTCGCCAAAAAATATGGTTAGGGTTAGTGATTTTTTTGGGTTTCATTTATTGTTTGTAGTTATTGTGCTCTGGCATCTGTAAGTTGTTTTACATGGGTATTTTGAGTAAATGATTAATTTATTGTTGATGTGTTTCGCTCTCTAAGTATTGTTCCTTGTTATATGTTTCTATCTTTGTCATTATACCCATTTTGGAGACTTCAAAGAGATTATGGCTTTGTATGGATGGATTTATTGTAGCTAAATCTTCTTTCTTCAGTCAAAAAATCTGGTTAGGGTTAGTAATTTTTTCTCGCTCCATTTATTGTTTGTAGTTATCTTTATGCATATTTGGCATTATTTCCATGATGAGAAATCCTATTTAGGGCTGGGTTGTTGAAAATCCTAGTGGAAACTTCAAACAAATAGCCTATCAGCTAAAATTATAAAGTTGAACACATAAAAGAGCTATTAGAATAACACTTAAAATCCAGGAAACTATTTTTCTATCCACGCTGATACAGACTAACATAGGAGTGATTGCATATATATATATATACAGAGGGTTAGTATGAAAGTTGTTAAGTGTTATTATAATAGCTCTTTTAGAATTTCTCTATTTTTGTGGAAGGTAATTATAACTGTTATTTGCCATGGTTATTTTGTCTCTATGGAACATGTTATGTCTCTTGTATGAATATGTTTCCTGATATTCTTTTTTTGTGAACTGTTTGAGGTTCCCCATAAGAAACTATTCTTCATGGTATTGTTTTTTTCAGTTCTCCATAGCAAACTATTCCTTATCGTAGTTTTCCTATTCTATTCCCAATATTTTAAAGCTATACTTAATGTGGGTTTTCAAACATCTATCATATTCGTGTGATTGTGAACTGTTTTCGTAATAGCTCTTTTCCAATTTCCCTTTTTGTCTCAATTGTTTGAAGTTCCCCATAACAATTTGTTCCTCGTGATATTCTTTTTTTCAGTTCCCCATAGCAAACTCTTTATTGTCTTAGTATTCCTCTTCTATTTTCCATATTTTAAAGTTCTATTTAATGTGGGTTTTCAAACATCTATCATTTTTAACACTTATTGGGTATTGAATATTATAGAGAAAATGCAAAATTGTATTGAATTCCCTGGTAGATAAACATATACATATACGCATATATATATGTATTCAATTGCCTGATCCATATTTCAAAATATACATATAGGAAGATATATATATCCATATATACAGAAAAAGACCACTATGGCTCATTTGAAAAACCAATAAGATATATATATATATATATATATATATATATATCACAGGGGTTTTAATTCATTATGTCGTTGTTGTAAGATGGCGGTGGACGAAGTAAATGCAATATTGAGTGTTGCTGTGTGGGAAAGAATACTTTGTTTAAGTTGTATTATTGAAACAGCCATTGTGGTGTTGGTTTCATAGCATACTTGTAAAAATTGTCACCTTCAGCTCCGTGTTCGATTTCATAGCAGGTTTGAAGCTTTTAAAACTCCTGTTCTCCGCAATCTATAAGTAGTTTTACATGGGTGTTTTGCATAAATGATTTATTTATTGTTTATGTTAAAATTGTTGTTCTCTAGAATCTATCAGCCATTTTACATGGGTCTTTCAATGTGGGAAAGTATAGTCTGAAATGTGCCAGAAAATATATTGATTGAGTGGTGTTGTCGAAAGAGCCATTGTGGTGTTGTTTTTCTTCAATATATATATATATATATATATATGTGTGTGTGTGTGTGTGTGTGTGTGTGTGTGTGTGTGTGTGTGTGTATCTATCTGTGTTTTGAAGGATGGATTTTCACACATTGTTGACATTGTATGTAAATATATACATATATATGTATGTATGTATATGTATATGTATATATATGTACATATGTATATAAATATATATATATATATATATGTATGTATAAATATATATATGTATATGTATATGTATATGTATATGTATATATATATGTATATATATATATGTGTGTGTATATATAATATATATATATGTGTGTATATATAAATATATATATATGTGTGTATATATAAATATATATATATGTACACATATATATATGTAACATAGATATATATGTAACATAGATATATATACATGTGTATATATATGCATATATGTGTATGTGTATATGTATATGTATATGAATGTATGTTTAACTAATAGTTGTTTTATAATTTCCCTGTTTGTCTATAATACTGAGTGCCACGAAATGCAGCTTGAATTTAGATTTGACAAGGCAGTTGTCATGTATAGATTTCTTGTCTTGTATGAATATGTTTCATGATACTCTTTTTCCCTCATCTGTTTGCAGCTTCTTGTAACAAATTATTCTATTGTTCCTATAAAAAGGATTGCTTTCAATTTTTCAAATTGTGAAATTTTGGGGTTTCCGATCATGTGTCATTTTCCTGTGATTCTTAAGCATTTTTCTGTGATTTGGAATATTTCCCCAACAAATTTTATATGTGGACATGTATGTATGTGAAATTAGTTACAACCAACATTTAAAGTGAAGAATGTAGTTCAAATGAAGACCCCAGTGCAAGTGAATAAATTGACGTTACACCTTGTCGACATACTGATAGAACTTTAGGTGCACTTGAATATGCTCCAAACTGAAACTCTATCAATATCTAAACAAGGTGTAACAATAATTTCTTTGCTAGGACTAGGTTCTTCATTTGCACTACGCTTGACAAAAGAAATGTGACAAACACCTGAGGAAGAAATATATATGCATATATATAGACCAACACCATTGTGGCTCCTTTCACAATGCAACAACAATAGAGAAATAGAGAAATTTTAAAGGAGCTATTGCATGAAAAATCCTATTCATGGTTGGGCTGGCAAAAACCCCAACGAAAACTTCAAATAGATAAATTGAACAGATAAAAGAGATATTGGAAAGAATAATACTTAATAGCCACACTAATTTTATCTCCAATATTTTTATGCTTTAACACGAACCCTATGCATATACATATATATGCAATCACTCTTATGTTAATCTGCAATTGCTCCTATGTTAATGGGTGTAATGATAAAGATGCAAAGAGATAACTAGAACAATAAATACCATATATTTTTTCTTACATAGATACATGTGTACACAAATCCCTACTTTGTGTCTTGGAATTTAGTGCCATATATTTTTTCTTCAATATATTTATTCATTTATTCTAAGAATCCAAGAAAATTGTATTGTGTTACTGCACTCTTCTCTTCGTTGGGTTTATTTATTTATTTTTGATAAAAAATGGTTTGACTGAGTCTTCAATTGCACTATGAAGTAATTCATTAAAAATTGATATTTTTTATTCCGAGCTTCATGACGAGAGGAATGAGCTTGATACACAAAGGATTTATGAAACAATTGATGTGATTAAGGAGTAGGGTTTCAAGAGTGTGAAATGTTTCATGAAGCCTCTGTGCATCAAGCTCATTCCATGTAATTGATAAACATGAAACTAGTTTTCCCTAGTGAGTGTGTTGTTTTTGGACATAGAAATTTGGTCGATTATAATCATGGGTTATGTAGTTCATTGTTCAAATATTTTTAGATTTAACTACAATTGCTCCTATGGTAATCAGTATAATGGAAAATATGCATAGAGATAACTGCAAACAATAAACAAAGGACACTTTAACTATATGTATGTGTATATGTGTATGTATATGTATTTGTATGCATATGTATATGTATATGTATATGTATATGCATATGTATATGTATATGTATATATACTGAAAGTCTTATAAGTCAATAACATGTTTTGGACATCACAGTGTATTAAACTATGTATGCACATAGTGTAGAAACATTCTAAAAAAAACGTGTTACATTTGAATAATAGGTTTAAAATTCTACATCTATGTTGCATTTTCCATTTTTCGTGCTATATACCCTAAGTTTCCTTATTTTTCCCTGATGCTTTGCTTGCACATATTCTTATGTTTTCTTCCCACCTTTTCAATTGGTTTTATTTTCATTCTCTTTTCCTTAAAGTTATTGCAGCAAAAAAGCATTGTAAAAATGGAAATCATCTATGAGAACACGGTTTTTTTTGGCAACTTCGTAATTGTGCAATATATAATATACATGCATGCATGAATGCTTACATGCACTAGAGTAGAATAAATAGAGTCTATTCTACACATTACACTTTACCATGACTCTACAATTATCTTTTCAGCTTATGGCGAACATTAGCTATAGGCAGCTCTTTATCAACATATGCATCTTTTTAAAGTTGTTACATGAAAGAAAAAAAGTGCAATATAAGAAACCATGTATAGAAATAGTAAAATTTTCCCTACTTCGCCATTGTGTGATATATGATATGGCTCCATTAAATTTTTGATGAACCTTGCATACTTTTCTTGCACAGGGGTTTGGCTAGATATTTATATATTAATTATTCTTTGCTAATGAGCATGTTACTTTTCAAGGTGAAAATCTGTATAATTGTAGTCATGGGATATGCAGTTCATTGGATAAATATTTGTGAAGTGGATATTTCACTTAAAATCGTGGGGATGAAAAAACAAAAGCAGTTATTTTGGCCTACAAAGGGTGCAGGGAAATGTTAGAAAACTTGTGGCATTTGTGATGACTTTAAAATTGAGGGAATTTTCCAAGAAATCATAAGTTATGTTGTTTTCCATGGATTTTATAATATTTTTGATTGCATGTTCTACAACCCAGGAGTGCTTTGGTGTGCATACATCAGATTTCCCACATGGTCATCATGTTGATTACATGTTGTGTATACGTCTATTTTAGGTGGCTCTTTATCAGCATATCCATCTTTTTAAAGTTGTTACACGAAAAAAAAAAGTGCAATATAATACATCATATATGGAAATAGCAAAATTTCCCTTGTTTCACCATTGTGTGATATATGATATGGCTCCATTGATTTTTTTATGGGCCTTGCATACTTTTCTTGCTCGGGGGTTTGACTAGAGCCCATGAAGCTTCATGATGTCAATATGGTAGGGAGGAGAATGAGCATGAGTTTTTTGGTTTTCCCTATTAATGGTATACATTGGCTCCTAAATATCCACAACATATTGTATTCTGCCGACTGCATTTCTCCATGCTTGTAGAGCTATCTTTTTAGCTTCCTAATTGAACTATTTAAACCTTGTTCTTTATGATGATACCTATTTTCTTTAGGTTATGACAACAATTATATGATATGATTCTAAATGTTTTATGTAAAGAAAACAATTCCCATCTCTTTAAATTTATACATAGCTCTAACAAAATTTGAAACATATTGATACAAGATTCAAGCTACGTCCTTTGGTGGTAAATATTGAAGACAAATAGAGAATTGTATAAGAGGTATTAGAATAAGATTGATTTACTACTAAATATTATAGACAAAAAACCACATTAAATACAACTTTAAAATATGGAGTATAGGAGAGGAAAACTACAATTATGAACAGTTTGTTACGGGGAACTGAAAAGAACAATATCATGAAGAATAGTTTGTTACCATGAACTTGAAACAGATGACGAAAAAAGAATATCATGAAACAAATTGATAGAAGATATATAACATGTTGCATCCAAACCAAATAACACATACACAAAGAAAAAAAATTGAAAGCAATGAAAAGGTACAGGTAAATGTCATGTTTGTACTTTATACCAATCTACAAAATTCTAGGATTTTGAAACTTAAAAACAATAGTTATTTTACAACTTCTCATTTTTTCTACAATATTCAGTGGCAAATAATGTAGTTTGAATTTTGAATTGACAAGCCAACTATTACATAGATTTTCTGTGTTGTATCAATATCCACTTGCTCATAACAAACTGTTGATTATTGTAGTTCACCTCTTCTATTCTCCATGTTTTTAAGTTCTATTTATTGTGTGTTGGATTTTTAATGTTCACTATGGGATGCTAAGGCTTCTATTTTTCAAATATGAATGTAATTTATTCCTATGTTTGCATATATATATATATCCGTACATTCATTTAGCTTGTCCTACTCTCTATATGACGTATACCTACATCTTGTTTATGTGATCTCTTCTATTGTAGATGCATTACATATTATTTGTTATAAACTATACACCTGTTTATATTTCCTAATTTAGATATTGTCTACCAATTACACATGTTCACCGCACTAAAGTTCAAAATTTCCTTGTGACTAACTATATTTGATTGAAACCATTTAGATTGCAAACATTTTAAACTGTAACTACACATCTCTACAATAATAAATAGCTTTGTGATCACATGTTTGGCATCATGTACAAGCTACAACTGTGTTCTATTTATATAGAAGGTAAGGCTATATGTCCTTTATTCCATCTCTTATTTCATGACTACATGTCAAATTTTGTCATAAATAGTACAACTACATATATTTTTAAAAATGTATAGCACTAATTTCAACTAAAGAAAATTCTCAAGTTAATGCTATGAGATTTCCACAATCTATAATGCTTAAGATTTATTATTTGTGGATATTTGATTGTTTTTATGTATTTGGATGAAAAAACTCAAACACAATCGAATATCCAGAAACAACAAACTTAGGTGCCCAAACATTGGCTTCACCATTGATCATAGTGGTGGGCAGTGTATGTTCTTGCTTGGGGGTTTGGTGATAGGCCATGAGCCTGCATCACCCAATATGGTAGGGTGGAGAGCAAGCCTTCTTTTTTAATGTTCATACTACATCTAGTTGCACCCAGAAGGTATGCCTACATCTCATCTAAGACTTTTGTTTTGCATATATGAACGCAATTTATTCCTATGTTTGCATATATAAATATTAGCTCATTCATTGATTTCCCATGCTTTTGATTTTAATATGGTGGCGTCTCTTATTTCATGACTACATGTCAAATTGTTTGTCATAAATAATACAATTATATATATTTTTAAAAATGTATAACACTGCTTTCAACCAAAGAAAATTCTCAGGTTATATGTTCTTGCTCAGGAGTTTGGTGACAACCCATGAGCCTGGATGACTCGATATGGCAGGGTGGAGACGTGATCTTCTTTTCTTTTGTTCATACTACATCCAGTTGCAGCCACAAGGTATGGCTACATCTTATCTAATACTTTTATTTTCTAAATATGAATGTAATTTATTTATGTGTTTGTATATATATATTTGCACATTCATTGAGCTCCCATGCTTTTGATTTTAATATGGTTCCCACATTGTTTTTAGTATTATTGTATAATAGGAGGTGAATTATCTGGCATTTAGTATTATAGAGAAACAGTGAAATTGTAACATAACTATTAGTATAACATAGATACGTATATTTATGCATATATACATATATATACACATGTATATATATTTATATTACATATATATATATATATGTGTGTGTGTGTGTATGTACATACATGTATATATATGTAGCCAGAACCACAATGGTTGTTTCAATAATGCAACTTAATCAAAGTACACTTTGCCACGCTACAACATTCAATATTCCATTTACTTTGTCTGCTTGCATTTACTTTGTCCGACCCCATTGTACAACAATGCCAGAATGCATTAACCCTCACGTGAGCAAACACTTACCACTCAACCTCCATGTATCGAGGACACTAACTCCACCACTTCCAACCCACGTAATTCCAAAGCTCTACAGTGCCATAGAAAAAAGAAAACTTTGGTCACGTCACCGTTGCCCGGGACATCTTCGGCACTGCCTGTGATTCTTAAGACAATTTCCCTATTTTGTCTACAATATTTAGTCACAAATAATATAGCTTTAATTTTGAATTGACAAGCCAACTATTACATAATGTAGATGGTGAATTTTGCATATGTCTTAAAAGAACTCCAACATACAACTATTAGCATGGTTAGTATTTTAAAACAAAGCAAACATTCAACATCTCTATAAAATAATCCAATATGCTTCATAAACAAAATAAATCAATTGGGAGCATGAAAAAATATAGTGAATACCTATTCCATAGTGGATTGGTGCCACTTTTATATGAAAAGTGGCCCTTTCCCAATCCTTTGACAAGCTAAATGATGAAGATGCTATGCTATGAAAATAATGGACTTATGCATGAGAATGTGGATGATTGTGGATAACTTGTGCCTCCAAGATGAGGAGAAAAGCCTCTTATTTATAGGTGAGATTGAGAGAAGGAGAGACAAAATGGATGAATGTGGGACTAATCTTGAGCCAATGACAAGATACCCTGCTTGTAAAGATGTGAGAGGATAAAGGTTGAGCACATTTTGACAAATGTGCCAATAAATGACATTAGTTGGCTTCTCAAATTTGAAAGTTGGCTTATTGGAGGGAGAAGAAAGGGTCTTAAATGCCAAGTGGGAGACATGTAAGAGAGGAGTTAAATGCTTTGTTGGAAGGGCACATCCCTTTTGGAGGGATTTTCAAATTTGGAAGAATATTCTCATTTTATGCCATGTTGAGAGAAAATAGGGATTTAATAAATTAATTAAATGTATTTTCATGTGCAAGTGGCAAAAGATAGAGGATGTGATGGGGGATTAGATTAGCATTAATCATGATTTGATTAATTTAAGTGAAGATTAGGTGATTTTGACTTTTGACTTAGATTTTAGGATTAAAATAAATCAAAATGAGAAGAAAATGATTTTAGATTTAATTAAATAAATATTTGATTTATTTAATCAAAGAGGATGATGTTAGTGATTAAATAAATATGATTTATTTAATTAAATGAAGAACTTTAGAGTTTAATTAAATAAGATTGATTTATTTAATTAAAGGACTTTAGGATTGATTTATTTAATTAAAAGATGAACATTAGATATTTAATTAAATACTAGGAACATTAGATGCATGATGTCAATTTTGCATGTCTACATTTTGCCCCTCTTTAAAGCAATGTACCTGCTGCATTGGTTCAAATAATAATCTTGCCATGGTCAAATTTTAAAAAAAATTGTTTTTTTCGGATGCCCCAGCAAAAAGAAGCATACTGGTACATTGCCCCCTCGGGAGATCGAGCGAAAAGTTTGATTTGAAGGTCGATCTTGCGACAAAGAGGTTCAAGATGGGTGTATGGATGGTTATGATAATGATGCAAATGATACGGTTTCAAGATGCTTAGAATAACCAGTCTATATTATCGTAAACAACTTAAAATGATGATGTACTACATTTGTGATGGATGATGTGATGATGCCTATATGATTATGCAATGGATGTTTTATGCAAATGTATGATTTACGAGATGCTTAGACTAACAGATCTATATTATGATGATGATCAATATGATATGATATGATGTGGAGTATGCTGATGGTTTGTAGATGCAGGATGGATGCATTGGCGATGATGATTAACTATCATGGCATGATGTTAGTGTGAAAACAGAAGAAATGAGATGATGAAAAGAGGATTCAACAAGCCAACTTTATTAGAGATGATGATTAGAGAAGAATGATTATTTTCTTATCAGGAATTGGGACTTTAAAAGGGCTACTTACCTTATGTTTGATAACATGCATAGATGTGATGCATCAAGGTATAAAGAACCAGGATGGTGTTGCACCTAGTGTGATGGACTTTGACTCAACAATCAGATAGGAGTATCCCTATTCACACCTGGCATACGAAACCTTATTTAAAATGAAGTTTAGATATTCCAAACATCTCGAACCAAAACATAGGAAGGCAAGCCTTCCTATGTCGTTAACAAGATACTTGAAACATTCTCCCTACAGCCAAACAAAGCACGTATGATCAAGGTTATATTACAAGAATATCCAACAAGCATGTTGATGCAATAGATGAAAAGATAATGATCGTTGCCCCATTCCTATCTCTCTAAATCCTTTTGCTTGGACATCATCGAGAGGTCATCAAAATAAGTGCAAAGAGATAAGTCAAAAGACAAAGATAAAGTAAACAAACAAGCTAATGTTCTTCAATACCGCTAACCAAAAGGAAATGCGTTTTTAAGGATAAGAACCGAAACTATTTCTAGTAGATAATGCCCATTGTAGGAAGGATACATCCTAGGACATGTTAGTGGATGGTGGCACGTCATTTCTTTGATCCAAAGTGTTCTTTCTAATAAATAATGCCCATTGTAGGAAGGATGCATCCTAGGATATGATGTTATCAAATGATGATTTGAGTTTGAGTGGATATAGGTTATCGATACAAAGAGTTGATCAACTTGTTTACTTACTAACCTAGACTCGAGACTTTGACGTTTGAGTTTTCACTCTTAACTTGCTAGACTTATTTCCAACTATTTTACCAAAGGTTGAGGATGATGATTTGTTTTATTGTGAGTGATGTTTATTGTGGGTGAAAGAGAGATGAGACGAATGGGTTTTTCAAATATTTTGATGTTTTTGAAATGTTTTGAGGCTATTTTTAGTATTTTCAAAATTTTACAAATGTTTTGATTTTTGATTTTCAAATATTTTGGAGTTTTATGAGATTTTGAAAAAGAGACTAACCTAAAGACCTATCCTAGGGGCCTCAAGGGCTGATCAACCAAATTAGCCTTACCTACGTTATACATGTAGAGACCACATAGTTCTACTGACACAGATTCAATTATTTGATGAGAAATAAACAAATCGATTGCCAGTTTATTATGACGGACTCCTAAAGGAATGACCTAAGTGTCTCAGGGGATGATCAAAGATCAACCTTGCCTATGTTCAAGGCTTAGAGACTCGTAGTTCGACAAGATGACTCTATTTTTGAATTTTTTGAGTTTTTGACCTGTTTTGGGATTTTGATATGTTTTGAATGTTTTGGGATTTTGTGATTTTATAATGTTTTTGGATTTTATGATTTTCAGATGTTTTTCGATTTTTTGATTTTCTGATGTTTTTGGATTTTCTGATTTTCTAATGTTTTTGGATTTTATGATTTAGGGACTTCAAGAATATACATGAATATGATCTAATGAGAACATGCCCCCAGTGTGAAACAATAGACTACTTGAATCTAGGCAGGACAAACTGACCTTGAGAATGGGTTGAGTAGTACTAGGAGGGATCATGACACGAACACAAGACCAAACTATGATGCGGATGTCAAATGGATGATGGATGGGGATATGGAATGTGATGGATGATGGAAGCGTGCAGAACGAGTTGCGAAGATCCTGGTGGATGGAAAGTGCTTATTTACACAAGGCACCTATTTTCCAAGTTTTCACCAAGGTACTTGCCCAAAGTGCCACCGAAGTGGTTTTCACTAGAGGACATCAAATTTTCTCTTTACTATTAATCCTTTCTCTGATTTTTTTGGATTTTTTGCTTTTTTGCTTCTTTTTTTTGTCATCAAGATGCCTATTTACCAGGTTTTCATCAGGGTGACCATTTTTTTTAGGACATTTTCTATTTTTTTGATTTTTTGGTTCTATACCTTGCAAGTTTAGGCATAATTTTTTTTGAGATGGGAGTTTTTCATGGGCTCTTGCAAGGGTTCCCCTTCGGGTGTTGATAACTGATATGCCCCTGACTTATATCTTGGTGCGATGACGAATGGTCCCAGCCAGTTGGGTTCAAATTTTCCTTTGTCGTTTGGATTTGGGACATTCTTTTGGTTCTCTTTTAGCAAAAGTTCTCCTACCTGGAATGTCCAACTCTTGATCTTCTTGTTATAGTTTCATTTGAGTTGGTTCTAATACACCTGCAAGTGGTTCAATGCCTCCATTCATTGTTCATCTAGTAGTTCCAATTCGTTCAATCTTGATACTCGATATTTCTCATTTGTGATGAGATTTTGCAGTGATATTCTTAGTGACAGGAGATCGATCTCGATGGGTAATATGGCTTCTAATCTATAGACTAGGGAAAAGGGGGTGGCACCCATTGGTGTGCAGATGTTGGTTCAAAAGGCCCAGAGGGAGGGATTCAGTTGCAGGTGCCAATCACGACCAGCTTCATTGACCATTTTCTTGAGGGTTTTTAGAATGGTCTTGTTTGTAGCCTCAGCTTAGTCGTTCCCTTGGTGATAATACGGGGTGGAAAAGTGATGTTGGATTTTAAATTTATAGCATAGTTCATGGACATCCTAATTTTTGAATGGTGTCCCATTATCTGAGATAATGGCTTGTGGAACGCTATAGTGGCATATTAAATAGTTCATGATGAAGTTTGATATTTTCTTTCTAGTAATGTATGTCATGGGTATGGCTTCGACTCACTTTTTGAAGTACTTAGTGGTAGTAATGATAAACTTGTGGCCACTGGATGAAGTAGGAGTGACTTTTCCAATGAGATCGAGCCCCCACTATGAAAAGGGCTAAGGTGTGGCAATAGGATGGAGCTCTTGATCTGGAGCATGGATGAGGTCCCCATGTTGTTGACATTGTAGACACATTCTGACATAGTCATGTGCTTCTCTTTCCATACTAGGCCAATAATACCCTGTCCTCAACAATTTCTTGGCCAAGGTCATACCGCTTGAGTGTGAACCACATATGCCATTATGTACCTCGGTTAAAGTAGTCAAGGCTTCTTTAGTGTTTAGGAAATGTAATAGGGTTCCCTCAATGCTTCTATGGTAAAGGGTTTCTCCTAGGATAACAAAGCGAGAGGACTTTTTGACAAAGGTTATTTTTAGGCTTGAGGGTAAGTCAGTAGGTAGGACCCCTATTCACAAGTAGGTGTATACATCGTGAGACCAAGGATCACTAGGACCAACGATTTCACACACAAATTCTGACTTTGGTACCTTGAATGCAAGCACGATAAGTTGCTCTACCAGGAATTCATGCTTTGGGACATTGCAAGGGATATCCAATAGGGATCCAATTGTTTCCATGGCATCTGTTGCTCTGTTGTTTGCTCTGGGTATATGCTCAAATGTGATCTCGATGAAGGATTCCTGAATACTTTCCACCAATTTCTTGTATGGAGTTAGCTTGTCGTCCTTAGTCCGGTATTCATCATTCACTTTATTGATTATTAGTTGCGAGTCCCCATAAACCTTGAGAGCCATGATATGCCATTGCACTACTATTTTGAGTCCTATAGTTAGAGCCTCATATTCTGCGATATTGTTTGTGCATGGAAATGCCAACTTGTAGGATCTTAGTATGCAGTCTCCCTATGGAGTGATGAAAAAGACCCCAGATCCCGATCTGTGCTGTGTGTAGGAGCCATCAAATTAAAACTTCAAGTGATCTACTATGTTCAAGTTGAAGATGGATTCATCAGGGAACTCCAAAATTAGTGGATTCTCTGAGTACATTGGCACTTCTGCCAGTTGGTTTGCAATAGCTTGTCCTTTGATGGTCTTACGTTCCATGTACTCAATGTCGTATTCTGATAGGATCATGACCCACTTGGCCATCCTTTCTATGAGCATCACTTTGGAAAGAAAGTATTTGAGTGGGTCGATCTTGGAAATGAGCTTTATTTTGTGTGTTAGCATGTAGTGTCTGAACTTCTATGAGGCAAACACCACTTCTAGACAAGCTTTTTCAATGAAGGAATAATTTAACTCATGCCCTACCATGGTTCGGTTGATGTAGTAGATGGCCCTCTTTGTTCCGTTTTCATCATGATGAGCTAGGAGAGCACCGAGAGCTACTATTGTTGTTGATATGTAGAGAATTAGAGGCTTCTTTGGGATTGGTGGCATAATCACTAGAGATGTGAGAAAATATTCTTTGATTTTGTTAAAGGCCTAATCACACTTGTCATCCCACTTGTACGCTACCCCCTTGTGGAGTAGGTGTGAATATGGGATTGACTTGTCTGCTAGCTGAGATATGAACCGATGGATTGACTGGAGCCTACCTTGTAGGCCTCTTAACTATTTCAATGTCTTAGGTGCTTCCATCTCAAGGATTTCCTTTACTTTAGTGTTATCTATTTCAATCCTTCTCATGGACACAATTTATCCCAACAGCTTCCTTAATTGTATGTTGAAGACGCATTTCTTTGGATTAAGGCGGACTTTGTATTCCTACAGTCTGTCAAATATGGCACTCAATGCTGCTATGCGGTCCCATCTCTTTTTGGATTTTTCCAATATGTCATCGACATAATCTTCCATAGTCTTATGGATCATGTCATGAAAGATTAAGGTCATGGCCCTTTGATATGTTGCTCCAGTGTTCTTTAGACCAAACAACATCATGTTCCAACAATATGTCCCCCATGGACAAGTAAAATTTGTTTTGTGTTGATCCTCTTTGGCTATCATGATTTGGTTATACCCGGAGAATCCATCCATCAGTGAAAGCATCTCATGTCTTGTGGTCATATCTACAATCATATCAATGTTGGGAAGCAGGAAGTCATCTTTGGGACATGCCTTGTTCAAGTCTCTAAAATCTATGCATATACGGATGCCCCCATCAGGCTTTGAAATAGGAACCAGATTTGATACCCATTTTGGATAGTCGATTGGTCGTATGAACCCTACATCAAGTAGCTTCTTTAATTCCATTTTAACCAACAAGGCTATTTGGGGATGCATTTTTCTGAGTTTCTTTCTGACAGGCTTTACTTTGGGGTAAACTACTAGATGGTGGACCACAATCTCTGGATCAAGCCTGGGCATGTCGACATAGCTCCATGCAAAGTTGACCTTTCTATCCCTTAAGAAAGTGACTAGAAGCTCTTGTTCTTTTGACATCAATGATTCAACATAAAATATGATATGAGGAGTTTCCTCTATTCCCTGCAACTTGACTGGGTTACACTTCTCAACTAGAACTGTTGACCTTTCCTGATGTAGAGCACGGAGAGGAAGATTGAATCCTTCATCCTTGGGTGCCTTAGAGAGGTTTTCAGCATTGGATACGTCCTTTATTTTTACTTTTTTAGGGTCAGAGAGTGCCACAGTGTGGTTTTCACTCAAAGACCTTGAGATTATTCTCAAGTTTGCACTTTTGCGACTAAAGGATTCAATCGTCTCCTCGTAGTAAGCTTGTGTGTCCAAAATGATATCAAACCCAACCTTATGATCTCCGCATGGTACCATGCTTTGTAGTCCCATGAATTTTGAGAGCGCTTCATCATTTTTTAAAGTGTCCAGAATTGGTGGTCCTCGTTGGTTATAATCAATGAGCTGGGGGTAAACCGGGTTGATTTCATGGGTTTGACTGGTTGAATCAAATGACACGATACTAATCATGAGGAGAGAGGAATTTTTGAAAAGCATAGGTAAGTCAGTTATGGCATCTTCCTCATCACTACTACTGTAGACATCAATTATGTCAAATGTGAAATTTTCTAAAGGCAAACTAGTGGATACGGGTAATTGAAGGGTGGCTACCGTTTGCTGAGGGTTTTGACTTTCCTAACCAGGGTATTTTGGCCACGTATGGTTATACTCAGAGGGGTACATCAGAGGCCAATATTTTTCATTTACATCTTAGGAATGATGGGTATTAGAAGCCCGTTTTCATTTTGTCCAAGCTTTTTGTTTCTGTCATAGCCCATGTTGAGCATCATTTGTAAGCCTTTACTGCTATCATCCATAGGTAGATTGGTTGTTTTTCTATTGTCTTGGTACAGGAGATAGGATGGGTCCTCTTCTATTACTTCTCGCCCCAAGTCTTGCCAACTTTTGAAGTTGGAAGAACCTGCTATGGAGGTTTGGAATGAGGAAGCGTCATTTGATTGTGGTCGTTCTCGTGACCTAGGAGATTGTGGTAACTCTCCTACCACAAAAGCATTTTTTTGAATTATATAGTGTCCACACCCATTGTCCTAGATTATGACCTTGATATCAAAGATGGCAGGGATGGCAGGTGTCCCTGTCGTAGAAGTGGAGGCGAGAGTAGTTGGATCAATGTACGGAGTCGATGGGCCTTCATCATTTTTTGGCACTTGGGGGATTTTGTAATATTTTTCTTTTAGGCTCTTGCAGTAAGAAAAGGGTTTGGGATCCCCATGGATAGTGACCTCTTGGCCTTGGTATGTGAACTTGACACATTGGTGGAAGGTTGATGCCACTGCTTGCATCCCATGGATCCACGGATGCCCCTGGAGAATGTTGTAAGGAAAATAAAGGTTAAGGACTTGATAGGTGGTTTCCATAATTTTTGGCCCTGCTTGAATAGGGAGTTGGATAGTGCCCTGAGACACTCTTTCTTGATCATCGTAAGCCCTGATTGTGATGCCTTTGCCTTTTTCAATGGAATCCTTTGAGATTCCCAAATTCTTTATGAGCTTGAGGGAACAAATGTTTAAACCTACACCTCCATCCACCAAGACCCTCTTGGCTTTGTTCTTATGCACCAGAACTTCTAGATGGAGTGCACAATTTTGAGATGGTTGAGCCAGAAATTATTGATTGGAGAATGTAAGAAGATTTGGGGTAATGATGTTTCCGACCATAGCTTGGAATTGTTCAACATCAAGATCTGCAATGACGGTGGATGAAGCCAATGCTTCTTCAAGGAACTTTTTGTGGGCAAATGAAATATTCAGTAACTCCATGATGGAGATCTAAGCTGGGGTTCTTTTCAATTGGTCAGGAACATTATAGCCACTAGGAACAGATCTCAGGTTGGAAGTGGGTGCTCTAGGTGGTTGAGATGACCTTGCGATGGTGATTTTTTTCCTCTTGTAGTGACTCCATAATCTATTTAGGCTCCTTTGATGGTGATAACAGTGCAATACTCATCTAGGGACGCGACGACATGGTCGTACACATGATTCTAGATTTTCAAGGTACCCTTTCCTTTATCATTATTATTGTTCCCATTGTTGTTATGATTGGGCATCATATTCATGTAGATTTTGAGATTTTGATTTCCCACTGGTTGTTCCACATTTATGATTTTATCATCAATGAGGTCTTGAATTAAGTTTTTTAACATCATAAAACTAGCAGTTGTGTGTCCCTTGATCTTGTAGAAATCACAAAGGTGATTTTCATTGTACCACGGCGGTTTCACCAAGGGCTCTTGATAGTTTTCATAGGTGGGGATTGTGATTATTTTTTCCTCTACCAGCCTCTTCATGATGGATTCAGCTAATTCCCCAAGGGTTGTGTACTTCCGTTTGGGGGAGTTTTTGTTTTGCTGGGGTGGCCCCCTTTGATCATTCACATTGTTGATTGTTTGATTGTTTGGTTGGTGAGTCACAATGTTAGCTTGTCGATTGTTCTGATTGTTGTTTTTAGGTTGTTGCTGGGGTGCTGGTGTGTTTTGTCGCGAAGCACTGATGACAACTTCGGCGTTGAAAACACCATCATTGGTAATGTTTCTATTTTTTCCCATGTGCGAGGTTTGTCATTATAGTTGGTGGATGGGCAATTTTTTTGTTGTTCAGAATATGCGGGTGTCCCTCCTTATGCAATAAGGGCTTGTTCAATGTTAAGCACCTTGGAGATCAATTGATCGTATGTGGTGATACCTTACACCTTAAGATGAATGCAAAGGTTCCCTCCAGATTGGAGATGATGGTGCAAAAATTTTGTTCTTCTAGCATGACCCATTTTCTCCTATTGGCCTTGGATCGCCATCGTTGTAGGAAAGAAGCAAATGATTCATTTTTTCCTTGTTTAAGAGCTAATAGTTCCTCTAGACTGACATCCATACTGATATTCAATGCATAATATTTTATGAATGTGTCTACTATCTCTTGGAACTTTTTGATGCTAGTAGGAAGTCGAGAGAACCATTCCATGGTATGGCTAGCCAATCTTCTAGGAAATAGCCGCATCAAATATGTATCGTCATATGCGACTTCCATGCAATGTACTTGGAATTCCTTGATGTGATCTTCAGGGTTTCCTGTCCCACGATATTTATCAAATTTGGGGATTTCAAATCCCTTTGGGAATGGTTTCATTGCAAGACTCTTGTCAAAAAGATAGGGACATAAGTTGTTGGGTGTCTTTGTGGTTTTCCCTTATTGAAGATCAAGCACTTGTTGTGAGAGCAACTTGATTTTCATTGTTACGTCATCTTGCAGATCAAGGGGTGGGATGAAGGTGTTCTACCATGGTTCAATTGGTGGAGGGATGGGTGGATTGGTTGGTGTGTTGGTGGATGGTTCTTGCACATTTTTCTGCACCAAATATGCTTGTACTCGTTGTTGTATCAACACTTGTTGGTCCTGTTGTTGTTGCGCTAATAATACCTATTGTTGAGCTTCTTGTTGTTGTTGTACCAACAACACCTGTTGTTGGGCTTGTTGTTGTTGTGCCAAAAACGCTTGTTGTTGAGATAGTAATGTTGCTTCTTGATGTGCCTTATACTATTGTAAGCCTTGTTGATATGATTGTTGTCAGGTTGCTTGCAGTTGTGCCTAGTATTGAGCTTGCACTTTCACTTGTTGAACTTGGTATTGGGCTTGTGCCTGTTGGGAAGCTTGTGCAATTTGTGTGGCTTGTGCAGATTCTTGTTGTTGTAATAGGGCTTGAGCTTGAGCATCCTTTTGTGCTTGTTGTGCAGCTTGAGCGGCTTGAGCAGCTTGCGCTACTTGTTGTGCTTGTTGTGCAGCTTGTGTGTTTTGGTTTTATTGTGCAGCTTAAAATTGTTGAAGTTCCTTTTGATAGGCTTGTTGTGTGGCTTGCAACATGATGCTATATTGATTGGAGTTGGTGGTGGCGAATTTGGGATGGTGTTTGTTGTTGTGATGAGGGGTGCAGTCATATTGGTGATAGGGATTTGTGTGGTGGATGGGGCAATTGATGTGTTTGGTGCAATTGATATGCTTGGTGCAATTGATGTGTTCGGTCCTTCAGAGACTACCGTTGTAGATATTTGGGGTGTGGTTGATGGGGTGATGATTGTTTGAGTTGTTTGAATGGTTTCCCTCTATTTTTGTGATATCGATGGCATGTTCAAAGGGTTTGATGTGATGAATTGATTGATGATTGGGGGGTTGTTTTGATTTTCATTGAGCGGTGGTAAGGGAGGTAACCCTAAATCGAGGGGTGATGCAGATGTTAATGGTAAAGGTGGAAGTGGTGGGAACATAGGTGGTGTATTTCCTTGATCAAATGATGATGATGAAGAGGGATCGAAGATGCCCCTAGTCCAAATAGCCCACCCCCTCCTTGCAAAGTCATGGGGAGAGAGGTTTGCATATTTAATGGGTATGACGATGTTGCATGAAAAGATGATGATGGGTCATTGGGATCCTGGAAGGTGAGCAGAACATATAGGTGTAATGAATTTTGGGGGATAGATTGACCCAATATGGTGTTTGCGTCCAAATCCTAGTTGTTCACAAGGGGGTTTGTTCGTAGTGCATTAAGAAATGAGCTCCCCTTGTTCACAATAGGTTGAGTTGGAGCAATGGATGTCATGATTTGGGGTATGCTTTGGGTGATGTTTTCGAATGGAGGTGTGGATGAGATTGGGAGTGTGGATGAAATTGGGGGCATGGCCCCAAGAGGTTGTTCCACTATAGATCTCACATCGAAATCGGATGGGAGTTTAGCCCCTTGTTTTGCTAATTCAAGCATGTATTGTGAGGGATTGAGTTTCATCATGACGTCAACAATTTTGTGTGTTTTAGGATTTTGAACCATTTCAATGATCTCATCTTGTGTCATCCCTAGCACATTGTTGGTAACATCCTCCACTTGGACACCTTCCTCTTGACGGTCTTGTGAAAATGGAGGAAGATTGATCGTGAGATTGCTAGACCCAAGGGGATTTATTTCAAAGGTGCTTTGACTCAAATCACTTGAATTTGATGTTTCTTTGTTGGTTTCCATGATCTTCTTGTGTTGAGATCTAGTTTGAACCATAAGATAGGGATCAATTTTCAAGAATGTGGGAGATGAATCTCTAATTCTTTAGATTGATCTAACTTTAGGCTTAAAAAGATAATCTCTAGGATGATTAAGGACCAATAGTGTGATGGTGAAATGTTAGAAAGGTGGATGAGATGGATGATTTAAACTCTTAGAAGATCTTGAGGGAGATGCTAGACTTTTGGGACTTTCTTGGATTTTGGATTTTGATTTGATTTGATTCTTGGATTTTGGGATTCTTGGATTTTGATTTTGACCTTGATTTGGTTTTGGATTGTTTTGATTTTTGGATAATGAATAAATGAATCTAAAGATATTGGATGTTATCTATGGGATAGACTTGCTCACAAGATGATAATTTGACTAAGTGAAGGAGAAGGATGTATCTACCCGCACTTAACCAAACAAGATGATTTGATGATAGTTTAACTAAGCATATGGAGAAGGATGCATCTAAATATACCTAGCTAAACAAGATGATTTGGTGTTTGATTCATGGATTTTCCAAAAAGTCTAGCATGAGGGGATGGTTTCAATATTTTCAAGAGTTGTTGGTGAGATGACTTTGGTTCGATGTTTAAAAGATAGATGAAAGTAGACTTTGATACAATGTGTACCTAAAAAGACTCTTTGTTCACAAGACCTTAGTTTTGAAGAACACACTTTACTCTAAACAAGATGCTCAAATTGTTGAAAAAGTCTCAGATTCTGACAATAATAAAATGAGTACAAATTGGGATTGTTTCTTGAAGATCTTTTGTAAAAGTTGAAAAGAAATATTTGTATGAATTTGTAGAGTGTTGAGAGATGCTTTTGATGAGCTTTGGACTACGATATTTTGACTTTGGTTTCCAAATTTTGATTTTACATGAAATCATTTGAGACACATGTGTGGGGTTCAATTGTTCTTAGCTTTGCTTAATGACTTCTTTTTACCACGAACACTTCTTGATTAGGTTTTGAACTAGATGTCTAATGTCTTAACTTCTTCTCATCCCACAAAGTACATTATGTGGACCTTCAATGAAATCAAGGAAAAAGCTACCTATTGTTGACTTTAGCAAGAAAATTGAGATATAAATCCAAATGCTTAGAAACCTCTAGGGATAGAATCCCTAGGGAAAGCAATAACACTTGAATTTTGTCAAATATATTTGCTTCCTAAAGGGTTTGAAATTTTATGATAATGTTTAATATTTGTTTTCCCAATGTTTATGATCAAACAAAGTGTTTTGTTTCCAAGAACATGTACAACCTTATGGATATGAAAGACTGTATTTATTGAATCCCCACTTGGACAAGTCCAGCTATGCCTACTTTCAGTGGATGGTTAGATGCTTGACCACACAAGCTCCCCCTTATAGTGCACTCACTTCTCGGGCCAGCCAAGTATCAGTACCCATGAATCTCCAATGGCATACTTTCCATCTCTACTAAAAGTCATAAAACTGTGGGGCGGCTTCAGAACGACTATTCTTGCACCAAAAAATAGATAAAATATTTTGGCCTTTTCTAAACAAGGGTTTTAATGCGGGAATTCTATTCATGGGGAACCATCCATGTAGCAAGAGACCATTTCCGCCCTTCTCATTGGAATAATCCTCGTGATATTTGTGTTTCTTCAAGTACCCACACTTATATCCTGGGTGGAAGTCCTTTGGATTTAACATGTTCTTGGTTGGGTCGTTCCCTTGGGTGATTACTTTTTCCCACAAGGCAGGCCCTCTAAGATAACACAAAAGTAAGCAGACACATATGTAGTTCAATTGATCTTTGTTTAGAAACAAAGAGAGAACACACGTGATATGTTACACTCACACTCGCAAGATTTGTTCAATTTTAGGATCCAAATTGAAGTGTGTGGGTAATCACTTACACAACTTAATGTCACCAAAAGGCCTTTTGATTCTCAAGATTGTCGTGTGGCACGAGAGAAGTGCATACGTCCTTTTAATGATATTACTTTGGGTAATTGATTACAAAATAAAGAAGCACATGTTCATTTTAAATCCACGAAGCAATGATTTGATTCTTTTAAAAGCACCAAAATGAGATATGAAATTTTCCTTGTTCAATTTTTAACCTCAAACAAAATCTAGTAAGTTTTCCTAAAGTTCTTTTGAATCCCTTTGTAGCAAAAACGAAAAAATTTTGTAGTGTTCTTTTTAGAATCCAAAAAGATGAGAGTTGGTCTAAAACAAAAAATTAAAGCACATAATGGAAGCTCTAAGCATTTAAAAATGCTTTATCAATTTCAAGTTTAAGTTTAATTCTCCAACTCCAATTTCCTTGCTTTTACTGAATTCCAATGCTCAACTCTGATGTCAACCTTAACCTACAAAGTAAAAACACAAAATCAGATTTTCTTTAAAATCACAACTATGTTTAAGAATACGCCACTATTTTCACAAAAATAAATTACATTTGTCATGCAAAGTTTTGTAAAATAAATAATGGTTACAATGTTAAAAAATTTATATTCTAAGCAATTCCAATTTGGAAGTTCCAATCAATGTTCAAATACTCAATACCGGCCAATAGCTAGCTATTCATTAATTGACTCCACAAAGAGTGATTAATTGATTATGCAAAGAGTGATCTATGCATTAATTGATCTCCAACAAATATTTTCCAGAGGTATTAATTGATTCTACAAATAGTGATTAGGTATGCATGGAGTTATTTTGGTCAACTAGTTGAAGCATTAAGAAAAAAGTAATAAGCTTAAGCATTCACAAGAAAGATTCATACTGTCCACAAAGATCTTCTAAATGCAGTCACAAGAAATATTTTTACTGTCAACAAGAAACAATGTTAATGATAGGAATACTTCCCTTGTAGGCTCGATCTGGCAGGTATGGAAGTGTTAAGCGCTAGAAATGGTAATCAAATTAGTACATCCCCTTGCATTGCCATGGCTGTTATACACATTAGTCACTACTTTTATTCATATTATCGACCTCAACTATTAGTCCTAATGCCTGATTCACATTATGCCATATAGTTTCTTACCATATTCTTTCTGAGCTAAAATGAAAACCATACATTTAATGATTCAACTCATAAATGGACAGTAACTTTAAGAAGGTTCAATATGACTTTATGGTTTTTTCATGATAGCAAAGTCAAAAAAAATTGTTTAAGGGAGTCAATACGATGCCTGCAAAACCATAATTGAATAATGCCAATTGATGAAGATATACCTGCACACAAATTCTTTCACTAGTGATAAACACAATGCAAGATTTGGCGAATCTAAAGAAAATGTCAACTTGTGGCAGGTCCTAAATGCATAATAAATGAGGTTGGTGCTCTCTCATGTCACTATGATGAAGGGCATTGGTGCCAAAGTTGCAGTTGATTATAATATGCATCAAATAGAAATGTTGAAGCATAGATATTCACACATATAGTACAAACCGACTCACATAGTCCTCATCAAAGAGGAAAATAGCATCATTTTATCATGCCTTGGAAAATACGCACATCTCCACTCTCAATATCATGACATGCAGAAGAAAAGAAGTAATGAAAATGATTTATGGTACATTGAAAAATAGGACTAGTGGTAAAGTGGAAAAGCGGATCCAATAGATGGAAGAATTCATTTTCCTTGTACTTATGTTTTGGCATTCAAAGGTTACCCCTTCCATTTTGACATTAAGTAGTTCAAAACATGAGCATTAATGTGACTACAACAGCTTTGATTTTGACGTTATACCTTTTGATATACTCTTTACGTGATATAGGTGTTACTCGTGGTCTCGATTTAGCATCCCATGGAACCTTAGGTAGTGGCTATTTGTGCATCCAGACAAAGTTGTGATTGAAACACTTTTTGGTTTCTAGATCTAAGATGCCCACACACATATAGTACAAACCGACTCACACAACACCAAGAAAAAGAAACGCCACAGCAGATGAAGGATAGGCCATGATGATCATGCCTCCCAACTTCACCCAAAGAAATTTAAAATACTTTTTAAGAGAAAATGGATAAAAACGCAATCACTGGGAGTTAATACTTAGTGATATGAAGTTAGAACGGCCTCCTATATGGTGAAAACGCCTTCACTATGTTAAAGTGCAGCTAGATAAAATTTAAACGTTGGTAGAGAATCCAGCAAATAAACTAGAATAACAGCATTCACAAAGAAAATATGAGAGCCTTTAAATTCAATAGAGAACCCACACCAAACGGTAATTTGATTTATTCATATTCCTTGTTGTATTCATTCATTTGATAGCACTTATTAGTAGATCAAGCTATATAAAAGAAAACATGTGAAATTCATTTTTAAAAAATGAGGACTGTGCTTCAAAAATGAATAAAGCGTTATTTATTCATTCTAATGCCATTTTGTAAGCATTCTGAATTTCAGCAATAGAAGTTGTACCCAGATTTTTAACATTATATCAATATTCAGTACTCAATGTGAATAAATTCAAATTTCAATCAATATTAATGCATAATATGCAGCAGTCAGTAAATAATTTCAATGCACATATTGATATTTAGCAGAATTAAAGCACATATGCATGAATCGATGACCTTAAGCCCCTCTCTCTAGCGCCATAATGTATATGGTGAAATTTGCATATGTCTTAAAAGAACTCCAACATACAACTATTAGCATGGTTAGTATTTTAAAACAAAGCAAACATTCAACATCTCTATGAAATAATCCAATATGCTTCATAAACAAAATAAATCAATTGGGAGCTTGAAAAAACATACTGAATACCTATTCCATAGTGGATTGGTGCCACTTTGATATGAAAAGTGGCCCTTTCCCAATCCTTTGACAAGCCAAATGATGAAGATGTTATGCTATGAAAATAATGGACTTATGCATGAGAGTGTGGATGATTATGGATAAATTGTGCCTCCAAGATTAGGAGAAAAGCCTCTTATTTATAGGTGAGATTGAGAGGAGAGGAAAAATGGATGAATGTGGGATTAATCTTGAGCCAATGACAAGATGCCACTTGTCAAGATGTGAGAGGATGAAGGTTGAGCACATTTTGACAAATGTGCTGGAATAAGTGACATTAGTTGGCTTCTCAATTTTGAAATTTGGCTTATTGGAGGGAGAAGAAAGGGTCTCAAATGCCAAGTGGGAGACATGTAAGAGAGGAGTTAAATGCTTTGTTGGAAGGACACATCCCTTTTGGAGGGATTTTCAAATTTGGAAGAATATTCTCTTTTTATGCCATGTTGAGAGAAAATA
The DNA here is from genome assembly GCA_007258455.2 of Sequoia sempervirens. NCBI lineage: Eukaryota > Viridiplantae > Streptophyta > Pinopsida > Cupressales > Cupressaceae > Sequoia > Sequoia sempervirens. Next base: position 380,283,501 of record VDFB02000003.1, on the reverse strand, counting down.
GGGATTGAATAAATTAATTAAATGTATTTTCATGTGCAAGTGGCAAAAGCTAGAGGATGTGATGGGGGATTAGATTAGCATTAATCATGATTTGATTAATTTAAGTGAAGATTAGGTGATTTTGACTTTTGACTTAGATTTTAGGATTAAAATAAATCAAAATGAGAAGAAAATGATTTTAGATTTAATTAAATAAAGATTTGATTTATTTAATCAAAGAGGATGATGTTAGTGATTAAATAAATTTGATTTATTTAATTAAATGAAGAACTTTAGAGGTTAATTAAATAAGATTTATTTATTTAATTAAAGGGGAACTTTAGGATTGATTTATGATTTAATTAAATAAAATTGATTTATTTAATTAAAAGATGAACATTAGAGATTTAATTAAATACAAGGAACATTAGATGCATGATGTCAATTTTGCATGTCTACACATAGAATTCCCTATTGCACCTTGTCTAGACAGTGATAGAATTTCTGGTAAGCAGTAATATGCTGCAAACTCAAATCTATACATGCATTTCACTGACCTGTTAGAAAAACACTTAACAATCAAAGGAAAATGAGAGATGTTTCAAAACCCACATTAAATAGAACTTTAAAATATTGAGAATAGAATAGGAAAACTACGATAATGAACAATTTGGTATGGGGAACTGGAACATGTATATATATATGTATGTATATATATATTGTATATATTTGTACAGCTCACTTTAGAATCACATGTAAATGGGATATAAATTGGAACCATTCACCTTTTTCCAATTTTTGGCCTGTGTATGGTTTTCTACCTCTCTTAAACTTGTATTTGATGGGAATTTTTTGACCATCTATCATTTACCTATTATTCTCAAGTGTTTTTGTAATAGTTGTTTTAGAGTCTCTCAAATGGAAGATCATCTAAAACAGATTTTATATGGAAGTTTAACATATGGAGAGTACAAGCTGCAAACCATAAATATGGAGAGTTTCTTATACAGAGCTTTTGTTGTACAAAATGCATATAGCAATAATGTGTATATATATATATATGTATGTATACATTTATACATATATATATATGAAAGGGATGTTTTTATATGTTGGAAAATATCAATGTGTATCTCCCTACACATCTATATGCTTTGTCAGGTTCACCCATGTGTGTCTACACCTTTAAGTGAAGAAAACTAGAAACTCTTTTACAATTTCACTATTTGTCTATAATATTTAGTGCCAAATAATGTAGCTTGAATTTTGAATTGACAACCCAACTATTACATAGATTGCTTGTCTTCTATCAATATGTTTCATGATATAGAGAAATTGTAAAAGAACTATTAGGAAAACACTTTAAGAATTAGAGATAAATGACAGATGATCGAAACCCACATGAAACGTATTGATACAATACAAGCAGTCTATGTAAGAGTTGTGTTGTGTAATCAAAATTGCCCACATGAGTAAACACTTGCCTTTTGTTTCTGCATATCAACGCAACTAGCTACACCGTCACTAGCGTATGTAGGTAAGAAGCTCTGGGGTTGTCATAAGTAGGCCTCAGCAGTTTGTTCGAGGAAGCTTGAAACAAATTAGGGAAGTCTAGACATACATGTGTATATATAGATTGTTGTTTTATTGTGAATGAGCCACAGTGGTCTTGGTCTATATATATGGATATATATTTCTGCCTATATCTATATTTTTAAACATGAAAGGGGGATTTCAAAACATACATACATGTACATATATTTATATATATATATGTTTCAAGAAATTCAATACCATTTCCCTTTTTGCAAATAATATTTACAGTATGTGTGTGTTTCTTTCTTGGGGGTTTGGCTAGAGCTCGTGAGGCTTCATAATGCGAATATGGTTGCAAGGAAAATACCTGTGCGTTTAGAGGTTTTTCTTTCCAACGCCATATATTTCTTGCTGGTTATATACATGGACACAAAGATTCTTCAATGTGCTAGCCTACAAAAACCATACTCTATTCTATCGATTGCATTTCATATTCTTCCCACAGCTCTCTTTTCAACTTCCCTAATAGATCCCTTGTTGACAGTTTTTTACCAACATGGCATGTACTCAAAATCTTCCATTTTATCTCTTCCTATTTACAACAGATAGTGCTAACCTCTTTTATTATATATCTATATTGTCTCGTTTATAATACTGCACAAATACAATGGACATTCAACAAAATTAGTCTATTGTAAACTATTTATTTGAAATTCTTCCATGGTCCAAGAACTCGATCCAATACAACTTTTCCTTGTTAAACACCATCAATAGTGCATGTATATATGTGTGTGTATATACATATATATACACACACACATACATGTATATATATACACACACACATACATGTATATATATATATATATATACACACATACATACATATATATATACATACAATGTGAACTGTATGTGAAAATCAATGGTTGCAAACATAGATAGATACATATGTGTATATATATATATATATTGAAGACAAATAGACTAATTTTATAAGAGGTGTTGGAATAACACTTATTCGATACTAAATATTATATAGACAAAAAGTGAAATTGGAAAGAAGGGTTGGCGGTGGTTGAGTTGGTTGCCTCCATGTGTAGAAAGAGCATGGTAAGTGTTTGCTTACGTCAGGGTTAATGCATCTTGTCATTGCTATGTGATGGAATAGATTCTTACAAGGCAAGCAGCCTAAGTAACAATTGTAATTTAAGTATTGGAATAACATTTAACAATCACACATAAATGTCAGATGGATGGAAACCATTGGCCTGCTTTCAATTTCTTTGGTCTGTGTATGTTTTCGTATCATTTTTCATTTACCTATGACTCTTATCTTTTTTCTTGATTGATATAAGATGAACAATCTATTTGAGAGTTGGCTTCTCGATTATAAATTCAAGCTACACTATTTGGCACAAAACACTATAGACAAATAGGTAGATTCTAAAAGAATAATTAGGAAAATACTCAAGAACCACAACAACATAGAAAATGATCATAAATCAATTTTAGAATATGGAGCATGGAAGAGGGAAACTACAATAATCAACAGTTTGTTATGGGAAATTGAACAAAACAATATCATGAAGAACAATTTGTTATTTTGAACTTGAAACATATGAGAAAAAAAGAGTATGATGAAAAAAATTGTTACAAGGCATATAACATGTTTCATCCAAACAAAATAACCATGGGAAAAATTTTAGAATTTTAAAAATTGAAAATATGCGTTCTTACAAGAACAATAAAATAATTTATTGTAGGGCCCTTCAAATAGATGAGGTAAAAAGAATATCATGAAACATATTGATAAAAAACAACCAATCTATGTAACAGTTCGGTTGTCAATTCTAAATTCATAATTTTTACACAACTCTTATCAACCAATGAGGCATGTTTAACAACATACTTTGTTCAAGAGGTAAGCTCCACATCGTCATAAAAAAAGTTGGGCAAGTCTCCTCTATTTGTCTATAATATTTACTACCAAGTGATGTAGCTCAAATTCCCAATTAACTCTGTGGTGTTATACCCATTTTGCATAGATTATTGCCACCCATTCCCTTCACAAGTTTTGTTTAGTATGGGTTTACTGCCAAAGAATGTAGTTCAAATTTACAATTGAGAGCTCAACTCTTAGATACATTGCTTCTATTGTATGAATATGTTTACTATGGGTTTTCGATGATTTGTCATTTACTTGTGATTCTTAAGCAATCTACAATAATGAAGAGTCTGCTATGGGGAACTATGGAAAAGAGTATCATGAAGAACAATTTGTTATGGGGAACTTGAAACAGAGATCGACGCACAATTTTTACAATAGTCTACTGTCAAACCAACACCACAATGGCTCTTTTGACAATGCAACCTAATGAATATATTTTCTGCGACATTTTGGATATACTTTCCCTTACTAGCCCTAACCATATTTTTTTGATGAAAGAAAGAATATTTAACTGTTATTTCTCCATCCATACAAAACCATAACGCAAAACACCCATGTAAAATGACTTACAGTTTTCAAACAACAACATTTTTAACATAAATAATAAATAAATCATTTATGCAAAACACCTATGTAAAATGACCTACAAATTGCAGAGAACAATAGTTTTCAAACCCTTCAATCTACTATAAAATGGAGTCGAAGCCATCGATTTTTATAATGGCCCCCTATCAAACCAGCCACGAAGCCAATCTGACAATTTTTAGAATAGTTTGGTATCAAACCAACACCAACACTATTATATATATATATACATACATATGTGTACATGTTTATATATATATATATATACATATATATACATGTTTATATATATATATATCTCACAGATTCTAAAGTAGAACAGTTTTAAAACCCTCCAATCTGCTATAAAACAAACACAGAGCAAGCAACTTGTAACACCACAATGGCTCTTTCGACAATGCAACCTAATCAATATATTTTTTGACACATTTTAGAGTATACTTTTCCTTACTGACCCTAACAATATTTTTTTATGAAAGAAAGAAGATTTAACTGCAATTTCTCCATCCATACAAAACCATGATGCCAAAAACCCATGTAAAATGGTTTACAGATTGCGGACAACAATAGTTTTAACATAAACAATAAATAAATCATTTATGCAAAACACCCATGTAAAACGACTTACATATTGCAGACAACAACAGTTTTAAAACCCTCCAATTTGTTATAGAATGGAGCCAAAGCCGTCGATTTTTACAATAGTCTACTATCAAACCAACACCACTATATATACATATACAACTCACAAATTCTAGAGCACATTAGTTTTAAAACCCTCCAATCTGCTATAAAATAGACATGGATTAAGCGACTCGTACAGTGCTCTGTTATGAAACCATATATATATATGTATGTATGTATGTATGTATACATATATACATACATATATTCTAAATTCAAGCTCTATATTATTTGTTGCCAAGTTGTCACATATAAAAAAAGAGTACAATATTAGAGATCATGTTTGAGAATGCTCATTTTTACGCCAACTTTGTTTCTGACTAGTATATGATAAAAATCCAACGAATCTCTGATGGGCCTTACCTGCCTTTTTCGCATAGGGGTTTGACTACAACTTACAAGACTTCATGATCCCAATATGGTAGAGAGGAGAGTGAGCACGGGATTATTGCTTTCACCTTCCATCATTGTCTATTTGTTGTTGCTTATATACATGCACACAATTTTTTGGCACGTACTTCTCTGGTAAAAACAAACTCTTTTCTATCCATTGCATTTTTCATTGTCTCCTCGACTCTCTTTTCAACTTTCCTGATAGATTGCTTGCACACAACTCTTTTCCAAGATGCCATGTATTTAAAATGTTCCATTTTATCTCTTTCTATTTATAACATATAACAGTAACCTCTTTTACTGTATATGTATATTATTTACTTTATAATGCTACACAAATACAATAGACATTCAACAAAATTGGTATCTTGTAAATTGTTTATTTCAAATTATTTCATGCTCCAACAACTTGATCCAATGTTGCTCACCCTTGTTGAACACCAACAACAGTACATGTAAGTATAGAACTTTCCCATTTTCAATAAATAGATCCGGTCAAACAATTGTAAATATTATTAATTATTTTTAAATTCAAATTGTCTATATTGATTTCTGAACTATTTTGCTAATAGATATTTTACAATTACCCTTTTTCCTATAATATTTAGTACCAAATAATGTAGTTGGAATCTTCAATTGTCAAGCTAGCTGTTACACAGCTTGCTTGTTTCAATATGTATCACACTATTCATTTCCCCTAGTTTTCCATAACAATTTGCTAAAATTACTTGTCCTGTATCAATCTGTTTAATGTGGGTTTTCGACCATCTCTTACTTGTGATTCTTAAGTGTTTTTCCAATAGTTGTTTTATAATTTCTCTATTTTTGTTATTGTGTGATACATGATAAGAGTCCTTGAGATTTTCCATGGACCTTACCTATCTTTCTTGCTCGGGGGTTTGGCTAGAGCCCATGAGGCTTCATGATGCCAATATGGTAGGGAGGACAACAAGCATGGGTTTAGTGCTTTTGGAGTCTATCGTCATATATTTGTTGCTACTTGTATACATGGTCACACAAATTCTCACATCCACTTCTCCACCAAAACCATACTCTATTCTATCCATTGTATTTGTCATTATTTCCACAACTCTCTTTTCAACTTCTTCAATAAATTACTTATATAGAATCGTTTACCAGTATCCCATGTATTCAAAATCTTCTATTTTATCTCTTGTTGTTTACAACAAATAATGCTAACCTATATTATTCTATCTATATTTTTTCCTTTCTAATGTTGCATAGATACAATAGACATTCAAAGAAATTAGTGTATTGTAAATTGTCTATTTCAACTTACTTGTGATTCTTAAGTGTTTTTCTAATAGTTGTTTTAGAATTTCTCTATTTTTGTTATTGTGTGATATATGATAAGAGTCCTTGAGATTTTCCATGGACATTACCTACCTTTCTTGCTTGGGGGTTTGGCTAGAGCCCATGAGGCTTCATGATGCCAATATGGTAGGGAGGACAATGAGCGTGGGTTTAGTGCTTTTGGATTCTATCGTCATATATTTTTTGCTGCATATATACATGGAGACATAAATTCTCACATCGACTTGTCCATGAAAAAACATACTCTATTTTATCCATAGTATTTTTTATTGTTTCCACAGCTCTCTTTTCAACTTCTTCAATAGATTACTTATACACAATTGTTTACCACTATCCCATCTATTCAAAATCTCCTATTTTATCTCTTTCTATTTACAACAAATAATGCTAACCCATTTTATTCTATATCTATATTTTTTCCTTTATAATGTTGCACAGATACAATAGACATTCAAGGAAATTAGTGTATTGTAAATTGTCTATTTCAAATTCTTTAAGGGTCCAACAAGTTGATCCAATGATGCTCGCTCTTATTGAACACCACCAACAGTACATGTAAGTACAAAACTTTCCTATTATCAATAAATAGATGTGGTAAACCAATTGTAAATATTATTAATTATATCTCACTTTCTTTGCAATGGAATGTAATTCTCCCAAGAATCTAGCTTTCCAGATCGACAACCAAGCATGGTGAATGTGATGCTATGTAATTCATAAAGATGAAATTATTCTTTTCTCATGAGCATATTGCTTTTGTAGGTGGAAATCTGCATAATTCTAGTCATTAGATATGTTGTTCATTGGATAGATATTTTTGTAGCATATATTTCATTTAAAATCGTCGAGATGAAGAAAAAAAAGCATCGACTTTGGAATGGAAGGTATGTAGGGAAGTTTTAGAAAATTTGTCACATTTTTCATGACTTTAAAATTCTTGGCATTTTCCAAGAAATTATAAGTTATGCTATTTTCCATGGATTTTATAACACTTCTGATTGCATGCCCTGTAGGTGAAGAGTGCTTTAGTGTGCATGCACTAGAATTTCTAGATGGTGATCATTTCGATTGCATGTTGCGTATACATCTACTTCAACACAGGTGCTCCAAAAAAATTATTCATTACTCCCAACTATATAATGCTACCATATCAATAGATAGATTCAGTGAACCAATTATAAATATCATTAATTATTTTTTAGTTTCACATTGTCTTTATTGGTTTTGCACATATACTTAGTTACTTTTGATGCTTCCTTTTTCATTCTAATGGGTTGAGTAGAATATCTTTTTTGAAGTCAAATAAAACATTGTTTCCCCACAAAACAAGACATACCTTGTAATTCAATTATTCTAAAAATGGAAAATATGTGTCGTGTCATCACATTCTTCTTCTCGTGAGACTTGTTTATTCATTTTCCATCAAAGATTGTGTAACTTAGTCTTCAATTGGATTATGCACATCTTCGCTCTCTAAGTGCTATTTGTTCTTATTCTATTTGATCATCCATTTATTACTTTGGTTTAACTAAGTCCTTCTAATTTTGTTCATACAACAATTATAGAACATCTTTTTACTAGAACCAATCAATGAAAATTTAACATTTTTACTTTCAATTTCCTTGTAATGTACTAATTTTGAGTCCTTTCTACTTGTGACGATTGTATTATACTACTACAAACCCATAAAACACATGGATAATAATGCTTTTATTTACAAAATCATGGAGTAAATACTATTTATAAAAAGTATTCCTATATTAAAGATCTTTCTTTTTTGAAAAAAATATTAGTAACAACCATCATAAATAAAATTGAAATAAGAAATAATCACAACAAATAACATGAAAGTAATAAATTATCTAATACCACACAAGCTTTCCAACAAATATGCCATACCTAAATTTATGGACAAACTTTTTCAAAGAATATTTTTTTATTCAATATTACTAATTAAAATTTTAATTCAATAATAGTAATTAAAGGATCACTAATAACTTTTTTTAAAACGAGAATTCTTTAATATTCCATGCTTTTTATAAATATTATTTAATTCACAACTTGAAGTTTGTTGTGTATTAGTACCCATATCTATCTTACAATAATTAAATCATAATCACTCAATTGATTGATTAACCTAGACAAAAACATTAAATATGGATGTGCATCTAGGCCTAACAACTATTAAACTAAAATACATATAAAATTATATCATACCTTAAATTTTGGAGAGAAATCATTATTAGTAACAAAACTAATTATTTAAAAATTTAAATTGCATTTAATTTTTCAAATGTAATTTATTAAGAAAAATTTTATTAAAAAAACATTCTCCTAAGATTATTTTCATAATCAATTTCCAACTAAAAAATATTGTTGTGGAAACACAAAGATCAATTTTCTGCTCTATGCAAATGGTTCTTAATCTCCCATGCATTGCGTTATCTTAAAATAATTAAATAATAATCAATCAATTTATTCATTAACCTAGACAAAAATATCAAAGATCAATTACCTCTTTTATGTGCATCTAGGCCTAGCAACTATTAAACTAAAATACATTTAAGGAGAGAAATTATTATTATTAACAAAACTAATTATTTGAAAATTTAAATTGTATTTAATTTACCAAATGTGATTTATTAAGAGAAAATTTATTAAAAAATAATTCTCCTAATATTATTAATTAAAATCATTTAAAAATAATTATTGTAATTAAAATTATTGATGATTAATTGCTTGAGATTGCAATTAATGTATAGATTGCAAATAATCAACATGAAATAAAATAAGTCAAATTCATATCTTTTAATGCACACATAGCTTTGCTTTAATTGATCTATCCATCTAATTATCCATATAAATATTTAAATTGATGTTCATTATCCATATAAATATTTAAATTGATTTTCGAACATCACTGTTCATTACAATGTACTGGACAAATCTTATCCTCGTTCACCTCCTACTATAAACTAACTTTGCATTATTCCATATTGAATTATTAATATGCTTTTCCCTTTTTTGACTCATTCAAACAATTGCAAATATTTCTAAATATTTATACTTCACATTGCATTAAAAAACAAGTTTTTCCTTGCTTCCCATTCAATAGCCATTTGCGGTGGACCCCTATCGCTGATCGTTGCATGCCTGTGCATGCAACTGCTAATTATATCTGTTTCTGTCAAAAACTAAAAGCACTAATCAAACTGTTAATGCTTTTTTTTTTTAAAGTTGCATGTAACTTGTTTTTTGAACACGATCATTATCTGATTGTAAACAAATACTAAAAATAACCATAATTTACTTTTGAAAACTACTAAAAATAGAAAGAAAGAAAAACACATTTTAAAAAATATGTATACACGACGCTGCATTGCATGCTTGAACGTTGCTTGAACGGCACGTTTGAACTCTTATAAAGTAGAATGCTATCGCTTATCAACATCTAATCCAATCCAGAGGTAATTTTGTTGTGAACAGTGATTCATAGCAATTGAGAATTGAAGTTAATTAAAATAGAGGGCATAAAATGGAATCCATGGGAAAATGGCGCAAGTTTTTTGAGGACGTAGAGGGTGATATATGCAGTGTAATTGAATATGCAATCCTCGTTGCAGCCTCTGATTGCCCCCATGAACTTAGGAAGAGGAGAGACAAGATCGCCGAGAGGCTTTACACATCTACGTCTCTCGGTGCTGCTGCTGAAGATCATTCTGATAATGGCGAATATAAAGGCCAGCAGAAGCTCGCCAAGGAGGTTGTCAGGTGAATCAAGAAGAACTTTGCTATATCCAAATCGATTTCGAATAGTCTTTCTATTTAAATGTTTAATTCCAGCTTTTATTTATACCCAATTCAATTTCTGTCTTTGCATGGAATTATTACTTATACCCAATTCAATTTCTGTGTTTGCATGGAGTTATTCCGTATACCCAATTCGATTTCTGTGTTTGCATGGAGTTACTGCTTTTATATGATGCAGTAAAGAAGCTCAGAAGATCTTCTTGTTAAATGTAGGAAGTAATGGAGAATTGTATCTCTTTTTTTAAATGCCAAGTCTTTCCAAGATCTCTAGGAAACAATGGAGAATTACATTTTTTTTAAATGCTCAAGTCAATTCCAGTTTTCTTATATTGTAAGGATAACTAGGAAAAGATGCATAATTATAATGGCAGGTTTCTTGATTTTTTTTGTGTGGTACTGTAGTAGCTGCAATAGCAGGGGTGCAGATGAAGGGATAAAAACTAGTGGAAATGCTGATGTAGCTGCAATAGCAGGTGTGCATATCAAACTAATTCTTAGCTAGTTTTTTTGAAAGCACAACTTGAATATCATGCAGAAGTTTTTTGTGTTTTCAGGAGTGCAAGAAGTGGCTAAAAGAAAGCAGGCAGACAATGAATGTTATTTGAAAATGGATGCCCCTGAGGAGTGTAGGAAGCAAGAAAACACAAGTGGGGTGTTGACAATGGATGGTCAAAAGCAGTCAGATAGAGAGCGTCAAGGCAATCAGATAAAAAGTGTAAAACACGTGGTTTATAATGTTGGTCCAGGGAGACTGCGAATTGTAAGGCAGCAACAGATGAAGCCTGCCAGTGCCTCTCTTCCACTTCCTTCCCAACATGTAAGCAAATTGAAATTCCATGTAAAACTCATTCCAAATTTGTAGTTAAGTTGTGGATATCTCATAAATTTCTTTTGAACACATGGTTATGGTATTTTTTCTGCAGAAATTGAATTTAAGGGAGAAGATGGAAGCAACAAAGAGAAAGCTTCAGCAAGGGTACCAGCAAGCGGAAAAGGGTTGGTGTTTTTTTTTCCTGTTTCTGAAATGAATGAGAATTCATGAATGAATGAAATGAGCTAAAGGATAAGTAATGCTTTTTGCAGCCAAGAAGCAACACACAATTCAAGTAATTGAAGTGCAAGATATGCCCAAAGAGCATTGTCGTTATCGTCATTATTAGGGCAATGGAAGACCCTTTTTTGTTGTGTCTTATGACACCGCCTCTGTAATGGATTTGCAGTTTCCTTAGCTACTGCGACTTTGACAGATGTTTACCACGCGTTGCTATTTGCACGTTGGCTTATGTTGTATACAACATCAGGCCCAGCTTACACTCATATGATGAGGAAGTTATGAGGGCAATCGCTCCCTTCATCTAATAATATACTGGTGTCTTTAGACACCACCATTTCTCTGGAGATTTGTAGGCTCTATTTTGTTTTATGAACTCTAATCTGGAGGTTTGATTTCTTTCATGTCCTTAAGTTTTTCAAGTTTTTCTATAAGATTGGCTTTTCAACAGGATGGTGTGTTCTTGTTAGTGTCTGTACTTGTTTTGTAATTTCATTCGATTGAACATTATGAGTAATTCATACTACCTTTCTATATTTAAAGAATTACAATTTTAGGGATTTCCAAGACATGCACTTGGTTTTACTTGTTGGTCCAGCTCATGCAGTTGCCACAAAGAGCAACTAAACAGGAAGCTATAGGAAAAATGGATTGCATGGTAATGGTTGAATTTCAGGGATTTCCAAGACATGCACTTTGTTTTACTTGTTGCTCCAGCTCATGCAGTTGCCACAAAGAACAACTAAACAGGAAGCTATAGGCAAAATGGATTGCATGCTAATGGTTGAATGGGATTTTATGAGAGATTGCTTGGAAAGACAAGTGGGAGAAGCTACCCTCTTGGATTAGATAAGTTTTGATGACGTTGACTTTAATGTTTGGTTTCTTTTGCCTGATCACAAACAGGTTCCATTGGACATGAAGAACAAGATGCTAACACATTTGCTTCATGGGTAACTTCAAATTGGAACTTATCTTTGTCCTCGAAATAAAATGCAGAGATCTACCCTTATATTTTACTAAACTTCTCAGAATTAGAATGGAGAGTTAAAGTTAGGGATTTTTAAAATATGCACTTGGTTTTACTAAAGAATGACTGGTGTTTGACACATATGACCTTTTCAAATGTAGATTTAGGATTCGATTCAATAAGTATTGAATCTTTATTAAAATAAATAGGTACCAAAACAATGAGAGAAGCTCTCCTAAAGACATCGCGTCCTATATAGTTTCCCACTGTTGTTTGGTAAGAAGGGTTTTCAAGCAATAATAAATGTATTCAATAAAAAATAAAAGACACTCACTAGTTTATTAACTGAAACTGATGCTAACTCTCTCTATGTTGATGGACAGGTACAGCCTAACAAATGATATTGAAGCAGGACCTAAGATTGCCCATATATATATATATATATATATATATACCTGAACAAAGAGCTTGTTGCTTATGTAGGTCCTAACCATGGATGGAATGGTACATTAATTGTTACATGAGTCCATTGACATGATATTACTGTTGATTTCCATTGTAATATCCATACTATATATCAAATAATTTTATGCTTTTATTATCCAAACTAGATCCTAGTATATTGCAGTTCGGAATGACCAGGTTGACAATTGAGGAGTGCAGATCACATTTCAGCATATGGGCCTTAATGAAGGTAACAAATATAGGCATCTTCTTTATATATAAATACCTGAAGTGGGTTCCTTAGAAAATATAGAAATTGGTAGTTTGGTTAAGGATCAGTACCCAGGTATATAGACATGGTATACAGGTAAAATAAACATGGGTTATGCATGGGTCAATTTATGCAGCCACATTTGTGGATGGCGAAAATCAGTTGTCGAGTTCTTTGGAATCATTCACAAGGGGAATAATGAAGGATTGTGTTAATAGTTCAGGTAGCGGGATATTAATGTTTACAACAAGGATGAATTCATTTGGGGATATTAAGGATAACAAACTGTCAGGTGCTGTTGCATTCTCGTGCAGATGCAGAGCAGCTTATGCACTAACTGACCAGCAGCTGCCAGTCTTCTTAGGTATTAGGGATTGGTCATTTAGGTTCTTTTGTGCATGCCAGCTTTTTTTTCTTAAGAGAAATATCATACCATTTAGTTCAACCTATTCTAGTTTTTGTAGGGCATTATATATTATGTTTAGGGTGGTTCAATTGTAAGATGTTTAATTATTTAATATATATTTTTTGTTTGACAAAGTTTTGATATGGAGTATGGTTGGAACCAACATACATTATGTATTTTGTTGCAAACAAGCAGATTTGGAAATTCAGTTCAAAAGTATTTTGATCATTTGAGTCCCTTCAATTAATTTCAGTGAAATATAAGGCATTGCATTCAATGCAATCGTCACATATTTTTAACAACCTAATAATGCTGCAATCATGAGATGTGTTCAACAAGGGAATGAGCTAGGACATGATAGATTTGGAGAAATGTTATCAAACATAAGGAAACTGATTGCAGCATATGAAAAGTAGAAAATCCTCATAGGCAAAACAAATGTTAAGGACTGCGTAATATTTGATTATGCCCAAATAGCATGGTTATGTACCACAGTAAAAATGATAGTCACTCACTGCACTTGTTGAATGTAGTGTGTTTAGACGTACCCAAAGTATAGATTCACATGATTTTGCTGATGACCACTTCGATAGAGTGTTTCTACTATATTATCCAATGCTGCAATTTTATGTGGATGTTGAATTGGTTAATGGGGCACTTGATATTATAAAGAATATAGTATTATTAGAAAGATATGTGGTTTTATAAGACAATTATAAATTCATTCAAGTTCTTGTAGTTAATGTTTATTATGACAATCTTGAATATTTTTGAAAATGATAATTAATGTTAGTAAATTAAATATATCCTTGAAGTTACTTCTTTCTAATAAATTTATCAATAATCTCTTAAATTATTACCATTGTGAATTTCTTAAAGTACAACACTTAAAAAATCTATCAATAGTTGATAGTTACATATATTTATAACCCTTTTAGCCAAGCAATATTCATTTTAATGGCTTTGAAAAATATAAATGTATGTTGTTTGGTCAACAAGACTATAAACATCTATATATATAGATTATTTGATGACACCTCAAATGTTATTCATAGTTTATTCAAGAATATATATGTTTATCTAATACAATTTTTTTTATCATTGCTAAAATTTTAAATTTTAAATTCAAAATATATGAAAGAAGAACATAAAATTCAATTGAAAAATAACTTTTTTAAGCACAATCTTGGATAAAACTTGTAATCCTCCAACTATGAGACTTTTGAAGCTCCAAATAGAGCTTAATAATGAACACATGTACTTAAGTACTTAGGGAATTTTTTTATCATGTCTAAAGTTGTAAAATTAACACGTGTCATAATCTTACATTATTCTATGTATCACCCTTTCCTATATAAACAAAGGTTTCTCTTTCTAATTTTGGATCATTAATCATATTGTGTATATTTCCATCCTTTGATAATATAAAATTATTCTCTCATGTTGGAGCTCTCTTCAATTTTAATTCAATCTCCTTGATCTTGGGTGGCTATCTCTATAGCTAAATATTACTTGGTATTAGAGAATTATATGTGAATTCTTACATTTTTTGAGTGTGTTGATTAACTTTATCAGTTACACTCTTGCATATTTCTTTTTCTAAAAATTATCTTTAACAAAGGACATATCATATAACACTTGGCTAGTCACTTTTAATATAATTACAAAAATAGAATATAGGCATAATTAGACAAGGTTGTTGACCATAAAAATTCATATAGTAGTTTACTTTATGGACAAATAGAATCAATATACAATGCCATTATTGATGGTACATTATATAATTTAGAATAATATGAAATTATCTTAGAGCAAAGGTTACACTTTCAACAATCAAAATTTTAAAAATCCTCTTTGTTACACATTAAAATGTGAGGACAACTACTAGCACATTTCATAAAACATAAGCATGTTTTTTTCCTTGATTGTGTATGAATATGTTTTGTTTATAGTGTTCATTTATTAACATTTGTAAATTTCAATTGAAGAAAAACTTAGACTTAAGTTACAAGTTTGTAAGTTTGATTCTAAATATTCTTTTCAAAATTAGTGTGTATACATCAAATACATGATGTATTGGATGTTAATTAACTTTAAACTCTAACGTGTAATGCATATAATGATATATGTCTTATCAAGAATGAAATATTTAAAAACATTCTTCAAAGGGTTCCACAATTGCAAGATTGGAATTTAGCGGGCCCATAAATCATGGGATTTGCTAACAATATCCCAGCTTTACATTCAACTGGACGTTAAAATATTGAGAATGAGTATTGCGTAGAGTCATTGAAAGTGCGTGAAATCAGTCGGCAACATGAAAAGTTAATGACATTTATATACCAGAAGACGAGATAGAGAAGACAAGATAGATAAGAAAGAAATCATGGAAAAGGCGTGACAAATATCAAAGTAACCAATAATATGAAGAGAAGTGAAGTAACTGTATTCTGCAATTCATGCCTTTGATATTTTTATTTATTTTCAACTCTTCGTTAAGATGAACTATAAATAGTAGATTGAAATATGCGTAACATCATCTCTCTCAAATATGCATACAGCAAAGTAGAGATTGTCCACAGTATCTTCTCAAAGCGACTTGATTTTAAATCGTTCTTTTCAAGAGGAATTAAAAAAAAACCTCTTCAAAGAAAGAGTTAATGGATAAGCTTCTCCTGATTCACTGTCGTGGGTTTGGTATCTGTGTGACATGAAGCTTTTCAACATCATTAAAACATATATGTTTTTTTATACAATAGGGGTGTTCTGCCATACATTCCAGCGACCCAGCAGTCAGTATTTTGGGTATATAAGGCCAGTTGGAACCTGGAGCGGAGTTGAGCCCGAGACCAATGGGAAGCAAACCAAGCCAACTATGCTACCCATGGGGCAAAATCATTAAAATATTGTTCATAAAAATTTGATACAAACTTTAAAATATTTAAATAATTCAAATTCAACATTTTTTTTTAAAGAGAATAAGATATTAAACAATATTTTTTCATTTCTATTTTTTCATTTTCACTCGACAAATTATTCTTCATAATGTAGTAAACCTACAATAAGAGTAAATGGAATGACATTTGGTCTCAGATTTAACCCAATTTTTCTTTTATTATGAGATGGCAATTTCTTCCTCCACTATGCATATTGGTGTGTAAATTTGATTTTTTAATTTGTCTCTTTTTAATATTTGATATTATTTTTATAATCAAATATTAATTATTTGATGTGTAAAAGATTGCCAAAGATTTTTATTTATAAACAAACAATAAATCAATTTTATAAATAAAGCTAGTTAAAATATATGATAAAGTAATAAATTATTTATTTTTATTTTTAAAAAATAAATAATTATTTCTTCCTCCACTATGCATATTGGTGTGTAAATTTGATTTTTTAATTTGTCTCTTATTAATATTTGATATTATTTTTATAATCAAATATTAATTATTTCATGTGTAAAAGATTGTCAAAGATTTTTATTTATAAACAAACAATAAATCAATTTTATAAATAAAGCTAGTTAAAATATATGATAAAGTAATAAATTATTTATTTTCATTTTTAAAAAATAAATAATTAACTACAATTTATTTTATAAAAAATATAATAAAATTTTAATTATTAATAATATATATTTTTTTTAATTTTAAAGTTTAATGTTGTAATAAAGAAAATGATATTTTTAATGTTTTTAAATTAAATTGATTTATAAATCTTGGGTTTTATCCTACTCATAATCTTGCTCTAGTTTGGTTTTGCTCTATGTGGGTTTCATGTTAAGTCATAGGTCTAGCTAGATTTTGTTGAATTTGTGTTGTATTTTTCTTGCAATATGGTTGTAAAGTAGTGTTGCTGTTTTTTTTGGTTTGCAATAAAAAGGGTTGAGGCCCTTTAAAAAAGAATCACTTTTCTATGTTTTATCAAATAATAAGTGTATTGGCAAAACAAACTTTTCAATAATAAGATAAAATAAAATATTTAATAAATAAAATTAAAAAAATTGTGTTCATATGTATATAGTAAATGAAATAAAAAATAGTTCTAAAATAAAATAAACTAAATTTATAAGAAAAAAATATTTTAATTTAAGAATAATTTGATATATAGATAAAAGCGTGTATAAAATTTTATATCTTTATAACTTAATAATTTGAGGCTAATTATATAAAAAATTTACTTACTATTTTTTAATGGTTTAATTTTTCAATCTATATTGTAAAATAAAATCATACTTAAAAGTAGATGACGAAAAAGTATTTTAATTTTTTAATTAATTCTGATAAAGTACATGTGGTTGTTGGAGAGAGGTTGAGAAATTGTAGTTGCTTTTTAGGTCTTGGTTTGATGGGCTGCTACTATTTGGAAAGGATATTTCAGCTTCAAACATAATTTGTTGCTCTGAAATTCAATGGTGCCTCTTAAATATATATCCCATTCCCTTCATTACATTTCCCATTGCATTTTAAACTTAGTCGGTGGGAAAATTCCTTCACGGTACCCAAACTATGTCTCACCTTCTCATTGTGGTGCCCAAACTAAACCCAACCACTAGATATATCATGTCCCACCTTTCCATTGGGTTTTCTCCTAGCTCATATACACACAACTATTATATACCAAATCACTTCAGGAATTAGGAATCATGTTTAATATTAAAAAACAATATGGAATGAAAGAACCAACAAATTAGAAGTTACAAATATTATAAGTAATAATGATGATCACATTGCAAAGTTGAAGAATTTGAGAAATTAACTTATAATTGGAATATGAAGATTCTAAGATTCTCTATTTTTTATTGAAAGTATTTTAGATGAGTATCATAACTTCATACATACATTGGAGCTAACTAGGAAATTCAACAATATCAAATTAGAAGTATATGGATCTTTGTTTAATCAAGAGGGTAGGATTAAAAAGTTCATAGATGAATTTAGGAAGAGTTCTCAATAATTTATGGCTAGATGCAAATATAAGTATTACAATCAAAGTAAATCATATCAAAGTCAAAGACAAAATCAAGGGAACCAACACTAAAATAACCAAAGGCAATGGAATCAACAAAGACATAATGTTCAAAAGGTGCAAAATGAATGGAGAAATCACAAAGATAATTCTAAAATAGAAAAATATATCATATGTTACAATTGTAGAAAATGAAGGACACAAAAGTGATAAATATCCTAGAAAATCACATCTAGGAGGGTGAAGAAAATTTTGTCAAAGAATTTTTTTTTATTTTTCTCAAGAAATGATGATCATAATATATTAATAGCCTCTTTGTTTGCTCAAGGAAATTCAAATAACACATGCTATATTGATTCAAGAGTTATCCAACATGTATATGACTTAAAACAAAAATTCCTTTAGTTCTTTAGAAGTGAAAGGCACAGGGATATTTCTTGGGGATGCTAGTTCACATGAAATTTAAGGAATATGTTGAGTTCCAATGAAAGGACATGATGGTAAGAAGTTTGAAATAACAGATGTGAATATTTTAAATAATTTAATACAAAATCTTCTATCTGTAATTGTGAGCATGATCATAACCTAAGGTAAACCTACCATATCCATACTAATTAAACCAAGAATTAGCTAGTTAAGTCAAACACCCAATGAAATAATTGAAAACATCAAATAAATAAGTCATTTATGTTGGTATGTGGCGACTGATCATGCTATACTGTATAGCCCATGGTATACTGACTGATCCATGCATCGTTAGTGAAAAAGGAAAAATCTTCGAAAAAGAAAGAAAACCGACTTTGTAAAACCCTAATTCTGGAAGCTTCTAAAAAGCTTGTTAAAAGGGGTTGGGATGGGAGTTACAGTATGAGGAAAAATGCGATTATTCGCAAGATTGTAATAGGTTTTGCACTAGATAATAAAAGTATTGGATGGCTGCGGTTTGGTGGATGTAGCCCAGATTGGGTGAACCACGTTATATTCTCTGTGTTATGATTTATTCTATGTATGTTTTAGTTTCTCTATTTATTATTTAAATCTGCATTTAATTGTTAGATATCTGCCATCTCTAACCCTAATAATTTAAACATAAACAAACAAGAAATGTTTAAAGGAAACTAATCTAATGATTCAAACCTAATCCCATTGAGGGATTGGTGTTGCATTGATGTGGAATGTCAACCCTTTCCCAACCCCTTAGTTGAAACAAGCGTCTAAATGGATTCAATTGATGAATATTGATGAAAATGGATGTAAACTAAGCTAAAATGGATAAAAAACTAAAATGGATGCAAATGCACAAAAGTGAGTATGCAAATGTGCAACATAACTTTTCTAAAATGGAAGTGGATCTATTTCTCAAAGAAATGAGGAGTATTTATAGGAGAAAATGGTGAATCAATGGTCAGGATTGATTTGATAAATCAAAGGATGAGAAGCAATGAGAGGTGAAGGCATGGATCAAGGATTCTCATCAATGAATGAGAATGCAACTTGACAAGGATAAATGATTTAATCAATGGCTCTCATTGATTCAAAGAAGCACACTTCCTAAAAATTAGGAAGTTGTTAGAAAGATTGTTGCACGATATTCTCGTTCAAATGGAGGAATATTTAGGGGAATATTCCCTTGCAAGTGGGAGGGTGAGATAAATTAGCTAATTAAGTAATTTAAGAAATTACTTAATTATGCAAGATGGAGGGAAATTAGGATTTGTATTAAATAATTAACTTATTTAATGAAAGAGGGTTAAATGACATTTAATTGAATAATTAAGATTATTTAATTAAATGAGAGGACATAAGAAATTTAATTAAATAATTCGCATTACCTAATTAAATAAGATGAAAATTAGCATGAAAGGGGATGAACTAGCCAAATAACATTGATTATTTGATTAATAGGAGAAAATACTGAATTTAGTTAAATAATGAAGAATATTTAATTAAGCAATCAAAAAGAGGTGATTCAGGATGAAATGGTGTTAGTAATCAAATTCAGATGTGCAATATCACTCAAGACAATTTTAAGTGTCTACATTTTTCCCCTATTTGAAGAAAGGTACCAATTGCATTGGTTCAAAGATTAACGATTTTTCAGACTAATGTTGTTGCTCATATCAAAATTTAAAAATTCCTAATTTTTGGATGCCCCACTATTTCCCCAGTAGAAATTTTTTGGATGCCTCACTATTTCCCTAGTGGAAAGAATTATGTTGGTATACTTCCTTCTTGAGAGATCAAGCGAACAAGATGGATTTTTGATCGAATTCATGAAAAGAAGATGTGAGATTGGATCAACTCCAAAGAGTACACAAAGATTCTTCTTAGAAAGCTCAAATGTTTGATGTAGACAGATTTTATCATGTATACAAAATCATCGTCTATGGGTAACCTCATGTATATTTTGATATGTATCACATAGATTCGATACTTGGATAGAAAATTTAGTAAAGATAGAAGAATGAGAAGAATAGGATGGATAGAAGAATGAGATGGATATTGATTAACCCTTATTTTTGAAATTGATTCAAAATTCTAACAAGTCTATGATTCTTCGAGACTTTATTAGATATGGTGACAAGATTGATGATTTTCTTTGTAAGAGAGGGGGACCACCACATGCAAGACCCCAAGTCACAGAGGGTCAAGATGCGAGAGGCTACCCTAACTTACCTTAGCTAAGTGTAGTGTTTAAGGTATTGGGGATGAGAATGATGAGGGTTATAGATCCCTATGACCACTCATCAATCCCAAGTTTTAAGATGGGGCTAGGCAAGTCAGTTTTTAGGTCCAACTCTACACCTCAGGGAGATCTCTACCTGAGAATGTCAGCGCGGGCTTTGGACGACAGTGCAACACGCTGGCATCTCGAAAGTGCGTTGTAGTCTGTATGTTCAGAACATAGTTGAGGCAAGGTTGAACTCATTAAAACAACTAATGGCCTAGCTTAACAACTCCTAAGAGAACAAAACAATACTATGAAATAAGAGAAATATAGGCAGAGGTTATAAAATAGATATACCAAAGCTAAGGTGACGAAGACGATCTCGTAGAAGAGCCTATTTGCTAGCTAGCTCCACAAAGTGCATCCACCTACACATAGCAAGAGAGAAAATGTTGGGGGGGCTGTATGGGGGCATGCCTCAGTTAGACTGCCATTTAGGTGTTTCCACCTCCATGGATAGCCAAAAGAACAAGATAAAGAAGCAATGTAATGAAAACACAAACACTATAATGTAGTATTGTGCTACTCACCAAATGATAGAGGAGAGGAGAAGGAAGCTTACCACCTCCACCAAGAGCACTCAAGGCTATTTAGGGGAGAAATGAGAGGAACTCAAGCCTCTGCTATGAATGGCGTGGTCCCAAACATGCTCTACCGAGTTGATGGAGTGTGATGTTGTTGTAATGGAATGCTTGGAATGCTTGGAAGTGAGTGAGAGTGAGCTTGTGGAATGATGTGAGAGTGTGAGTATGGAAGCTTGATGTGATGAAGAGTTGGAATGCAAAATGGAAGAGTGAATATGAAGGAATGAGGATGAAAATTACCATATTCAGGTCAGTTGGCCGAAGGAGGCGTTCCAACTTCATTTCCAATGAGAACAGTAAAACCTCTATTGACTCAGCCGTAGGAATTTTCCAGGGACATAAGCGCGCCATGCAGACGTCTACGCGTTGTGTGGGCATCCCCAACAAAAATGCCTCCATCAACACACAAAATAGGCTCCACGTGGACCACCAATAGCGGGCTTAAGTAAATTTAAGCTTCCGACTTTGGTTTTCTAAAGTGTATAAAGTAAAAAAGGGGAATTGCACCTAGGGTGAAAAGTCACTCTTATGCATTTTTCCCCCACTTTAGTGAGCACAAGTACTGATGAGTGCTTGGTAAAGTAGATCAAGAAGAAAGTAGGGTTAGAGAATTATACTTCAACCAACAAGGAAGCAGTACTCGGTCTCGCGTACTCGACGGTGCAGGAGATGTGAAGGACTCCATAGCTACTCAGAACTATGAAGTTGGAAAAAGTGTCTTACAGACCCACGGACCTGCAAGGAGGCAACCCTCAAGATCTCTCACATGGAGGAAGACCCAAGGAAGTGAACTCCGCAGAGTCAAGAAGTGGCGACATTTCTACCCGTAGATAGAGCATGTCTGAAGTGACGACACGTCTACCCACAGATAGAGCGTGTCTAAAGCGGTGTCATGTCTACCCACAGATAGAGCGTGTCTCAAGTGGTGACATGTTTACCAGCAAATAGAGTGTGTCTAAAGCGGTAACGCGTCTACCCGCAGATAGAGTGTGTCTAAAGTGGCAACACGTTTACCCACAGATAGAGCGTGTCTAAAGCAATGAAACATCTACCCGTAGATAGAGTGTGTCTAAAAGAGGTTAGTCATGCAGACCAAAAAAATTTCAAAAGGCTCCCTCGGGAACCCTTCAAAAGGAGAGGGGTCCACTCAAGGGACACATTGTTTGAAAAGTAGGGTCTAGTCAGGCTGCCCCCAAGCTAGGAAAAGAAGTGAATGAAATGAATCTATCGGGCTGCCCCCAGGCTAGATGTGAAAGATTCCATTTGTTACAAAGAATTTTAAAGAAGGGGTCCCTAAGGAAATCACTGTGAAGAAGAAAGGGGGTCTGCTCAAGGGACACGCAATTGAAAAGAAACCATTCACCTTAGAACGATTTGTCATCAAGGGATCCTTTCAAAAAATGTTCACTTCATCAAGGAATTTGAAAGGAAGGTCATGCCTCCATGCGAGGGGAATTCAAAGTAGTTCCCACTTCAAAGGAAGGTCTTCAAGTCCTTTCTTTATGAACCCGTGATGAAAGAAACACATTCCGCTAGGGTTCCAAGTTGAGAATGCAATTCTAAGGAAAAATAATGCTGTAAAGACTTTTAAGAAAAGATTCGTTTGGAAACAAATTCATTTTTTTGAAAATCAAAGTGCTAAAGAAGAGAACATTGTCACACATAGGAGGGACAACTCAAGCAAAGAAGAAAGAAAGATAAAGGGAAAGAAAAAAATAAAATACAAACAAAGGACATGGGGGGATCTGATTTAGTGGGGTCAAATCTATCCAAGCTCATATAGTAATGGGTAACCGCAATGCAAGGCGAAAGATCATCAATCCCTAACTAGATCAAGAAGAATGCATGAAAAAAAAAGTAAAAAGTAAAAAATTGGGTCAACATGGAAGGGAAGCCTAAATGCTCCCAACGCTTTGCATCATCTCCAATTTATCAAAAATCAATCACAAACATGGAAGAATGATGGTACAAATAGAAGAAGGTTTACGACACACAAACTATGCCTATATCCAAGCACCAACAGGGGTGATGAGGGTCATCCAGGCACACATAGTACGAGTACGGGGGAACACATCACAAAACACACACATACATAAGATCAAGAAAAGGGTACCTCCTCATAACACTAATCATCTAGGAGGTCATCCACTTCCCAATCTAGATCCTCATAAGGGGAAGGAGGATGAGCCTGTAAGGGTGGAATGTTAAGAGGAGGAGTATCTGACCCTCCCACAATAAGGGCCAAGGAAGAGGGCCCCTCAAGGTCCTCTCCATCGAGCTCCTATGGAGTCAAAGTTAGCGATTTTGCAAAGATTTCTGATAGGGACGAGACTTCGTCCACAGAATTAAACATACATCCTATAGGAGCATCATGCTTATCCTTAGTGAATGGTGCAGGCTATGCCTGAGATTCACTGTTAAGCTCACCGAATGACTCAGGAGCGGTGACAAACTTAGGGGAAGCCGAGACTAGTTCTGTCATAAGGACATAACAAGTCATCACAAAGCCACCTTATGAAGAAGGTGGACTCCTCTTATGTCCTTCATTGCCAAAAGGACCAACCTCTGCCTCTTTCTTTGTGGGAGGAGATGAACTCCCTGCAGAAGAAGCTAGGGGTGCAAAGGAAGAGGAGGATAAAACTGCACAAGACATGACCAAAGTGTTAACCATGTCCACAGGCTTAGGGAAGGGCTGAATATTTGAGATGGACATCAGCAAAGGCGGCTCCACTGAAGGAGCGATAAATGCCTTTACCCATTTAGGGTTAGGCATGTTTGTGCTCACAACGGAAGTTAGGATTGAATCAGGTTGAAGAGAAACAACAGGAAGGGAGGAAGGAGACGTAGTAGGAGGTCCTAAAATAAGAGCAATTGTTTCTTCCTCCTTTTGCTATGAGGCGGCCTTCTTGGCCAAGAGAGCCTTTCGCTAGCACTTGCGCTTACGTGTAAGGTGGTTTCTATGACTCTTGGAGTTAGAAGCCAGAGCTTGCGAAGGGACAGGAGGTTCCTACTTGACCATAGGAATGTCCACTATGGCTGTTTTGGGTGGAGGAATGGGTTCCTGTACAAGAGTAGGGGGAGCAGGCTGAGGAGCGATAGGAGGAGTTGACTTGATAGCCTCATCAGTGGGCCTCTTTCTACTCACTACCTTAGGAGCAGGAGCAGTAGGAGGCCACAAATTGAATTCTTTATGAGAACCTTTCTTTCTACTGTATAAGTAGTACCATGGTATGGGAAATTCATTAGGCAGGTTCTTGATTCTAATCTTGGGCCTACGCCAAGGAGGGATCATCGGAATCAGAGGATAGCCACTGAGCTTTCTCATCTAGTACTGTTCCCAAGAAAGGGGAGAGGATAGGGTAGTCTGGGAAAGGGTCATTTTCTCTTTACCTTTACGAGAAGGAGAGGGAGCTGTTATGGGATTCTCCTCCTTCGAGGAAGAGAGAGCAGATGGTATAGCCTTCTCTTTACCTTTACAGGGAGGAGAAGGGGCCGATGTGGACTTCTCTTTCTCTCTTGAAGAAGGGGTAGTTGTAAGCGCGGGATCTTTCTTCTCATCTCAAGAAGAGGAGGTGATCGATTTTTTTGTTACAGGAAGGTTCATCTTTGGCTCCCCTTTACCCCCAGTTTTATGCTTCACATAGTTTTTGTAAAGTAGGTCCATCCTTGATGGAAGTGGACCAACCGGAGAGAGAGAAAAGTGATCCAGTGAATATCCACCATGAAATACCAAAGGTTGATACCTGGTATCATGTACTACATGCACGACACCCTCGTGGGAAAACTTTAAACACTTATGAATTTAATGGATGTGATCCCATTCATGGAAGCCAACCAAGGAATGCCTAGCTTCACTCTGAATAGGTTTGATTCTGGGATGACATTGAAGACTGTGTCAACAGTCCTAGGTCCGACTAGAATGGACAAAGTGATCAGGCCATAAGGTTTAAGACTCATACCATCGTGGGTACAGATGGTAGATTGTGTTTCTCCATACTTTTCTTTTTGCAATGAGTTCAATACTAATGTTTCTTTAGTAACAACATTCACACATCTCATAGGGTCTATTAAGACTCCTGTCACAATGTTGCTATTGATGCGAGTGGGAATGTAAAGAGGTGAAGAGTTGTTGTTTAAGGATAGATCTTGTGTTGTAAACGTAATATCCTACGAACTGGGTGCGGGTGGAATAGAAGAAGTTACCATGACCATGTTTACATAGGCCTCGGGTTGAGGAACAGAACTAGTGGGATCGATAATCATGTTGGTAGAATGTGATGGAAATGGGTTTGTGTATATCTACAATTCACTGTTAGCTTTCACCACTGATTTTTTAGTGTTTTGTTTGTTCCCATCGAGACGAATGCTACAGTCCTCGATGCGGTCTTGTATCTCATGATGCAACCACATACAACATTCAGTATCATGTCTGTTAACACAATGGTATTGACAATAGGTGCTCCCATCATACCAATTAGGGTAAGGTTCCTTAATAGGCTTAGGTGTTGGCAAAGTTATGATCTTATCCTTCAACAACTTTTGCAAGATAAAAGTGTAAGATTTAGACAATTTTCTTGAATTTTTGGTTGCATTTGAGGCTGTTGTCATCGACAGCGGTTACTACATTCATAATGGCTTTTCCTTTCCTAGAGATTGATATGATGGAATTTCCTTCAGGATGGGAGCACAAGGAGGATCCCCTGAACTAAGCAACCATTTGTTGGTATTCTCATAAGGCTGCACACAAATGCACAAAAGAAGGGTATTTCATAAGGGTTCTCTTGCCAAGGTCTTTGTAAGTTCCCTATGAACACCTTCTGCATGTCAAAATCAGGCAGATGATAGGAGATTTGTGAAAGAAGTGCTTGATAACACACACTATAAAATCAGTAATCTTATCATTGTCTCCTTGCTTACATCGGACGAGATCTGAGAAGGTCATCTTTAGCCTGATGTTTTCTTTGAATTATCTAAGGAATTGATTAACAAGCTGTTCAAACAAGAAAATAGAATTATTAGGCAAGGAACAATACCACTCGAGTGTTGTGTCCTTGAGGGATCGAGGAAATAGTTTAGCCATCAAGGCGTCGTGATGGAAGAAGTCAGTGTAGAGGGTGTTAAAGGCAGACACATGTTCCTGTGGATACCCCTTACCACCAAACTTTTCAAATTTAGGAATCTCCATTCCCTAAGGGAAGGGAATGTTCAAGATGGAAACTAACAATTGGCTATGTCAAAAGAAAGGCTAGAAAATAGGTTGGGCAAAGGCTTGGGAAAGGCTCTCTAACTGACTATGCATCTTACCCATATTCTGAAGTAGAGTATTCAGAATAGGGTCCTTAGAAGATAAAGGGACAGAGGAACCCCCTCAAGAGCCACCACCAATTCCACCTCCAAAACCATGATCGGTATGACTTTTTCTAGAGCCACTACCAAAGCCACCCCCACTAGTAGAGCCACTCCCAAAACCACTGCCATGACCTCCACAAGAACCACCTCTGCTACCGAATCTACTGCCACTACCAAAGCCTCCACCACCTATTCTGGCAAGACCCCCACCACTGGAGGTGATAGAAGGGGTAAAGCTAAAGCCCAATAGGACCTTACTCACCTTGATAGTTTCTGGTTGATTAGGGATGGAAGGGATACTAATGGAAGGGATTGCATCGGCCATGTAGACAGAGGTAGGAGGAATTGATACTCCTAGTTGTCTCTCATGTTCTTTGAAGGTGACTCCTTGTACAAAACTGGAGTTGCTAGAAGGGGTGCACACTTCAACGATACCGAAGAGACTACTTAGAAGCTCTATGCCTATTCGGTCTTTATCCATTATATGTTTTAGTTCACTAACAACCCGAGCAGCTCTAGCCATCTTTGAATTTCTTTCCAAACAATTTTCAAGGTCATCCAATCCCCTTATAAGGGTTGACACATATCCAACAGGGATTTGAACGACCTCATGTTGGTCCACCGATGATGGCATGGGGGACACAAGAGGAGTGGGGATGTGATTGGTTTCATCGGTGAATCCTATCTCACCCCTCAACACTTGCTTGTGCGCAACCAAACTAATGGTGGGACCAAAGAAGAGACCCGTAGAGAGACCAAGCAATACCTTTATTCTATCCAACGGGAGGTGTCATACACTGCTCTTTACGCTATGCCCAGAAATTGTGGACTGGGTTGTGACACTCATAAACCTTCACAACACTCGAGAACACAACAATCACAAAGCAACCAAGGGAAGCCTCAACATCGACAGATGAAGAGATGTTGGTTCATGTTGAGTTCACAAAAAATGTAAGAGAGGGTGTCCACCACGTCCAAGACCCCAGGTCACAGAGGGTCAAGACATGAGAGGCCGCCCTAACTTACCTCAGCTAAGTGTAGTGTTTAAGGTATTGGGGATGAGAATGATGAGGGTTATAGAACCTATGACCACTCGTCAATCCCATGATTTAAGATGGGGCTAGGCGAGTCAGTTTTTAGGTCCAACTTTGCACCTCAGGGAGCTCTTTTCCTAAGGACATCGGCGCAGACTTTGGATGACAGCACGACGCGCTGGCATCTCGAAAGCACACTATAGTCCGTACGATTAGAACACAATGGAGGCAAGGTTGAACTCATTAAAATGACTAACGGCCTAGCTTAACAACTTCTAAGAGAACAAAAAAATACTATGAAATAAGAGAAATATAGGTGGAGGTGATAAAATAGATATACCAAAGCTAAGGCGATGAAGACAATCTCGTAGAAGAGCCTATTCGCCAGCTAGCTCCACAAAGTGTGTCCACCTACACACAATAAGAGAGAAAATGTTGGGGGGGTTGTATAGGGGCCTACCTCAGTCAGACCCATGTTTAGATGTTTCCACCTCTACGGACAACCAAAAGAATGAGATAAAGAAGCAATGTAATGAAAACACAAACACTACAATGCAATATTGTGCTACTCACAAAATGATAGAGGAGAGGAGAGGGAAGCTTACCACCTCCACCAAGAGCACTCAAGGCTGCTTGGGGGAGAAATGAGAGGAAATCAAGCCTCTATTGCGAATGGCATGGTCCCAAACATTCTCTACCGAGTTGAAGGAGTGTGATGTTGTTGCAATGGAATGCTTGGAATGCTTGGAATGGAGTGAGAGTGAGCTTTTGGAGTGATGTGAGAGTGTGAGTATGGAAGCTTGATGACATGAAGAGTTGAAATGCAAAATGGAAGAGTGAATATGAAGGAATGAGGATGAAAATGGCCATATTTAGGTCAATTGACTGAAGGAGTTGTTACAACTTCGTTTCCAATGAGAAGAGTAACGCCTTTGTTGGCTCAGCCACAGGAATTTGTCAGGGACATAAGTGCGTTGCGCGGGTGTCTGAGTGTCACACAGGTGTCCCCAATGGATATGCCTCCAATGACACACAAAATAGACTCCATGTGGACCGCCAACAGTGGGCTTAAGTAAATTTAAGCCTCTTACTTTGGTTTTCTAAAGTGTATAAAGGAAAAAAGGGGAATTGCACCTAGGGTGTAAATTCACTCTTATACATTCTTGTTCTAGGGATTGGGATACTTCATCATTTCATTTCTTATTTTTGATATAACACATAGACATGATGCATCAAGGTATCAGTAAGCAGAATGGAATTGTATCTAATGTGATGGACTTTAACTCTACAAACATATAGGATAATCCTTGCTCACACCTGACATACATAAATCTCATTGGAATGTAGTTTAGAAGTTTAGAACATTTTGGAATGGGTCAAGAAGATAAATCATAATAAAAGATCAAGATGAACATGCTGGATGTTGTGATTGTGTTACTGATATGTGGTTTTCATTGATGTCAAAACTATTAGCATTTGATGTAGTGAAGGTTGTATATGTCGAGGATATTGAGAATATTGTAAAGGAAGAGTTCTAGGTTGCCAGTGGAACTGTGAAGGTCATGAAGGTGCCTTGTTTTATACATTGAATATTAGATGTTGTGGATTAAAGAGTTTTTTGTTGAGTGTATCTAGTTCATCTATCAAAATTTTCAGAGGTCCGCGTGAAGATCTAATCGTGCTATGAATAGTTGTGTTCTGGCAGTATTTCTATGGTCTCTGTCAGTGTTCCTGATTGAATTTTATGTGTTTATGATAATTTTTGTTGTTGTGGATATTTCTCTGCTAGTTCTTGTTGCTCATGGATTCTTCTAGATCATTCTCTATTCTTGTTGTACATCAGGGTTGATCGGTGTGCTCGTGGTTGAAGATTTTTCTCAGTATGTTTGGTTTTTGTGTTCTTGGCCGACATGGTGGTTGTAGCGTGTTGCGGATCCTTGAAGATTTAATTTTGAATGTTTGGCACACTTGAGGGTATTGTTTTGGGTCACATCATGGTATTGGCTGATGATGTTTGATCCACATTGAAAATTTATTTGTAAATTTGGGCCGACATTGAAAATATGTTTTATATTTATGGCCAACTAAGTTGATGTAATTTCATGTTGCAGATATATAAGAGTGATTGTTTGAGTGAAGTTAGTGTGCGCATAAGAGAAACTATATTCTAGAGAAAGTGTAGATGTGTGAATAGTGTTCTAATCATTTGATTATAGAGTAGAGTGAGAATAAGTTTGAGTGAAGTGTGAAGAAGGTTTTTTGTGCTTAATTGGAACTATAATCAGTCCTGTGAAGAAGCTATTTTCTCAATTCATACTCTATGGATCTAATTGATATTGTTGTGTATTGTTGGGTAGTGAGCCCTCTTGTAATTGAGCAGTGAGCTCTAGGCAGTGTGCTTGAATGCATGTGCATTCCCATTATTTCTCATTATACTTTTAATAGGGTATAATATTGTGGACTAACATCCACTGTGGTTTTTCCCCTAACAGGTTTTCCACATAAAAATCTTGGTGTTCTCTATGTTTCTGATGTGTTGATTGTTTATGGTTTATTGTTCATTCATCAGATCTGAGATTAAGTTAGGTAAGGTTTGAAAAGTTTAAATATTCTTTGACAACTAATTCACCCCTCCCTCTTAGTTGTCTGTCCTTGTTTTTCCAACAATTGGTATCAAAGCAGGTTCCTCTAAAGAAGTTTAAAAGCTTGAGGTGATCCGAGATGGCATCATACAAGAAGGACAATCCTAGATTTGATGGAACAAACTACTCATTATGGAAAGCTAGGATGGAGTGTCATTCGAAGTGTATTGGTGAACCCTTTTGGAAAATTACAAAGAATAGATATGTTATTCCTCAGAGTGGTCCTTTCATTGCTAATGAAATTGAAGAGGCTGAGAATAATGTTTGGGCTATGGAAGCTTTGTTGAGTGCTCTAACAGATTCAAAAATGACAAATGTGTTAGGTCTGAAGATAGCTCATGAGATGTGGATGAAGCTGGAAACTTTGTATAAAGGAAATGCACATGTGAATATGGCTAAGCTACAGAGTTTGAAACACAAGTATGAAAATTTGAAGATGGGTGAAGATGAAAATATTTATTCTTTTATGCAAAGAGTAAATGAACTAGTGATGGGTATTAGATGTGTTGGTGGTATCCTAGATGAGGAAGAAATTGTGGCTAAGGTGCTCATATCATTTCCTCCCTCCTACAAAACAAAGGATCATGCTATTGAAGAAACCTGATCATTGACAAATTTTATGTGAGGAGGGATATACTGATTGGTAAACTTGCTACCTTTGAGTTGAGCGAATTTGGTGATTTTGTTCCTAAGACTGAAATTGCATTTAAGGCTACTAAATCTGGAAGAAACAAGCAAATATATGATCTAGGAAAGAGTTCTAGAAAGACATTCAAGTATGAGGAAGAAATGAAATAGCTTGAAGATGAAGAAAGAGAAGTAGAAGAGTTGGAAGCACTGATTGTGAAGAAAGAAGGTAGAGGACACGGTAATTATAAAGGAAAGCTTCCCATCAAATGTTTTTCTTGCAGTAAAATAGGTCATTTTGCATCAAGGCATCCTGAAGAGTCCCTAGATCTAAGCCTTAAAAATATAGAAATTCCAAAAGAAATGTTATTTTTCTAAAGGAGTGACTAATGATGAGTCTGATAAAGAAAATGGAAATGAAGATGATTGGGTTTTCATTGCTATCAAGGAAAATAGTCATGTGGCTACTGAATCTGCTAAATTTGAGAAAGCTCTTGCAACCCAAATTGAAGAAAAGGATGAGTGGGTCATTGACAGCAGATGCTCACATCATTTGATTGGTGAGAAAAGAAAATTTGTAAGTCTAGAGAAGTATGACGGTGGGTTTGTAAGATTTGGAGATAACAATGCTTGTATGATTTGTGGTAGATGATCTATTTGTCTTGGTGGTAAGAATAACACCGATGATGTTCTTTATGTTGAAGGCTTGAAACATAGCTTGTTAAATGTTGGACAGATGGTGGACAAGGGTTATGATCTTCAATTCAAAAATGGGAGATGCTCGATATTTGGAAGCTCTGGAAATGTAATTGCTTTAGGTAAACAGACAAAAGGTAATATTTTTCACCTGAATGCTGCTAATGAAAGTTGTTTAATTTTTCAAGTAGGTGAGAGCTGGTTATGGCATAGAAGGTTGTGTCATGTGAATTTTGATAACATATTCAAAATAAGTTCCACTCAAGCAGTAAGAGATCTAGCTAAGCTAGTGAAGCCTGCTAGCATAATTTGCAAGGAGTGTCAGATGAGAAAACAGACTAGAGTTTCTTTTCAGAGCAAACAACATCATTCAAATGGATTACTGGAGCTTGTGCATATTGATCTATGTGGTCCTTCCAGAGTCAGAAGTCTCCATGGTGAAAGGTACTTTATGCTACTTATTGATGATTACTCTAGAATGATATGGGTTGCTTTCTTAAGAGAAATATGTGAAGCATTAGAAAAGTTCAAAAGTTTCAAAGCTATGGCAGAGAATGAGAAAGGTATGAAAATAAAATGCTTAAGGTCAGACAAAGGTGGTGATTTCACCTCCAGGGAGTTTAATCTTTCTGTGAAGAGCATGGAATCAGAAGATAGTTATTTGCTCCCCGAACCCCTCAAGAGAATGGTGTTGTAGAGAGGAAGAAAAAACAATTTTGGATGCTACTAGAACAATGATGATCGAAGGAAATGTTCCTCACATCTATTGGAGTGAAGTTGTAAGCACTATTGTGTACACATTAAACTGGGTAAATGCAAATGTTAATTCCGGTAAGACCCCTTTTGAACTATGGTTTGGTTATAAGCCTACTGTTAAATATTTCAAGATCTTTGGAAGCAAGTGTTATATTAAGAGAGATGATGATATTGGAAAGTTTGATACAAGAAGTGATGAAGGAATCTTTCTAGGTTACTCTACTAGAAGCAAGGCCTACTAGTGTTATTACAGAAGACTGAGAAAAATGGTTGAGAGTGCAAATGTCAGAGTTGATGAGGATTCTGCTAGATCATCTAGATATTGTGGATATGATTCAAATGAAGACAATACAAACAAAGGGAAGAATGTTCAGTGACAAAATCAACTTCAAATTGTGCCATATATTTTGGTAAGACAACTTCCATTTGTTCTGGTAAATCAAGGTGGTCAGGAAGCAAAGACAAGTGCAAGTGCAAAAGAAAGAACAAAAGAATCAGAAGATTGAGAGAATCCTAAAACTCTGAGGTATTTAAAGCTAATGCATTTTGAAAATAAAATTATAGGAGACAAGAATAAAGGTGTGCAAACTAGAAGAAAGATTGAAGAAGAGTATTGCCTAATATCCAAGATTGAACCTAAAGATGTCAATGAAGCTTGCAATGATGAACACTAGATAGAAGCTATGAAGGAAGAATTAATGGAGGTTGAAAAGAATAATACATGGGCAATTGTTCCTAGACCTAAAGATAAAAATGTGATTGGTACTAAATGGGTCTTTTGGAATAAGCTGAATGAAAAAGGTGAAGTGGTCTAGAATAAAGAAAGACTGGTATGTAAAGGGTATTCACAAATGCAAGGTATTGATTTTGAAGAAACCATTGCCCC
Organism: Sequoia sempervirens; assembly: GCA_007258455.2. NCBI lineage: Eukaryota > Viridiplantae > Streptophyta > Pinopsida > Cupressales > Cupressaceae > Sequoia > Sequoia sempervirens. The sequence continues at coordinate 380,249,813 of VDFB02000003.1, read as the reverse complement.
TGTGGACAGAATTGAAGCTGTAAGGTTATTTCTTGCTTATGCTGCATATAAGAACTATAAAGTCTATCAAATGGATGTGAAGTCAGATTTTCTAAATGGTGAGCTAGAAGAAGAAGTATTTATTGAACATCCAGATGGATTTCAACTGACCAATAAGAAAAACATGGTTTGTTGATTGAAGAAATCTCTATATGGGCTCAAGCAAGCCCCCAGAGCCTTGTACACTAGTCTGGACAAATATTTATTGAAGCTTGGATTCAATAAAGGTACTACTGATAGAAACTTGTATTTCAAATTGGATCACAACAAAGAGTTAATTATTGAGGTCTTTGTTGATGACATTACTTTTGGAGGAGATGATAATCTATGTATGAAGTTTGTTGATGAAATGAAGAATGAATTTGAGATGAGTATGACTGGAGAGATGAAGTTCTTTTTGGGATTGCAAGTTACTTAGTTAGACAAGGGAATCTTCATATCTTAGTTCAAATATGTGAGAGAGCTATTGAAGAAGTTTGGTATGGAAGAATCAAAACCTGTTGGTACCCCCATGGTAACTGGATGCAAATTAACACAAAATGATGATTCTCCTAAGGAAAATCAAACAAGATATAGGTCAATGATTGGTGGATTTCTCTACTTAACTTAGACTAGACCAAACATTATGAATGTTGTATGTATGGTTGCTAGATTTCAAGTTGATCCAAAAAAGTCTCATGTGACTGTTGTAAAGAGAATCTTCATATATCTGAAAGGAACAGTTGATTTTGGGCTTGGGTATCCTAAGGATGATGATCTTACTTTGAATGCATATACTGATGTGGATTGGGCAGGTGATGTTGATGACATGAAGAGTACTAGTGGTGGTTCCTTCTTCCTAGGGAAGAAATTGGTGTCTTGGTTGAGTAAAAAGCAAAATTCCATTTCTCTATCTACTATTGAGGCAAAGTATATTGCTACTGCAAACAACTGTACTCAAGTGATGTGGATGAAACAGATGCTGAAAGATATTAGAGTAGTATATGATGAACCTATTTCCATATATTGTGACAACTCAAGTGTAATAAACATATCAAAAAAATCTGGTGCTACACTCTAAGACCAAGCATATATCAATCAAGTTTCACTTCTTGAGAGAAAAATTGAGTGAGAAAGAAGTCAAACTTGAGTATGTACCTACCAAAGAGTAGATTGTAGAAATTTTCATTAAGTTGTAGCCAAAGGATACTTTTGAGTTTATTAGAGGGATGTTGGGGTAATTACCCCTCCTGATATAAAATAAAGATGCATTTTCTTGCATCAATCTGTTTGCTTCATAGATATTTCCTGATCCAGATTGATGTTTTTGTGGCTACTACTCAGGGGGAGTAGTTAGATGTGCAAATATGTGGTTCAGAGCTTGTATGTGGAAAGATAATGCTTATCTTTGCCATTGATGTCAAAGGGGGAGAAGAGTAATGTGAAAAATTGTTGCTTACTTGGAGTGAAGATTCATGTGGGGAGAAGATCATGTAGAAGAGGTCAAGGAAGAAGAGTTAGAATCTAAGGAGGACTAAGTGTTGATTGAGAGTTAGGTTGATGGTGTTTTTCAAATCATGTGTTTCCATCAATGCCAAAGGGGGAGATTGTTGGATCCTATGATTTTGTTGATGTTATGAAGTTGTCATTGATGTCAACACTATTAGCATTTGATGTAGTGAAGGTTGTATATGTTGAGGATATTGAGAAAATTGTAAAGGAAGAGTTCCAGGTTTCTAGTGGAACTGTGAAGCTCATGAAGGTTTCTTTTTTTGTACATTGAATATTAGTTGTTGTGGATTAAAGGGTTTTTTGTTGAGTGTATCTAGTTCATCTACTAGAAGTTTCAGAGTTCCGCATGAAGATCTGATCATGCTATGAACAGTTGTGTTCTGATAGTATTTTGTGGTCTTTGTTAGTGTTCCTAATTGAAGTTTATGTGTTTTTGATAATTTTTTTGTTTCAGATATTTCTTTGTTAGTTCTTGTTGCTCGTGGATGCTTCTAGATCATTCTCTATTCTTTTTGTATGTCTGCATTGATCGGTGTGCTCGTGGTTGAAGATTTTTCTCGAGCGGTATGTTCAATTTTTGTGTTCTTGGCTAACATGGTGGTTGTAGCATGTTGTAGATCCTTGGAGATTTAATTTTGAATGTTTGGCACACTCGAGGGTATTGTTTTGGGTCACATCATGGTATTGGATGACGGTGTTTGATCCACACTAAAAATTTATTTGTAAATTTGGGCCGACATTGAAAATATGTTTTATATTTATGGCCAACTAAGTTGATGTAATTTCATGTTGTAGATATATAAGAGTGATTGTTTGAGCGAAGTTAGTGTGTGCATAAGAGAAACTATATTCTAGAGAAAGTGTAGATGTGTGAATAGTGTTCTAATCATTTGATTGCAGAGTAGAGTGAGAATAAGTTTGAGTGAAGTGTGAAGAAGGTTTTTTGTGCTTAACTGGAATTGTAATCAGTCTTGTGAAGAAGCTACTTTCTTAGTTCATACTCTGTGGATCTAATCCATATTGATGTGTATTGTTGGGCAGTGAGCCCTCTTGTAATTGAGTAGTGAGTTGTAGGCAGTGTGCCTGAATGCATGTGCATTCCCTAATTTCTCAGTATACTTTTAATACGGTATAATATTGTGGACTATCATCCACCATGGTTTTTCTCCTAACAAGGTTTCCATGTAAAAATCTTGGTGTTCTCTGTGTTTTTGATGTGTTGATTATCTATGGTTTATTGTTCATTCATAAGATCTGAGATTAAATTAAGTAAATTTTGAAAAGTTTAAATATACTATGACAACTGATTCACCCCCCCCTCTCAATTAGTTGTCTGTGTTTTTCCAACAAAACAAACATTCAATGTTATTCATATCTATTTCCAAAAAAAATGTGTTATTTTGAGGATAAGAATCCAAAACATGATTGCCAATGATATTGCCCATTGTTGGAAGAATATATTCTAGGACATTTTAATGAATGCTAGCTATCAATAGTAAGTTGTTTGAAAGGTTGTTAATACAAGGTTCTTACATTTAAGGTTTGTTTTCTAGTTACTATTGTACCTATTTCATTTTGTGTTACTAAAGGGTGAGCATGATGATCGATTTATTATGGATGGAAGCTTATTGTGTGGGTGAAAGTGAAATGAGATGGGTGATTTTGGATTTTTTTGGAATATTGAAATGATTTTGGACTTTTGAGTTCTCAGAAAAGCCAAAGTGGACTAATTTTCCCAGAGTGGAAAACGAGTCCCACTGTACCTATTTTTTGGGTATTTTTGTAGATTTGGATACCCATTTGGCTAAAACAGGCCCTAGTACAGTTTTCTGGAATTGGGGTCCTAATTCGCTCGAAATGGTGAATGAGTCCCACCAAGCCTAAAAATCAACACTTTTAGAATTTCAGTCATTTCTAGTCTCCAGCAAGTTTACAGGTGCACACATTCAGTTTTATAGCTTTCTGTTTTGTTTTACTTGCATTTCTATTCACCTTTCTAAGTCTTTTTGCATACAACATTTTGTATTCAAACACTTTGCATTTCTTAGTTTGCATTCAATTAGTGATCTTTTTCATCAATCTTATGCATTTAGATCCTCTCATCTAGACATATTGCATCCATATAACATTAATCTTTGAATGTTTACATTATATTTTGGCCCATCTTTCCCCTTTTAGGTGAAAAATCCTAGAAGGGCTAGAAAGACTTAGGGTGCCAAAATCTTTGTTTACAAAGATAACTCAACAAATGGTATGGGTCTTCAAAAACTTTGTATATGGGATGAAATTTGTTAGTTACCGAAATAATTTTCTCACAAAATCTATTCTCTTTCAAATTTGAACTCTTATTTATATGCTCCTTTCTTTACTCTCCACATTTAATAACAAATTGTAACTATTTCATTTAAGTAGTTTATTTTCTCTGCAACAATCTCTTTTTATATTTTTAAAGCAATGAATCCTTCAAGACTATGATTCTTTGCATAATACTTTCTTCAAATTCTCCCTTGATAATTGTTTTGGTAGTGTTCGACTTTTTTCTTCTACCAATTTTTGTGGTAGTGCATGCACCCTTTCAAAACTTCATTTTCATTTTCCAATTTGCAATATCCTTTAATTTCTTATTTGGTTGCACTTTAGCCTTCAATCTATTTGAGAGTAGCTTTCAAAAATATTTTTGATTTGAATTCTTTAAAATTATTCCTAGACTTACTTCACTTGAGTGGATTTCTTTTGCTAAAGAAACTTCGATCCCTCCTTAGTTTTGTTACAACTCCCCATTGGTACCTTTCTTCCTTTTTCTGCTTTTTTTATTTATTTTAACAATTCATGACTCTTCAAACTGATTATACAACGATCCTTATGTCTTAGGCAATGCTGTAAATTAATCTTCTTTAGAATTCTATGACTTGCAATCTGCTCCAATCAGCCATAACCTTCTTCAATTGCTCTTCCATGATCTTTTTTCAACTCTTCTCTAGCACTGTGATGATATCCTCAAACCTACTCTAACTTTCTTTATCAATAGAATAGTTCATTATGTGAATAGTTCTTCACCAACATACAACAAAATTTTAAGTTATGCAATATTTTCTTGACATCAACAACTTTGATAAATCTTCTGTTAAAAATTAGAGATTTTGAATTATTCTTTATATGCTAAGCACACCAATGAACTCTATTTATTCTTGAAGGAATCTCCCACAACCAACAATGGATCACTTCTTCTTGGAACTTTCTCTTTATTGCTGCATTTTTGTGATTAACTTTCACTTGGATATTTTCCTTATGACAAGATCATATTTGAACTTCAAAAAATTTATGTTTTCATAAGAGTCAAAGGTTCACAGGTAGTACTAGTATAGCTCTAATACCATGTACAAAATTGCAACACATAAATTGATATTATATTTTCTACATTGAAAAATATAAATCCAAAGATCCTTAAATACATATGTGGATACGTGTGTCTCTTACAAGAGACATGACTCTTCACCATTAAATAAAATTTATCTTTTAACAGCTATTATAAATCTCCAAATCAAATCCAAGTTCTTGTATTCTTATAAAAGAGAATACTCTAAGCATAATGTAATATACATTTAGCTTGAGGGAAAGAAATAATTGGGCTTCATTTTTATGTATCTTACTATGGAAATTGAACCAATACTTTAGGAGCATGGGTGGTAGTACAAGTGTAATGAGGCTTCCAATTTTGTGAAACTCGGACTTGGAAGTATAGAGAGTTTTTAAATATTCAATTATCGAAATGCAACAAATCAAAAGAAATTTGTGAAGATAAATAATTTATAACAAACTTGAACATGTGCATAGTGTATACATAATGAACTTGAAAATAATATTATATTATTCTTACATTGTAATAAAATCCAGTATAGAACAATCATATAGCAAATATTGCTACCCTTTTATGGATTTATGAATTGGGTGCATTTTAAATTTCAAAAAACCAAAAAATCTAAGAACAATGTGATGCTAAAATAATAGCCATGAGAGAGTGACCCTATCAAGGTTTCTTGCATATGTCCTTGTCAATTTCATTTTTGCTTCAAAAAAGCAAGAGTTTTATGCCTTTATTTGTATTTATTGTGGTCTCCTTCCCACTTCTAAGCTTGCAGGAATTTTATGTCCCCTTTAAATGGCCTTAACCTTTCTTCCCTCTGCAACTGCTACTACTACAGTTGAAGTTTTAATGGCAGCAAATAATGGCACCCCTATCTGAGCATTCTTGGAAGTTTCTTTAGAAAGTATTTCATGAGGTATGTCTTATACTACACCACCTAATGTTGTGATTTATATTCCAAAATTTGATAATGCATGTCATTGGATAGAATCTTTTACTTTAGCTAGATATTTTGTGGGTAAGGTCCCCCTCAAAAGCATACTAAAAGATTGGGTTGGTAGAACTTGGACCACACATAAGATTCACCTTACCACTGTGAAACCTAATGCAAGGTTTTTTATTTTTCATTTCACTAAAGAGATCCATGCTAAGAAAATGTTAGTGCATATATTATTTTATGTATGGTGCACATAGTTATACACATGGCGAACGTTAAGCCGAGTTAGGTGTATCAATCAAAGAAAGTTAACTTGTCACCTCTTGTAAGTTTCGAGGAAGTTAAATTTCCATCACTTATTGTTAGTGGGATTCAAATACTTAGTCTTCTTCACTAATCATGTTGCCAGTTGATTCCTTATTTGTTATATGTATGTCACTATCATTGCTTATTTAACATGTTGGTTTGTCCATGTGTTCTTTTATGCATTTCATTTATGTGTTTTCCTCGTTTAGGTTAGAGTGTGTGTTTGTTCAAATTATGTGGTTTAATGGTATGGAGATTCTCTGTAGAGGTTCATGTGAGTTCTATAGTCACTCATCAATTGATTTTTTTTTTTTCAAAATTATCACAAATTATATGTTGGGCCTAAGTGAAGTACTCAAACTCATGCATGTCATGATCTGCCAGGTTAAAAGTTGCATATTCATAATGAAAAAAAATGTTCTCAACTTTGTTCATTTTAGGGATAGCATACAACTAGCATACATCACCATCATTAATGTTGATGCATTCCTCATCAACAAAAAAATTCACCATCATGAGACACCTCTTGTGAAGAATTGCATCCTTTAAATTGTCTTGTTGTTTCACCTTCATCTTGGTAACTTACCATGAAATTTTTTGCTAAAATCATGCTTCTGATATAATTCTTCTTTCATGAGGAAAATAAGGAAGAATGATAAAACAATGGAGAAAAATGGAGGTATAAGGAATAAATAGGAGAAAAAATAGTGATTACGATAGGAATAAATATTAACTAGGGTGACAAGAGCGACAATTTTTTTTGTTTGAAGTTGGGGGATTGATTGTGGCAGAGATGATTAATTACCAATGGAGATATGCCTAGGGACCCTATGTATTAGTGCAGTTGTACAGAGATCTACATATAGTATGTTATAGGGGTGGCCAAAGTCTAGCACACATTGCACTATTGTAGATATGGGCCTAGGAGCATATTACAGTGACATGTGACCGATAGGCTAGAGGCTAGAGAGGGAGGTAGAGAAGCCAATTGTGTTCAACTAATGAGGCAGATTGAGGTACCAGGAGGTACAATGTATGACTTATTAGAGGTGAGTTCTAAATGAGTTAGAGGATGGAGAGCAGTGATAACTTTAAGAAACCCCCCTCAAAAAAATATATAAAATTTTGGCGAAAGTTTAATTGTTTTAAGAAAAAATATTAATTTCTATTGGTGTATATTTCCTTTCTTTTTAAAAAAAATAAAAAATTTATTGGCGATTTTTTACATCACTAAAATTTTGTAGAAAATTTTGGCAAATCTTGAAAAATAATAGGAAAATGCATTAATTATGATGGTGAATCTATTAGATTTAAAAATAATTCTCATGGAAAAGTAGGGGCCCAAGGGTGGAAATTATCAATGGGTTGAAGGGGTAGACTATAATATTTACTTTCCACCATTGTTTTAAAATATAATATAATGGCCCTTATTATATTCTACAAGGTAAAATGTACCCACAATCTATAATTCTCATGGGGCTCAAAATTGCTTTTAGATCAATGATCTACAAGGTAAAATGTACCCACAATCTATAATGCTCATGAGACCCAAAATTGTGGGCCCCATGAGCATTATAGATCATTGGTATATTTTACCTTGTAGAATACAAGGGATATTAGCTTATATTATAAATCAATGATGGAAACTAAAGATTAGATATATGGCCCTAAAACGACTAATAATTATGATATACTATTAGTGAATTGATATATATTTCTACTATAATTTATAAAATTTAGATGAATCTAATCTAATCATGTATCGAATATTGTGGTGAGTTTTTGAGTTAAAATTTAATAAAATAAATTATTTGGAAATTTAAATAAGACTATAATAAAATTTTGTAAAAATGTGGCAATTCAAGTCACATTGTAGCTCAAACTATTAGCCAATTTTGGATTACCAAATTTCAACTATTAGCCAATTTTTGAATATTAGCCACTAAAAAAATCACTAATGGAGAGGTGGTGTGGAGGCCCTACCAGAAGCATGAGGGATGGATAGATGATAAAGAGGTGGCCTGGAATATATGTTCAACCCATGCTACATCATAGGGAGGTACCCCTATCTGATAGAGAGGTATTGGCTTGATCGGGTTACATGACAATTTGGCGTGTTGGACATATTCGAGGGACCCCACAAGTTTGTTTAGTTTCCTAGGGAGATAGGAAAAATGGGGCCACAAATAACCCCTTGGGTGGTCACTCATTCATGTAGGAGGGTAGAGGAAATGATGTGGGATGACCTTGGGACCATGCAAAGATACATAGCTTGGTGAGAGAGACATAGACACACACCTATAGTATCAACACGAGGATATGTGATAGTGGGGAGGATTAAGGTGGCTATAGAGGAGGATAGAAGGAGAAGATGATGGAGGATCAGTCCAAGCCAATTTTGGGAGGGGAGGACATCATCATGAAGGAGGTTATGGTGTCAAGCAATGAAGAGAGTGGGGAAGGGGAGGAGGAGCAGAGGGATTGGAGAGAGGATTGGATGGAGGTGAAGAGATACCCCAGCATGTCATTGCTGGAGGATGTATCACCACCAAAGTTGACTAGAGGTGGGGTACATAGCTTTGAGGCTTAATTAGTGGTAGTAGATAGTTGGGTATCAACGTTAGAGGGTTAACTCCAATAGGCCCAAGATGACCTAACTTCTATGACAACTAAGTGAGACAATTTGTAGGAGTGAGAAATTTTACAGGCATGGGTGAGCACTTTTTAATGGGAGGTGTAACCAAAATGAGAGAGGTTGGTTTGAAGGGATTCAATATCCACTTGTAGGTGCAAAAAAATCATTCCTATGTGCCACGAGCTCTCAAAATGACTTTGTCAAAGTTTGACAAATTTTTGGTTTTTAAGGCTCTTAAGAGACTAGCTCGATAAGAGCACCCCAAAATGATTGGGATATTTGGGAAATGAAGTTAGACCTTCCCTAGTATTTACCTACCTACTTCAACGTGTCCATGTTTCCCATTCATCAAAATTACTCTAAAGTTTACAAATTTTGCATTTTTTTCTCTTAAGGCTCTTAAGACACTACCCCATAAAGAGCACCCGAAAATGATCAGGTGACTTGGGAAATGAAGTCAGACCTTCCCTAGTATTTTACTGCCTACCTCAATGTGTCCATGCTGCCCATTCATCAAAATTATTATAAATTCCACAAATTTTGAATTTTTTGCTCTTAAGGCTCTTAAGAAACTACCCTAAAAAGAGCACCCTAGAATGATTAGGTTACTTGAGCAATAAATTCAGACCTTCCCTAATATTTACCTTCCTACCTTGATGTGTCCACATTGCCCATTTGTCAAAATTACTATAAATTTTACAAATTTTGCATTTTTTTCTCTTAAGGCTCTTAAGACACTACCCCAAAAAGAGCACCCCAAAACGATCAGGTGACTTGGAACATGAAGTTAGATCTTCCCTAGTATTTACCTACCTACCTCAACATTTCCACATTTCCCACTTGTCAAAATTACTATAAATTTTACAAATTTTGTATTTTTTTCTCTTAAGGCTCTTAAGACACTACCCTGGATAGAGCACCCCAGAACAATCAGATGACTTGGGAAACAAGTTCATACCTTCCCTATTATTTACCTACCTATATCAACGTGTCCATGTACTCATTCATCAAAACTTGACAATTTTGCATTATTTGCTCTTACAACACTTTCAAGACTACCCTATATTAGTGTACTCTAAAATCACAAGGGGTGCTTGGGTGAAGAAAGGAAGCCTTTCATAGTGTTGTAATTCCTACCTTGAAATTTTGGTATAGTTCATTTTTCTCCATTATGCACAAAACAAAAAAAATGCTTCTTTCCATTTTTGCACTACTTTCACTAACAACTTTTGCAAGAATGCATTTGACATTGGAACACACAAACGGTTTTGAGTTAACCCAAACCAAGAGAGATTGGATTGAAGGGATTTGATATCCATCTGTAGGTGTAGAAAAAGAATTCATAGATTCCACGAGCTCTCGGAACGACTTTGTGAAAGTTTGACAATTTTTTGCTTTTAGGGCTCATAAGGGACTACCCTGAAAAGAGCACCCCAAAATGATTAGGTGATTTGGGAAATGAAGTTAAACCTTCCCTATTATTTACTTGCCTACCTTGAATTTTTCACATTTCCCATTCATCAAAATTACTATAAATTTTGTAAATTTTGAATTTTTTCTCTTAAGGCTCTTAAGACACTACCCCAAAAAGAGCACCCCAAAAAAATCAGGTGATTTTGGCAACAAATTCAAACCTTCCCTAGTATTTAGTTTCCTACCTTGATGTGTCCATATTTCCCATTCATCGAAATTACTATAAATTTCATAATTTTTGCTTATTTTTCTCTTAAGGCTCTTAAGACACTACACTAAAAAGAGCACCCCAGAACCATCAGGTGACTTGGGGAGCAAAGTGAGACCTTACCTAGTATTTACCTTTCTACCTTGATGTGTCAACATTGCCAATTCATCAAAATTAATACAAATTTTACAAATTTTTCATTTTTGGCTCTTAATGTCATAAGACACTACTGCAAAAAAGCACCCCAAAACGTGATCGAGTGACTTGGGAAAAAAAGTCAGACCTTCCCAGGTTAATATGCATGCAAAAAGTAAAAAAAAATTTATTGTAGGTTGAAAAATTTGTAAATAAGTTATCTACGTGTCATTGGAAATAGCCTTATTATACATCCTCCTAATCTCTTCCAACATTTTGTACCACTACAAACATGGCTAATCATAATGGAGAAAAAATAATTTTTTAATTACTTGACATAAAAAATACTCATATACATAAACTAAAACATTAATATAGATTTTATTAAAAGAAAGTAAATAATTTGATTGACTTAAATTAAAACAGTTAATCACTAGTTAAAAGTTTCCCCTATCCTATAGTTCCATGGTAGAAACTAATAAATAACTGACATTATATTGCATTACATTTTAAAGCATCCTACATATACTTTGAATTGAAATTCTCTTTTTTTACTTTAAAATTATTGAAATTTTTTTATTAGATTAAGATTGGAAGGGCCAATACCCATTACAAAAACAACCATCGAGGCAGAAGAGAGGTGGCTCACAAAAAGAAAGACTCACGAGAAGTGAGGCAGGAAAGGACCACAAATGACCAAAAATTTTGACCAGAGCATGGAATCAATAACATACCAGTTGCAAAGAAAAGAAACTGCAGCAATAAAGGACCATCCCAAAACACACTTGAGATGGAAAAACCCCAAAATAGGGCCATCAAGATGGTTTAATTTACCAAACTTCAACAAATCCTTCAAAGGAGAGGCAATGCATAGAACCCTGGACCATTCAAGGGAGTCTTATTCGAAGGGATACCAATCTCAGCATCAAGGTTGCACTTATCCAAAAAACCTTCATTAAAAAAGGGACCATGCTCAAGATCCATTGTCTTTCCCTCAATAAAAAAGGAGCCTTCAAACAAGGCATGCACATTGGAATGCATCTTATCATGAACAACATGGCACAACAAGGAGAAGGGTCCATCATTGTGGAGATGGTACTACAATAAAAAATCATAATGCAAAGTTTGATTCCAAACCCCAAGCCTGGAGCTCAAATTGATAGCGTTGGGAAACTTCTTACCAAACTCAACACAAATCCTAAAACTAACATACAAAAAAATGTTCTATTTCTTGTAGCATTATTAATAGTAATCAATTGACCAAAAGAATCAAGAATACCCTAAAAAATATCTTCATCCCAAAATTCCAAAAGGAACTCAAGGAGACAAACCCAAATAGGGAAAAATTTTATCTTAAAAGCATTGAACCCAACCACCCAACATTGAAGGAAAAAGAAATCCTTACGAAAAAACTAGGGGCCAACCAAAAGAACCTGAGAGCAATCTTCACTAGTAAATTGAAAGAGAATAGAAGGAAACTATTTGGAAAAGCTTTCACACTCTGCAAACTAGAGACAAACCAGCAATCAAAAGCCCAGTTGTGAATAATATCAATATTGGGTCTTATCCCAATAAATCTACCAATAATAGCATGCCGCAAATTAGTAGCGGCTCGGTCCAAACACACATTAGAAACAGAAATGGCAGGGGAATAAATCGTCAACCCACATGTAGGTTGCTCAAGATTAGAAGAAATCTCATGTGTATATGGAGCCACCCCCTGGGAGGGGACCCAATAACAACCATAGGAGGAGACACAACAACAAAGAAACTATCAACAAAAAGGGAAGAAACCTTTGAAGGAGGCAAAAGAAAAACCCTTTTCAAAGAGCTCCCAAAATAATTTTTCTAACACACAACAAGTAAAGAAGGCTTAATGACATGAACAAATCATGTTGAGCCTCTAACCACATGGCCAAGATCGAATCCTCAGTCTCATTAGGAATCAGAGCACCCTGCACAGAGGGCACAGGTTTATGGCAAGTCTCAAGAAGGATATCCAGGAGATATTTGTTCTCCTCATCTTAGAAACCCCAAGATTCCAGCCCTCAAAGCCATCGTTGCAAGGAAAAGAAGCAAAGCTAGAATAGGGGAGAGCCAAACTAGGAATGTGTGAAGCACCTCCAAGCTCAGTCGCAAGGAAAAAAGAGCCCATGCCTCTATCATCATCATCACCATCCATAGTGCCCACTTCATCACCACAATCAATACCTGCATAGCATCCTCTGCATCTACCACCTTTGTTTAGGGTTTGTGATGAGTTTTCCACTACCCTCATTGTCACCCTTGTCACTACTCTCATCATTTTTTTTTTAAGATTTAAAGATAAAATTATTGAAATGTTTTTTATTTACTTAAAAATTAATTTAGTTTACTTTTATTTACTTAATAATTATTTTATAATTTTAATTTTTAAATATGCATATGTTGTGTTTGAATTATAATCAATTATTAACAATAATAAATAATGCTAACAATAAATTTAAAAAAAAGAAATATGTCATTTTTACCAATTTTACCATAAATGGACATTTTGAAACATTTACCACTTTATATGCCTTACACTGCTAAGTGGAAAACAAGATTTTTTATAATATTCTCCCTTAATGTGTATGGATTCCATTAATTTTCTTTTAAGCACAAATCAAATGTATATTGTAATAAAATTTCTAATTTTACAGTTAATCAAATTGTTGTTAATTTATTTATTTAATATTTATATTAAATAATTTTATTTATAATTATTTTTAAATTATTTTTTCATATATGATTAATAAATATATTTAATAATAATCAATTAAACTATTTTTACATAATTAGCCAATAGGCTATTTTGTTTGAAGTTTCCATGGGATTTTCGTCAACCCAACTATGAATTGGATTTGTCAGTGCCGAAGATGTCCCGATCGGCGGTGACTTGACTGGGTTCTTTTATGGCATGTGGAGCTTTGTATTTATGTGGGTTGGCGGTGGTGGAGTTGGTGGCCTTGGTATGTGGAAGATGAAATGTAATTGTTTTCTCACACGAGGATTAATGCATCTTGTCATTGTTGTACAATGGTGGCAGATGAAGTGAATGCAATATTCAATGTTGCAGTGTGGGAAAGTATACTTTGATTAAGTTGTATTGTCGAAAGAGCCATTGTGGTGTTGGTTTGATAATAGGCTATTATTAAAAATTTTTCCTTCGGATTTTCTTTTTACCAAATTGGAGGGTTTTAAAATTGTTGTATTATAGAATCTGTAAGTCATTTTACATGGGTATTTTGCATAAATGATTAATTTATTGTTCATGTCTTTCATTCTTTGATCATTTTTCCTTTTGATAGTAGGTTTGAGGGTCTTAACATTGATGTACTACGAAATGTGTGAGAAATTATATCGATTAAATTGCATTTCCATTGTGGTGTTGGTTTGATAGTAGACTACTGTAAAAATTGTCGACTTCAGTTCAATTTGATAGCAGATTGGAGGGTTTTAAGACTATTGTGCTCCAAAATTTGTAAGTTGTTTTACATGGGTATTTTGCGTAAATGATTAATATATTGTTCATATCTTTTTCTCTCTAGAACTTATTGTTCCTTGTTATATGTTCCTTGTTATATGCTTGCATCTTTTCCATTATACCCATTTTGTAGACTTCAAAGAGATTATGGCTCTATATGGATGGATAGCAAGTTCGAGGGTTTTAACACTGATGTGCTATGAAATATGCAATAAATTATATTGATTAAGTTGCATTGCCATTGTGGTGTTGGTTTGATAGAAAAATATTGTAAAAATCATCGACTTTGGCTCGTTTTGATAGCAGATTGGATGGTTTTAAGACTGTTGTGCTCTAGAATTTGTAAGTTGTTTTACATAGGTATTTTTCATAAATGATTAATATATTGTTCATGTATTTTTCTCTCTGCTTATTTTTCCTTGTTATATGTTTGCATCTTTTCCATTATACCCATTTTGGAAACTTCAAAGAGATTATGGCTATGTATGGATGGATTTATTGCAGTTAAATCTTGTTTCTTTCCCCAAAAAATATGGTTAGGGTTAGTGATTTTTTTGGGTTTCATTTATTGTTTGTAGTTATTGTGCTCTGACATCTGTAAGTTGTTTTACATGGGTATTTTGCATAAATGATTAATTTATTGTTCATGTGTTTCACTCTCTGCTTATTGTTCCTTGTTATATGTTTCTATCTTTGTTGTTATACCCATTTTGGAGACTTCAAAGATATTATGGCTCTATATGGATGGATTTATTGTAGCTAAATCTTCTTTCTTTAGTCAAAAAATATGGTTAGGGTTAGTAATTTTTTCTCACTCCATTTATTATTTGTAGTTATCTTTATGCATATTTGGCAGTATGTCCATGATGACAAATCCTATTCAGGGCTGGGTTGTTGAAAATCCCAATGGAAACTTCAAACAAATAGCTTATCAGCTAAAACTATAAAGTTGAACAGATAAAAGAGCTATTAGAATAATGCTTAAAATCTAAGAAACTATTTTTATGTCCACGCAGATACAGACTAACATAGGAGTGATTGCATATATATATATATATATATATATATATATATATATATATGTAGAGGGTTAGTATGAAAGTTGTTAAGTGTTATTATAATAGCTCTTTTAGAATTTCTCTATTTCTGTGGAAGGTAATTATAACTGTTATTTTCCATGGTTATTTTTTCTCTATGGAACATGTTATATCTCTTGTATGAATATGTTTCATGATATTCTTTTTTTGTGGACTGTTTGAAGTTCCCCATAAGAAACTATTCTTCATGGTATTGTTTTTTCCAGTTCTCCATAGCAAACTATTCATTATCATAGTTTTCCTATTCTATTCCCAATATTTTAAAGTTATACTTAATGTGGGTTTTTGAACATCTATCATATTCGTGTGATTGTGAAGTGTTTTCATGATAGCTCTTTTCCAATTTCCCTTTTTGTCTCAACTATTTGAAGTTCCCCATAATATTTTGTTCCTCCCGATATTCTTTTTTTCAGTTCCCCATAGAAAACTCTTTATTGTCATAGTCTTCCTCTTCTATTTTCCATATTTTAAATTTCTATTTAATGTGGGTTTTTAAACATCTATCATTTTTAACACTTATTGGGTATTGAATATTATAGAAAAAATGCAAAATTGTATTGAATTCCCTGGTAGAGACACATATATATATGCATTCAATTTCCTGGTCCATAATTCAAAATATACATATAGGCAGATATATATATCCATATATATAGAAAAATACCACTGTGGCTCATTTGAAAAAGCAAAAAGAATTATATATATATATATATATCGCGAGGGTGTTAATTCATTTTGTCGTTGTTGTACGATGGGGTGGATGAAGTAAATGCAATATTGAGTGTTGCAGTGTGGGAAAGAATACTTTGTTTAAGTTGTATTGTCGAAACAACCATTGTGGTATTGGTTTCATAGCATCCTATTGTAAAAATCATCGCCTTTAGCTCCGTGTTTGATTTCATAGCAAGTTGGAGGCTTTTAAAACTCTTGTTCTCTGTAATCTATAAGTAGTTTTACATGGGTGTTTTGCATAAATGATTTATTTGTTGTTTATGTTAAAATTGTTGTTCTTTGGAATCTATAAGCCATTTTACATGGGTCTTGTAGTGTCAGAAAGTATAGTCTGAAATGTGCCAGAAAATATATTGATTGAGTGGTGTTGTCAAAAGAGCCATTGTGGTGTTGTTTGTCTTCAATATATATATATATGTAGTTCGCCTCCAGTCATTGCTACTATGTGTTTAGATTTGTTTATGTTGTTAGACAATATATTTATTTATTTTTTTATTTTTTTAGACTGCAGGAATCGGGTAGCACGACCCCCTATAAACTGCAGTGCGCTTGGTAAACTTTTTAACGTGACCGGCGGCGCTGGCGCGACACGCCCTCTGGGTACCACGGGACGGGGGAGACTAGAGCTCGTGACCAGCAGAGCCGCAACGGAATTACTTAGCCAACCGAGCTAGGGCCCTCGTCCGTTAGACAATATATTTACTATGATAGATCTTGATACCTTATTATTTTATGATCGTTGTCATTGGAGTGATGTTGATGTTATACTTTGATGTGATGATACATTACGTGGTTGCCTATGATTTATGTTATTCTTTTGGATTAGCGTAGTTGCTATTTGATTTATATAGATGTGCATGCATATGATGATTTATTGATGCTTTGATTTCTTCAGTATTGTGACTATTATGTTTTTATGCATGTATGACATTCGTCTTGATTGTAGGATTGCAGGCATAGGACATCATCTCCACCTGGCTTCATAGGTCTAAGCATGTCCATTTTTCCCAACGGTTATGTTGATAGGGAGATAGTATCAGAGTGGCCTTGTCAAACCAAAAACCCAGTCACAGTGTGTCGTCAGTTCGTGGTTGGTTTGTCGTAGTGTCATGTCATCTTTGTTTGTTTGATAATATATTATCTTGCGAGATTATTTGTGAAAAATAATGTTTAAATGTTTTAAATGTTAATTTATGTATTTTAGATTTAAGTTGTTAAAAGTTGTTATTTAATTTAATTAATTTAATTTAATTCATCTGGTAAGGTAATTTAATCTTTTGATTAAATTTATCTTATTAAGTGGATAAATTAATTAATTAAATTAAGCTTGTTGATTAAATAAATTAATTAATTTAAGTTTTTTGATAAAGTGCATAGTTTAAATTATTGAAATCTACTTTGAAATTAAATTGTGATTTAAATACTAAAAAGGGATATTTAATTAAATGCATCTGTTAATTTTAATTGTGCAAATTTAAATTAAGGAAAAGAAGATATTTTAAAAGAATTATTTTCTTCATGTTTTGAATTTTGACTTAGAGTTTAAAAGAAGTGATCTTGAGTAGAATGTTGAAGTTAGAACTAATGGTTCAATTTTGATTACATGCAAAATAAGTTGTAAATGCATAATGAAAATATATTTGATTGAGAAGATATTTTATGTGACAAGTGTTAGTTAATTTATTAAGGGATTTGATTTGGGATTATTTCATAGAAAAGAATATTGGGATTAATTGGAAGAGGAAAAGATTTGTTTTTTCACGGGAATGGATATAGGAATTTTGTGTGAAGTTTTTTGGTAAAAAATTGAAAAGGCTCTCAGGGAAGTTCTTGGCTGGATTTATTGTACATCTTTTAGAAGAGGAGATCTTTGGGAAAAGCTTGGGATTTGAAATACGAAGGCTCAGCTTCATTCTTCGTCAATTCAAGCTTGAGGATCCAGGTTCCTTATTTTAATTGTTTATTTAATTTGTGTTTTTAAAAGATTGCCTGTAGAAAATTGTAGAAGTTTTTTTGGTTTTGTGGAAATTGAAAGGTTAAAGGATTCATTTATTTGGTAGAGGATTTTTTACAAATTTTGGAAATATTGTCTGTGAATTTCTTGAAAAACTCCGTAGAAAATTGTGAGATTCTTAGATCCTCTATAGGGAATCAAATTTTAAACAATAGAAAATTAAAAGAGGAAAGAACAGAAGATTTAAAAAAAAAAACCTTTGTAATTTGTCAATTTTGTTTGTAGAAGACTTCATTCAAAATTGCCCATTTGTTTTGTTAAATTTGTAATTTTATATATTTATGTAAATGTATATATGTTAAGATATACACATAGAAATATATATGAATATATGCTTTTGAAACACTGAAATCTCTGTTAAAGAAATCTATATTGGAAGTTTGCTTGTTTGAATCGCCGTACCAGTGAATTGAATGAATCAAGGGAGAAGTTTGTATTTTTTTTTTAAATATATTTATAATTTTTTGTGGGAGAAGGTTGTGGCTGTTTCCACAGCTGCCGCCCCTAAGGGAGATAATGGTGGGAGCAACCTAGCATTGCCCCACAGAGGTCGCACCCATATGGAGCCAGCCATAGTCTGTACAACCATTGAATGGCTTTAAAATTTCTTTCGTCTATCTTTGAAACCTACGTTCGGTCCATACTCGTCCACCAATCTTCATTATGAGGATTTTGATTTATTTTAAAAGGATTTTATTTAATATATTTTATATTTTATTTAGATTGTTTTGTTTATGTTATTATTTAGTTTGGAAATATAATGGATTTAATATATATTTAAATGATGATTATATTTAAATATATGTATAATGGTGTATGCACGCATATATAATTATATGTATATTTTAAATATATATTTATTTAAATGTATTTCTTAAATAAATGCACAAGTAATAATTTATTATGAAATAGTTTAAAAGAGAAATGGATATTTGTTTAAATGGAATGGAATTTTTAAGGAAGTGATTTTTACTTATATTTAATTGTGAAATTGAAATAAAAATATTTAGATTTACATTTCTTATTGTATGGAAACCAAATTATGATAAGTTGGTTATTTTCAAGTAAAGTATAATTGAGGAAATTTAAAGTTAAATAATTAGTTATGAGTTATTCTTATCCTATGAGTTAAATTGTCTTGAATTAGAATTAATTAAACAATGTGTGATTGATTTATTTGGATTAAGGAAATCCTAATGTTAGATTATTAATTTACCTAAGTTGCTTATTGGATGTGTTTTTCTTTGTTGCGTTGTTGGGAAAATGGGTTGTTTGGTTTTGAAAGTCTTCCAGAGGAATTCGTTCTATGTGGAGTTGTTATATGTGTTGGTTCAACTTGTGATTTGTCTTGGGTAGTGCACATGGATATAGTTAGTTTGAACACCCGGTTACCACAAATGGGACATGTGATATGGTGTGGATATCCGATTACTATGAACCGGTTTTGTGACCTTATGTTTTAAGGTTGAGATGTGTTATCAGTATTGTGTGCCTTGTCTACCCATAGTATTGTGTTTTGACAAATGTGTTGGAATAAATGACATTAGTTGGCTTCTCAAATTTGAAAGTTGGCTTATGGGAGGGAGAAGAAAGGGTCTTAAATGCCAAGTGGGAGACATGTAAGAGATGAGTTAAATGCTTTGTTGGAAGGACACATCCCTTTTGGAGGGATTTTCAAATTTGGAAGAATATTCTCTTTTTATGCCATGTTGAGAGAAAATAGGGATTTAATAAATTAATTAAATGTATTTTCATCTGCAAGTGGCAAAAGATAGAGGATGTGATGGGGGATTAGATTAGCATTAATCACAATTTGATTAATTTAAGTGAAGATTAGGTGATTTTGACTTTTGACTTAGATTTTAGGATTAATAAATCAAAATGAGAAGAAAATGATTTTAGATTTAATTAAATAAAGATTTGATTTATTTAATCAAAGAGGATGATGTTAGTGATTAAATAAATTTGATTTATTTAATTAAATGAAGAACTTTAGAGGTTAATTAAATGAGATTTATTTATTTAATTAAAGGGGGACTTTAGGATTGATTTATGATTTAATTAAATAAAATTGATTTATTTAATTAAAATATGAACATTAGAGATTTAATTAAATATGAGGAACATTAGATGCATGATGTCGATTTTGCATGTCTACACATAGAATTCCTTGTTGCACCTTGTCTAGATAGTGACAGAATTTCTAGTAAGTAGTAATATGCTGCAAACTCAAATCTATACATGCATTTCACTGACTTGTTAGAAAAACACTTAACAATCAGAGGAAAATGAGAGATGTTTCAAAACCCACATTAAATAGAACTTTAAAATATTGAGAATAAAACAAGAAAACTACGATAATGAACAGTTTGGTATGGGGAACTGGAACATGTATATATATATAATATTTGTATAAATGTATACATAAACATATATATATATATATAAATATATATGTATGTATATATATATATATATAAATATATATGTATGTATATATATATATATATATATTGTATATATTTGTACAACTCACTTTAGAATCACACGTAAATGGGATATGAATAGGAACCATTCACCTTGTTCCAATTTTTTTGGCCTGCGTATGTTTTTCTACATCTCTTAAACTTGTATTTGATGTGGGTTTTTTGACCATCTGTCATTTATCTATGATTCTCAAGTGTTTTTGTAACAGCTGTTTTAGAGTCTCTCAAATGGAAGATCATCTAAAATAGATTTTATATGGAATTTTAACATATGGAGAGTACAAGCTGCAAACCATAAATATGGAGAGTT
The DNA here is from genome assembly GCA_007258455.2 of Sequoia sempervirens. Lineage (NCBI taxonomy): Eukaryota > Viridiplantae > Streptophyta > Pinopsida > Cupressales > Cupressaceae > Sequoia > Sequoia sempervirens. The sequence goes on along the minus strand of VDFB02000003.1, from coordinate 380,229,081 downwards.
TCTTACACAGAGCTTCTGCTATAAAAAATGCATACAGCAGTAATGTATATATATATGTATATGTATATGTATACATTTATATATATACATATACATGAAAGGGATGTTTTTATATGCTAGAAAATATCAATGCGTATCTCCCTGCACATCTATATGCTTTGTCAGGTTCACCCATGTGTGTATACACCTTTAAGCGAAGAAAATTGGAAACTCTTTTACAGTTTCCCTATTTGTCTATAATATTTAGTGTCAAATAATGTAGCTTGAATTTTGAATTGACAACCCAACTGTTACATAGATTGCTTGTCTTCTATCGATATGTTTCATGATATAGAGAAATTGTAAAAGAACTATTAGGAAAATACTTTAAGAATTAGAGATAATGATAGATGATCGAAACCCACATGAAACATATTAATGCAATACAAGCAGTCTATGTAAGAGTTGGCTTGTGTAATCAAAATTGCTCACATGGGAAAACACTTGCCTTCTACTTCTGCGTATCGACACAACTAGCTAAACCTTCATCGTGTATGCAAGTAGGAAGCTCTATGGCTGTCATAAGTAGGCCTCAATAGTTTTTTCTAGGAAGCTTGAAACATATGAGGGAAGTCTAGACATACATGTGTATATATAGATTGTTGTTTTATTATGAACGAGCCACAGTGGTCTTGGTCTATATATATGGATATATATTTCTACCTATATCTATATTTTTAAACATGAAATGGGGATTTCAAAACATACATACATTTACATTTATATATATATATATAAATGTATATATGTATATATATATATATGTATATATATATGTATATATATATATGTATATATATATATATGTATATATATATATATATATATATATATATATATATATATATGTATATATATATATGTATATATATATATATGTATATATATATGTGTTTATATGTATATGTATATATATATGTATATATATATATGTTTCAAGAAATACCATTTCCCTTTTTGCAAATAATATATATATATATATATATATGTATATGTATATATATATATGTATATATATATATGTTTCAAGAAATTCAATACCATTTCCCTTTTTGCAAATAATATTTACAGTATGTGTGTGTTTCTTACTCGGGGGTTTGGCTAGAGCCTGCGAGGCTTCATGATGCGAATATGGTTGCGAGGAAACTACCTATGTGTTTATATATTTTTCTTTCCAATACCATATATTTCTTGTTGGTTATATACATGGACACATAGATTCTCTGATGTGCAAGCCTACGAAAACCATACTCTATTCTATTGATTACATTTCATATTCTTCCCACAACTCTCTTTTCAACTTCCCTAATAGATTCCTTGTTGATAGTTTTTTACCAACATGGCATGTACTCAAAATCTTCCATTTTATCTCTTCCTATTTACAAAAAATAGTGCTAACCTCTTTTATTATATATCTATATTGTCTCATTTATAATACTGCACAAATACAATGGACATTCAACAAAATTAGTCTATTGTAAATTATCTATTTGAAATTCTTCCATGGTCCAAGAACTTGATCCAATACAACTTTTCCTTGTTAAAAACCATCAATAGTGCATGTATATGTGTGTGTGTGTGTATATATACACACACATACATGTATATATATATACACACATACATACATACATATATATATACATACAATGTGAACTGAATGTAAAAATCAATGGTTGAAAACATAGAAAAATACATATGTGTATATATATATTGAAGAAAAATGGACTAATTTTATAAGAGGTGTTGGAATAACACTTATTCGGTACTAAATATTATAGAAAAAAAGTGAAATTGGAGAGAAGGGTTGGCAGTGGTTGAGTTGGTTGCCTCTGTGTGCGGAAAGAGCATGGTAAGTGTTTGCTTACATCAAGATTAATGTGTCTTGTAATTGCTATGCGATGGAATAGATTCTTACAAGTCAAGCAGCCTAAGTAAAAATTGTAATAAGTATTGGAATAACATATAACAATCACATGTAAATGTCAGATGGACGGAAACCATTGGCCTACTTTCAATTTCTTTGGTTTGTGTATGTTTTCATATCATTTTTCATTTACCTATGACTCTTGTCTTTTTTCTTGATTGATATAAGACAAACAATCTATTCGAGAGTTGGCTTCTCAATTCTAAATTCAAGCTACACTATTTGGCACAAAACACTATAGACAAATAGGTAGATTCTAAAAGAACTATTAGGAAAATACTCAAGAACCACAACAACATAGCAAATGATTATAAATCAACTTTAGAATATGGAGCATGGAAGAAGGAAACTATGATAATGAACAGTTTGTTATGGGAAATTGAACAAAAAATATCATGAAGAACAATTTGTTATTCTGAACTTGAAACAGATGAGAAAAAAAGAGTATGATGAAACAGATTGTTACAAGGCATATAACATGTTCCATCCAAACAAAATAACAGTGGGAAAAATTTTAGAATTTTAAAAATTGAAAACATTCGTTCTTACAAGAAAAATAGAATAATTTATTACAGGGGCCTTCGAATAGATGAGGCAAAAAGAATATCATGAAACATATTGATAAAAAACAACCAATCTATGTAACAGTTTGGTTGTCAATTCTAAATTCATAATATTTTTACAACTCTTATCAACCAATGAGGCACATTTAACAACATGCTTTGTTCAAGAGGTAAGCTCCACATCATCATAAAAAAACCTGGGCAAGTATCCTCTATTGGTCTATAATATTTACTACCAAGTGATGTAGCTCAAATTACCAATTAACTCTGTGGTGTTATACCCATTTTGCACAGATTATTGCCACCCATTCTCTTCACAAGTTATGTTTAGTGTGGGTTTACTGCCAAAGAATGTAGTTCAAATTTACAATTGAGAGCTCAACTCTTAGATGCATTGCTTCTCTTGTATGAATATGTTTACTGTGGGTTTTTGATGATCTGTCATTTACTTGTGATTCTTAAGAAATCTACAATAATGAAAAGTCTGCTATGGGGAACTATGGAAAAGAGTATCATGAAGAATAATTTGTTATGGGGAACTTGAAACAGAGATTGATGCACAATTTTTACAATAGTCTACTATCAAACCAACACCACAATGGCTCTTTTGACAATGCAACCTAATGAATATATTTTCTGCTACATTTTAGATGTACTTTCCCTTACTAGCCCTAACCATATTTTTTTTATGAAAGAAAGAAGATTTAAGTGTTATTTCTCCATCCATACAAAACCATAATGCAAAAAACCCATGTAAAATGACTTATAGTTTTCGGACAACATTTTTAACATAAACAATAAATAAATCATTTATGCAAAACACCCACACAAAACAACCTACAGATTGTGAAGAACAATAGTTTTCAAACCCTTCAATTTTCTATAGAATGGAGCCGAAGCTGTCGATTTTTAGAATGGCCCCCTATCAAACCAGCCACAAAGCCAGATCTGATGATTTTTAGAATAGTTTGGTATCAAACCAGCACCATTATATATATATACATACATATATATACATATGTATACATGTTTATATATATATATACACACATATATATACATATATATACATATATATATATACATATATATATATATACATATATATATATACATATATATATATATACATATATATATATACATATATATATATATACATATATATATATATACATATATATACAACTCATAGATTCCAAAGCATAATAGTTTTAAAACCCTCCAATCTACTATAAAACAATCACAGAGCAAGCAACTCGTAACACCACAATGGCTCTTTCGACAATGCAGCCTAATCAATATATTTTCTGGCACATTTCATAGTATACTTTTCCTTACTAACCCTAACAATATTTTTTGATGAAAGAAAGAAGATTTAACTGTAATTTCTCCATCCATACAAAACCATGATGCCAAACACCCATGTAAAATGGCTTATAGATTGCGGACAACAATATTTTTAGCATAAACAATAAATAAATCATTTATGCAAAACATCTGTGTAAAATGGCTTACATATTGCGGAGAACAACAGCTTTAAAATCCTCCAATCTATTATAGAATGGAGCCAAAGCCGCCAATTTTTACAATAGTTTGCTATCAAACCAACACCACTATGTATATATATACACATATATATATGTATATATATGTATGTATATATATATATATATGTATGTATGTATATACAACTCATAGATTTTGGAGCACATCAGTTTTAAAACCCTCCAATCTACTATAAAATAGACACGGAGTAAGCGACTCATACAGTACTTTGTTATGAAATAATATATATATACATACATATATTCTAAATTCGAGCTCTATATTATTTGTTACCAAGTTGTCACATAAAAAAAAGAGTACAATATTAGAGATCCTATTTGAGAACGCTTGTTTTTATGCCAACTTTGTTTCTGACTAGTATATGATAAAAATCCATTGAATCTCTGATGGGCCTTACCTGCATTTTTCGCTTAGGGGTTTGACTATAGCTTGCAAGACTTCATGATCCCAATACAATAGAGAGGAGAGTGAGCATGGGATTATTGCTTTCACCTTCCATCATTGTCTATTTGTTGCTGCTTATATACGTGCATACAATTTTTTGACACGTACTTCTCTAGTAAAAACAAACTCTCTTCTATCAATTGCTTTTTTCATTATCTCCTCGACCTTCTTTTCAACTTGCCTGATAGATTTATTGCACACAACTCTTTGCCAAGATGCCATGTATTCAAAATGTTCCATTTTATCTCTTTCTATTTATAATATATAATGGTAATCTCTTTTACTGTATATGTATATTATTTACTTAATAATGCTACACAAATACAATAGGCATTCAACAAAATTGGTTTCTTGTAAATTATTTATTTCAAATTCTTTCATGCTCCAACAACTTGATCCAATGTTGCTCACCCTTGTTGAGCAGCAACAGTAGTACATGTAAGTACAAAACTTTCCCATTTTCAATAAATAGATCTGATCAAGCAATTATAAATATTATTAATTATTTTTAAATTCAGATTGTCTATATTGATTTCTGAACTATTTTGCTAATAGATCTTTTACAATTCCCCTTTTTTCCTATAATATTTAGTACCAAATAATGTAGCTAGAATCTTCAATTGTCAAGCCAGTTGTTACACAACTTGCTTGTTTCAATATGTATCACACTATTCATTTCCCCTGGTTTTCCATAACAATCTGCTCAAATTGGTTGTCTTGTATCAATCTGTTTAATGTGGGTTTCTGACTATCTCTTACTTGTGATTCTTAAGTATTTTTCCAATAGTTGTTTTAGAATTTCTCTATTTTTGTTATTGTGTGATACATGATAAGATTCCTTGAGATTTTCCATGGACCTTACCTACCTTTCTTGCTCGGGGGTTTGGCTAGAGCCCATGAGGCTTCATGATGCCAATATGGTAGGGAGGACAACAAGCATGGGTTTAGTGCTTTTGGAGTCTATTGTCATATATTTGTTGCTGCCTATATACATGGTCACACAAATTCTCACATCCAATTCTCTACCAAAAACATACTCTATTCTATCCATTGTATTTGGCATTGTTTCCACAACTCTCTTTTCAACTTCTTCAATAGATTACTTATACATAATCATTTACCAGTATCCCATGTATTCAAAATCTTCTATTTTATCTCTTTTTGTTTACAACAAATAATGCTAACCTATTTTATTCTATCTATATTTTTTCCTTTCTAATCTTGCATAGATACAATAGACATTCGAAGAAATTAGTGTATTGTAAATTGTCTATTTCAACTTGTGATTCTTAAGTGTTTTTCTAATAGTTGTTTTAGAATTTCTCTATATTTTTTTATTGTGTGATATATGATAAGAGTCCTTGATATTTTCCATGGACCTTACCTACCTTTCTTGCTCGGGGGTTTGGCTAGAGCCCATGAGGCTTCATGATGCCAATATGGTAGGGAGGACAATGAGCGTGGGTTTAGTGATTTTGGATTCTATCGTCATATATTTGTTGCTGCATATATACATGGAGACATAAATTCTCACATCCACTTGTCCATGAAAAAACATACTCTATTCTATCCATAGTAATTTTTATTGTTTCCACAGCTCTCTTTTCAACTTCTTTAATAGATTACTTATACACAATTGTTTACCACTATCCCATCTATTAAAAATATCCTATTTTATCTCTTTCTATTTACAACAAATAATGCTAACCCATTTTATTCTATATCTATATTTTTTTCCTTTATAATGTTGCATAGATAAAATAGACATTCAAGGAAATTAGTGTATTGTAAATTGTCTATTTCAAATTCTTTTAGGGTCCAACAAGTTGATCCAATGTTGCTTTCTCTTGTTGAATGCCACCAACAGTACAAGTAAGTACAAAACTTTCCTATTATCAATAAATAGATGTGGTGAACCCATTGTAAATATTATTAATTATATCTTTCACTTTCTTTGCAATGGAATGTAATTCTCCCAAGAATCTAGCTTTCCAAATAGACAACCGAGCATGGTGAATGGGATGCCATGTAATTCATAAAGATGAAATTATTCTTTGCTCATGAGAATATTGCTTTTGCAGGTGGAAATCTACATAATTCTAGTCATTAGATATGTTGTTCATTGGATAGATATTTGTGTAGCATATATTTCATTTAAAATCATCAAGATGAAGAAAAAAAAGCATCGACTTTGGCCTGGAAGGTATGTAGGGAAGTGTTAGAAAATTTGTCACAATTTTCATGACTTTTAAATTCCTGGCATTTTCCTAGAAATTATAAGTTATACTATTGTCCATGGATTTTATAACACTTCTGACTACATAACCTGTAGGCAAAGAGTGCTTTAGTGTGCATGCATCGAATTTTCTAGATGGTGATCATTTCGATTGCAAGTTATGTATACATCTACTTCAACATAGGTGCTCCAAAAAAATTGTTCATTACTCCCAACTATATAATGCTATCATATCAATAGATAGATTCAGTGAAAAAATTGTAAATATCATTAATTATTTTTAGTTTCACATTGCCTTTATTGGTTTTGCACAGATACTTAGTTACTTTTGATGCATCCTTTTTCATTCTAATGGGATGAGTAGAATATCTTTTTTGAAGTCAAATAAAGCATTGTTTCCCCAAAAAATAAGGCATACCTTGTAATTCAACTATTCTAAAAATGGAAAATATGTGTTGTGTCATCGCATTCTTCTTCTTGTGAGACTTGTTTGTTCATTTTCCATCAAAGATGGTGTAACTGAGTCTTCAATTGGATTATGCACATCTTTGCTCTCTAAGTGCTATTTGTTCTTATTCTATTTGATAATCCATTTATTACTTTGGTTTAACTAAGTCCTTCTAATTTTGTTCATACAACAATTATAGAACATCTTTTTACTAGAACCAATCAACCAAAATTTAACATTTTTTACTTTCAGTTTCCTTGTAATGTACTAATTTTGAGTCCTTTCTACTTGTGACGATTGTATTATACTACTACAAACCCATAAAACACATGGATAATAATGCTTTTATTTACAAAATCATGGAGTAAATACTATTTATAAAAAGTATTCCTATATTAAAGATTTTTCTTTTTTTAAAAAATCATTAGTAATGACCATCATAAATAATATTCAAATAAGAAATAATCATAACAAATAACATGAAAGTAATAAATTATCTAATACCACACAAGCTTTCCAACAAATATGCCATACCTAAATTTATGGACAAACTTTTTCAAAGAATTTTTTTTATTCAATATTACTAATTAAATTTTTAATTCAATAGTAGTAATTAATAGGATCACTAATAACTTTTAAAAAATGAGAATTCTTTAATATTCCATGCTTTTTATAAATATTATTTAATTCACAACTTGAAGTTTGCCATGTATTAGTATCCATATCTATCTCACGATAATTAAATCATAATCACTCAATTGATTGATTAACCTAGACAAAAACATTAAATATGGATGTGCATCTAGGCCTAACAACTATTAAACTAAAATACATATAAAATTATATCATACCTTAAATTTTGGAGAGAAATCATTATTAGTAACAAAACTAATTATTTAAAAATTTAAATTGTATTTAATTTTTCAAATGTAATTTATTAAGAAAAAAATTATTAGAAAAACATTCTCCTAAGATTGTTTTCATAATCAATTTCCAACTAAAAAATATTGTTGTGGAAACACAAAGATCAATTTTCCGCTCTATGCAAATGGTTCTTAATCTCCCATGCATTGTGTTATCTTAAAATAATTAAATAATAATCAATCAATTCATTCATTAACCTAGACAAAAATATCAAAGATCAATTACCTCTTTTATGTGTATCTAGGCCTAGCAACTATTAAACTAAAATACATATAAGGAGAGAAATTCTTATTATTAACAAAACTAATTATTTGAAAATTTAAATTGTATTTAATTTACCAAATGCGATTTATTAAGAAATTTTTTATTAAAAAATCATTCTCCTAATATTATTAATTAAAATCATTTTAAAATAATTATGTAATTAAAATTATTGATAATTAAGTGCTTGACATTGCAATTAATGGATAGATTGCAAATAATCAACACGAAATAAAATAAGTCAAATTCATACCTTTTAATGCACACATATCTTTGCTTTAATTGATCTATCCATCTAATTATCCATATAAATATTTAAATTGATGTTCATTATCCATATAAATATTTAAATTGATTTTCGAACATCACTGTTCATTACATACCTTACATGCGACTGCTAGTTATATCTGTTTCTGTCTAAAACTAAAAGCACTAATCAAACTGTTAATGCTTTTTTTTTAAAAAAGTTGCATGTAACTTGTTTTTTAAACACGATCATATCTGATTGTAAACAAATACTAAAAATAACCATAATTTATTTTTGAAAACTACTAAAAATAGAAAGAAATTTTTTTTTTTTTAAAAATATGTAAACACGACGCTGCAGTGCATGCTTGAACGTTGCTTGAACGGCACGTTTGAACTATTATAAAGTAGAAATGCTATCGCTTATCAACATCTAATCCAATCCAGAGGTAGCTTTGTTGTGAGCAGTGATTCATAGCAATTGAGAATTTAAGTTAATTAAAATAGAGGGCATAAAATGGAATGCATGGGAAAATGGCGCAAGTTTTTTGAGGACGCAGAGGGTGATATATGCAGTGTGATTGAATATGCAATCCTCGTTGCAGCCTCTGATTGCCCCCATGAACTTAGGAAGAGGAGAGACAAGATCGCCGAGAGGCTTTACACATCTATGTCTCTCGGTGCTGCTGCTGAAGATCATTCTGATAATGGCGAATATAAAGGCCAACAGAAGCTCGCCAAGGAGGTTGTCAGGTAAATCAAGAAGAACTTTGCTATACCCAAATCGATTTCGAATAGTCTTTCTAATTAAATGTTTAATTACAGCTTTTATTTATACCCAATTGAATTTCTGTCTTTGCATGGAGTTATTACTTATACCCAAATCAATTTCTGTGTTTGCAAGGAGTTATTACGTATACCCAATTCGATTTCTGTTTTGCATGGAGTTACTGTTTTTATATGATGCAGTAAAGAAACTCAGAAGATCTTTTTGTTAAATGTAGGAAGTAATGGAGAATTGTATCTCTTTTTTCAAATGCCAAGTCTTTCCAAGATCTCTAGGAAACAATGGAGAATTACATTTGTTTTAATACTCAAGTCAATTCCAGTTTTCTTATATTGTAAGGATAAGTAGGAAAGATGCTTAATTATAATGGCAGGTTTCTTGATTATTTTTTGTGTGGTACTGTGTACTGTAGTAGCTGCAATAGCAGGTGTGCAGATGAAGGGATAAAAACTAGTGGAAATGCTGATGTAGCTGCGATAGCAGGTGTGCAGATCAAACTAATTCTTAGCTAGGTTTTTTGAAAGCACAACTTGTATATAATGCAGAAGTTTTTTGTGTTTTCAGGAGTGCAAGAAGTGGCTGAAAGAAAGCAGGCAGACAATGAATGTTATTTGAAAATGGATGCCCCTGAGGAGTGTAGGAAGCAAGAAAACACAAGTGGGGTGTTGACAATGGATGGTCAAAAGCAGTCAGATAGAGAGCGTCAAGGCAATCAGATAAAAAGTGTAAAACACGTGGTTTATAATGTTGGTCCAGGGAGACTGCGAATTGTAAGGCAGCAACAGATGAAGCCTGCCAGTGCCCCTCTTCCACTTCCTTCCCAATATGTAAGCAAATTGAAATTTCATGTCAAACTCATTCCAAATTTGTAGTTAAGTTGTGGATATCTCATAAATTTCTTTTGAACACATGGTTATGGTATTTTTTCTGCAGAAATTGAATTTAAGGGAGAAGGTGGAAGCAACAAAGAGAAAGCTTCAGCAAGGGTACCAGCAAGCGGAAAAGGGTTAGTGTTTTTTTTCCTGTTTCTGAAATGAATGAGAAGCCATGAATGAATGAAATGAGCTAAAGGATAAGTAATGGTTTTTGCAGCCAAGAAGCAACACACAATTCAAGTAATTGAAGTGCAAGATCTCCCCAAAGAGTATTATCGTTATCGTCATTATTAAGGCAATGGAAGACCCTTTTTTGTTGTGTCTTATGACACCACCTCTGTAATGGATTTGCAGTTTCCTTAACTACTGCGACTTTGACAGATGTTTACCATGTGTTGCTATTTGCACGTTGGCTTATGTTGTATACAACATCAGGCCCAGCTTACACTCATATGACGAGGAAGTTATGAGGGCAATCGCTCCCTTCATCTAATAATATACCGGTGTCTTTAGACACCACCATTTCTCTGGAGATTTGCAGGCTCTATCTTGTTTTCTGAACTCTAATCTGGTGGGCTTGATTTCTTTCTTGTCCTCAAGTTTTTCTATAAGATTAGCTTTTCCACAGGATGGTGTGTTCTGGTTAGTGTCTTTACTTGTTTTGTTGTAATTTCATTCGATTGAACATTATGAGTAATTCATACTGCCTTTCTATATTTAAAGAATTACAATTTCAGGGATTTCCAAGACATGCACTTTGTTTTACTTGTTGCTCCAGCTCATGCAGTTGCCACAAAGAGCAACTAAACAGGAAGCTATAGGAAAAATGGATTGCATGCTAATGGTTGAATGTGACTTTATGAGAGATTGCTTGGAAAGACAAGTGAGAGAAGCTACCCTCTCGCATTAGATAAGTTTTGATGACATTGACTTTAATGTTTGGTTTCTTTTGCCTGATCACAAACAGGTTCCATTGGACATGAAGAACAAGATGCTAACATATTTGCTTCATGGGTAGCTTCAAATTGGAACTTATCTTTGTCCTCGAAATAAAATGCAGAGATCTACCCTTACATTTTATTAAACTTCTCAGAATTACAATGGAGAGTTAAAGTTAGGGATTTTTAAAATATGCACTTGGTTTTACTAAAGAATGACTGGTGTTTGACACATATGACCTTTTCAAATGTAGATTTAGGATTCGATTCAATAAGTATTGAATCTTTATTAAAATAAATAGGTACCAAAAAAAGGAGAGAAGCTCTCCTAAAGACATTGCGTCCTATATAGTTTCCCACTGTTGTTTGGTAAGAAGGGTTTTCAAGCAATAATAAATGTATTCAATAAAAAATAAAAGACACTCACTAGTTTATTAACTGAAACTGATGCTAACTCTCTCTATGTTGATGGACAGGTACAGCCTAACAAATGATATTGAAGCAGGACCTAAGATTGCCCATATATATATATATACCTGAACAAAGAGCTTCTTGCTTATGTAGGTCCTAACCATGGATGGAATGGTATATTAATTGTTACATGAGTCCATTGACATGATATTACTGTTGATTTCCATTGTAATATCCATACTATATATCAAATAATTTTATGCTTTTATTATCCAAACTAGATCCTAGTATATTGCAGTTCGGAATGACCAGGTTGACAATTGAGGAGTGCAGATCACATTTCAGCATATGGGCCTTAATGAAGGTAACAAATATAGGCATCTTCTTTATATATAAATACCTGAAGTGGGTTCCTTAGAAAATATAGAAATTGGTAGTTTGGTTAAGGATCAGTACCCAGGTATATAGACATGGTATACAGGTAAAATAAACATGGGTTATGCATGGGTCAATTTATGCAGCCACATTTGTGGATGGCGAAAATCAGTTGTCGAGTTCTTTGGAATCATTCACAAGGGGAATAATGAAGGATTGTGTTAATAGTTCAGGTAGTGGGATATTAATGTTTACAACAAGGATGAATTCATTTGGGGATATTAAGGATAACAAACTGTCAGGTGCTGTTGCATTCTCGTGCAGATGCAGAGCAGCTTATGCACTAACTGATCAGCAGCTGCCAGTCTTCTTAGGTATTAGGGATTGGTCATTTAGGTTCTTTTGTGCATGCCAGCTTTTTTCTTTTCTTAAGAGACATATCATAACATTTAGTTCAACATATTCTAGTTTTTGTAGGGTACTATATATTATGTTTAGGTTGGTTCAATTATAGGATGTTTAATTATTTAATATAGATTTTTTGTTTGACAGATTTTTGATATGGAGTATGATTGGAACCAACATAAATTATGTATTTTGTTGCAAACAACCATTTGATTTATAGAATCAAGCAGATTAGGAAATTCAGTTCAAAAATATTTTGATCATTAGTTGAGTCCCTTCAATTAATTTGAGTGGAATATAAGGCATTGCATTCAATGCAATCGTGACATACTTTTAACAACCTAATAATGCTGCAATCATGAGATGTTTTCAACAAGGGAATGAGCTAGGACATGATAGATTTGGAGAAATGTTATCAAACATAAGGAAACCAATTGCAGTATATGAAAAGTAGAAAATCCTCATAGGTAAAACAAATGTTAAGGACTGCATAATATTTGATTATGCAACAAATAGCATGGTTATGCACCACAATAAAAAATGATTTTGTTGATGACCTTTTTGATAGAGTGTTTCCACTATATTATCCAATGTGTATTGTTGGTGTACAATTTTGGGTGGATGCTAAATTGGTTGAAATAAAAGAGGGGTTAAAATTTATTCAAACAAGAAGAAATACAAAGCAAGGGCATCAAACAGCCCTATCAAGTTCCACTAAGTGATCTAATTGTTGAGACAAACCCAAAGGTAATTGACCCTTATCCACAATATTCCAATTTTACATTTGATCAGAAGCCCATTTGGCTAGACAATCCGCAACGCTGATCCACTCCCTAGGGATATGTGTGAAAATAACAAAATCCAAAGAAGCACACAAACTAAGAATCTAGTTAACAACCAAAACTAACTACCAACTAACAACCTCAAAATGCTACCAGGTCAACAAATGCACCACCACCTACGAATCAGATTCACAAATAAGCTTGCTCCATCCAAGAGCACAAGCGCACTCCACAACATATAAAATAGCAAGAGCCTCCATCAAATTATTAGCATGATGACCTTTATAAACAAAAAAAATAAACTGAACAGTCCCCAAGCTATATCTACCAACCCCACCAATTCTAGCAGGACCAGGGTTTCCCTAAGAAGACCCATCCCTGTTGATTTTCAGAATGCCCTATGGTGGAGGACTCCACCTCCCCACCCTATTTATCTTCCGAAGAGGATGTCTAAATCTATTTCTCATGAGTTGTCTATGAGGAGGAGGAAGATGGAGAGGAATGCAACAAATAACATCGCCAGGATCCACAGCCTCCGTCAAGTCACATTTTGCCGAAATAGTTTCTCCCAAAGAGTGGAGAATTTTCCAAGACAAGCGGTGGGCCCTCAACAACACATCTTGAAAAATTTGACGATTCCTCTCCAACCAAATATGCCAAATAATAAAAGAAGGGTCAAGAGTCCAAGCAACTTGAAGAAAAGAGGTTTTGATAGGGGCCTTGCCCCATCGAACAAAAAAATCGGCCAAAGAAGAGACATGCCAACAAGCTTGGTTCTACATATCCCACCAAAAGTGCCAAATATATGTCTAGTGAAGGAACACTAGAAAAAGAAATGAGAGACACTCTCTTCACTATCTTGACACAACACACAGATCGAGGGGCCCTGAAAACCACACTTGCATAAATTATCCCAAGTAAGATAGGTTGTGGACCACCAACCACATGAAAATTTGGTACTTGAGCCATGAGAACTTGTACCAAACTTGCTTCCACCAAGAAACCTGCGCATCCCCAAAAGTCTACCACACCAATTCAACATAACCTGTAGAAACATAAAAATTTCCAGACAAATCACTGCTTACCCAAGCCAAAACATCATTCCCAAGCAAGGTAGTGCAATCACAAGACTCTAAAATTTGTGCCAACTCTTCCCTATCTTCCTCAGAACCTCTTGTAGGCCACTCAGAAGGATGTTTCCAGTGAAAACGAACAACCAACCCACAATTATGGGAAATCTTATAATGGTGAATAGTGTCCCAACCAGCAATGATAAAAGTATCCCAAAGGGGCTAAAGGTGAGGATGAATAGGAAGGATAGAAGAATGACCATCCCAAGAATCCAGCCAGAAAAGAGCTTGAGATCTCGTATGAAAGATCCAAAAGAGATTATTCTTTACCAATTGAGCCCCCAGTTTCAAAGTATTCCATATCATAGAACCACTTCCTACCAAAGGAAAGTGGGGGAAATCAAATACATTAACATCTTTAAGATACTTATGGGTGAGAATATGTGCCCAAAGTTGATTCTAGATAGAACACCAGCACCAATATAACTTAGCAGCAAGAACTTTCCCATTGAAAGTAGAGATCATAAGCCAAGGCCACCCTCATTCTTAGGTCTACACATAGTTTCCCACTTAACAAGGCTCCATTTAGCAATCGATAAATTACCATTCCAAAGAAATTGTCGAGAGAGCATCAAATTCCCAAAGAAAATACATGGGAGTAGCCTAAACAAAACACTTGTAGATAGGAAGAGCTTGAATAATAGACTTTAAAAGAGTCAATCAAGCAGCAGTGGATAACCAACGGTGAGTCCAGTGGTTAACCTTCTGATGCAACTTGTCAAGCAAAATCTACCAAGAGGACTTGGGATGTCTACCAATAGTAAGAGGAATGCCCAAATAGACAAAGGGAAGAGACCCAATTTGAAACTGAAGAATATCAGCAATACGCCTTTAAATAGCCTAAGGAGTATTAAAGAAGAAAATGGAGGATTTATGCTCACTAACTTTCTGACCTAAAGCAACAAGGTAAATATCCAAGGCTTGCCTAAAAGATTCAACTTCCAGAAGATGAGCCAATCCCATAAGAGTAGTTTCATCCACAAATTGGAGATGAGAGAGTTGTGGCAAACCATTTCCCTATTGCCACCCATGAATGAAGCCCAGAGAAGCTCAAAACTTTAGAAAATGGCCCAGACCCTCAGCCATAATAATAAACAGGTAAGGGGAAAGAGGATCTCCTTGGTGAAGGCCTCTAGAAGCACCAAAAGGCTTGGAAGGTTCACCATTCACAATAACTAAGAAAGATGAAGAAGTAACACAATTCATAGTCTAGTTTACCCATTTAGGACTAAAACCAAATGCTAAGAGAGTTTTCTAAAGAAAACTCCATTTGACTCTATCGTAAACCTTGGCCATGTCTAATTTGGTGAACATCTAGATCTCTCCTTAGAAGTTCCCATAGAGTGAATAACCTCGGGAGCCACCACCACCCCATCCAAAATTTGTTTTCCAGCCATAAAACCCCCTTGTTCCTCAGAGATCACAATAGGAAGACAAGTTTTGAGCCTCGCTACAATCAATTTAGTGATAATCTTATACACCACATTACAAAGAGAAATAGGTCAAAAAAAATTGAGCTTATCAACACCTTCCTTTTTGGGACTGAGAACCAAGAAGGCAGAATTCAAGGCTCAAAGCATCTGCTTACTACAAAGAGATTTGTGAACAACCTCCAATAGATCCATATTAATAATATCCCAAAACTCCTAAAAAAATTCAATAGGGAAACCATCCGGGCTTGGAGCTTTACCTTTGTTCATCCCAAACACAACCTCCTCAAGCTTAGATAGTGAAATCGGATGAATGAGAGACTCATTCATCACATTAGCGATTATAGAGGGAATACAAGAAAGGATCAAATTCTCCTCCACAGTAGCAGGAGGGGAATCTTCAGCAAAAAGAGCAAAGTAAAACTGACAAGCCTCGTGAGACATAGCCAACAGAGAAGAAATCTGAAGCCCTGCAAAAGTAACCAGAGAAGAAATGTACCCCTTATTATGACAAGCTTGAACAAAATGATGAAAGAAAGTAGTATTCCTATCCCCTTCCTAGAGCCAATCAATTCAAGCCTTTTGTTTCCAATAAATCTTCTCACGAAGCTCCCACTCTTCCACATTTTGCATGGCCTGGGATTCAACTCTGCCAAAAGCATATGAGAATCCATTATCTCGAATTTGGTGATAATCACACCAAGATGGTCTAAAGTGTTCCTCTTTGTGGACTTAAGGTTACTAAAACATAAAGTATTCCATCTCTTAAGGTGATATTTGACATATTGAAGTTTCTTAACAAAGAAATACATAGCAATGCCATAAGCAGGGCCTCCCTCTCTCCACCACTTAGCCACTAAGTCATGTAGCGAAGAGTCCTGAAGCCATATAAGCTAAAATTTAAAAGGAGGATTCTTTGGAACAAAAAAAGAAGCAAAAAAATTAATTGGCCAATGATCAAAACCTCTCTAGTCAAGAATTTTAGAACTAGTAACCAAGCCACCACCAACCCAAAAACAAGAAACAAGAAACCTATCCAATCATTCAAAGATCACTTCCTCTCCACTTTGTCTATTATTCCAAGTGAAAATCCCATTCTAGGGCTTAACATCCACTAAAGCAAGAGAATCCACCTGAGCTCAAAAAAGATTAGAAGCAAGACCTAACTTAGGCAACATTCCTCTTTTCTCCTCCAAACTCAACACAAAATTAAAATCACCACCTAAGTTCCAAGGAAGATAAGGAGCACAAGAATAGACATACCTAATATGTGCCCAAAGCTAGATTTTACCATGGATTTCAATTGGAACATAAACATGAGTAATTAGAATAGTCTCACCAAAATCCAAAGCGGAAGCAACCATGGAGATAGAAAAATGACTAGAAATCCACCAAAGAGGAGTAATCGTGCATGGATCCCAAAAAAGAGCCAAACCTTCAAAATTACCCTGAGATCCAATGCACTGACATTGACCAAAATCCTAGATACGAGAAGCATACTGAAGCATAGCATCAACATAAACCTTAGTCTCCTGAACACAAAAGATGTTCAGAAAATGAATTGCCACCAAATCATGAATAACCTTTTGACGAGAGGAGCTATTCAACCCCCTGACATTCTAGGAGAGAATAATCATAGAGGGGATTGAGAAAAGTGAACATCAATGGGTTTAACCGCCCTTGATTCCACCAATAAATCTCCAGTAACCTTAATCTTCTCAAGATCTATCTTACGCCCTTTGTAAGAGTTGTCAGGACCTTTCTTAAGGAGGTGTTGTTGCAACCCCAAACCCTGAGTAGACCCCTTACCTGTATTAGAAGCTAAAACCTCCTTAGCCAAATCTACCAAAACAATATCATCTTGCATAGGATCATTCAAGGCCACTTGTTGAGCTTGCACTCCATGTAAATCCTGACCTGACCCAAGAACCGACACAACCTCCATACCCACACCAATAGCGGCAAGACTAATATCTGGTGGAATCCCCTCCTCCAAGGCAATAGTATCTAACACTTCAAATCAGTTAAAGTCCTCATCAATCTGTCGATCCTTTAAAGTCCTCTTCTGACCCTGACCCTTAGCCCTAGTTTTGACTGGCACAAAACCATCCTTATCCTTACCCAAATCACCCTCCCTCATGGGATCTTTCCCCTTGTCCTCTTTACCCCCAAGCGGAGCCAAAGAAGAAAGAGAATTAGCAGAATGAGATTCTTTATGAACCTTAGGGCATTTCTGTTGAAGATGGCCATACTCATGACAGATCTGGCATCGGAAAGGAAGAGATTCATAATCTAACTACTGAATCCATGATGAAGAGCCAAGACAAAATTTTAATGAATCTGATAGGGGATTATTCAGATCAACCTCCACACAGATTCGAGTGAAAGAAATCACCTTCTTGTCAAGGGTTTGTTGGGCTACCGCAGTAGGCTTCCCCAAAAGAGTAGCAATTCGTTGTAAAATATCTTCTCTCCAAAATTCCAGTGGGAGCCGTGACAACCGAACCCAAATAGGAATCTGAGAAGGAAGCTCTTCAGTCGAACTAAAACCCATATGCCAGGGTTTAATAAACAACCCAACATGATTGTAAAAATATGGAAAACCTTTAAAAACCTGATTCCAATCAGCCATATTGGAGAAAACAACCATAAAAAAATTGTTAGCGGCAAGCATAATCTCCATATCTCCTTCAATCTGCCATGAACGCCTGATCCAAGCTTCCAAAGTAGACAAAGGAATATGAACCCCGAGAAACTTACAAATGAGAGCATGTCAACTCCAATATGAAATATCTTCAATCACTGAATCAAGAGAAAGGACAAAAACTGGCCTATCCTGGCTCCGAGGCCAACAACCATTTACTTTCTTCATTTTCAAACCCTCACTCGCATAGTACATCTCTATCCATTGTGCATGCATGCCCAATGAAGAGCCATAATGAGTCTTATCACCTCTAGCCACCACCAGGCTGGAAGACATCGAAATCCCCGCCATGCAAAAAGACCCAAACCAAAAAGCAAACATGAACCACCCCAAAAAACACCCTGAACACCCACCAACACCCGTCCAAACCCCAAAGACAGACCTCCTCCCGACCACAGCCACAAACAGATGCAGAGAAACAGTGCAGTAAGAAACAAACGCAGAGAAACAGCCCGACCAGGGTTTCCCCTTGCCCGCGTAGGGAAGAAGAACTGCCACCATCGCTATTCGCTCCAGCTCCGTCTTTAACGCTGAATTGGTTAATGGGGCACATGAATATAGTATTATTATTCGAGTTCTTATAGTTAATGCTTATCACGAAAATCTTTTATTAAATTAAATATATCTTCAAAGTTGCCTCTTTTTAATGAATTTATCAATAATCTCTTAAATTATTACTATTGTGAATTTTTTAAAGCACTATAAACAGCGTCAAATTTTTTTATCAATGGTTGATAGTTACATATATTTATAACCCTTTTAACCAAGCAATATGCATTTTAATGGCTTTGAAAAATATAAATGTTTGGTGTTTAGTCAACAAGACTATAAATATCTATGTATGTGGACTATTTGATGACACCTCAAATGTTTTTCATAGTTTATTCAAGAATGTATATATTTATCTAATACATTTTTTTATCATTGCTAAAATTTTAAATTTTAAATTCAAAATATATGAAGGAACAACATAAAATTCAATTGAAAAATAATTTTTGTAAGCACAATCTTGGATAAAACTTGTAATCATCCAACTATGAGACTTTTGAAGCTCCAAATAGAGCTTAATAATGAACATGTGTACTTAAGTATTTAGGGAATTTTTTTATCATGTGTAAAGTTGTAAAATTAAGACACGTGTCATAATCTTATGTTGTTCTATGTATCACCCTTTCCTGTATATACAAAGGTTTCTCTTTTTAATCTTGGATCATTAATCATATTGTGTATATTTCCATTCTTTGATAGAATAAATTTTTTCTCTCATATTGGGACTCTCTTCTATTTTCATTCAATCTCTTTGATCTTGGGTGACTATCTCTATAGATAAACATTACTTGGTATTAGAGAATTATATGTAAAATCTTACATTTTTTGTGTTTGTTGATTAACTTTATGAGTTACACTCTCACATATTTCTTTTTAAAATATTATCTTTAACAAAGGATATATATAACACTTGGCTAGTCACTTTTAAGATAGGCATAATTAGACAAGGTTGTTCACCATAAAAATTCATATAGTAGTTTATTTTATGGACAAATGGATTCAATATACAATGTCATTATTGATGGTACATTATATAATTTAGAATAATATGAAATTATCTTAGAGCAAAGGTTACTCTTTTAAACATCAAAATTAAAAAAATCATCTTCATTACACATTTCATAAAATGTAAGCATGTTTTTTTTTCTTGATTGTGTATAGATATGTTTAGTTTATAGTGTTCATCATAAGTGTAATTTGTAATAAATTTTTAAGTCGGTTGTTAGAGTTAAGTTAATTAAAGGTTTCAAAATTTATTAGCATTTGTAAATCTCAATTGAAGAAAAAAATGGGCTTAAGTTACAAGTTGTAAGTTTGATTTTAAATATTCTCTTCAAAATTAATGTTTATGCATCAAATATGATGTATTAGATGTTAAATTAACTTTAAACTCTAATATGTAATGCATATCATGATATATGTCTTATCAACAATGAAATATTTAAAAACATTCTTCAAAGAGTTCCACAATTACAAGATTGTAATTTAGTGGGCCCTTAAATCACAGGGTTTGCTAACAATATAATCCAAAGTTGGGATGTAAATTATGGATATACTTGAAAATTAGGGATCTATAAGCTATCATGAAGTAGAGTAGTTGACTAAAATAGATTGCATTACTTTTACAACCACCCAAAAAAATATTAAAATTATGTCATTGCCATATTCATACATATAAAGAAATGAAAGTAGAAATCATAAAGAATGCAGAACAACAATTCATAAAATTGCTACATTCACTATTTTAAAAACAAATATTACATAGATCAAAATAAAATTAGTATAAAATGAAAGACTTATTAGATATCCCAGCTTTACATTCAACTGGACGTTAAAATGAGAATGAGTATTGCGTATAGTCATTGAAAGTGCATGAAATCAGTCGGCAACATGAAAAGTTAATGACATTTCTATACCAGAAGAGAAAATAGATAGTACGTGAAAAACAGAAAGAAATCATGGAAAAGGCGTGACAAATATCAAAGTAGCCAATAATATGAAGAGGGGTAAAATAACTGTATTCTGCGGTTCATGCCTTTGATACTTTTATTTATTTTTACCTCTCCTTGAGATGAATTATAAATAGTATATTGAAATATATGGTAGTGCATAACATGCTCTCTCCCACAAATGAACTCTGCAGAGTATCTTCTCAAAGCGACTTGATTTTAAATTTCTCATTAAGATTAATGTTTGGTGGTGTGAATTTGATTAAAATATTGTTTGATTAAATTAGGATGGAAAGCATATGTTACTCGTTCTTTTCAAGACGAATTAAACAAAACCTTCTTCAAAGAAAGAGTTAATGAATAAGTTTCTCATGATTCACTGTCGTGGGTTTGGTGTCAGTGTGGCATGACGCTTTTCAACATCATTAAAATATATATGTTTTTTTATACAATATGGGTGTCTTGCAATCCACCTCAGCGAGCCAGCAGTTTTTGGGTATCTAAGGTCAGCTGGAACCTGGGAGTAGAGTTGAACCCGAGACCAATGGAAAGCAAACCCACTACCCAAGCTAACTATGCTACCCATACAGAAAAAAATCATTAAAATATTGTTCATAAAAACTTGATACAAATTTTGAAATATTTTAATAATTCAAATTCAACATTTTTTAAAAGAATAAAATACTAAACAATATTTTTTCATTTCTATATTTTCATTTTCATTAGACAAATTATTCTTCATTATGTCGTGTATAAAGTTTTAAATATTTATAACTTAATAATTTGAGGTTGATTATATAAAAAATTTACTTACTATTTTTTAATAGTTTAATTTTTCAATCTATAATGTTATATTTCCCATCACATTTTAAACTTAGTTGGTGGGAAAATTCCTCCACGGTACCCAAACTATGTCTCACCTTCTCATTATGGTGTCCAAACTAAACCCAATTACTAGATATATCATGTCCCACCTTTCTATTGGGTTTTCTCCTAGCTTGTGCACACACAATTATTATATACCAAATCACTGCAGGGATTGGGAATCATGTTTAATATTAAAAAAATATGGAATGAAAGAACCAACAAATTAAAAGTTACAAATATTAAAAGTAATATCGATGATCACATTGCAAAGTTGAAGAATTTGAGAAATCAACTTATAATTAGAATATGAAGATTCTAAGATTCTATATTTTTTTTATTGAAAGTCTTCTCTAGATGAGTATCATAACTTCATACACACATTGGAGCTAACTAGGAAATTTAACAATACCAAATTAGAAGTATATGGATCTTTGTTTAATAAAGAGGGTAGGATTAAAATGTTAATAGATGAATCTAGGAAGAGTTCTCAATAATTTATGGCTAGATGCAAATATAAGTATTACAATCAAAGTAAATCATATCAAAGTCAAAGACAAAATCAAGGGAACCAACATTAAAAAAACCAAAGGCAATGGAATCAACAAAGATATAATGTTCAAAAGGTGCAAAATGAATGGAGAAATCACAAAGATAATTCTAAAATATAAAAAATTATCATGTATTACAATTGTAGAAAATGAAGGACACAAAAGTCATAAATATCCTAGAAAATCACATCTAGGAGGGTGAAGAAAAAATTTTCAAAGAAAAATTTTAAATTTTTCTCAAGAAATGATGATCATAATATATTAATAGCCTCTGTGTTTGCTCAAGGAAATTCAAATAACACATGCTATATTGATTCAAGAGTTATCCAACATGTATATGACTTAAAACAAAAATTCATTTAGTTCTTTAGAAGTGAAAGGCACAAACCTACCAGACCCATACTAATTAAACCAAGAATTAGCTAGTTAAGTCAAACACCCAATGAAATAATTGAAAACATCAAATAAATAAGTCATTTAAACATAAAAAAACAAGAAATGCTTAAAGGAAACTAATCTAATGATTCAAACCTCATCCCATTGAGGGATTGGTGTTGCATTGATGTGGAATGTCAACCCTTTCCCAACCCCTTAGTTGAAACAAGCTTCTAAATGGATTCAATTGATGAATATTGATGAAAATGGATGTAAACTAAGCTAAAATGGATAAAAAACTAAAATGGAA
This sequence comes from Sequoia sempervirens, assembly GCA_007258455.2. NCBI lineage: Eukaryota > Viridiplantae > Streptophyta > Pinopsida > Cupressales > Cupressaceae > Sequoia > Sequoia sempervirens. The sequence goes on along the minus strand of VDFB02000003.1, from coordinate 380,205,989 downwards.
GCAAATGCACAAAAGTGAGTATGCAAATGTGCAACATAACTTTTCTAAAATGGAAGTGGATCTATTTCTCAAAGAAATGAGGAGTATTTATAAGAGAAAATGGTGAATCAATGGTCAGGATTGATTTGATCAATCAATGGATGAGAAGCAATGAGAGGTGAAGGCATGGATCAAGGATTCCCATCAATGAATGAGAATGCAAGTTGACAAGGATAAATGATTTAATCAATGGCTCTCATTGATTCAAAGAAGCACACTTCCTAAAAAATTAGGAAGTTGTTAGAAAGATTGTTGCAAGATATTCCCATTCAAATGGAGGAATATTTAGGGGAATATTCCCTTGCAAGTGGGAGGGTGAGATAAATTCTAGCCAATTAAGTAATTTAAGAAATTACTTAATTATGCAAGATGGAGGTAAATTAGGATTTCTATTAAATAATTAACTTATTTAATGAAAGAGGGTTAAACGACATTTAATTGAATAATTAAAATTATTTAATTAAATGAAAGGACATAAGAAATTTAATTAAATAATTTGCGCATTACCTAATTAAATAAGAAGAAAATTAGCATGAAAGGGGATGAACTAGCCAAATAACATTGAATATTTGATTAATAGGAGAAAATGATGAATTTAGTTAAATAATGAAGATTATTTAATTAAACGATCAAAAAGAGGTGATTCATGATGAAATGGTGTTAGTAATCAAATTCAAATACATTGCAATATCAGTCAGAAAAATTTTAAGTGTCTACATTTTGCCCCTCTTTGAAGAAAGGTACATGTTGCATTGGTTCAAAGATTAACGATTTTCGGACTAGTGTTGTTGCTCAGATCAAAATTTAAAAATTCTTGATTTTCGAATGCCCCACTATTGCCCCAGTAGAAATTTTTTGGATGCCCTGGGACTATTTCACTAGTGGAAAGAATTATGTTGGTATACTTCCCCTTTGAGAGATCGAGCGAAAAAGATGGATTTTTGATCGAATTCATCACAAGAAGATGCGAGATTAGATTGGCTGCAAAGAGTACACAAAGATTCTTCTTAGAAAGCTCAAATGTTTGATGTAGACGGATTTTATCATGTATAGAAAATCATCGTCTATGGGTAACCTTATGTATATTTTGATATGTATCGCATAGATTCAATACTTGGATAGAAATTTTAGTAGAGATAAAAGAATGTGAAGAATAGGATGGATAGAAGAATGAGATAGATATTGATTAACCCTTATTTTTGAAATTGATTCAAAAGTCCAACAAGTCTACGATTCTTCGAGACTTTATTAGATATGGTGACAAGATTGATGATTTCCTTTGTAAGAGAGGGGGACCACCACGTGCAAGACCCCAAGTAATGCAGGGTCAAGATGCGAGAGGCTGCCCTAACTTACCTCAACTAAGTGTAGTGTTTAAGGTATTGGGGATGAGAATGATGAGAGTTATAGAACCCTACGACCACTTGTCAATCTGAAGTTTTAAGATGGGGCTAGACGAGTCAGTTTTTAGGTCCAACTCTACACCTTAGGGATCTCTCTTCTTGAGGACGTCAGCGTGGACTTTGGATGATAGCACGGCGTGCTGGCATCTCGAAAGTGTGTTGTAGTTCGTACGGTCAGAACACAGCTGAGGCAAGGTTGTCCTCATTAAAATGACTAATGACCTAGCTTAAAAAATTCTAAGAGAATAAAATAATACTATGAAATAAGATAAATATAGGCGGAGGTGATAAAATAGATATACCAAAGCTAAGGTGACGAAGACAGTCTCGTAGAAGAGCCTATTCGCTAGCTAGCTCCACAAAGTGTGTCCACCTACACACAGCAAGAGAGAAAATGTTGGGGGGGTTGTATAGGGGCCTACCTCAGTCAGACCCTCGTTTAGGTGTTTCCACCTCCATGGACAACCAAAAGAACGAGATAAAGAAGCAATGTAATGAAAACACAAACACTATAATGCAATATTGTGCTACTCACCAAATGATAGAGGAGAGGAGAGGGAAGCTTACCACCTCCACCAAGAGCACTCAAGCCTCTGCTACGAATGGCGTGGTCCCAAACATTCTCTACCTAGTTGATGGAGTGTGATGTTGCTGCAATGGAATGCTTGGAATGATTGGAAGTGAGTGAGAGTGAGCTTGTGGGGTGATGTGAGAGTGTGAGTATGGAAGCTTGATGTGATGAAGAGTTGGAATTCAAAATGGAAGAGTGAATATGAAGGAATGAGGATGAAAACGGCCATATTTGGGTTGGTTGGCCGAAGGAGGCATTACAACTTCATTGCCAATGAGAAGAGTAACACCTCTACTGGCTTAGCTACAGGAATCTATCAGGGATGTAAGTGCACCACGCGGACGTTTGCGTGCCGCACAGGCATCCCCGATATAAACGCCTCCACCGAAACACAAAATAGGCTCTACGTGGACTGCCAACAAGAGGCTTAAGTAAATTTATGCCTCTGACTTTGGTTTTCTAAAGTGTATAAAGGAAAAAAGGGGAATTTCACCTAGGGTGCAAAGTCATTCTTATACATTTTTCCCCCACTTTAGCGAGCACAAGTACTAATGAGTGCTCGATAAAGTAGATCAAGAAGAAAGTAGGGTTAGAGAATTATACCTAAACCGTCGAGGAAGCAATACTCGGTCTGGCGTACCCGAAGGCATAGGATATGTGAAGGACTCCATAGCTAACTATGAAGTTGGACAAAGCATAGGCAACCCCCAAGATCTCTCGTATGGAGGAAGCCCCAAGGAAGTAGACTCCACAGAGTCAAGAAGTGGCGACATGTCTACCTGGAGATAGAGCATGTCTGAAGCGGCGACACGTCTACCCGCAGATAGATCGTGTCTAAAGTAGTGACACATCTACCTACAGATAGAGCATGTCTAAAGCAGCAACACATCTACCCGAAGATAGAGTGTGTCTAAAGCGGTGACACATCTACCAGCAGATAGAGCGTGTCTAAAGTGGAAACAAGTCTACCCATAGATAGAGCGTGTCTAAATGGGGACACGTCTACCCGTAGATAGAGCGTGTCTAAAGTGATGACACGTCTACTTTCAAATAGAGTGTGTCTAAAAGTGGTCAGTCACGCAGACCAAAAAAATTTCAAAGGGGTCCCTTGGGAACCCTTCAAAAGGGGAGGGGTCCACTCAAGGGACGTGTTGTTTGAAAATTAAGGTCTAGTTAGGCTGCCCCGAAGCTAGACACAAAGAAGTGAATAGAATGAGTCTAGTCGGGCTGCCCCAAGGCTACATGTGAAAGATTCCATTCGTTACAAAGAATTTTGAAGAAGGGATCCCTAAGAAACCCACCATGAAGAAGAAATGGGGTCCACTCAAGGGACACACAATTCAAAAGCGATCGTTCACCTTAGAGTGATTCGTCATCAAGGGATCCTTTCAAAAAATGTTCACTTCATCAAGGAATTTGAAAGGAAGGTCATGCCTCCACGTGAGGGGAAGTCAAAGCAGTTCCCACTTTAGAGGAAGGTCTTCAAGTCCTTTCTTTACAAACCCATGATGAAGGAAACACATTTCGCTAGGGTTCCAAATTGAGAATGCAGTTCTAAGGAAAAAGAATGATGTAAAGACTTTCAAGAAAAAAATTGTTTGGAAATGAATTCATTTTTTGAAAATCGAACCACTAAAGAAGAAAATGTTGTCACAAATAGGAGGGACAACTCAAGCAAAAAAGAAAGAAAGATAAAGGGAAAGCAAAAAAGAAAATACAAACAAAGGACACAGGGGGATCTGGTTTAGAGGGGTCAAATCTATCCAAGCTCATATATTAATAGGTAACTGCAATGCAAGGTGAAATATCATCAATCCCCAACCAGATCAAGAAGAATGCACGAAAAACTAAGTAAAAAATAAAAAATTGGGTCAACATGGAAGTGAAGACTAAATGCTCCCAACGCTTTGCATCATCCCCAATTTATCAAAAAACAATCACAAACATGGAAGAATGATGGTACAAATAGAAGAAGGTTTATGACACACAAACTATGCCTATATCCAAGCACCAATAGGGGTGATGAGGGTCATCCAGGCACACATAGCATGAGTATAGGGGAACACATCACAAAACACACACACACACAAGATCAAGAAAAGGGGACCTTCTCCTAACACTGATCATCTAGGAGGTCATATGTTTCCCAATCTAGATCCTCATAAGGGGAAGGAGGATGAGCCTGCAAGGGTGGAATTTTAAGAGGAGGAGCATTTGACCCTCCCACGACAAGGGCCAAGGAAGAGGGCCCCTCAAGGTCCTCTCCACCGAGCTCATGTGGAGTCAAAGTCAGTGATTTTGCAAAGATCGTCGATAGGGCCAGGACTTCGTCCACAGAATTAAACATGCATCCTACAGGAGCATCATGCTTATCCTCAGCGGATGACAAAGGCTATGCCTGAGATTCACCCTTAAGCTCACCGAATGACTTAGGAGTAGTGACGAACTCAGGGGAAGCCAAGACTGGTTATGTCACAAGGACAGAACAAGTCATCACAGGGCCACCTTGCGAAGAAGGTGGACTCCTCTTACATCCTTCATTGCCAGAAGGACCAACCTCCACCTCTTTCTTCATGGGAGGAGATGAAGTCAATGTAGACAAAGCTAGGGGTGCAAAGGAAGAGGAGGATAGAACCGTAGTGGACACGACTGAAGTGTTAACCATTTCCACGGGCTTAGGGAAGGGCTGAATATCTAGGACGCACATCAACAAAGGAAACTCCACTGAAGGAGTGATAAACACCTATGCCCATTTAGGGTTAGGTGAGTTTGTGCTCGCAATGGAACCTAGGAGTGAATTAGGTTGAAGAGAAATAGCAGGAAGGGAGGAAGGAGACGCAGCAAGAGGTCCTAAAATAGGAGCGGTCATTTCTCCTTCATTTTGTTGTGAGGCGGCCTGCTCGACCAGGAGAGCCTTTCGCTAGTGCTTGCGCTCATGTGCAAGGCAGTTTCTATAGGTCTTGGAGTTAGAAGCTAGAGCTTGTGAAGGGATGAGAGGTTCCTGCTCGACCATAGGAACGTCCACTAAGGTCGTTTCGGGCGGAGCAATGGGTTCCTATACAGGAGCAGGGGGAGTAGACTAAGGAGCAATATTAGGAGTTGACTCGATAGCCTCAACATCAGGCCTCTTTCCATTCATTGACTTAGGAGTAGGAGCAGTAAGAGGCTGTGAATCAAATTCTCTATGAGAACCTTTCTTTCTGCCATATAAGTAGTACCATGGTCTGGGAAATTCATTAGGTAGGTCCACGATTCTAATCTTGGGCCTACGCCAAGGAGGGATCATTAGACTCAGAGGATAGCCACCGAGCTTTCTCATCTAGTACTCTTCCCAGGAAAGGGGAGAGGACGAGGCAATCCAGGAAAGGGTCATTTTCTCTTTACCTTTATGAGAAGGAGAGGGAGCCATTATGGGCTTCTCCTCCTTCTTCAGGGAAGAGAGAGAAGATGATATAGCCTTCTCTTTACCTTTACAGGGAGGAGAAGGGGCCGACGTGGACTTCTCTTTTTATCCTGAAGAAGGGGTAGTCGTAAGCGCGGGATCCTTCTTCTCATCTCGGGAAGAGGAGGTGACCGATTTTTCTGTTATAGGAAGGGTCATCTTTGGCTCCCCTTTACCCCTAGTTTTATACTTCACATAGTTTTTGTAAAGTAGGTCCATCCTCAGTGGAAGCAGACCAACTGGAGAGGGCCAAACGTGATCTAGTGAATATCCACCACAAGATACCAAAGGCTGATACTCGGTATCATGCACTACATGCACGACACCCTCATGGGAAAAATTTAAACACTTATGAATAACGGATGCGATCCCATTCATGGAAGCCAACCAAGGAATTCCTAACTTCACTCTGAATAGGTCTGATTCCGGGATGACATTGAAGACTGTGTCAACAGTCCTAGGTCCAACCAGGATGGACAAAGTGATTGAGCCATAAGGTTTAAGACTCATACCATCATGGGTATGGATGGTAGATTTTGTTTCTCCATACTTTTCTTTTTGCAATGAGTTCAATACTAATGTTTCTTTAGTAACAACATTCACACAGATCACGGGGTCTATCAAGACTCCCATCGCAATGTTTCCATTGATGCAAGTGGGAATGTAAAGAGGTGAAGACTTGTTGTTTAAGGGTAGATCTTGTGCTATAAACGTAATATCCTACGACTCGAGTGCGGGTGGAATAGTAGAAGTTACCGTGACCATGTTTACATAAGCCTTGGGTTGAGGAACAAAATTAGTGGGATTGATAATCATGTTGGTAGAATGTGATGGAAACGGGTCTATGTATAGCTGCAATTTAAATTTTAGCTTTTTCCACTAATTTGTTAGTGTTTTTTTGTTCCCATTGAGATGAATGCTATCGTTCTCGATGCAGTCTTGTATCTCATGATGCAACCACATACAACATTTGGTATCATGTCTGTTAGCACAATGGTACTGACAATAGGTGCTCCCATCATACCAATTAGGGTAAGGTTCCTTAATAGGCTTAGGGGTTGGAAAAGTTATGATTTTATCCTTCAACAACTTTTGCAAGACAGAAGTGTAAGATTTAGACAACTTCATGAATTTTTGGTTGCATTTGAGGCCGTTGTCATTGACAGTGGCTACTACATTCACAATGGCTTCTTCTTTCCCAGAGATTGATACAATGAACTTTCCCTTAGAACGGGAGCACAAGGAGGATCCCTCGAATTGAGAAACTATCTATTGGTATTCTCATAAGGCTACACACAAATGCGTGAAAGAAGGGTATTTCATAAGGGTGAGCTTCTCTTGCCAAGGTCTTTGTAAGTTCCCTATGAACACCTTTTGCATGTCAGAATCAGGTAGCTGATACGAGATTTGTGAAAGAAGCGCTTGATAAAGCGCTATAAAATCAGTAATCTTCTCATTGTCTCCTTGCTTACATGGGACAAGATCCGAGAAGGTCATCTTCAGCCCGATGTTTGCTTGGAATTGTCTAAGGAATTGATTAACAAGCTGGTCGAATGAGAAAATAGAATTATCAGGCAAGGAGTAGTACCACTCGAGTGTTGTGTCATTGAGGGATTAAGGAAATAGTTTAGCCATCAAGGCATCATGATGGAAGAAGTCAGTGCAGAGGGAGTTAAAGGTAGACACATGTGTCTACGGATCCCCCTTACCAACAAACTTTTCAAATTTAGGAATCTCCATTCCCTGAGGGAAGGGACTGTTGAAGATGGCAACTAACAATGGGATTTTTTGGAAGAAAGGCTGGAAAATAGGTTGGGAAAAGGCTTGGGAAAGGCTCACTAACTGACTCTGCATCTTACCCATATTCTAAAGTAGAGTATTCAAAATAGGGTCGTTAGAAGATAAAGAGCCAGAGGAACCCCCTCAAGAGCCACTGCTAATTCCACCTCTAGAACCATGACCGCTATGACTTCCGCCAGAGCCATTGGCACCAGTAGAGCCACCACCGGAACCACCACCATGACCTCCACTAGAACCACCTCTGCTACCAAATCCACGGCCACTACCAAAGCCTGCACCACCTATTATGCCAAGACCCCCACCACCAAAGGTGATAGAAGGGGTAAACTAAAGTCCAACAGGACCTTATTCACCTTGATATTCTCCGGTTGATTAGGAAAGGAAGGGATACTAATAGAAGGGACCACATCAGCCATGTAGATAGAAGTGGGAGGCATTGATACTCCTAGCTATCTCTCATGTTCTTCAAAGGTGAATCCTTGTGCAAAACTAGAGTTTCTTGAAGGGGCGCATGCTTCGGCGATACCAAGGAGACTACTTAGAAGCTCTATGCATGTTCAATCTTTATCCATCATATGTTTTAGTTCACTAGCAACCCGAGCAGCTCTAGCCATCTTTAGATTTCTTTCCAAATGATTTTCAAGGTCGCACAACCCCCTTGTAAGAGCGGACACATATTCAATAGGGATTTGAACGGCCTCATGCTCATCCACCAATGATGGCGTGGGGGATGTAGGAGGAGTGGGGATGTGATTGGTTTCATTGGTGAATCCTATCTCATCCCTCGACACCTACTTGTGCGCAACCAAACTAATGGTGGGACCAGAGAAGAGACCCGTAGAGAGACCAAGCGAGACCTTCATTTTATCCATCGAGAGGTGTCGTACACTTCTCCTTATGATATGCCCAAAATTTTTGGACTGGGTTGTGATGCTCATAAACCTTCACAATGCTCGAGAACACAACAATCACGAAACAACTGAGGGAAGCCTCAACACCGACAGATGAACAAACATTGGTTAACATCGGGTTCACCAAAAATGTAAGAGAGGGGGACCACCACGTGCAAGACCCTAGATCACGGAGGGTCAAAATGCAAGAGGCTTCCCTAACTTACCTCATCTAAGTGTAGTGTTTAAGGTATTGGGGATGAGAATGATGAGGGTTATAGAACCCTACGACGACTCATCAATCCCAAGTTTTAAGATGGGGCTAGGTGAGTTAGTTTTTAGGTCCAACTCTGCACCTCAGGGAGCTCTCTTCTTGAGGATGTCAGTGCGGAATTTGGATGACAGTGTGGTGCGATGGCATCTTGAAAGCACACTATATTCCGTATGATTAGAGCACAGCTGAGGCAAGGTTGAACTCATTAAAACAACTAATGGCCTAGCTTAAAAAATTCTAAGAGAAAAAAACAATACTATGAAATAAGAGAAATATAGGCGGAGGTGATAAAATAGATATACCAAAGCTAAGGTGATGAAGACGATCTCGTAGAAGAGCCTATTCACCAGCTAGCTCCACAAAGTGCATCCACCTACACACAACAAGAGAGAAAATGTTGGGGGGGTTGTATAGGGACCTACCTCAATTAGACCCCCGTTTAGGTGTTTCCACCTCCACAGACAGCCAAAAGAATGAGATAAAGATGCAATGTAATGAAAACAAAAAAAATACAATGCAGTATTGTGCTACTCACCAAATGATAGAGGAGAGGAAAGGGAAGCTTACCACCTCCACCAAGAGCACTCAAGGCTGCTTGGGGGAGAAATGAGACAAACTCAAGCCTCTACTGCGAATGGCATGGTCCCAAATGTGCTCTACCGAGTTGATGGAGTGTGATGTTGTTGCAATGGAATGCTTGGAATGCTCGAAAGTGAGTGAGAGTGAGCTTGTGGAGTGATGTGAGAGTGTGAGTATGGAAGCTTGATATGATGAAGAGTTGGAATGCAAAATGGAAGAGTAAATATGAAGGAATGAGGATGAAAATGGCCATATTTAGGTTGGTTGGCTGAAGGAGGTGTTACAACTTCACTGCCAATGAGAAGAGTAATGCCTCTGCTGGTTCAGCCACAAGAATCTGCCAGGGACTTAAGTGCATTGTGCGAGCGTCTGCACATTGCATGGGTGTCCCTGATAGAAATGCCTCCACCGACACACAAAATAGGCTCCACATGGACCACCAACAGCAGGCTTAAGTAAATTTAAACCTTTGAATTTGGTTTTCTAAAGTGTATAAAGGAAAAAAGGGGAATTGCGCCTAGGGTGCAAATTCACTCTTATACATTCTTATTCTAGGGATTGGGATACTTCACCATTTCATTCCTTATTTTGATATAACAAATAGACATAATGCATCACGGTATCAGTAACCAAAATGGTGTTGTATCTAATGTGATGGACTTTAACTCTGCAAATAGATAGGATAATCCTTGCTCACACCTAACATATAGAAACCCCATTGGAATGTAGTTTAGAAGTTTAGAACATTTTGGAATGGTTCAAGAAGATAAATCATAAGATATGTGGTTGTCATTGATGTCAACACTATTAGCATTTGATGTGGTGAAGGTTGTATATGTCGAGGATATTGAGAAAATTGTAAAAGAAGAGTTCCAGGTTGCCAGTGGAACTTTGAAGGTCATGAAGGTGTCTTGCTTTTTACGTTGAAAATTAGATGTTGTGGATTAAAGGTTTTTTTGATGAGTGTATCTAGTTCATCTACCAAAATTTTTAGAGGTCTGCATGAAGATCTGTTCGTGCTATGAACATTTGTGTTGTGATAGTATTTTTGTGGTCTCTATTAGTGTTCCTGATTGAAGTTTATGTGTTTATGATAATTTTTGTTGCTGTGGATATTTCTCTATTAGTTCTTGTTGCTTGTGGATTCTTCTAGATCATTCTATATTCTTGTTGTATGTCTGCATTGTTCGGTGTGCTCATGGTTGAATATTTTTCTTGGTATGTTTGGTTTTTGTGTTCTTGGTCGACATGGTGGTTGTAGCATGTTGCAGATCCTTGAAGGTTTAATTTTGAATGTTTGGCATGCTTGAGAGTATTTTTTTGGATTGCATCATGGTATTGGCTGGCGGTGTTTGATCCACATTGTCAAAATTTTATTTGTAAATTTGGGCCAACATTGAAAATATATGTTTTATATTTTTTTCCAACTAAGTTGTTGATGTAATTTCATGTTGTAGATATATAAGAGTGATTGTTTGAGTGAAGTTAGTGTGTGCATAAGAGCGAATGTATTCCAGAGAAGGTGCATATGTGCGAATAGTGTTCTAATCAATCGATTGCAGAGCAGAGTGAGAATAAGTTTGAGCGAAGTGTGAAGAAGGTTTTTTGTGCTTAACTAGAACTGTAATCAGACTTGTGAAGAAGCTATTTTCTCAGTTCATACTCTGTGGATCTAATCCATATTTTTGTGTATTGTTGGGCAGTGAGCCCTCTTTTAATTGAGTAGTGAGCTCTAGGCAGTGTGCCTGAATGCATGTGCATTCCCATTATTTCTCATTATACTTTTAACATGGTATAATATTGTGGACTAACATCCACTGTGGTTTTTCCCCTAACAAGTTTTTCACGTAAAAATCTTGGCGTTCTTTGTGTTTTTGATTTGTTGATTGTTTATGGTTTATTGTTCATTCATCAGATTTGAGATTAAGTTAAGTAAAGTTTGAAAATTTTATATATTCTGTGACAACTGATTCACCCCCCTTCTTAGTTGTATGTCTGTGTTTTTCCAACAGAACAAACATTCAATGTTATTCATATCTATTACCAAAAATTGTGTTGTTTTGAGGATAAGAATCCAAAACATGATTTCCAATGATACTGCCCATTGTTGGAAGAATATATCCTAGGACATGTTAGTGAATGCTAGCTATTAATAGTAAGTTGTTTGAAAGGTTGTTAATACAAGGTTCTAATGTTTAAGGTTTTCTTTCTAGTTATTGTTGTACCTGTTTCATTTTGTGTTACCAAAGGGTGAGTGTGACGATCGATTTATTATGGATGGAAGCTTATTCTGTGGGTGAAAGTGAAATGAGATGGATGATTTTGGACTTTTGAGTTCTTAGAAAAGCCAAAGTGGACTAATTTGCCTAGAGTGGCGAATGAGTCCCATTGTACCTATTTTTTGGAGATTTTGTAGATTTGGATACCCACTTGGCTAAAACGAGTCGTGGTGCAGTTTTCTGAAACTGGGACTAATTCGCTCAAAATGGCAAATGAGTCCCACTAGGCCTAAAAATTAGCACTTTTAGAATTTCAAAGTCATTTCTAGTCTCCAGCAAGTTTATAGGTGCACATATTCAGTTTTATAGCTTTTTGTTTTGTTTTACTTGCATTTCTATTCATCTTTCTAAGTCTTTTTGCATACAACATTGTGTTTTCAAACACTTTGCATTTCTTAGTTTGCATTCAATTAGTGATCTTTTTCGTCAATCTTCTACATTTAGATCATCTCATCTAGACATATTGCATCCATATAACATTAATCTTTGAATGTTTACATTGTATTTTGGCCCATCTTTCCCCTTTTAGGTGAATAACCCTAGAAGGGCTAGAAAGACTTAGGGTGCCAAAATCTTTGTTTACAAAGATAACTCAACAAATGGTATGGGTCTTCAAAAACTTTGTATATGGGATGAAATTTTTTAGAAATTGAATTAATTTTCTCACAAAATCTATCCTCTTTCAAATTTAAACTCTTATTTCTATGCTTCTTTCTTTACTTTCCACATTTAATAAAAAAATGTAACTATTTCATTTAAGTAGTTTATTTTCTCTACAACAATCTCTTTTTATATTTTTAAATCAATGAATCCTTCAAGACTGTGATTCTTTGCACAATACTTTCTTCAAATTCTCCCTTGATAATGGTTTTGGTAGTGTTCAGCTTTTTTCTTCTACCAATTTTCGTGGTAGTGCATGCACCCTTTCAAAACTTCATTGTCTTTAATTTCTTATTTGGCTGCACTTTAGCCTTCAATCTATTTGAGAGCAGCTTTCAAAAATATTTTTTGATTGGAATTCTTTAAAATTATTCCTAGACTTACTTCACTTGAGTGGATTTCTTTTGCTAAAGAAACTTTGATCCCTCCTTAGTTTTGTTATGACTCCCCATTGGTGCCTTTCTTCTTTTGTTGTGGTTTGTTTTATTTTAACAAGTCATGACTCTTCAAACTGATTATACAATGATCCTTATGTCTTAGGCAATGCTGTAAACTAATCTCCTTTTGAATTCTATGACCTACGATCTGCTCCAATCAGCCATAACCTTCTTCAATTGCTCTTCCATGATCTTTTTTCAACTCTTCTCTAGCACTGTGATGATATCCTCAAACCTACTCTAACTTTCTTTATCAATAGAATAGTTCATTATGTGAATAGTTCTTCACCAACATACAACAAAATTTTAAGTTATGTGATATTTTCTTAATGTCAACAACTTTGATAAATCTTCTATTAAAAATCAGAAACCTTGAATTATTCTTTATATGCTAAGCACACCAATGAACTCTATTTATTCTTGAAGGCATCTCCCACAACCAACAATGGATCACTTTTGCCTAGCACTTGCTCTTTATTGCTGCATTTTTGTGATTAACTTTCACTTGGATATTTTTCTTATGAAAAGATCATATTTGAACTTCAAAAAATTTATGTTTTCATAAGAGTCAAATGTTCATAGGTAGAACTAGTATAGCTCTAATACCATGTACAAAATTGCAAAGCATAAATTGATATTATATTTTCTACATTGAAAAATATCAATCCAAAGATCCTTAAATACATATGTGGATACGTGTGTCTCTTACAAGAGATATGACTCTTCACCATTAAATAAAATTTATATTTTAACAACTATTATTTAAATCTCCAAATCAAATCCAAGTTCTTGTATCCTTATAAAAGAGAATACTCTAAGCATAATGTAATATACATTTAGGTTGAGGGAAAAAAATAATTGGGCTTCATTTTTATGTACCTTACTATGGAAATTGAACCAATACTTTAGGAGCATGGGTGGTAGTACAAGTGTAACGAGGCTTCCGGTTTTGTGAAACTGGGACTTGGAAGTATAGAGAGTTTTTAAATATTCAATTATTGAAATACAAAAAATCAAAAGAATTTTGTGAAGATAAATAATTTATAACAAACTTGAACATCTGCATAGTGTATACATAATGAACTTGGAAATAATATTCTATTATTCTTACATTGTGATAAAATCTAGTATAGAACAATCATATAGCAAATATTGCTACCCTTTTATGGATTTATGAATCAGGTGCATTTTAAATTTCAAAAAAATATAAGAATGTTCAATGTGATGCTAAAATAACATCCATGAGAGAGTGAGCCTATCAAGGTTTCTTGCATATTTCCTTGTCAATTTCATTTTTGCTTCAAAAAAGCAAGAGTTTTATGCCTTTATTTGTATTTATTGTGGTCTCCTTCCCACTTCTAAGCTTGCAGGAATTTTATGTCCCCTTTAAATGGCCTTAACCTTTCTTCCCTCCACAATTGCTACTACTACAGTTGAAATTTTAATGGTAGAAAATAATGGCACCCCTATCGGAGCATTCTTGGAAGTTTCTTTAGAAAGTATTTCATGAGGTATGTCTTATACTACACCACCTAATGTTGTGCTTTCTATTCCAAAATTTGATAATACATGTCATTGGATAGAATCTTTTACTTTGGCTAGATATTTTGTGGGTAAGGTCCCCCTCAAAAGTATACTAAAAGATTGGGTTGGTAGAACTTGGACCCCACATAAGATTCACCTTACCACTGTGAAACCTAATGCAAGGTTTTTTATTTTTCATTTCACTAAAGAGATCCATCCTAAGAAAATGTTAGTGCATATATTATTTTATGTATGGTACACATAGTTATACACATGGCATTAATCCTGGTTAGGTGTATCAGTCAAAGAAAGTTAACTTGCCACCTCTTGTAAGTTTCGAGCTAGTTAAATTTCCATCACTTATTGTTAGTGGGAGTCAAATACTTAGTCTTCTTCACTAATCATGTTGGCAATTGCTTCCTTTTTTTTTTTGTATGCCACTATCATTGCTTATTTAACATGTTGGTTTATCCGTGTGTTCTTTTATACATTTCATTTATGTGTTTTCCTTGTGTAGGTTAGAGTGTGTGTTTGTTCAAATTATGTGGTTTAATGGTATGGGGATTCTCTGTAGAGGTTCATTTGAGTTCTATAGTCACTCATCAATTGATTATATTTTTATTTTTTTCAAAATTATCACAAATTATATGTTGGGCTTAAGTGAAGTACCCAAACTCATGCATGTCAACATCCACCACGTTAAAAGTTGCATATTCATAATGAAAAAAATTGTATTCAACTTTGTTCATTTTAGGGATAGCATACAACTAGCATACATTACCATCATTAATGTTGGTGCATTCCTCATCAACACAAAAATTCACCATCATGAGACACCTCTTGTGAAGAATTGCATCCTTTAAATTGTCTTGTTGTTTCCCCTTCATCTTGGTAACTTACCAAGATATTTTTTGCTAAAATCATGCTTCTGATATAATTCTTCTTTCATGGGTAAAAATAAGGAAGAATGATAAAATAATGTAGAAAAACGAAGATATAAGGAATAAACAGGAGAAAAAATAGTGATTACGATAGGCATAAATAGTAATTAGGGTGACAAGAGCGACAATTTTTTTTGTTTGAAGTTGGGGGATTGATTGTGGCAGAGATGATTAATTACCAATGGAGATATGCCTAGGGACCCTATGTACTAGTGCAATTGTACAAAGATAGATCTACATATAGTATGTTATAGGGGTGGCCAAAGTCTGGCACACATCATGCTATTGTAGATATGGGCCTAGGAGCATATTACAGTGACATGTGACCGATAGGCCAAAGGTTAGAGAGGGAGGTAGAGAAGCCAATTGTGTTCAACTGATGATGCAGATCGAGGTACCAAGAGGTACAAAGTATGACTTATTAGAGGTGAGTTCCAAATGAGCTAGAGGATGGAGAGCAGTGATAACTTTAAGAAGCCCCCCTCAAAAAAAGATATAAAATTTTCAAAAATGTTTATTTGTTTTAAGAAAAAATATTAATTTCTATTGGCAATTATTTCCTTTCTTTTAAAAAAATAATAATTTTATTGGCGATTTTTTACATCACTAAAATTTTGTAGAAAATTTTGGCGGATCTTGAAAAATGATAGGAAAATGCATTAATTATGATGGTGAATCTATTAGATTTAAAAATAATTCTCATGGAAAAGTAGGGGCCAGAGGGTGGAAATTATCGATGGGTTGAAGGGGTAGACTATAATATTTACTTTCCACCATTGTTTTAAAATATAATATAATGGCCCTCATTGTATTCTACAAGGTAAAATGTACCCATGATCTATAATTCTCATGGGGCTCAAAATTGCTTTTAGATCAATGGTCTACAAGGTAAAATGTAACCACAATCTATAATGCTCATGAGATCCAAAATTGTGGGCCCAATGAGCATTATAGATCATTGGTATATTTTACCTTGTAGAATACAAAGGATATTAGCTTATATTATAAATCAATGGTGGAAACTAAAGATTAGATATATGGCCCTAAAACAACTAATAATTATGATATACTATTAGTGAATTGATATATATTTCTACTACAATTTATAAAATTTAGGTGAATCTAATCTAATCATGTATTGAATATTGTGGTGAATTTTTGAGTTAAAATTTAATAAAATAAATTATTTGGCGATTTAAATAAGACTATAATAAAATTTTGTAAAAATGTGGAAATTCAAGTCACATTGTAGCTAAAACTATTAGCCAATTTTGGATTACCAAATTTCAACTATTAGCCAATTTTTGAATATTAGCCACTAAAAAAATCACTAATGGAGAGGTGGTGTGGAGGCTCTACGAGAAGCATGAGGGATGGGCAGATGATCAAGAGATGGCCTAGAATATATGTTCAACCCATGCTACATCATAGGGATGTACCCCTATCTGATAGAGAGGTATTGGCTTGATCGGGTTACATGACAGTTTGGCATGTTGTAGGACATACTCGAGGGACCCCACAAGTTTGCTCATTTTTCTAGGGAGATAGGGAAAAGGGGGGCACAAATAAACCCTTGGGTGGTCACTCATTCATGTAGGAGGGTAGAGGAAATGACGTGGTATGACCTTGGGACCATGCAAAGGTACATAGCTTGGTGAGAGAGACATAGACATGCACCTATAGTATCAAAACGAGGATATGTGATAGTGGGGAGGATGAAGGTGGATATAGAGGAGGATAGAAGGATCAGATGATGGAGGATCAGTCCAAGCCAATGTTGGGAGGGGAGGACATCATCATGGAGGAGGTTATGGTGTCGAGCAATGAAGAGAGAGGGTACGGGAAGGAGCAGAGGGATGGAGAGGAGGATTGGATGGAGGTGGATGCAAAGATGGAGGTGAAGAGATCCCCTAGCATGCCATCGTTGGAGGATGTAACACCACTAAAGTTGACTAGAGGTGAGGGATAGAAATTTGAGGCTTAATTAGTGTTAGTAGAGAGTTCGGTATCAATGTTAGAGGGTTAAATGCAATAGGCCCAAGATGACCTAACTTCTATGACAACCAAGCGAGACAATTTGTAGGAGGAGTGAGAAATTTTATAGGCATGGGTGAGCACTTTGTAGGGGGGTGTGTAACCAAAATGAGAGAGGTTGGTTTGAAGGGATTCAATATCCACTTGTAGGTGCAAAAAAATAATTCCTATGTGCCACGAGCTCTCAAAACGACTTTGTCAAAGTTTGACAATTTTTGGCTTTTAAGGCTCTTAAGAGACTACCTCAAAAAGAGCACCCCAAAATGATTGGGATATTTGGGAAATGAAGTTATACCTTCCCTAGTATTTACCTACCTACCTCAACGTGTCCATGTTTCCCATTCATCAAAATTACTCTAAATTTTACAAATTTTGCATTTTTTGCTCTTAAGGCTCTTAAGAAACTACCCCAAAAAGAGCACCCCAAAATGATCAGGTGACTTGGGAAATGAATTCAAACCTTCCCTAGTATTTAACTGCCTGCCTCAACGTGTCCACACTACCCATTCATCAAAATTATTATAAATTTCACAAATTTTGAATTTTTTGCTCTTAAGGCTCTTAAGAAACTACCCTAGAAAGAGCACCCTAGAATGATTAGGTTACTTGAGAAACAAATTCAAACCTTCCCTAGTATTTACCTTACTACCTTTATGTGTCCACATTGCCCATTTGTCAAAATTACTATAAATTTTACAAATTTTGCATTTTTTTTTTCTCTTAAGGCTCTTAAGACACTACCCCAAAAAGAGCACCCCAAAACAATTGACTTGGAACATGAAGTCAGACCTTCCCTAGTATTTACCTGCCTACCTCAACTTTTCCACATTGCTCACTTGTCAAAATTACTATAAATTTTACAAATTTTGTATTTTTTTCTCTTAAGGCTCTTAAGACACTACCCTGGATAGAGCACCCCAGAATGATCAGATGACTTTGGAAACAAGTTCAAACCTTCCCTAGTATTTATCTCCCTATCTCAATGCGTCCATGCTACCCATTCATCAAAATAACCCAAAAATTGACAATTTTGCATTATTTTCTCTTACAACACTTTCAAAACTACCCTAGAATAGTGCACTTTGAAATCATGAGGGGTGCTTGGGTGAAGAAAGGAGGCCTTTCATAGTGTTGGAATTCCCACCTTGAAATTTTGGTATAGTTGGTTTCACTCCATTATACACTAAACAAAAAAATGCTTCTTTCCATTTTTGCACTGCTTTCACTAACTTTTGCAAGAATGCATTTGACATTGGAACACACAAACAGTGTTGAGTTAACCCAAACCAAGAGAGCTTGGATTGAAGGGATTTGATATCCATCTGTAGGTGCAGACAAAGCATTCATACGTTCCACAAGCTCTCGGAATGACTTTGTCAAAGTTTGACAATTTTTTGCTTTTAGGGCTCTTAAGAGACTAACCCGAAAAGAGCACCCCAAAACGATCAGGTGATTTGGGAAATGAAGTTAGACCTTCCCTAGTATTTACTTTCCTACCTTGACTTGTTCAAATTTCCCATTCATCAAAATTACTATAAATTTTATAAATTTTGCATTTTTGCTCTTAAGGCTCTTAAGACACTACCCCAAAAAGAGCACCCCCAAAAAATCAGGTGATTTTGGCAACAAATTCAGACATTCCCTAGTATTTAAATGCCTACCTCGATGTGTCCACATTTCCCATTCATCAAAATTAAGTACTATAAATTTCATATTTTTTGCATATTTTTCTCTTAAGGCTCTTAAGACACTACCCTAAAAAGAGCACCCCAAAACGATTGGGTGACTTGGGGAACAAAGTGATGCCTTCCCTAGTATTTACCTTTCTACCTTGATGTTTTCACATTGCCAATTCATCAAAATTAATACAAATTTTACATTTTTTGCATTTTTGGCTCTTAAGGCTCATAAGACACTACTGCAAAAAAGCACCCCAAAACGTGATCGGGTGACTAGGGAAAAAAAGTCAGACCTTCCCAGGTTAATATGCATGCAAAAAGTAAAACAACTTTTATTGTAGT
Organism: Sequoia sempervirens; assembly: GCA_007258455.2. Classification (NCBI taxonomy): domain Eukaryota; kingdom Viridiplantae; phylum Streptophyta; class Pinopsida; order Cupressales; family Cupressaceae; genus Sequoia; species Sequoia sempervirens. Next base: position 380,187,095 of record VDFB02000003.1, on the reverse strand, counting down.
TTGAAAAATTTGTAAATAAGTTATCTACATGTCATTGGAAATAGCCTTATTATACATCCTCCTAATCTCTTCCAACATTTTGTACCACTACAAACATGACCAATCATAATGGAGAAAAAATGATTTTTTAATTACTTGACATAAAAAATGCTCATATACATAAACAAAAACATTAAAATAGATTTTATTAAAAGAAAGTGAATAATTTGATTGGCTTAAATTAAAATAGTTAATCACTAGTTAAAATTTTCCCCTCTCCTATAGTTCCACGATAGAAACTAATAAATAACTAACATTATATTGCATTACATTTTAAAGCATCCTACATATACTTTGAATTGAAATTCATTTTTTTAATTTAAAATTATTGATTTTTTTTATTAGATTAAGATTGGAAGGGCCAATACCCATTACAAAAAAAACCATCGAGGCAAAAGAGAGGTGGCTCACAAAAAGAGAGAGCACAAAAAGAAAGACTCATGAGAAGTGAGGCAGGAAAGGACCACAAACAACCAAAAATTTTGGCCAGAGCATGGAACCGATAACATACCAGTTGCAGAGAAAAGAAAATGCAGCAATAAAGGACCATCCCAAAACACACTTGAGATGGAAAAACCCCAAAATAGGGCATCAAGGTGGTTTAAAACCAAACTTCAACAAATCCTTCAAAGGAGAGGCAGTGCATAGAACCCTGGACCATTCAAGGGAGTCTTATCCGAAGGGATACCAATCTCAGCATCAAGGTTGCACTTATCCAAAACACCTTCATTAAGAAAGGGACCATGCTCAGGATCCATTGTCTTTCCCTCAATAAAAGAGGAGCCTTCAAACAAGGCATGCACATTGGAATGCATCTTATCATGAACAACATGGCACAACAAGGAGAAGGGTCCATCACTGTGGAGATGGAACTAATGTGAAAAATCGTAATGCAAAGTCTGATTCCAAAACCCAAGCCTGGAGCTCAAATTGATAGCATTGGGCAACTTCTTACCAAACTCAACACAAATCCTAAATCTGACATACAAAAAACATGTTCTATTTCTTGTAGCATTATCAATAGTAATCAATTGACCAAAAGAATCAAGAATACCCTAAAAAATATCTTCATCCCAAAATTCCAAATGGAACTCAAGGAGACAAACCCAAATAGGGGAAAAATTTATCTTAAAAGCATTGAACCCAACCACCCAGCATTGAAAGAAAAGGAAATCCTTACCAAAAAACTAGAGGCCAGCCAAAAGAACCCGGGAGCAATCTTCACTAGTAAATTGAAAGAGAACAGAAGGAAACTATTTGGAAAAGCCTTCATACTCTACAAACTAGAAATAAACTAGCAATCAAAAGTCCAACTGTGAATAATATCAATATTGGGTCTTCTCCCAATAAATATGCCAATAAGAGCATGCCACAGATTAGCAACGACTCAGTCCAAACACACATCAAAAATAGAAATGGCAGGGGAAGAAATCATCAACCCACATGTAGGCTGCTCAAGATTATAAGAAAGCTCATGTGTATATGGAGCCACCCCTTGGGAGGGGACCCAATAACAACCATAGGAGGAGACACAACAACAAAACAACTATCAACAAAAAGGGAAGAAACCTTTGAAGGAGGTAGAAGAAAAACCATTTTCAAAGAGCTCCCAAAGTCATTTTTCTGACACACAACAAGTAAAGAAGGCTTAATGACATGAACAACTCATGTTGAGCCTCTAACCACATGGCCAAGATCAAATCCTTAGTTGCATCAGGAAGAAAATCACCCTGCATAGAGGACATAGGTTTATGGTGAGCCTCAAGAAGGATATCCAGGAGAGATTTGTTCTACTCATCTTAGAAACCGCAAGATTCCAGCTCTCAGAGTCATCGTTGCAAGGAAAAGGAGCAAAGCTATAATAGGGGAGAGCAAAACTATGAATGTGTGAAGCACCTTCAAGCTTAGTCACTAGGAAAAAAGAGCCCATGCCTCCATCATCATCGTCCCCATCCACAATGCCCACTCCATCGCCACAATCAGCCCCTGCATAGTAGCCTCTACATCTACCGCCTTTGTTTAGGGTTTGTAATGAGTTTTCCACTGCCCTCATTGTAGCCCTCATCACTACTCTCGTCATTTTTTTTTAAGATTTAAAGATAAAATTATTGAAAATTTATTTAATTTACTTAAAAATTAATTTAATTTACTTTTATTTACTTAATAATTATTTTATAATTTTAATTTTTAAATATGCATATGTTGTGTTTGAATTATAATCGATTATTAACAATAATAAATAATGCTAACAATAAATTTTAAAAAAAGAAATATGTCATTTTTACCAAGTTTTCCATAAATGAACATTTTGAAACATTTACTGCTTTATTCTACTTTACTTCTTTATGTCTTACACTACTAAGTGGAAAACAAGATTTTTTATAATATTCTCCCTTAATGTGTATGGCTTCCATTAATTTTCTTTTAAGCACAAATCAAATGTATATTGTAATAAAATTTCTAATTTTACAGTTAATCAAATTGTTGTTAATTTATTTATTTAATATTTATATTAAATAATTTTATTTATAAATTTTTTAAAATTATTTTTTCATATATGATTAATAAATATATTTAATAATAATCAATTAAAGTGTTTTTAACATAATTAGCCGATAGGCTATTTTTTTTAAGTTTCCGTTGGTATTTTCGTTAGCCTAGCTGTGAATTAGATTTTTTGGCGCCGAAGATGTCCTAACCGACAGTGACTTGAATGGGTTCTTTTATGGCACATGGAGCTTCATATTTACATGGGTTGGCGGTGGTGGAGTTGGTGGCCTTGGTACGCAGAAGGTGAAACATAAGTGTTTGCTCGCGTGAGGGTTAATGCATCTTGTCGTTGTTGTACGATGGTGGCGGATGAAGTGAATGCAATATTCAATGTTGCAGTGTGGTAAAGTATACTTTGATTAAGTTGTATTATCGAAAGAGCCATTGTGGTGTTGGTTTGATAGCAGAATATTGTTAAAATCATCACCTTCGACTTCAGTTTTTTACTAGATTGGAGGGTTTAAAAACTGTTGTACTGTAAAATCTGTAAGTCATTTTACATGGGTATTTTGTATAAATGATTAATTTATTGTTCATGTCTTTCATTCTCTGCTCATTGTTCCTTTTAATAGTAGGTTTGATGGTTTTAACACTAATGTGCTGTGAAATGTGTGAGAAAGTATATTGATTAAGTTGCATTTCCATTGTGGTGTTGGTTTGATAGCAAACTACTATAAGAATTGTCGACTTCGGATCGGTTTCATAGCAGATCAATTCGAGGGTTTTAAGACTGTTGTGCTCCAAAATTTGTAAGTTGTTTTACATGGGTATTTTGTGTAAATGATTAATATATTGTTCATGTCTTTTTCTCTCTGCTTATTGTTCCTTGTTATATGTTTGCATCTTTTCTGTTATACCCATTTTGGAGACTTCAAAGAGATTATGGCTCTATATGGATGGATAGCAAGTTCGAGGGTTTTAACACTGATGTGATGCGAAATGTGCGAGAAAGTATATTGATTAAGTTGCATTTCCATTGTGGTGTTGGTTTGATAGCAGACTATTGTAAAAATCATCAACTTTGGCTTGTTTTGATAGCAGATTGGAGGGTTTTACGACTGTTTTGCTCTGGAACCTATAAGTTGTTTTACATGGGTATTTTGCATAAATGATTAATATATTGTTCATGTCTTTTTATCTCTGCTTATTATTCCTTGTTATATTTTTGCATCTTTTCCATTATACCCATTTTGGAGACTTCAAAGAGATTATGGCTATGTATGGATGGATTTATTGCAGTTAAATCTTGTTTCTATCGCCAAAAAATATGGTTAGGGTTAGTGATTTTTTTTTGTTTCATTTATTGTTTGTAGTTATTGTGCTCCAGCATCTATAGGTTTTTTTACATGGGTATTTTGCGTAAATGATTAATTTATTGTTCATGTGTTTCTCTCTCTGCTTATTGTTCCTTGTTATATGTTTCTATCTGTGTCATTATGTACCCATTTTGGAGACTTCAAAGAGATTATGGCTCTGTATGGATAGATTTATTGTAGCTAAATCTTCTTTCTTGATTCAAAAAATATGGTTAGGGTTAGTAATTTTTTCTCACTCCATTTATTGTTTGTAGTTATCTTTATGCATATTTGGCGGTATTTCCATGATGACAAATCCTATTTAGGGCTAGGTTATTGAAAATCCCAGTGGAAACTTCAAACAAATAGCCTATCAGCTAAAACTATAAAGTTGAACAGATAAAAGAACTATTAGAATAACACTTAAAAGCTAGGAAACTATTTTTATGTCCACGCCAATACAAACTAACATAGGAGTGATTGCATATATATATATGTAGAGGGTTAGTATGAAAGTTGTTAAGTGTTAATATAATAGCTCTTTTAGAATTTCTCTATTTCTATGGAAGGTAATTATAATTGTTATTTGCAATGGTTATTTTGTCTCTATGGAACATGTTATGTCTCTTGTATGAGTATGTTTCCTGATATTCTTTTTTTGCGGACTATTTGAAGTTCCCCATAAGAAACTATTCTTCATATTTTGAAGTTCCTGGTATTGTTTTTTCCAGTTATCCATAGCAAATTGTTCATTACCGTAGTTTGCCTATTATATTCCCAATATTTTAAAGTTATACTTAATGTGGGTTTTCAAACATCTATCATATTTGTGTGATTGTGAAGTGTTTTTGTAATAGCTCTTTTCCAATTTCCCTTTTTGTCTCAATTGTTTGACGTTCCCCATAATAATTTGTTCCTCGTGATATTCTTTTTTTTAGTTCCCCATAGCAAACTCTTTATTGTCGTAGTCTTCCTCTTAGAACTATTTTCCATATTTTAAAGTTCTATTTAATGCGCGTTTTCAAACATATCATTTTTAACACTTATTGGGTATTGAATATTATAGACAAAATGCAAAATTGTATTGAATTCCCCAGTAGATACACATATACATATATGCATACATATATATATATATATATGTATTAAATTTCATGATCCATATTTCAAAATATACATATAGGAAGAAATATATATCCATATATATAGCAAAAGACCACTGTGGCTCATTTGAAAAAGCAACAAGAATTTATATATATATGTATATGTGTACCTTAGAATTTTACCCTATTTTAATGTGCAAAATATCTTAAAATGCAAATGACAAAACACTAAGAACACTTCAATGATTAGCCTAAAGAGTGATAAAACAAGGAAAATATATGAAATACAAATGCAAATCGATTATACCTTCCTTGTTGTTGAAGACTCCTTGGTTAACCCTTGATTTAGATGAATTTGTATGCTCTTTAGATGGCTTTTGATGTTACTAAATGCAAGATTGATAATGCAAAATGACTAAATGGATGGCTAAATTGTAGCAAATGCTTGAGAATGCAAATTGGCAGCATAAGGTTGCTCAAAATGAAAGTGTTGAAAATTCCCTTGAGGAGGGGGTATTTATAGAAGAATTTGAATTCTCTAGAGAATTCAACGGTTGAGATTCATCCAACATTGTCAAGATGAAGGGATATGGTGGGTTGAGAACTCACAAGCCCTCACATCTTGACATGTGGATGGTGAAGTGGCTAAGAGGAGATGAGGTGCAAGTGAGGTGGCCAAAAGGTACATGAGGTGGAGGAAGGAAAAGTACCTTCCAAGTACCTTGGGGAGTGAGAAGATCTCCTCAAAAAGGAATTTGTTGTCCCCAAGTGAGAGTGAAAGGGACATTTGAGGAATTTTGGAATTCCTCAAAAACCTCCATGGGAAAAGAAGAGGTGGTTGGAGAAATAAATGTGAATTAATTCACATTCTTCTAAGGAGAGTCTAAAGGATAAGAGAGGGTCTCCAAAAATGTGGGAATTGGTCACAAGTGCATGAGGTGACATGTCAAATATTCTAGAAGCCTTGGAAAGACAAAATGTGAATTAAAAATTCACATGGGGAGGAGAGAGACATAGGATGAATAAATGAGAATTAAAAATTCTCATGGCAAAGAGGGTCAATGTCCAAAAAGGAAAAATGGAAAGATTGACTAAAAAGTGGTGCTAAAAATGGTTAATGACTTTGATTAAAGTTGTGCAAATACTTGATTATGATAATTAATGGAAGATTAGAGGCAAGTGGAAAATGTAGGAGGATGTGACATTAATCCTTGATTAAGAGGATGCACACCCTAGATATGAATTAATTAAATTAATTCACATTAGAGATGGATTATGGAGGATGTGACAAGGAGGGAGAAAAGAAGAATTTTAAATTAATTTTAATTCAATAGATTAGGATGACTAAATTAAATAAATTGGTGTATTTATTTAATTTAGAGAAGATAAAGGCACCGGATAAAGTGTTTAATTATTAAATTAAATACTTTAAGAGTCTTATGTGAGAAGCACAATATTAATTAAATAAATTAATATTGACAGAATTGATGAATAAAAAGGTAAATTTGATCATATGGGAGTGATCAAATTTGGGTGTCTACAGTATATATATTGCGAGGGTGTTAATTCATTCTGTCATTGTTGTAAGATGGTGGTGTACAAAGTAAATGCAATATTGAGTATTGTAGTGTGGGAAAGAATACTTTGTTTAAGTTGTATTGTCGAAAAAACCATTGTGGTGTTGGTTTCATAGCATACTATTGTAAAAATCATTTCCTTAAGCTCCATGTTCAATTTCATAGCAGGTTGGAGGCTTTTAAAACTCTTGTTCTCTGCAATCTGTAAGTAGTTTTACATGGGTGTTTTGCATAAATGATTTATTTATTGTTTATGTTAAATTTGGAATCTATAAGCCATTTTACATGGGTCTTGCATTGTGGGAAAGTATAGTCTGAAATGTGCTAGAAAATATATTGATTGAGTGGCGTTGTCGAAAGAGCCATTGTGGTGTTGTTTGTCTTCAATATATATATGTATGTGTTTTGAAGGATGGATTTTCACACATAGTTGACATTGTATGTAAATATATACATATATATGTATGTATATGTATATGTATATGTATGTATGTATAAATATATATATGTATATGTGTATGTATATGTATATATATATGTATATATAAATATATATCTATATATATAGATACACACACACACACACACACATATATATATATATATATGTACATGTATATATATATGTAATATAGATATATGTGCATATATGTGTATATGTATATGTATATGAATGTATGTTTAACTAATAGTTGTTTTACAATTTCCCTGTTTGTCTATAATACTGAGTGCCATGTAATGCAGCTTGAATTTAGATTCGACAAGGCAGTTGTTACATAGATTGCTTGTCTTGTATGAATATGTTTCATGATACTCTTTTTCCCTCATCTGTTTGTAGCTTCTTGTAACAAATTATTCTATTGTTCTTGTAAAAAGGATTGTTTTCAATTTTTCAAATTGTGAAATTTTGGGGTTTCCGATCATGTGTCATTTTCTTGTGATTCTTAAGTGTTTTGATGTGATTTGGAATCTTTCACCAATTTTTTTTATATGTGGACATGTATGTATGTGAAATTAGTTACAAACAACATTCAAAGTGAAGAATGCAGTTCAAATGAAGACCCCAGTGCAAGTGAAGAAATTGATGTTACACCTTGTCGACATACTGATATAACTTTAGGTGCATTTGAATATGCTCCAAACTGAAACTCTATTAGTATCTAAACAAGGTGTAACAATAATTTCTTTGCTAGGACCAGGTTCAATTCATTTGCACTAGGCTTGACAAAAGAAATGTGACCAACACCTGAGGCAGAAATATATATGCATATATATAGACCAACACCGTTGTGGCTCCTTTCACAATGCAACAACAATAGAGAAATAGATAAATTGTAAAGGAGCTATTGCACGACAAATCCTATTCACGGTTGGGCTAGAAAAAATCCCAACGAAAACTTCAAATAGATAAATTGAACAGATAAAAGAGATATTGGAAAGAATAATACTTAACAGCCACACTAATTTTATTCCAATATGTTTATGCTTTCACACTAACCCTATGCATATACATATATATGCAATCACTCTTATGTTAATCTGCAATTGCTCCTATGTTAATGGGTGTAATGATAAAGATGCACAGAGATAACTAGAATAATAAATGCCATATATTTGTTCTTACATAGATACATGTGTACACAAATCCCTACTTTGTGTTTTGGCATTTAACACCATATATTTTTTCTTCAATAGATTTATTCATTTATTCTAAGAATCCAAGAAAACTTTATTGTGTTACCGCACTCTTCTCTTCATCGAGTTTATTTATTTGTTTCTGATAAAAAGTGATTTGACTGAGTCTTCAATTGCACTATGAAGTAATTCATTAAAAAATGATATTTTTATTCCAATCTTCATGATGGGAGGAATGAGCTTGATACACAAAGGCTTTATAAAAAAATTGATGTGATTAAGGAGTAGGGTGTCAAGAGTGTGAAATGTTTCATGAAGCCTTTATGCATCAGGCTCATTCCATGTAATTGATAAACATGAAACTATTTTCCCCTGGTGAGTGTGTTGTTTTTGGACATAGAAATTTGGTCGATTATAATCATGGGTTATGTAGCTCATTGGTCAAATATTTGTATATTTAACTGCAATTGCTCCTATGGTAATCGGTATAATGGCAAAGATGCATAGAGATAACTGCAAACAACAAACAAAGGACAAAAATTGTATGTATGTGTATATGTGTATGTATATGTATATTTATACATATGTATATATACATATATGTATATGTATATGTATATGTATATGTATATGTATATATATATATATATATACTGAAAGTTTTATAAGTCAATAACATGTTTTGGACATTGCAGTGTATTAAACTATGTATGCACATAGTGTAGAAACATTCTAAAAAGAAATGTGTTACATTTGAATAATAAGTTTAAAATTCTACATTTATGTTGCATTTTCCATTTTTCGTGCCTATATACCCTAAGTTTCCTTATTTTTCCTTGATGCTTTGCTTGCACATATTCTTATGTGTGTGGAGCATTAAAGGAGCAGATAAAAACAAGAATTAGAAATCACACAACATAACATAACAGCATAACAGCATAACACGAGTTTTAACGTGGTTCACCATAAATGGCTACGTCCACCAGGAAAGCAGGGAATAATCTTGTATTATCAGTTATCTCATACATGGACTGTATTCTTGTATTTATACAAAATTAAGCTCTTCGACTACGAAGAGATTGGAGAATACAAACGGTCATGTGACCGTTGGGCTTCACATCCCAACAATCGCCCCCGTGAAGTCCAATCGGCACAGCCATGCACTGTGTCATCCCCTGCATTTCCATCTTCTCTTCACATCACAACTAGGCCCATTGAAGATTTTAACTTCACCAAAATTTGTTCATGAACACACCGGATTAGTCTTCTCCATGCCAAATCAGAGAGAACAAATGCACTCATTAATCCATTATCAGAAACACCACTGTCAGCAAATTCAAAAAACACTATACCATCACCTGCATCTGTGCTCCCCTTCTCTGCATCAACCGAATCCTTAATTTCGTTCAAGTACTGAACTCCCTTACACATATTAGGACCAGTGGTGTCAGGCCCAAAACACAAAATCTTCTTAACCAGATCTTTGTCCCAGCCAAACTCCTCAGAGAGGATTACTTTTGGAAGACCTTCATCGAGAGGCCTTGCTTCGAAATAAAGCATGTAAGGTTTATTTGGAGACTTACTCATTACAATACAGACTGACTTCTCTAATACAATTTCTCTAAATGAGACAACAGGATCAGAGACAACAATCTCAGCTCCACCCATAAAATCGTCTTGCAAATCCCCAGAGCAAATCTTAAGATGAAGTTCTCCTGCTCTAGCAATAATATGTCCATCGGATTCCTCAATTGTGCACATAACCATAGGGTCGGTCTTAGCAAGACACTTCAACCCTTCGGGCAACCTGACCACCTCGTCTACAAGGTTCATCCACACGGCCTGCTTCTCTTCCATAGACTCCCCATACAAACTGCTCTTTCCAAATGGTGCATTGACACCAATGTTGCCAGGGGCTGATACAACATTATTCTTAGAAACATCGACAACTGTAGAGTTTATCTCCAGAACTGAATGTTCAGTCCCAGAACTTTGAGGACCTTGTTTAGTGATTATTCCAGAATTAGTAACTTCAATTCCCACACCAATCTCTTCATGCAAGCCGCCAATAATGTTTGCGTCTTTCACTATTACAACACCAATCTTCTTATTGCATTCACTATTTGAACGCTGGCAGCAGAGCTCGTCTGGGACACCATCTGTCACCGACTCTACGAGTTTCCTTTCCCTCTTCTCCTTTCTAAATTTCTCCTTAACATCATTGTCTGAACTGACATCTTCCAATCCAACCAGGGTCGTCTTTCCATCGTGATCTAATCTGCACTCCATATTCAGTGATGACTTCCCATTTCCTTTGGGCAAGAAATCAATATAAGTGTCGCCCTTGAGAGTAGCGGCATCGGCACCGGCAACGCCGGCAGCGGCAGGAGGCGGCGGCACACGATCATGAGAAGGTTGCTTAACACTAATGCCAGGCTGCATATTACCTGTGACAGACACTATATGTTGCGCACAAGTATTTGGTGGCTGCGCATGAGAATAAGGAGGGGCGACAAAACTTTCCTCCGCCCTGTTCTTCTCATTCTCCTTGCCCTCTTTCAAGGCTCCAAACTTAGCACAGGCAGGAAGAACACTGGCAAAAGTTTTTGAGTCTGGCATCATGCCTGCCAATTCCATTTCCCTAAAAACATCAGGGCTTCCTCAATATTTCCATTATGTCCATATTCCTCCAGAATGTCCGCCATGTGAGAACTTAGAGAATCAAGCTGGTCTTCTCCAGCTAGGGGCACAATTGTTTCACCCACTCTGGGATCAACCTCGTTCACATCTTCGCTACCTTCCACAGTGCTGACGGTGTCAAGCTTCTCCACCAGACCTTTGGCATCATCGCCTTTTTCGTCCTCCGCAGCACCAGAAGAGCCCTTTCCGTGCCTACAATCAGCAACTCCTCTTCTGTCTGGACCTTTCCTGCCACTGCTAGAAGACGAATAGACACTGTCCCTCTCAAAATCTCTCTGCTCAGGAAGAGACTGCCCAGCTTCTACACTCCCCTATACCGGCACATATACTCCAACATACTGCCGGTGTATACCTCCAATATAGTCTCTAATTACCAATTGATGAGAATGAGAATCGACAGAGGGAGCCGTGCTAATAACATTTAGAGGATCTTCTAAAATTTGTTGTTCATGGGATGCTAATTCAAACAACGAATTTCCTTCATGGGCAAGCCGCGTATTGACGATTTCTTTGTCAACTTCACCGTCTGGACCTTTCCCACCACTGCCAGCCTGCAGGGCTTTCTTCTCAGAGTCCTCCAAAATGGCCACCATTGCACTCTCAGCCTCTCTGGCTTCACCTGCATACAATTCTGCTTCAAGAAATGGCATATCTTCATCCATTGGAGTGGCTTCTGCAACAAATTGTGCAACCAAGGGAGTTTCATCTATTTCCATCAACGAAATTCCACATTCAACAACAGCAGCAACTGTTTCTTCACGAGGCACTACTTGTGCTTTTAATTTCTTACTTGTGGAATTGTGATCATAATTTCTCACCTTACGTTTCAAGGAATTCCTCACTTCTTCTTGCTCCTCTGGAAGATCAAACGTGACCCTCTTCTTACCTTTCATTGATTTCAGCTTCGGAGATTGATTCCTTTTGTGCGAATTCTCAAGACCTTGCATGCCCATGTGACCAAGCCTCTTGAACCAGGGCTCCGTGTCACTATCCACCATTGCCTTCGCAACTCCCACCTCATTGTGACTCTCCAACACATATAAAGTGTTTAATTTGCTGCCTTCTGCAATCACTCGGGCTCCTTTCGTCACCTTCCATCTACTTAGTCCAAAAGTGACTCCACATCCTTGAGAACTCAATTGCCCAACTGAAATTGAATTATGTTTCAGTTGAGGGACATACCTGACATCCCTTAACAACCAACTTTTTCCATTTGTTAGTTTCAACAAAACATCTCCTATGCCAACAATATCAAGAGGTTTATTATCTGCAAGAAGGACCTTACCAAAGACCCCATTTTGAAAGGTGTTGAAAAAATCCCTACATGAAGTAACATGAAACGAAGCTCCCGTATCTAGCACCCAAGCGTTTGTTTCAATTTCATCTTCGGTTAACAGAAGTACATTATCTTCCATATCTACTCCTTGGCTCTAACCGAGCTCTGATACCAATTGTGGAGCATTAAAGGAGCAGATAAAAACAAGAATTAGAAATCACACAACATAACATAACAGCATAACAGCATAACACGAGTTTTAACGTGGTTCACCATAAATGGCTACGTCCACCAGGAAAGCAGGGAATAATCTTGTATTATCAGTTATCTCATACATGGACTGTATTCTTGTATTTATACAAAATTAAGCTCTTCGAATACGAAGAGATTGGAGAATACGAACGGTCATGTGACCATTGGGCTTCACATCCCAACAATGTGTTCTTCCCACCTTTTCAATTGGTTTTATTTGCATTCTCTTTTCCTTAAAGTTATTGCAGCAAAAAAAGCATTGCAAAAATGGAAATCATCTATGAGAACACGTTTTTTTTTGGCAACTTCGTAATTGTTCAATATATAATATGCATGCATGCATGAATGCTTACATGCACTAGATTAGAATAAATAGAGTTTATTCTACACATTACACTTTACCATGACTCTACAGTTATCTTTTCAGCTTATGGCGAAACATTAGCTATAGGCAGCTCTTTATCAACATATGCATCTTTTTAAAGTTGTTACATGAAAAAAAAAGTGCAATATAAGAAACCATATATAGAAAAAGTAAAATTTTCCCTACTTCGCCATTGTGTGATATATGATATGGCTCCATTAAATTTTTGATGGACCTTGCATAGTTTTCTTGCTTAGGGGTTTGGCTAGATATGTATATATTAATTATTCTTTGTTGATGAGCATGTTACTTTTCAAGGTGGAAATCTGTATAATTGTAGTCATGGGATATGTAGTTCATTGGATAAATATTTGTGAAGTGGATATTTCACTTAAAATCGTGGGGATGAAAAAACAAAAGCAGTTATTTTGGCTTGCAGAGGGTGCAAGGAAATGTTAGAAAACTTGTGGAATTTGTGATGACTTTAAAATTGAGGGAATTTTCCAAGAAATCATAAGTTATGTTGTTTGCCATGGATTTTATAACATTTATGACTACATGTTTTGCAGCCCAGGAGTGCTTTGGTGTTCATATGTTAGATTTCCCACATGGTCATCATGTTGATTACATGTTGTGTATACATCTATTTTAGGCAGCTCTTTATCAACATATCCATCTTTTTAAAGTTGTTATACGGAAAAAAAAATGCAATATAAGACATCATGTATGGAAATAGCAAAATTTCCCTTGTTTTGCCATTGTGTGATATATGATATGGCTCCATTGAATTTTTTATGGGCCTTGCATACTTTTCATGCTCGGGGGTTTGACTAGAGCCCATGAAGCCTCATGATGTCAATATGGCAGGGAGGAGAACAAGCATGAGTTTTGTGGTTTTCCCTATCAACGACATACATTGGCTCCTACATATCCACAACATATTGTATTATGTCAACTTCATTTCTCCATGCTTGTAGAGCTATCTTTTCAGCTTCCTAATTGAACTAGTTAAACCTTTTTCTTTATGATGATACCTATTTTCTTTAGGTTATGACAACAATTATATGATGTGATTCTAAATGTTTTTATGTAAAGAAAACCTTTCCCATCTCTTTAAATTTATACACAGCTAAAAAAAATTGAAACATATTGATACAAGATTCAAGCTACGTCCTTTGGTGGTAAATATTGAAGACAAATAGAGAATTGTATAAGAGGTATTAGAATAAGACTGATTTGCTACAAAATATTATAGACAAAAAACCACATTAAATACAACTTTAAAATATGGAGTATAGGAGAGGAAAACTACAATTATGAACAATTTGTTACGGGGAACTAAAAAGAACAATATCATGAAGAACAGTTTGTTACCATGAACTTGAAACAGATGACGAAAAAAGAATATCATGAAACAAATTGATAGAAGATATATATAACATATTGCATCTGAACCAAATAACACATACACAGAGAAAAAAAATTGAAAGCAATGCAAAGGTACAAGTAAATTTCATGTTTGTACTTTATACCAATCTACAAAATTCCAGGATTTTGAAACTTAAAAACAATAGTTCTTTTACAACTTCTCATTTTTTCTACAATATTCAATGGCAAATAATGTAGTTTGAATTTTGAATTGACAAGCCAACTATTACATAGATTTCCTGTGTTGTATCAATATCCACTTGCTCATAACAAATTGTTGATTATTATAGTTCACCTCTTCTATTCTCCATGTTTTTAAACTCTATATATTGTGTGTTGGATTTTTAATGTTCACTATGGGATGCCAAGGCTTCTGTTTTGCAAATATGAACGTAATTTATTCCTATGTTTGCATATATATATTTGTACATTCATTGAGATTGTCCTCCTCTTTGCATGACATATACCTACATCTTGTTTATGTGATCTCTTCTATTGCAGATGCATTACATATTATTTGTTATAAACTATACACCTATTTATATTTTCTAATTTAGATATTGTCTACCAATTACACATGTTCACCGCACTAAAGTTCAAATTTTCCTTGTGACTAACTATATATGATTGAAACCATTTTAGATTGAAAACATTTTGAACTGTAACTACACATCTCTACAATAATAAATAGCTTTGTGATCACATGTTTGGCATCATGTACAAGTTGCAACTACGTTCTATTTATATAGAAGGTAAGGCTATATGTCCTTTATTCCATCTCTTATTTCATGACTACATGTCAAATTCTGTCATAAATAGTACAACTATATATATTTTTAAAAATGTATAGCACTGATTTCAACTAAAGAAAATTCTCAGGTTATGCTATGAGATTTCCATAACCTATAATGCTTAAAAGCTAAATGTTATTTTTGGATATTTGATTGTGTTTCTTTTTTTTGGATGAAAAAATTCAAACACAATCGAATATCTAGAAACAACAAACTTAGGTGCCCAAACATTGGCTTCACCATTGATCATAGTGGTGGGTAGTGTATGTTCTTGCTTGGCCAGGGTTTGGTGATAGGCCATGAGCCTGCATCACCCAATATGGCAGGGTGGAGAGCAGGCATTCTTTTCTTATGTTCATACTACATCTAGTTGCACCTAGAAGGTATGCCTACATCTTATCTAATACTTTTGTTTTGTAGAAATGAACACAATTTATTCCTATGTTTGCATATATATATATATATATATATATATATATATATATATATATTCACTCATTCATTGAGTTCCCATGATTTTGATTTTAATATGGTGTCATCTCTTATTTCATGACTACATGTCAAATTGTTTGTCATAAATAATACAGCTATATATATTTTTAAAAATGTATAACACTACTTTCAACCAAAGAAAATTCTAAGGTTATATGTTCTTGCTCAGGAGTTTGGTGACAGCCCATGAGTCTGGATGACCCGATATGGAAGGGTTGAAAGGTGATCTTCTTTTCTTTTGTTCATACTACATCTAGTTACAGCCACAAGATATGGCTGCATCTTATCTAAGACTTTTATTTTCCAAATATGAATGTAATTTATTCATGTTTTTGTATATATATATTCACACATTCATTGAGCTCCCATGCTTTTCATTTTAATATGGTGCTCACATTATTTTTAGTCTGCTAGCAAATAGAGTAATTGTATAACAAGAGGTACATTATCTAGCATTCAGTATTATAGAGAAATAGGGAAATTGTAACATAGCTATTAGTATAACATAGATATGTATATTTATGCATATATACATATATACATATATTTATATTACATAGATATATGTGTGTGTGTGTATAAATATATATATATATGTATATGTATGTATGTATGTATGTATACATGTATATATATGTAACCAGCACCACAATGGTTGTTTCGACAATGTAACTTAATCAAAGTAAACTTTTCAACACTACAACATTCAATATTCCATTTACTTTGTCCAGGCCTGCATTTACTTTGTTCAACCCCATTGTACAATAATGCCAACATGCATTAACCCTCACGTGAGAAAACACTTACCACTCAACCTCCATGTATCGAGGACAATAACTCCACTGGTCACTTCCAACCCACATAATTCCAAAGCTCCGCAGTGCCATAGAAAAAAAAAACTTTGGTCATGTCACCATCGCCTAGGACATCTTTGGCGCTGCCTATGATTCTTAAGACAATTTCCCTATTTTTTCTGCAATACTTAGCCGCAAATAATGTAGCTTTAATTTTGAATTGACAAGCCAACTATTACATAATGTAGATGGTGAAATCTGCATATGTCTTAAAAGAACTCCAACATACAACTATTAGCATGGTTAGTATTCTAAAACAAAGAAAACATTCAACATCTCTATGAAATAATCCAATATGCTTCATAAACAAAATAAATCAATTGGGAGCATGAAGAAATATAGTGAATACATATTCCATACTGGATTAGTGCCACTTTTATATGAAAAGTGGCCCTTTCCCAATCCTTTGACAAGCCAAATTTGATGAAGATGCTATGCTATGAAAATAATGGAATTATGCATGAGAGTGTGGATGATTGTGGATAACTTATGCCTCCAAGATGAGGAGAAAATCCTCTTATTTATAGGTGAGATTGAGAGAAGGAGAGGCAAAATGTATGAATGTGGGATTAATTTTGAGCCAATGACAAGATGCCACTTGTCAAGATGTGAGAGGATAAAGGTTGATCACATTTTGACAAATATGCCAATAAATGACATTAGTTGGCTTTTCAAATTTGAAAGTTGGCTTATTGGAGGGAGAAGAAAGGGTCTTAAATGCAAAGTGGGATACATGTAAGAGAGGAGTTAAATGCTTTGTTGGAAGGGCACATCCCTTTTGGAGGGATTTTCAAATTTGGAAGAATATTCTCTTTTTATGCGATGTTGAGAGAAAATAGGGATTTAATAAAATTAATTAAATGTATATTCATGTGCAAGTGGCAAAAGTTAGAGGATGTGATGGGGGATTAGATTAGCATTAATCATGATTTGATTAATTTAAGTGAAGATTAGGTGATTTTGACTTTTGACTTAGATTTTAGGATTAAAATAAATCAAAATGAGAAGAAAATGATTTTAGAATTAATTAAATAAAGATTTGATTTATTTAATCAAAGAGGATGATAGTGATTAAATAAATTTGATTTATTTAATTAAATGAAGAAATTTAGAGGTTAATTAAATAAGATTGATTTATTTAATTAAAGGGGGACTTTAGAATTGATTTATGATTTAATTAAATAAAATTGATTTATTTAATTAAAAGATGAACATTAGAGATTTAATTAAATATGAGGAACATTAGATGCATGATGTCAATTTTGCATGTCTATATTTTTCGCCTCTTTGAAGCAATGTACCTGTTGCATTGGTTCAAAGAATAATCTTGCCGTGCAGTCAAATTTCAAAAAAATTCTAATTTTTTCGGATGCCCCAGCGGAAAGAAGCCTACTGGTACATTGCCCCCTCGGGAGATTGAGTGAAAAGTTTGATTTGAAGGTCAATCTCATGACAAAGAGGTTCAAGATGGACGTATGGATGGTTATGATAATGATGCAAATGAGATAGTTTCAAGATGCTTAGAATAACCAATCTATATTATTGTAAACAACTTAAAATGATGATGTACTGCATTTGAGATGGATGATGTGATGATGCCTATATGATTATGCAATGGATGTTTTATGCAAATGTATGATTTAGGAGATTCTTAGACTAACAAATCTATATTATGATGATGATCAATATGATATGATATGATGTGCAGTATGTTGATGGTTTGTGGATGTAGGATGGATGCATTGGCGATTATGATTAATTGTCATGGCATGATGTTAGTGCGGAAAAGAAGAAATGAGATGGTGACAAGAGGATTCAACAAGCCAACTTTATTAAAGATGATGGTGAGAGAGGAATGATTATTTTCTTATCTGGATTTAGGAATTTAAAAGGGCTACTTACCTTGTGTTTGATAACACGCATAGATGTGATGCATCAAGGTATAAAGAACTAGGATGGTGTTGCACCTAGTGTGATGGACTTTGACTCGACAATCAGATAGGAGTATCCTTGTTCACACCTGGCATACAGAACCTTATTTAAAATGCAGTTTAGATATTCCAAACATCTTGGACCAAAACATAGGAAGGAAAGCCTTCTTATGTGGTCAACAAGATACCTGAAACATCCTCCCTACACCCAAAAAAAGCACGTATGATCAAGGTTATATTACAAGAATATCCAACAAGCATAGTAGATGAAAAGATAATGATCGTTGCCCCATTCCTATCTCTCTAAATCCTTTTGCTTGGACATCATCGAGAGGTCATCAAAATGAGTGAAAAGAGATAAGTCAAAAGACAAAGATAAAGTAAACAAACAAGCTAATGTTCTTCAATACTGCTAACCAAAAGGAAATTTGTTTTTAAGGATAAGAATTGAAGCAATTTCCAATAGATAATGCCCATTGTAGGAAGGATACATCCTAGGACATGTTAGTGGATGGCGGCACGTCATTTCGTTCATTCAAAGTGTTCTTTTCAATAAATAATGCCCATTGTAGGAAGGATACATCCTAGGATATGATGTTATCAAATGATGATTTGAGTTTGATTGGATATAGGTTATCGATACAAAGAGTTGATCAACTTTTTTACTTACTGACCTAGACTTGAGACTTTGTCGTTTGAGTTTTCACTCTTAACTTGCTAGACTTGTTTCCAACTGTTTTACCAAAGGTTGAGGATGATGATTTGTTTTATTGTGAGTGATGTTTATTGTGGGTGAAAGAGAGATGAGACAAATGGATTTTTCAAATTTTTGGATTTTTTTTATGTTTTTTAATGTTTTGAGGCTATTTTTGGTATTTTCAAGATTTTTCAAATGTTTTAATTTTTTATTTTCAAATGTTTTGGAGTTTTTTAAGATTTTGACCAAGAGACTAACCTAAATATCTATCCTAGGGGCCTCAAGGGCTGATCAACCAGATTAGCCTTACCTACGTTATACATGCAGAGACCACGTAGTTCAAATAAACACATATTCAATTATTTGATGAGAAATAAACAAATGGATTTCCAGTTTATTATGACAGACTCCTAAAGGACTGACCTAAGTGTCTCAGGGGATGATCAAAGGTCAACCTTGCCTACGTTCAAGGCTCAAAGACCCGTAGTTCGACAAGAAGACTCTATTTTTGACTTTTTTGACCTGTTTTGGGATTTTGATATGTTTTGAATGTTTTGGGATTTTATGATTTTCAGATGTTTTTTGATTTTTTTATTTTCTGATGTTTTTGGATTTTATGATTTTCTAATGTTTTTGGATTTTCTGATTTTATGATGTTTTTGGATTTTTTGATTTAGGGACTTCAAGAATATACACGAATCCAATCTGATGAGAACATTCCCCCAGTGTGAAACAAAGGACTACTCTAATCTAGGCAGGACAAACTGACCTTGAGAATGGGTTGAGTAGTACTAGGAGGGATCATGACATGAACACAGGACCAAGCTATGATGCGAATGTCGAATGGATGATGGTTGGGCATATGGAATGTGATGGATGATGGAAGTGTACAAAATGAGTTTTGAAGATCCTAATAAATGGAAAGTGCTTATTTACACAAGGTGCCTAGATTTGCTAGGTTTTCACCAAGGTACTTGCCCAAAGCGCTACCGAAGTGGTTTTCACTAGAGGATGATCATTTTTATCTTTACTGTTAATCCTTTTTCTAATTTTTTTGGATTTTTTTCTTTTTTTATTTTTTTGTTGTCACCAAGATGCTTGTTTACCAAGTTTTCATCAGAGTGACCATTTTTTAGGACATTTTCTGATTTTTTTATTTTTTGGTTCTATACCTTGCAATTTTAGGCATAAAACTTTTTGAGATGGGAGTTGTTCATGGGCTCCTGCAGGGGTTCCCCTTCAGGTGTTGATAATTGATATGCCCCTGACTTATATCCTGCTGTGATGACGAATGGTCCTAGCTTGTTGGGTTCAAATTTTCCTTTGTCATTTGGATTTGGGACATTCTTCTGGTTCTCTTTTAGCACAAGTTCTCCTACCTGGAATGTCTGACTCCTGATCTTCTTGTTATAGTTTCATTTGAGTTGGTTCTGATACACTTGCAAGTGGTTCAATTCCTCCATTCATCATTCATCTAGCAGTTCCAGCTCGTTCAATCTTGATACTCGGTATTCCTCATCTGTGATGAGATTCTGCAATGATATTCTTAGTGATGGGAGCTCGATCTTGATGGGTAATATTGCTTCTAATCCATAAACCAGGGAAAAGGGGGTGGCACCTGTTGGTGTGCGGATGTTGGTTCAATAGGCCCAGAGGGCAGGATTTAGTTGAAGGCGCCAATCACGGCCAGCTTCATTGACTGTTTTCTTGAGGATTTTTAGAATGGTCTTGTTTGTAGCCTTAGCTTGGTCATTCCCTTGGGGATAATATAGGGTGGAAAAGAAATGCTAGATTTTAAATTTATAGCATAAGTCACGGACATCCTAATTTTTGAATGTTGTCCCATTATCTGAGATAATGGCTTGTGGGACACTGTAGCTGCATATTAAATAGTTTAGGATGAACTTTGATATTTTTTTTTTGGTAATGTATGTCATGGGTAGGGCTTCCACCCACTTTGTGAAGTACTTAGTGGCAGTAATGATAAACTTGTGGCCACTGGATGAGGTAGGGGTGATTTTTCCAATGAGATTGAGCCCCCACTATGAAAAGGGCCAAGGTGTGACAATAGGATGGAGCTCTTGAGTTGGAGCATGGATGAGGTCCCCATGTTGTTGACATTGTAGACACCTTCTGACATAGTTATGTGCTTCTCTTTCCATAGTAGGCCAATAATACCCCGTCGTCTGTAGTTTCTTGTCCAAGGTCATACTGCTTGAGTGTGAACCACATATTCCATTATGCACCTCAGTTAAAGTAGTCAAGGCTTCTTCAACATTTAGGCAACATAACAGGGTTCCCTCAATGATTCTACGGTAAATGGTTTCTCCTAGGATAACAAAATGAGAGGACTTTTTGACAAAGGTTATTTTTAGGCTTGAGAGTAAGTCAGTAGGTAGGACCCCTATTCGCAAGTAGGTGTATACATCGTGAGACCAGGGATCACTAGGACCAATGATTTCACACACAAATTCTGACTCTGGTACCTTGAATTCAAGCATGAGAAGCTACTCTACCAGGAATTCATGCATTGGGACATTGCGAGGGATATCTAATAGGGATCCAATTGTTGCCATGGCATCTGTTGCTCTGTTGTTTTCTCTAGGTATCTGCTCGAATGTGATCTCGACGAAGAATTCCTTAAGACTTTCCATCAATTTATTGTATGGAGTTAACTTATCATCCTTAGTCTAGTATTCATCATTCAATTGATTGATTATTATTTGCGAGTCCCCATAAACCTTGAGAGCCATGATATGCCACTGCACTACTATTCTGAGTCCTATGGTTAGAGCCTCATATTCTGTGATATTGTTTGTGTAGGGAAATGCCAACTTGTAGGATCTTGGTATGTAGTCTCCTTGTGGAGTGATGAAAAAGACCCCAGATCCCAATCCGTGCTATGTGTAGGAGCCATCAAAGTACAACTTCCAATGGTCTGCTATGTTCAAGTTAAAGATGGATTCATCAGGGAACTCCAAAATTAGTGGATTCTCTAAGTACATTGGTGCTTCTTCCATTTGGTTTGCAATAGCTTGTCCTTTGATGGCCTTATGTTCCACGTACTCAATGTCATATTTTGATAGGATCATGACCCACTTGGCCATCCTTCCTATGAGCATCACTTTGGAAAGCAAGTATTTGAGTTGGTTGATCTTGGAAATGAGCTTGATTTTGTGTGTTAACATGTAGTGTATGAACTTCTATGAAGCAAACACCACTGCTAGACAAGCTTTTTCGATGAAGGAATAATTTAACTCATGCCCTACCATGCTTTGTCTGATGTAGTAGATGGCCCTCTCTATTTTTTTTCATCATGATGAGCTAGGAGAGCACTGAGAGTTGTTGTTGTTGTTGATATGCAGAGAATTAGAGGCTTCTTTGGGATTGGTGGCATAGTCACTGGAGATGTTAGCAAATATTCTTCAATTTTGTTAAAGGTCTGATAACACTTGTCATCCCACTTGTACGCTACCCCCTTGTGGAGTAGGTGTGAATATGGGATTGACTTGTCTGCTAGCTAAGATATGAACCGACGGATTGACTGGAGCCTGCCTTGTAGGCCTCTTAACTGTTTCAATTTATTAGGTGCCTCCATCTCAACGATTTCCTTTACTTTAGTGGGATTTATTTCAATCCCTCATGGAAACAATGTATCCCAATAGCTTCCCTGATTGTATTCCGAAGATGCATTTCTTTGGATTAAGGAAAACTTTGTATTCCTCCAGTTTGTCAAACATGGCACTCAATGTTGCTATGTGGTCCCATCTCTTTCTGGATTTTTCCAATATGTCATCGACATAATCTTCCATAATCTTATGGATCATGTCATGAAAGATTAAGGTAATGGCCCTCTAATATGTTGCTCCAGTGTTCTTTAGGCAAAACAGCATCATGTTCCAACAATATGCCCCCATGGACAAGTAAAAGTTGTTTTGTGTTGATCCTCTTTGTCTATCATGATTTATTTATACCTGAAGAATCCATCCATCAATGAAAGCATCTCATGTCTTGCGGTCATATCTACAATCATATTAATGTTGGGAAGTGGGAATTTGTCTTTGGGACATGCCTTGTTCAAGTCTAAAATTTGTGCATATACGGATGCCCCCATCGGGCTTTGAAACAAGAACCAGATTTGATGGGTGCTGCCACAATAATGGGTTACACTTTTTGGGACATCCTAATTTTTTCCTAAAATCACATATTTTTAGAAAATACAATGATTTAACACTTTAAAGGTTTCATTTAAATGATTTTAATTAAAGATGGATTGATCAAACCCCCTTAGATAAAAAACCCTTGGATAGAACCTTGTTATATTTAAACCATACCTATAATCGAGTCTCCTCTACACCTATCAAAATGCTGATAAACAACCACTTTTGATTTACCTATTGGGTGATCACATGAATTCATTTAAAATTTATGTTTTGTAAACATGTAGCCCTTATTATAAGCTTCCCAAAAAGTATAATTTTAAATATGTTTAATTTGATTATTATATTTATTTGTTATTTCTTGTGAATGTAGGATTTTTAATGAACATCAAGTTCTTTGTTTCACATATATGAAAAAATAGAAAAATAGAGAAAAAAAATTCTAAGAAATACATGTGCACTAGGTATTGATGTCCTTATTCCAAAAAAAAAAGGAATAAGTTAATTCAAATGAATACAAAAAAAGTTATGTGGGCCGAATTACACCTTTGTCCAAATTATAATTACTTTGACTTGGAAAATTAATTTTAAAAAAATTATGCAACAAAAAATTATGAAAAAATATCCATGCACTAGATATTGGTGTGAAAATTTTGTATTTTAAAAATTAGAATTGTATCCTATCTATTAAAAAATTTATGCATTCTAAAGTAAACATCACTTTTTAAAAATGTTGATTAGTAGAAAAAATAAGTTATTAAAAATTACATAAAATGATTCACATTTTTTTTTAAATATAATTATAATCAACATAAAAGATCTAACAAATAACTAGTTTGATTCATCTTCAAATTCTTAATGGTTTAGTTGGTATAGGTGTAAGAAAGTGAATATCTGGTGAAAAATCCTAATTTTAATGTCAAGTTTGGCCAAAAACTATAACCCATTATTGTGGGATCACCCTAATACCCATTCCGGATATTCGATTGGTCATGTGAACCCTACATCAAGTAGCTTCTTTAATTCCATTTTAACCAACAATGCTATCTGGGGATGCATTTTTCTAAGTTTCTGCCTGATAGGCTTTGCTTCAAGGTAAATTGCTAGATGGTGGACCACAATCTCTGGACCAAACCTGGGCATGTCGACATAGCTCCAAGTAAAGTTAACCTTTCTATCCCTTAAGAAAGCGGCTAGAAGCTCCTATTCTTTTGACATCAATGATTTAGCATAAAATTTGATATGCGGAGTTTCATCTGTTCCCAAGTTGATTGGGTTGCACTTCTCAGCTAGAACCGTTGACCTTTCCTGATGTAGAGCACAGAGAGGAAGATTGAATCCTTCATCCTCGGGCACCTCAGAGAGGTTTTCAACATTGGATACATCCTTTATTTTTACTTTTTTAGGGTCAGAGAGTTCCACCGTGTGGTTTTCAATCAAATACCTTGAGATTATTCTCAAGCTTTTGCTTTTGTGACTAAAGGATTCAATTGTCTCCCCGTAGTAAACTTGTGTGTCCAGAATGATATCAAACCCAACCTTATGATCTCCACATGGTACAGTGCTCCGCAGTCCCATGAATTCTGAGAGCACTTCAACATTTTTGAAAGTGTCCAGAATTGGTAGTCCTCGTTGATTGTAATTGATGAGCTAGGGGTAAACTAGGTTGATTTCATGGGTTTGACTTGTTGACTCAAATGACACGGTACTAATCATGCGGAGAGAGGAATTCTCAAAAATCATAGGTAAGTCAGTCATGGCATCTTCCTCATCACTACTACTGCAGACATCATATATGTCAAATGTGAATTGTCTAAAGGTAGACTAGTGGATACGGGTAATTGAAGGGCGGCTACCATTTACCGAGGGTTTTGACTTTCTTAACCGAGGGATTTTGGCCACATATGGTTATACTTGGAGGGGTACATCCAAGGCCAATAATTTTCATTCACGTCTTAGGAATGATGGGTAGTAGAAGAATGTTGCCATTTTGTCAAAGCTTTCTGTTTCTATCATAGCCCATGTTGAGCATCATTTGTAAGCCTTTACTGCTATCATCCATAGGTAGATTGGTTGTTGGTCTATTGTCTTGGTACATGAGATGGGATGGGTCCTCTTCTATTACTTTATGCCCTAGGTCTCCCCAACTTTTGAAGTTGGAAGAGCCTACTATGAAGGTTTGGGATGAGGAAGCATCATTTGATTGTGGTCATCCTCGTGACCTGGGAGATTGTGGCAACTCTCCTACCACAAAAGCATTTTTTGGAATTATATAGTGTCCACACCCATTGTCCTAGATTTTAACCTTGATATCAGAGATGGCATGGAAGGCGGAGATGGTAGGTGTCTCTAGCGCAAAAGTGGAGGCGAAAGTAGCTAGATCAATGTACGGAGTCGATGGGCCTTCATCATTTTTTGGCACTTGGGGGATTTTGTAATATTTTGCTTCTAGGCTCTTGCAGTAAGAAAAGGGTTCGTGAACCCCATGGATAGTGATCTCTTGGCCTTGGTATGTGAACTTGACACATTGGTGGAAGGTCGATGCCACTGCTTGCATCCCATGGATCCACGAACGCCCCAGGAGAATGTTGCAAGGAAAATCAAGGTCAAGGACCTAACAGGTGGTTTCCATAATTGTTGGCCCTACTTGAACATGGAGTTGGATAGTGCCTCGAGACACTCTTTCTTGGTCATCGTAAGCCCTGATTGTGATGCCTTTTCCTTTTTCAATGGAATCCTCTGAGATTCCCAAATTATTTATGAGCTTGAGGGAATAGATGTTTAAACCTGCACCTCCATCCACCAAGACCCTCTTGGCTTTGTTCTTATGCACCAGGACTTCCAGATGGAGTGCACATTTTTGAAATGGTTGAGCAGGAAATTCTTGATCAGAGAATGTAAGAATATTTTGGGTAATGATGTTTCCGACCATAGGTTGGAATTATTTAGCATCAAGATCTGCGAAGACGGTGGATGAAGCCAATACTTCTTCAAGGATCTTTTTGTGGGTAGATGAAATCTTCATTAACGCCATGATGGAGATCTGAGCTAGGGTTCTTTTCAATTGGTCAAGAACATTATAGCCACTAGGAACGGATCTTGGGTTAGAAGTGGGTGCTCTAGGTGGCTAAGATGACCCTGCGATGGTGATTTGTCTGCCTCTTGTGGTGACTCCACAATCAGCTTGAGCTCCTTTGATGGTGATGACAGTGTAATACTCATCTAGGGACATGACGACATGGTCATACACATGATTCATGCTTTTGAAGGTACCCTTTCCTTTATCATTTTTATTGTTCCCTTTGTTGTTATGATTGGGCATCAGATTCATGTAGATTTTGAGACTTTAATTTCCCGTTGGTTGTTCCATGTTTATGATTTTATCATCAATCAAGGCTTAAATTAAGGTTTTTAACCTCATAAAACTGGCAGTTGTGTGTCCCTAGATTTTGTGGAAATCATAAAGGTGATTTTCATTGTACCACAGCGGTTTCACCAAGGGCTCTTGATAGTTGTCATAGGTGGGGATTGTGATGAGTTTTTCCTCTACCAGCCTCTTAATGATGGATTCAACTGATTTCCCAAGGGTTGTGTACTTCTTCTTGGGGGAGTTTTTTTTCGCTAGGGTGGCCCCCTTTGATCATTCACATTATTGACTATTTGATTGTTTGGTTGTTGAGTCACAATGTTAGCTTGTCGATTATTCTAATTGTTGTTTTTGGGTTGTTGCTGGGGTGCTGGTATTTTTTTTCAAGGAGAACTAATGACAACTTTGGCATCGACAACACCATCATTGGTAATGTTTCTATTTTTTGCCCATGTGTGAGGTTTGTCATTATAGCTGGTGGATGGGCGATTGTTTTGCTGTTCAAAATATGAGGGTGTCCCTCCTTGTGCAATAAGGGCTTGTTCAATGTTAAGCACCTTGGAGATCAATTGTTCATATGTGGTGATACCTTGCACCTTAATATGAAATGCAAAGGTTCCCTCCAAATTGGAGATGATGGTGCAAACTTGTTGTTCTTCTAGCATAACCATTTGTTCCTATTGGCCTCGGATCGCCATCGTTGTAGGAAAGAAGCAAATGATTCATTTTTTCCTTATTTATGAGCTAATAGTTCCTCTAGACTAACATCCATACTGATATTGAATGCGTAATTTTTTATGAATGTTTCTAGTATCTCTTGGAACTTTTTGATGCCAGTGGGAAGGTGAGAGAACCATTCCATGGTGTGTCCAGCCAAACTTCTAGGAAATAGCCACATCCAATATGTATCGTCGTTTGCAACTTCCATGAAATGTACTTGGAATTCCCTGATGTGATCTTCAGGGTTTCCCATCCCATGGTATTTACCAAATTTGGGGATTTCAAATCCCTTTAGAAATGGTTTCATTGCAAGACTCCTGTCAAACAGATAGGGACAAAAGTATTTGGGTGTCTTTGTGGTTTTCCCTTATTGAAGATCAAGCACTTGTTGTGAGAGAAACTTGATTTGCATTGTTATGTAAGGGTATGTGCAGGATCATGATGAGCCAAAAAGTGGCGATATGATGGGTTTTTTTAGGGTATGTGGCTGATGACTTTTTTTTACCCAAAATTGATGAAATGAAAAGGGTTTTTAAAGGAGATTATCAGCTTTCCACCAATATAAATTAAGCTTTACTTTGAATTTAATAAATAATTATTATTTATTTTCTATTTGAATTACAACTAAAGCCCTGATTGATAGGTTGATTGAAAAACATCTATAGCTTTCAAACGGTATCACATTTTTTGAATCCAAAACATCTGTCACATTCTATGCTTCACATACTATAGGATTAAAAAAAAAGAAATGAATTTCATGAAGTTTTGAATAAGTTAAGGTGGTTAGACATACGAGTTTTTTTATTTTTTAAAAGTTGTAATAAAAAATTCATAATTAATTATTTACTTGGAAAAAAATTACAAAAAATATGGATCACATCGGGACATGATTCCTCTACTTATATCTAAAATCTTATAATAAAATATTATCATTTTATTGTCATTAGGGTGGTCAGACAAACACCTACTTATTTTTTCCCAGAAATTTAAGTACTATTGTTTTGAAATTTCAAATTTCACCAAATAGATTTTTTTTTTAAAATAAACCTAGTAGTTTAGAAACTAAATTCAATTTTCTACAAATTCTATTCTTACATATTTTTGAAATAATATAGATAACTTATTCAAAATTTTATGTCAAGTTGCCTAACTCTGATTTTTCTAAATTTTTTGCCACTTAAGGGCCTATTTTTTCCATGATGATCCTACACATACCCGTCATCTTATAGATCAGGGGGTGGGATGAAGGTGTTCTGCGGTGGTTCAATCGGTGGAGGGATGGGTGGATTGGTTGGTGTATTGGTGGATGGTGCTTGCACATTTTTTTGAGCCAAGTATGCTTGTACTTGTTGTTGGTCCTATTGTTGTTGCGCTAATAATACCTACTGTTGAGCTTCTTGTTGTTGTTGTACCAACAACACCTTTTGTTGGGCTTGTTGTTGCTATGCAAACAATGTTTGTTGTTGCTATGCCAACAACGCTTGTTGAGATAGTAATGTTGCTTCTTGTTGTGCCTTATACTATTGTAAGCCTTGTTGATATGCTTATTGTCAAGCTACTTGCAGTTGTGCCTAGTATTGAGCTTTCTCTTGTGCTTGCTAAGCTTGGTATTGGGCTTGTGCCTATTGGAAGCTTTTGCAATCTGTGTGGATTGCACGGCTTCTTGTTGTTGTAATAGGGCTTGAGCTTGAGCAGCCTTTTGTGCTTGTTGTGCTTGTTGCGCTTGTTGTGTAGATTGAGCGGCTTGAGCAGCTTGCGCTGCTTGTTTTTCTTGTTGTGCAACTTGAAATTGTTGAAGTTCCTTTTGATAGGCTTCTTGCGTGGCTTGCAACATGATGTTATATTTATTAGCAATGTTTGTTCTTGGTGGTGATGGTGGTGGTGGATTTGGGATGGTGTTTGTTGTCGTGATGAGGGATGAAATTATATTGGTGACAGGGATTTGTGTGGTGGATGGGGCAATTGATGTGTTTGGTGCAATTGATATGCTTGGTGCAATTGATGTGTTTGGTCCTTGAGAGACTACCATTGTAGATATTTGGGGTGCGGTTGATGGGGTGATGATTGTTTGGGTTGTTTGAATTGTTGCCATATGCTATTGCGATATCGATGACATGTTCAAGGTGTTTGATGTGATGACTTGATTGATGATTGGGGGGGTGTTTTGATTTTGATTGAGCAGTGGTAAGGGAGGTAACCCTAAATCAAGGGGTGATGTTGATGTTAATGGTAAAGGTGGAAGTGGTGGTAAGATAGGTGGTGTATTGCCTTGATCAAATGATGATGATGAAGAGGGATCGAAGATTCTTTTGGTCCAACTAGCCCACCCCCTCCTTGCAAAGTCATGGGGAGAGAGGTTTTCATATTTAACGGGTATGACAATGTTGCGTGAAAAGATGATGGTTCATTGGGATCCTAGAAGGTGAGCAGAATGTATGGGTGTAATGAATTTTTGGGGACGAATTGACTCAATATGGTGTTTGCGTCCAAATTATAGTTGCTCACAAGGGGGTGTGTTTGTAGTGCATTAAGAAATGAGCTCCCCTTGTTCACAATAGGTTGAGTTGGAGCAATGGATGTCATGATTTGGGGTATGCTTTGGGTGATATTTTGGAATGGAGGTGTGGATGAGATTGGGAGTGTGGGTGAAATTGGGGGCATGGCCTCAAGAGGTCGTTCCACTATAGAGCTCACATCAAAATCAGAAGGTAGTTTAGCCCCTTGTTTTGCTAATTCAAGCATGTATTGTGAGGGATTGAGTTTCATCATGGCGTCAACGATTTTGTGTGTTTCGAGATTTTGATCCATTTCAATGATCTCATCTTATGTCATCCCTAGCACATTGTTGGTAATGTCCTCCACTTGGACACCTTCCTCTTGATGTTCTTGTGAAAATGGAGGAAGGTTGATTGTGAGATTGCTAGACCCAAGGGGATTTATTTCAGCGGTGGTTTGACTCAAATCACTTGAAGTTGATGTTTCTTTGTTGGTTTGCATTCTCTTCTTGTGTTGAGATCTAGTTTGAACCATAAAATAGGGATCAATTTTCAAGAATGTGGGAGATGAATCTCTAATTATTTAGATTGATCTAACTTTAGGCTTAAAAAGATAATCTCTAGGATGATTAAGGATCAATAGTGTGATGGTGAAATGTTAGAAAGGTGGATGATATGGATGATTTAAACTCTTCGAAAATCTTGAGGGAGATGCTAGATTTTTGGGACTTTCTTGGATTTTGGATTTTGATTTGATTTGATTCTTGGATTTTGGGATTCTTGGATTTTGATTTTGACCTTGATTTGGTTTTGGATTGTTTTGATTTTTGGATAATGAACAAATGGATCCCAAGATGTTGGATTTTATCTATGGGATAGACTTGCTTACAAGATGATAATTTGACTAAGTGTAGGAGAAGGATGTATCGACCCATGCTTAACCAAAAAATATGATTTGATGATAGTTTAACTAAGCATATGGAGAAGGATTCATCTACATATACCTAGCTAAACAAGATGATTTGGTGTTTGATTCAAGGATTTTGATTCATGGATTTGCCAAAAATTCTAGCATGAAGGGATGGTTTCAATATTTTCAAGAGTTGTCGGTGAGATGACTTTGGTTTGATGTTTGAAATATGGATGAAAGTAGACTTTGATCCTATGTGTACCTAAAAAGACTCTCTTTTCACAAGACCTCAGTTTTGAGGAACACACTTTACTCTAAACAAGATGCTCAAATTGTTGAAAAAGTCTCAAATTCTGACAATAATAAAATGAGTAAAAATTGGGATTGTTTCTTGAAGCTCTTATGTAAAAGTTGAAAAGCAATCTTTGTCTGAATTTGTAGAGCATTGAGAGACACTTTTGATGAGCTTTTGGACTAAGAGCTTTTGACTTTGGTTTCCATATTTTTATTTTACGTGAAATCATTTGAGACACATGTGTGTGGTTCAATTGTTCTTAGCTTTGCTTAATGACTTATTTTTACCACAAACACTTCTTGATTAGGTTTTGAACTAGATGTCTAATGTCTTAACTTCTTCTCATCCCACAAAGTACATTATGTGGAACTTCAATGAAATCAAGGAATTTAAAGTTACCTATTGCTGACTTTAGCAAGTAAATTGAGATATAAATCCAAATGCTTAGAAGTTACCTCTAGGGATAGAATCCCTAGGGAAAGCAATAACACTTGAATTTTGACAAAGATATTTACTTCCTAAAGGGTTTGAAATTTGATGACAATGTTTAATGTTTGTTTTTCCAATGTTTATGATCAAGCAAAGTGTTTTGTTTCCAAGAACATGCACAACCCTATGGATATGAAAGACCGTATTTGTTGAATCCCCACTTGGAAAAGTCCAGCTACGCCTACTTTCAGTGGATGGTTAGATGCTTGACCACATAGGCTCCCCCTTACAGTGTACTCACTTCTTGGGTCATCCAAGCATCAGTACCCATGAATCTCCCATGGCATACTTTCCATCTCTACTAAAACTCGTAAAAGTGTGGGGCGGCTTCAAAACGGCTATTCTTGCAACAACAAATAGATCAAAGATTTTGGCTTTTTCTAAACAAGGGTTTTAATGTAGGCATTTCATTCGTGGGGAGCCATCCATGTGGCAAGAGACCATTGTTGCCCTTCTCACCAAAATAATCCTTGTGATACTTGTGTTTCTTCAAGTACCCACACTTATATCTCGAGTGGAAGTCGCTTGGCTTTAGCATGTTCCTGGTTGGGTCGTTCCCTTGGGTGATTACTTTTTCCCACAAGGTAGGCCCTCTAAGATAACACAAAAGTGAGCAGACACATCCGTATTTCGATCGATCTTTGTTTAGAAACAAAGAGAAAACACACATGATATGTTACACTCACACTCGCAATATTTGTTCAATTTTAGGATCCAAATTTAAGTGTGTGAGTAAACACTTACACAACTTAATGTCACCAAAAGGCCTTTTGATTCTCAAGATTGTCATGAGGTGCGAGAGAAGCGCATACGTCCTTTTGATCATATTACTTTGGGTAATTGATTACAAAATAAAGAAGCACATGTTCATTTTGAATCCACAAAGCAATTATTTGATTCTTTTTAAAGCACCAAAATGAGATATGAAAGTTGCCTTGTTCAATTGTTAACCTCAAACAAAATCTAGTAAGTTTTCCTAAATTTCTTTTTAAGCCCTTTGTAGCAAAAACAAAAACTTTTGTAGTGTTCTTTTTGGAATCCAAAAAGATGAGAGTTAGTCTAAAATAGAAAATTAAAGCACCGAATGGAAGCTCTAAGAATTTAAAAATGATTTATCAATTTCAAGTTTAAGTTTAATTCTCCAACTCCAATTTCCATGCTTTTGCTCAATTCCAATGCTCAACTCTGATGTCAACCTTAACCTACAAAGTAAAAACACAAAATCAGATTTTCTTTAAAATCACAACTATGTTTAATAATACACCACTATTTTCACAAAAAAAAAATTACATTTGTCATGCAAAGTTTTGTAAAATAAATAGTGGTTATGTAATGTTAAAAAAATCATATTCTAAGCAATTCCAAGTTGGAAGTTCCAATCAATGTTCAAATACTCAATATCGGCCAATAGCTAGCTATTCATTAATTCACTCCACAAAGAGTGATTAATTGATTATGCAAAGAGTGATATGCATTAATTGATCTCCAACAAAAAATTTCTAGAGGTATTAATTGATTCTACAAATAGTGATTAGGTATGCATGGAGTTATTTTGTTCAACCAGTTGAAGCATTAAGAACAAAGTAATAAGCTTAAGCATTCACAAGAAAGATTCATATTGTCCACAAAGATCTTCTAAATGTAATCACAAGAAATATTTTTACTATTAACAAGCAACAATGTTAATGATAAGAAGACTTCACTTGTAGGCTCGATCTGGAAAGTATGGAGGATAGGACAGGATAGTACAAACCGACTCACATAGCACCAAGAAAAAGAAACGCCACAACAGATGGAGGATAGGACATGATGATCACGCCTCCCAATTTCACCCAAAGAAATTTAAAACACTTTTTAAGAGAAAATGGATAAAAACGCAATCACTGGGAGTTAAGACTTAGTGATACGAAGTTAGAACAACCTCCTATATGGTGGAAATGCCTTCACTATGTTAAAGCATAGCCAAATAAAATTTAAATGTTGGTAGAGAATCCAACAAATAAACTAGAATAACAACATTCACAAAGAAAATATGAGAGCCTTTAAATTCAACAGAGAACCCACACCAAACGATAATTTGATTTACTCATATTCCCTATTGTATTCATTCATTTGATAGCACTTATTAGTAGATCAAGCTATATAAAAGAAAATAGGTGAAATTCATTTTTTTTAAAATGAGGACCACGCTTCAAAAAAGAATAAAGTGCTATTTATTCATTCTAACACCATTTTGTAAGCATTCTGAATTTCAACAATAGAAGTTGTGCCCAAATTTTTAGCATTATATCAATATTCAACAGTCAGTGTGAATAAATTCAAATTTCAATCGATATTAATGCATAACATGCAATAGTCAGTAAATAATTTCAATGCACATATTGATATTCAACAGAATTAAAGCACATATGCATGAATTGGTGACCTTAAGCCCCTCTCTCTAGCGCCATAATGTAGATGGTGAAATCTGCATATGTCTTAAAAGAACTCCAACATACAACTATTAGCATGGTTAGCATTTAAAAAAAAAAAAAACATTCAACATCTCTATGAAATAATCCAATATGCTTCATAAACAAAATAAATGAATTGGTCTGAGCATGAAAAAACATAGTGAATACCTATTCCATAGTGGATTGGTGCCACTTTGATATGAAAAGTGACCCTTTTCCAATCCTTTGACAAGCCAAATGATGAAGATGTTATGCTATAAAAATAATGGACTTATGCATGAGAGTGTGGATGATTGTGGATAACTTGTGCCTCCAAGATGAGGAGAAAAGCCTCTTATTTATAGGTGAGATTGAGAGAAGGAGAGGAAAAATGGATGAATGTGGGACAAATCTTGAGCCAATGACAAGATGCCATTTGTCAAGATGTGAGAGGATGAAAGTTGAGCACATTTTGACAAATGTGTTGGAATAAATGGTATTAGTTGGCTTCTCAAATTTGAAAGTTGGCTTATTGGAGGGAGAAGAAAGGGTCTTAAATACCAAGTGGGAGACATGTAAGAGAGGAGTTAAATGCTTTGTTGGAAGGACACATCCCTTTTGGAGGGATTTTCAAATTTGGAAGAATATTCTCTTTTTATGCCATGTTGAGAGAAAATAGGGATTTAACAAATTAATTAAATGTATTTTCATGTGCAAGTGGAAAAAGCTAGAGGATGTGATGGGGGATTAGATTAGCATTAATCATGATTTGATTAATTTAAGTGAAGATTAGGTGATTTTTACTTTTGACTTAGATTTTAGGATTAAAATAAATCAAAATGAGAAGAAAATGATTTTAGATTTAATTAAATAAAGATTTGATTTATTTAATCAAAGAGGATGATGTTAGTGATTAAATAAATTTGATTTATTTAATTCAATGAAGAACTTTAGAGGTTAATTAAATAAGATTGATTTATTTAATTAAAGGGGAACTTTAGGACTGATTTATGATTTAATTAAATAAAATTGATTTATTTAATTAAAAGATGAACATTAGAGATTTAATTAAATACGAGGAACATTAGATGAATGATATCAATTTTGCATGTCTACACATAGAATTCCCTATTGCACCTTGTCTAGACAGTGATAGAATTTCTGGTAAGCAATAATATGCTGCAAACTCAAATCTATACATGCATTTCATTGACCTGTTAGAAAAAAACTTAACAATCAGAGGAAAATGAGAGATGTTTCAAAACCCACATTAAATAGAACTTTAAAATATTGAGAATAGAACAGGAAAACTACGATAATGAATAGTTTGGTATGGGGAACTAGAACATGTATAAATATATATATATATATATATATATATATAATATTTGTATAAATGTATGTACATATACATATATATTTATATATATATATATATGTATATTTATATTGTATATATTTGTATAGCTCACTTTAGAATCACACGTAAATGGGATATGAATAGGAACCATTCACCTTTTTCCAATTTTTTTGGCCTATGTATGTTTTTCTACCTCTCTTAAACTTGTATTTGATGTGGGTTTTTTTACCATCTATCATTTACCTGTGATTCTCAAGTGTTTTTGTAACAACTGTTTTAGAGTCTCTCAAATGGAAGATCATCTAAGACAGATTTTATATGGAAGTTTAACATATGGAGAGTACAAGCTATAAACCATAAATATGGAGAGTTTCTTATACAGAGCTTATGTTGTACAAAATGCATACAACAGTAATGTATATATATATATATATACATATACATATGTATACATATACATATACATGAAAGGGATGTTTTTATATGCTGGAAAATATCAATGCGTATCTCCCTACATATATGTATACATATACATATACATATACATGAAAGGGATGTTTTTATATGCTAGAAAATATCAATGTGTATCTCCCTGCACATCTATATGCTTTGTCAAGTTCACCCATGTGTGTATACACCTTTAAGCAAAGAAAAATGGAAACTCTTTTATAGTTTCCCTATTTGTCTATAATATTTAGTGCCAAATAATGTAGCTTGACTTTTGAATTGACAACCCAACTGTTGCATAGATTGCTTGTCTTCTATCAATATGTTTCATGATATAGAGAAATTGTAAAAGAACTATTAGGAAAACACTTTACATAAGAATTAGAGATAAATGGTAGATGATCGAAACCCACATGAAACATATTGATACAATACAAGCAGTCTATGTAAGAGTTGGCTTGTGTAATCAAAATTTCTCACACGGGCAAACACTTGCCTTCTGCTTTTGCGTATCGGCGCAACCAGCTACACTGCCACTAGCGTATGCAGGTAGGAAGCTCTAGGGTTGTCATAAGTAGACCTCAGTAGTTTTTTCTAGGAAACTTGAAACAAATTAGGGAAGTCTAGACATACATGTGTATATATAGATTGTTGTTTTATTATGAATGAGCCATAGTGGTCTTGGTCTATATATATGGATATATATTTCTGCCTATATCTATATTTTTAAACATGAAAGGGGGATTTAAAAACATACATACATGTACACACACACACACACACACACACACATATATATATATATATATGTTTCAAGAAATTCAATACCATTTCCCTTTTTGCAAATAATATTTATAGTATGTGTGTGTTTCTTGCTCAAGGGTTTGGCTAGAGCCTGCGAGGCTTCATGATGTGAATATGGATGTGAGGAAACTACCTATGCATTTAGATATTTTTCTTTCCAATTCCATATATTTCTTGTTGGTTATATACATGGACACATAGATTCTCCGATGTGCTAGCCTATTAAAACCATACTCTATTCTATCAATTGCATTTCATATTCTTCCCACAACTCTCTTTTCAACTTCCCTAATATATCCCTTGCTAATGGTTTTTTACCAACATGGCATGTACTCAAAATCTTCCATTTTATCTCTTCCTATTTACAACAGATAGTGCTAACCTCTTTTATTATATATCTATATTGTCTCGTTTATAATACTGCACAAATACAATGGACATTCAACAAAATTAGTCTATTGTAAACTATCTATTTGAAATTCTTCCATGGTCCAAGAACTCGATCCAATACAACTTTTTCTTATTAAACACCATCAATAGTGCATGTATATGTGTGTGTGTGTATATATATATGTATACACACACATACATACAATGTGAATTGTATGTGAAAATCAATGGTTGCAAACATAGACAGATACATGTGTATATATATTGAAGACAAATAGACTAATTTTATAAGAGGTGTTGGAATAACACTTATTCGTACTAAATATTATAGAAAAAAAGTGAAATTGGAAAGAAGGGTTGGCAATGGTTGAGTTGGTTGCCTCCATGTGTGGAAAGAGCATGGTAAGTTTTTGCTTACATCAGGGTTAATGCATCTTGTCGTTGCTATGCGGTGGAATAGATTCTTACAAGGCAAGCAGCCTAAGTAACAATTGTAATAAGTATTGGAATAACATTTAACAATCACACGTAAATGTCAGATGGATGGAAACCATTGGCCTGCTTTCAATTTCTTTGGTCTGTGTATGTTTTTGTATCATTTTTCATTTACCTATGACTCTTTTCTTTTTTCTTGATTGATATAAGATGAACAATCTGTTTGAGAGTTGGCTTCTCAATTCTAAATTCAAGCTACACTATTTGGCACAAAACACTATAGACAAATAGGTAGATTTTAAAAGAAGTTCTATTAGGAAAATACTCAAGAACCACAACAACATAGCAAATGATCGTAAATCAACTTTAGAATATGGAGCATGGAAGAGGGAAACTATAATAATGAACAGTTTGTTATGGGCAATTGAACAAAAAAATATCATGAAGAAAAGTTTTTTATTCTAAACTTGAAATAGATGAGAAAAAAAGAGTATGATGAAACAAATTGTTATAAGGCATATAACATGTTCCATCCAAACAAAATAACCGTGGGAAAAAATTTAGAATTTTAAAAATTGAAAAACATTCGTTCTTACAAGAACAATAGAATAATTTATTGCAGGGCCCTTCGAATAGATGAGGAAAAAAGAATATCATGAAACATATTGATAAAAAACAACCAATCTATGTAACAGTTCAGTTGTCAATTCTAAATTCATAATTTTTATACAACTTTTATCAACCAATGAGGCACATTTAACAACATGCTTTTTTCAAGAGGTAATCTCTACATCGTCATAAAAAAACCCAGGCAAGTCTCCTCTATTTGTCTATAATATTTATTGCCAAGTGATGTAGCTCAAATTCCCAATTAACTCTATGGTGTTATACCCATTTTGCACAGATTATTGCCACCCATTTCCTTCACAAGTTTTGTTTAGTGTGGGTTAACTGCCAAAGAATGTAGTTCAAATTTACAATTGAGAGCTCAACTCTTAGATACATTGCTTCTCTTGTATGAATATGTTTACTATGGGTTTTCGATGATCTATCATTTACTTGTGATTCTTAAGCAATCTACAATAATGAAGAGTTTGCTGTGGGGAATTGTGGAAAAGAGTATCATGAAGAACAATTTGTTATGGGGAACTTGAAATAGAGATTGACACACAATTTTTACAATAGTTTGCAATCAAACCAACACCACAATGGCTCTTTTGACAATACAACCTAATGAATATATTTTCTGCCACATTTTGGATATACTTTCCCTTACTAGCCCTAACCATATTTTTTTTATGAAAGAAAGAAGATTTAACTGTTATTTCTCTATCCATACAA
Source organism: Sequoia sempervirens (assembly GCA_007258455.2). NCBI lineage: Eukaryota > Viridiplantae > Streptophyta > Pinopsida > Cupressales > Cupressaceae > Sequoia > Sequoia sempervirens. The sequence continues at coordinate 380,148,466 of VDFB02000003.1, read as the reverse complement.
AACCATAACGCAAAACACCCATGTAAAATGACTTACAGTTTTTGGACAACAACATTTTGAACATTAACAATAAATAAATCATTTATGCAAAATACCCATGCAAAACGACCTACAAATTGTGGAGAACAACAGTTTTCAAACCCTTCAATCTACTATAGAATGGAGCCAAAGCCGTCAATTTTTAGAATGGCCCCCTATCAAACCAGCCATAGAGCCAAATCTAACGATTTTTCGAATAGTCTAGTATCAAACTAGCACCATGGTATATATATATATAAATATACATACATATATATATATACATATGTATACATGTTTATATATATGTATATATCTATACAACTCACAGATTCCAAAGGAGAATAGTTTTAAAACCCTCCAATCTGCTATAAAGCAGACACAAAGCAAGCAACTTGTAACACCACACATTTGGCTCTTTCGACAATGCAACCTAATCAATATATTTTCTAGTACATTTCAGAGTATACTTTTCCTAACTAACCCTAACAATATTTTTTGATGAAAGAAAGAAGATTTAACTACAATTTCTCCATCCATACAAAACCATGATGCCAAACACCCATGTAAAATGGCTTACAGATTGCAGACAATAATAGTTTTAACATAAACAATAAATAAATCATTTATGCAAAACACTCATGTAAAACGACTTACATATTGCAGAGAACAACAATTTTATAACCCTCCAATCTGTTATAGAATAGAGCCAAAGCTGTCAATTTTTACAATAGTCTACTATCAAACCAACACCACTATATATATGTGTGTGTGTGTATGTATGTATGTATGTATGTATATTTACATATACATACATATATATATATATACATACATATATTCAAAATTTGAGCTCTATATTATTTGTTTCCAAGTTGTCACATAAAAAAAGAGAGTATAATATTAGAGATCCTGTTTGAGATCACCTATTTTTACACCAACTTTGTTTCTGACTAGTATATGATAAAAATCTAACGAATCTCTGATGGGCCTTACCTTCCTTTTCCTCTTACGGGTTTGACTACAGCTTGCAAGACTTCATGATCCCAATATGGTAGAGAGGAGAGCGATCACAGGATTATTGCTTTCACCTTCCATCGTTGTCTATTTGTTGCTACTTATATACATGCACACAATTTTTTGACACGTACTTCTCTGGTAAAAACAAACTCTTTTCTATCCATTGCATTTTTCATTGTCTCCTCAACTCTCTTTTCAACTTGCCTGATAGATTGCTTGCACACACCTCTTTGCCAAGATGCCATGTATTCAAAATGTTCCATTTTATCTCTTTCTATTTATAACATATAACGGTAACCTCTTTTACTGTATATGTATATTATTTACTTTATAATGCTACACAAATACAATAGACATTCAACAAAATTGGTATCTTGTAAATTGTTTATTTCAAATTCTTTCATGCTCTAACAACTTGATCCAATGTTGCTTACCCTTGTTGAACACCAACAATAGTACATGTAAGTACATAACTTTCCCATTTTCAATAAATAGATCCGATCAAGCAATTGTAAATATTATTAATTATTTTTAAATTCAAATTGTCTATATTGATTTTTGAACTGTTTTGCTAATAGATCTTTTACAATACCCCTTTTTGCCTATAATATTTAGTACCAAATAATGTAGTTGGAATCTTCAATTGTCAAGCTAGCTGTTACACAGCTTGCTTGTTTCAATATGTATCACACTATTCATTTCCCCTAGTTTTCCATAACAATCTGCTCAAATTGCTTGTCTTGTATCAATCTGTTTAATGTGGGTTTTCGACCATCTCTTACTTGTGATTCTTAAGTGTTTTTCCAATAGTTGTTTTAGAATTTCTCTATTTTTGTTATTGTGTGATACATGATAAGAGTCCTTGAGATTTTCCATGGACCTTACCTACCTTTCTTGCTCAGGGGTTTGGCTAGAGCCCACGAGGCTTCATGATGCCAATATGGTAGGGAGGAGAACAAGCATGGGTTTAGTGTTTTTGGAGTCTATCGTCATATATTTGTTGCTGCTTATATACATGGTCACACAAATTCTCACATCCACTTCTCCACAAAAAAGTACTCTATTTTATCCATTGTATTTGTCATTGTTTCCACAACTCTCTTTTCAACTTCTTCAATAGATTACTTATACAGAATCGTTTACTAGTATCCCATGTATTCAAAATCTTCTATTTTATCTCTTTTTGTTTACAACAAATAATATGCTAACCTATTTTATTCTATCTATATTTTTTCCTTTCTAATGTTGCATAGATACAATAGACATTCGAAAAATTAGTGTATTGTAAATTGTCTATTTCAACTTACTTGTGATTCTTAAGTGTTTTTTCTAATAGTTGTTTTAGAATTTCTCTAATTTTGTTATTGTGTCATATATGATAAGAGTCCTTGAGATTCTCCATGGACCTTACCTGCCTTTCTTGCTCGGGAGTTTGGCTAGAGCCCATGAGGCTTCATGATGCCAATATGGTAGAGAGGACAACGAGCATGGGTTTAGTGCTTTTGGATTCTATCGTCATATATTTGTTGCTGCATATATACATGGAGACATAAATTCTCACATCCACTTGTCCATGAAAAAACATACTCTATTCTATCCATAGTATTTTTTATTGTTTCCACAGCTCTCTTTTCAACTTATTCAATAGATTACTTATACACAATTGTTTACCACTATCACATCTATTCAAAATCTCATATTTTATCTCTTTCTATTTACAACAAATAATGCTAACCCATTTTATTATATATCTATATTTTTTCCTTTATAATGTTGCACAAATACAATAGACATTCAAGGAAATTAGTGTATTGTAAATTGTTTATTTCAAATTCTTTTAGGGTCCAACAAGTTGATCCAATGTTGTTCGCTCTTGTTGAACACCACCAACAGTACATGTAAGTACAAAACTTTCCTATTATCAATAAATAGATGTGGTGAACCAATTGTAAATATTATTAATTATATCTCTCACTTTCTTTGCAATGGAATGTAATTTTCCCAAGAATCTAACTTTCCAGATAGACAACCGAGTGTGGTGAATGTGATGCTATGTAATTCATAAAGATGAAATTATTCTTTGCTCATGAGCATATTGTTTTTGTAGGTGGAAATCTGCATAATTCTAGTCATTAGATATGATGTTCATTGGATAGATATTTGGGTATCATATATTTCATTTAAAATCATCAAGATGAAGAAAAAAAATCATCGACTTTGGCCTAGAAGGTATGTAGGGAAGTGTTAGATTTTTTTTTGCATTTTTCATGACTTTAAAATTCTTGGCATTTTCCAAGAAATTATAAGTTATGCTATTTTCCATGGATTTTATAACACTTATGATTGCATACCCTGTAGGCGAAGAGTTCTTTAGTGTGCATGCATCGGATTTTCCAAATGGTGATCATTTTGATTGCATGTTGCGTATACATCTACTTCAACATGGGTGCTCCAAAAAAATTGTTCATTTCTCCCAACTATATAATGCTATCATATCAATATATAGATTTAGTGAACCAATTGTAAATATCATTAATTATTTTTTAGTTTCACATTGTCTTTATTGGTTTTGCACATATACTTAGTTACTTTTGATGCCTCCTTTTTCATTCTAATGGGTTGAGTAGAATATCTTTTTTGAAGTCAAAAAAAGCATTGTTTCCCCACAAAACAAGGCATACCTTGTAATTCAATTATTCTAAAAATGGAAAATATGTGTTGTGTCATCGTATTCTTCTTCTCGTGAGACTTGTTTATTCATTTTCCATCAAAGATGGTGTAACTTAGTCTTCAATTGGATTATGCAAATCTTTGCTTTCTAAGTGCTATTTGTTCTTATTCTATTTGATCATCCATTTATTACTTTGGTTTAACTAAGTCCTTCTAATTTTGTTCATACAACAATTATAGAACATCTTTTTACTAGAACCAATCAATGAAAATTTAACATTTTTTACTTTCAATTTCCTTGTAATGTACTAATTTTGAGTCCTTTCTACTTGTGACGATTGTATTATACTACTACAAACCCATAAAACGCATGGATAATAATTCTTTTATTTACAAAATCATGGAGTAAATACTATTTATAAAAAGTATTCCTATATTAAAGATCTTTCTTTTTTGAAAAAATCATTAGTAATGACGATCATAAATAATATTCAAATAAGAAATAATCACAACAAATAACATGAAAGTAATAAATTATCTAATACCACACAAGCTTTCCAACAAATATGTCATACCTAAATTTATGGATAAACTTTTTCAAAGAATATTTTTTTATTCAATATTACTAATTAAATTTTTAATTCAATAATAGTAATTAACAGGATCACTAATAACTTTTTAAAAAATGAGAATTCTTTAATATTCCATGCTTTTTATAAATATTATTTAATTCACAACTTGAAGTTTTCCATGTATTAGTATCCATATCTATCTTATGATAATTAAATCATAATCACTCAATTGATTGATTAACCTAGACAAAAACATTAAATATGGATGTGCATCTAGGCCTAACAACTATTAAACTAAAATACATATAAAATTATATCATACCTTAAATTTTGGAGAGAAATCATTATTAGTAACAAAACTAATTATTTAAAAATTTAAATTGTATTTAATTTTTCAAATGTAATTTATTAGGAAAAAAATTATTAAAAAAACATTCTCCTAAGATTATTTTCATAATCAATTTCCAACTAAAAAATATTGTTGTGGAAACACAAAGATCAATTTACCGCTCTATGCAAATGGTTCTTAATCTCCCATGCATTGCATTATCTTAAAATAATTAAATAATAATCAATCAAATCATTCATTAACCTAGACAAAAATATCAAAGATCAATTACCTCTTTTCTGTGCATCTAGGCCTAGCAACTATTAAACTAAAATACATATAAGGAGAGAAATTATTATTATTAACAAAACTAATTATTTGAAAATTTAAATTGTATTTAATTTACCAAATATGATTTATTAAGAGAAATTTTATTAAAAAATCATTCTCCTAATATTATTAATTTAAATCATTTTAAAATAATTATTGTAATTAAAATTATTGATGATTAAGTGCTTCAGATTGCAATTAATGGATAGATTGCAAATAATCAACACGAAATAAAATAAGTCAAATTCATATCTTTTAATGCACACATAGCTTTGCTTTAATTGATCTATCCATCTAATTATCCATATAAATATTTAAATTGATGATTATCCATATAAATATTTAAATTGATTTTCGAACATCACTGTTCATTACAATTTACTCGACAAATCTTATCCTTGTTCACCTCCTACTATAAACTAACTTCGCATTATTCCATATTGAATTATTAATATGCTTTTCCCTTTTTTGACTCATTCAAACAATTACAAATATTTCTAAATATTTATACTTCACATTGCATTACAAAAACAAGTTTCTTCCTTACTTCCCATTCAATAGCCATTTGCGGTGGACCCCTATCGACTGATCGTTGCATGCCTGTGCATGCAACTGCTAGTTATATCTGTTTCATTCTAAAACTAAAAGCACTAATCAAACTGTTAATGCTTTTTTTTTAAGTTGCATGTAACTTGTTTTTTAAACACGATCGTATCTGATTGTAAACAAATACTAAAAATAACCATAATTTGTTTTTGAAAACTACTAAAAATAGAAAGAAAAAAAAAACATTTTTAAAAATATGTATACACGACGCTGCATTGCATGCTTGAACGTTGCTTGAACGGCACGTTTGAACTCTTATAAAGTAGAATGCTATTGCTTATCAACATCTAATCCAATCCAGAGGTAGTTTTCTTGTGAGCAGTGATTCATAGCAATTGAGAATTGAAGTTAATTAAAATAGAGGGCATAAAATGGAATCCATGGGAAAATGGCGCAAGTTTTTTGAGGACGCAGAGGGTGATATATGCAGTGTGATTGAATATGCAATCCTCGTTGCAGCCTCTGATTGCCCCCATGAACTTAGGAAGAGGAGAGACAAGATCGCCGAGAGGCTTTACACATCTACGTCTCTCGGTGCTGCTGCTCAAGATCATTCTGATAATGGTGAATATAAAGGCCAGCAGAAGCTCGCCAAGGAGGTTTTCAGGTGAATCAAGAAGAACTTTGCTATATCCAAATCGATTTCGATTAGTCTTTCTAATTAAATGTTTAATTCCAGCTTTTGTTTATACCCAATTCAATTTCCGTCTTTGCATGGAATTATTACTTATACCCAATTCAATTTCTGTGTTTGCATGGAGTTATTCCGTATACCCAATTCGATTTCTATGTTTGCATGGAGTTACTGTTTTTATATGATGCAGTAAAGAAGCTCAGAAGATCTTCTTGTTAAATGTAGGAAGTAATGGAGAATTGTATCTCTTTTCTTAAATGCCAAGTCTTTCCAAGATCTCTAGGAAACAATGGAGAATTACATTTTTTTTAATGCTCAAGTCAATTCCAGTTTTCTTATATTGTAAGAATAACTAGGAAAAGATGCTTAATTATAATGGCAAGTTTCTTGATTATTTTTTGTGTGGTACTGTAGTAGCTGCAATAGCAGGGGTGCAGATGAAGGGATAAAAACTAGTGGAAATGCTGATGTAGCTGCAATAGCAGGTGTGCATATCAAACTAATTCCTAGCTAGTTTTTTTGAAAGCACAACTTGAATATCATGCAGAAGTTTTTTGTGTTTTCAGGAGTGCAAGAAGTGGCTAAAAGAAAGCAGGCAGACAATGAATGTTATTTGAAAATGGATGCCCCTGAGGAGTGTAGGAAGCAAGAAAACACAAGTGGGGTGTTGACAATGGATGGTCAAAAGCAGTCAGATAGAGAGCGTCAAGGCAATCGGATAGCAAGTGTAAAACACGTGGTTTACAATGTTGGTCCAGGGAGACTGCGAATTGTAAGGCAGCAACAGATGAAGCCTGCCAGTGCCTCTCTTCCACTTCCTTTCCAACATGTAAGAAAATTGAAATTTCATGTAAAACTCATTCCAAATTTGTAGTTAAGTTGTGGATATCTCATAAATTTCTTTTGAACACATGGTTATGGTATTTTTTCTGCAGAAATTGAATTTAAGGGAGAAGATGGAAGCAACAAAGAGAAAGCTTCAGCAAGGGTACCAGCAAGCGGAAAAGGGTTAGTGTTTTTTTTCCTGTTTCTGAAATGAATGAGAAGCCATGAATGAATGAAATGAGCTAAAGGATAAGTAATGGTTTTTGCAGCCAAGAAGCAACACACAATTCAAGTAATTGAAGTGCAAGATCTCCCCAAAGAGTATTATCGTTATCGTCATTATTAAGGCAATGGAAGACCCTTTTTTGTTGTGTCTTATGACACCACCTCTGTAATGGATTTGCAGTTTCCTTAACTACTGCGACTTTGACAGATGTTTATCATGCGTTGCTATTTGCACGTTGGCTTATGTTGTATACAACACCAGGCCCAGCTTACACTCATATGATGAGGAAGTTAAGAGGGAAATCGCTCCTTTCATCTAATAATATACCGGTGTCTTTAGACACCACCATTTCTCTGGAGATTTGTAGGCTCTATTTTGTTTTCTGAACTCTAATCTGGAGGTTTGATTTCTTTCTTGTTAAGATTAGCTTTTCAACAGGATGGTGTGTTCTTGTTAGTGTCTGTACTTGTTTTGTTGTAATTTCATTCGATTGAACATTATGAGTAATTCATACTGCCTTTCTATATTTAAAGAATTACAATTTTAGGGATTTCCAAGACATGCACTTGGTTTTACTTGTTGCTCCAGCTCATGCAGTTGCCACAAAGAGCAACTAAACAGGAAGCTATAGGAAAAATGGATTGCATGCTAATGGTTGAATGGGACTTTATGAGAGATTGCTTGGAAAGACAAGTGGGAGAAGCCACCCTCTCGCATTAGATAAGTTTTGATGACATTGACTTTAAAGTTTGGTTTCTTTTGCCTGATCACAAACAGGTTCCATTGGACATGAAGAACAAGATACTAACACATTTGCTTCATGGGTAACTTCAAATTGGAACTTATCTTTGTCCTCGAAATAAAATGCAGAGATCTACCCTTATATTTTATTAAACTTCTCAGAATTAGAATGGAGAGTTAAAGTTAGGGATTTTTAAAATATGCACTTGGTTTTACTAAAGAATGACTGGTGTTTGACACATATGACCTTTTCAAATGTACATTTAGGATTCGATTCAATAAAGTATTGAATCTGTATTAAAATAAATAGGTACCAAAAAATGAGAGAAGCTCTCCTAAAGACATCGCGTCCTATATAGTTTCCCACTGGTGTTTGGTAGGAAGGGTTTTCAAGCAATAATAAATGTATTCAATAAAAAATGAAAGACACTCACTATTTTATTAACTGAAACTGATGCTAACTCTTTCTATGTTGATGGACAGGTACAACCTAACAAATGTTATTGAAGCAGGACCTAAGATTGCCCCCACATATATATATATATTATATACCTGAACAAAGAGTTTGTTGCTTATGTAGGTCCTAACCATGGATGGAATGGTACATTAATTGCTACATGAGTCCATTGACATGATATTACTGTACTATATATCAAATAATTTTATGCTTTTATTATCCAAACTAGATCGTAATATATTGCAGTTCGGAATGACCAGGTTGACAATTGAGGAGTGCAGATCAAATTTCAGCATATGGGCCTTAATGAAGGTAACAAATATAGTCCTCTTCTTAATATATAAATACCTGAAGTGGGTTCCTTAGAAAATATAGAAATTGGTAGTTTGGTTAACGATCAGTACTCAGGTATATAGACATGGTATACAGGTAAAATAAACATAGGTTATGCATGGGTCAATTTATGCAGCCACATTTGTGGATGGCGAAAATCAGTTGTTGAGCTTTTTGGATTCACAAGGGGAATAATGAGGATTGTGTTAATAGTTCATGTAGTGGGATATTAATGTTTACAACAAGAATGAATTCATTTGGGGATATTAATGATATCAAACTGTCAGGTGCTGTTAACATTCTTGTGCAGATGCAGACCAGCTTATGCACCAACTGACCAGCAGCTGCCAGTCTTCTTAGGTATTAGGGATTGGTCATTTAGGTTCTTTTGTGCATGCCAGCTTTTTTTTTTTCTTAAGAGACATATCATAACATTTAGTTCAACATATTCTAGTTTTTGTAGGGTACTATATATTATGTCTAGGTTGGTTCAATTATAGGATGTTTAATTATTTAATATAGATTTTTTGTTTGACAAATTTTTGATATGGAGTATGATTGGAACCAACATAAATTATGTATTTTGTTGCAAACAACCATTTGATTTATAGAGTCAAGCAGATTAGGAAATTCAGTTCAAAAATATTTTGATCATTAGTTGAGTCCCTTCAATTAATTTGAGTGGAATATAAGGCATTGCATTCAATGCAATCGTGACATACTTTTAACAACCTAATAATGCTGCAATCATGAGATGTTTTCAACAAGGGAATGAGCTAGGACATGATAGATTTGGAGAGATGTTATCAAACATAAGGAAACCGATTGCAGCATATGAAAAGTAGAAAATCCTCATAGGTAAAACAAATGTTAAGGACTGCATAATATTTGATTATGCAACAAATAGCATGGTTATGTACCACAATAAAAAATGATTTTGTTGATGACCTCTTTGATAGAGTGTTTCCACTATATTATCCAATGTGTATTGTTGGTGTACAATTTTGGGTGGACGCTGAATTGGTTGAAATAAAAGAGGGGTTAAAATTTATTCAAACAAGAAGAAATACAAAGCAAGGGCATCAAATACCCCTATCAAGTTCCACTAAGTGATCTAATTGTTGAGACAAACCCAAAGGTAATTGACCCTTATCCACAATATTCCAATTTTGCATTTGATTAGAAGCCCATTTGGCTAGACAATCCGCAACGCTGATCCACTCCCTAGGGATATGTGTGAAAATAACAAAATCCAAAGAAGCACACAAACTAAGAATCTAGTTAACAACCAAAACTAACTGCCAACTAACAACCTCAAAATGCTACCGGGTCAACAAATGCACCACCACCTACGAATCAGATTTACAAATAAGCTTGCTCCATCCAAGAGCACAAGCGCACTCCACAACATATAAAATAGCAAGAGCCTCCATCAAATTATTAGCATGATGACCTTTATAAACAGAAAAAATAAACTGAACAATCCCAAAGCTATATCTACCAACCCCACCAATTCTAGTAGGACCAGGGTTTCCCTAAGAAGACCCATCCCTGTTGATTTTCAGAATGCCCTATGGTGGAGGACTCCACCTTCCCACCCTATTTATCTTCCAAAGAGGATGTCTACATCTATTTCTCATGAGCTATCTATGAGGAGGAGGAAGATGGAGACGAATGCAACAAATAACATCACTAGGATCCACAACCTCCGTCAAGTCACATTTTTCCGAAATAGTTTCTCCCAAAGAGTGGAGAATTTTCCACCACAAGTGGTGGGCCCTCAACAACACATCTTGAAAAATTTGATGATTCATCTCCAACCAAATATGCCAAATAATAAAAGAAGGGTCAAGAGTCTAAGCAACTTGAAGAAAAGAGGTTTTGATAGGGGCCTTGCCCCATCGAACAAAAAACTCGGCCAAAGAAGAGACATGCCAACAAGCTTGGTTCTACATATCCCATCAAAAGTGCCAAATATATGTCTAGTGAAGGAACACTGGAAAAAGAGATGAGAGACACTCTCTTCACTATCTTGACACAACACACACATCGAGGGGCCCTGAAAACCACACTTGCATAAATTATCCCAAGTAAGATAGGTTGTGGACCACCAACCACATGAAAAATTGGCACTTGGGCCATGAGAACTTGTACCAAACTTGCTTCCACCAAGAAACCTGCCCATCCCCAAAAGTCTACCACACCAATTCAACATAACCTATAGAAACATGTCGAAAGAGCCAAATGTGTGGTGTTATGAGTTGCTTGCTTTGTGTCTGCTTTATAGCAGATTGGAGGGTTTTAAAACTATTATGCTTTGGAATCTATGAGTTGTATAGATATATACATATATATAAACATGTATACATATGTATATATATATGTATGTATATATATATATGTATCTATATTTATATATATATATATCATGGTGCTAGTTTGATACCAGACTATTCTAAAAATCGTCAGATTTGGCTCTATGGCTGGTTTGATAGGGGTCCATTCTAAAAATTGACGGCTTCTGCTCCATTCTATAGCAGATTGAAGGGTTTGAAAACTATTGTTCTCCACAATTTGTAGGTTGTTTTGCATGGGTGTTTTGCATACATGATTTATTTATTGTTAATAGTAAAAATGTTGTTGTCCAAAAACTGTAAGTCATTTTACATGGGTGTTTTGCATTATGGTTTTGTATGGATAGAGAAATAACAGTTAAATCTTCTTTCTTTCATCAAAAAAATATGGTTAGGGCTAGTAAGGGAAAGTATATCCAAAATGTGGCAGAAAATATATTCATTAGGTTGCATTGTCAAAAGAGCCATTGTGGTGTTGGTTTGATAGCAAACTATTGTAAAAATTGTGCGTCAATCTCTGTTTCAATTTCCCCATAGCAAATTGTTCTTCATGATACTCTTTTTCACGATTCCTCATAGCAAACTCTTCATTATTGTAGATTGCTTAAGAATCACAAGTAAATGACAGATCATCAAAAACCCACAGTAAACATATTCATACAAGAGAAGCAATGCATCTAAGATTTGAGCTCTCAATTGTAAATTTGAACTACATTCTTTGGCAGTTAACCCACACTAAACAAAACTTGTGAAGGGAATGGGTGGAAATAATCTGTGCAAAATGGGTATAGCACCATAGAGTTAATTGGGAATTTGAGCTACATCACTTGGTAGTAAATATTATAGACAAATAGAGGAGACTTGCCTGGGTTTTTTTATGACGATGTAGAGATTACCTCTTAAAAAAAGCATGTTGTTAAATGTGTCTCATTGGTTGATAAAAGTTGTAAAAAAATTATGAATTTAGAATTGACAACCAAACTGTTACATAGATTGGTTGTTTTTTTATCAATATGTTTCATTATATTCTTTTTTCCTCATCTATTCGAAGGGCCTTGCAATAAATTATTCTATTGTTCTTGTAAGAACGAATGTTTTTCAATTTTTAAAATTATGAATTTTTTCCCACGGTTATTTTGTTTGGATGAAACATGTTATATAACAATTTGTTTCATCATATTCTTTTTTTCTCATCTATTTCAAGTTCATAATAACAAATTGTTCTTCATGATATTTTTTTGTTCAATTGCCCATAACAAACTATTCATTATTGTAGTTTCCCTCTTCCATGCTCCATATTCTAAAGTTGATTTACAATCATTTGCTATGTTGTTGTGGTTCTTGAGTATTTTCCTAATAGTTCTTTTAGAATCTACCTATTTGTCTATAGTGTTTTGTGCCAAATAGTGTAGCTTGAACTTAGAATTGAGAAGCCAACTCTCAAATAGATTGTTCATCTTATATCAATCAAGAAAAAAGACTAGAGTCACATGTAAATGTAAAATGATACAAAAACATACACAGACCAAAGAAATTGAAAGCAGGCCAACAATTTCCATCCATCTGACATTTATGTGTGATTGTTAAATGTTATTCCAATACTTATTACAATTGTTACTTAGGCTGCTTGCCTTGTAAGAATCTATTCCATCGCATAGCAATGACAAGATGCATTAACCCTAATGTAAGCAAACACTTACCATGCTCTTTCCACACACGGAGGCAACCAACTCAACCACTGCCAACCCTTCTTTCCAATTTCACTTTTTGTCTATAATATTTAGTACTGAATAAGTGTTATTCCAACACCTCTTACAAAATTAGTCTATTTGTCTTCAATATATATACACATATGTATCTGTCTATGTTTGCAACCATTGATTTTCACATACAATTCACATTGTATGTGTGTGTGTGTATATATATATATACACACACACACATATACATGCACTATTGATGGTGTTTAACAAGAAAAATTTGTATTGGATCGAGTTCTTGGACCATGGAAGAATTTCAAATAGACATTTTACAATAGAATAATTTTGTTGAATGTCCATTGTATTTGTGCAGTATTATAAACGAGACAATATAGATATATAATAGAAGAGGTTAGCACTATCTGTTGTAAATAGGAAGAGATAAAATGGAAGATTTTGAGTACATGCCATGTTGGTAAAAAACTGTCAGCAAGGGATATATTAGGGAAGTTGAAAAGAGAGTTGTGGGAAGAATATGAAATGCAATCGATAGAATAGAGTATGGTTTTAATAGGCTAGCACATTGGAGAATTTGTGTGTCCATGTATATAACCAACAAGAAATATATGGAATTGGAAAGAAAAATATCTAAATGCATAGGTAGTTTCCTCACAGCCATATTCACATCATGAAGCCTCGCGGGCTCTAGCCAAACCCCCGAGCAAGAAAGGCACACATACTATAAATATTATTTGCAAAAAGGGAAATGGTATTGAATTTCTTGAAACATATATATATATATATATGTATATATATATATATATGTACATGTATGTATGTTTTGAAATCCCCCTTTCATGTTTAAAAATATAGATATAGGCAAAAATATATATCCATATATATAGACCAAGACCACTATGGCTCATTCACAATAAAACAACAATCTATATATACACATGTATGTCTAGACTTCCCTCATCTATTTCAAGCTTCCTAGAAAAAACTACTGAGGTCTACTTATGACAACCCTAGAGCTTCCTACCTACATACACTGGTGGTGGTGTAGCTGGTTGTGCCAATACGCAGAAGCAAAAGGCAAGTGTTTGACCGTGTGAGAAATTTTGATTACACAAGCCAACTCTTACATAGACTGCTTGTATTGTATCAATATGTTTCATGTGGGTTTCGATCATCTGCCATTTATCTCTAATTCCTATTTAAAGTGTTTTCCTAATAGTTCTTTTACAATTTCTCTATATCATGAAATATATTGATAGAAGACAAGAAATCTATGCAATAGTTGGGTTGTCAATTCAAAAGTCAAGCTACATTATTTGGCACTAAATATTATAGACAAATAGGGAAACTGTAAAAGAGTTTCCAGTTTTCTTCGCTTGAAGGTGTATACACACATGGGTGAACCTGACAAAGCATATAGATGTGCAGGGAGATACACATTGATATTTTCTAGCATATAAAAACATCCCTTTCATGTATATGTATATGTATATGTATACATATATGTAGAGAGATATGCATTGATATTTTCCAGCATATAAAAAAATCCCTTTCATGTATATGTATATGTATATATATATATATACATTACTATTGTATGCATTTTGTACAACAGAGGCTCTGTCTAAGAAACTCTCCATATTTATGGTTTACAGCTTGTACTCTCCATATGTTAAACTTCCATATAAAATCTGTCTTAGATGATCTTCCATTTGAGAGACTCTAAAATAGTTGTTACAAAAACACTTGAGAATCACAGGTAAATGATAGATGGTAAGAAAACCCACATCAAATACAAGTTTAAGAGAGGTAGAAAAACATACATAGGCCAAAAAATTTGGAAAAAGGTGAATGGTTCCTATTCATATCCCATTTACGTGTGATTCTAAAGTGAGCTATACAAATATATACAATATAAATATACATACATATATATTTTTATATATACATACATACATACATACATACATATATATATATATATGTACATACATTTATACAAATATTATATATATATATATACATGTTCCAGTTCCCCATACCAAACTATTCATTATCGTAGTTTTCCTATTCTATTCTCAATATTTTAAAGTTCTATTTAATGTGGGTTTTGAAACATCTCTCATTTTCCTTTGATTGTTAAGTTTTTTTCTAACAGGTCAATGAAATGCATGTATAGATTTGAGTTTGCAGCATATTACTGCTTACCAAAAATTCTATCACTGTCTAGACAAGGTGCAATAGGGAATTCTATGTGTAGACATGCAAAATTGATATCATGCATCTAATATTCCTCGTATTTAATTAAATCTCTAATGTTCATCTTTTAATTAAATAAATCAATTTTATTTAATTAAATCATAAATCAGTCCTAAAGTTCTCCTTTAATTAAATAAATCAATCTTATTTAATTAACCTCTAAAGTTCTTTATTGAATTAAATAAATCAAATTTATTTAATCACTAACATCATCCTCTTTGATTAAATAAATCAAATCTTTATTTAATTAAATCTAAAATCATTTTCTTCTCATTTTGATTTATTTTAATCCTAAAATCTAAGTCAAAAGTCAAAATCACCTAATCTTCACTTAAATTAATCAAATCATGATTAATGCTAATCTAATCCCCCATCACATCCTCTATCTTTTTCCACTTGCACATGAAAATACATTTAATTAATTTATTAAATCCCTATTTTCTCTCAACATGGCATAAAAAGAGAATATTCTTCCAAATTTGAAAATCCCTCCAAAAGGGATGTGTCCTTCCAACAAAGCATTTAACTCCTCTCTTACATGTCTCCCACTTGGTATTTAAGACCCTTTCTTCTCCCTCCAATAAGCCAACTTTCAAATTTGAGAAGCCAACTAATGTCATTTATTCCAACACATTTGTCAAAATGTGCTCAACTTTCATCCTCTCACATCTTGACAAGTGGCATCTTGTCATTGGCTCAAGATTTGTCCCACATTCATCCATTTTTCCTCTCCTTCTCTCAATCTCACCTATAAATAAGAGGCTTTTCTCCTCATCTTGGAGGCACAAGTTATCCACAATCATCCACACTCTCATGCATAAGTCCATTATTTTTATAGCATAACATCTTCATCATTTGGCTTGTCAAAGGATTGGGAAAGGGTCACTTTTCATATCAAAGTGGCACCAATCCACTATGGAATAGGTATTCAGTATGTTTTTTCATGCTCATACCAATTCATTTATTTTGTTTATGAAGCATATTGGATTATTTCATAGAGATGTTGAATGTTTTTTTTTTTTTAAATACTAACCATGCTAATAGTTGTATGTTGGAGTTCTTTTAAGACATATGCAGATTTCACCATCTACATTATGGCGCTAGAGAGAGGGGCTTAAGGTCATCGATTCATGCATATGTGCTTTAATTCTGCTGAATATCAATATGTGCATTGAAATTATTTACTGACTATTGCATATTATGCATTAATATCGATTGAAATTTGAATTTATTCATGTTGACTGTTGAATATTGATATAATGCTAAAAATTTGGGCACAACTTCTATTGCTGAAATTCAGAATGCTTACAAAATGGTGTTAGAATGAATAAATAGCACTTTATTCTTTTTTGAAGCATGGTCCTCATTTTTTAAAAATGAATTTCACCTATTTTCTTTTATATAGCTTGATCTACTAATAAGTGCTATCAAATGAATGAATACAACAGGGAATATGAATAAATCAAATTACCGTTTGGTGTGGGTTCTCTGTTGAATTTAAAGGCTCTCATATTTTCTTTGTGAACGCTGTTATTCTAGTTTATTTGTTGGATTCTCTACCAACATTTAAATTTTATCTGGCTGTGCTTTAACACAGTGAAGGTGTTTCCACCATATAGGAGGTTGTTCTAACTTCGTATCACTAAGTCTTAACTCCCAGTGATTGCGTTTTTATCCATTTTCTCTTAAAAAGTGTTTTAAATTTCTTTGGGTGAAATTGGGAGGCATGATCATCATGTCCTATCCTCCATCTGTTGTGGCATTTCTTTTTCTTGGTGCTATGTGAGTCAGTTTGTACTATATGTGTGTGGGCATCTTAGATCTAGAAACCAAAAAGTGTTTCAATCACAACTTCATCTGGATGCACAACTAGCCACTACCTAAGGTTCCATGGGATGCTAAATCGAGACCACGAGTAACACCTATATCACGTAAAGAGTATATCAAAAGGTATAATGTCAAAATCAAAGCTGTTGTAGTCACATCAATGCTCATGTTTTGAACTACTTAATATCAAAATGGAAGGGGTAACCTTTGAATGCCAAAACATAAGTACAAGGAAAATGAATGCTTCCATCTATTGGATCGACTTTTCCACTTTACCATTAGTCCTATTTTTCAATGTACCATAAATCATTTTCATTACTTCTTTTCTTCTACATGTCATGATGCTGAGAGTGGAGATGTGCATATTTTCCAAGGCATGATAAAATGATGCTATTTTCCTCTTTGATGAGGATTGTGTGAGTCGGTTTGTACTATATGTGTGAATATCTATGCTTCAACATTTCTATTTGATGCATATTATAATTAACTGCAACTTTGGCACCAACGCCCTTCATCATAGCGACATGAGAGAGCACCAACCTCATTTATTATATGCATTTAGGACCTGCCACAAGTTGACGTTTTCTTTAGATTCGCCAAATCTTGCATTGTGTTTATCAATGGTGAAAGTATCTGTGTGCAGGTATATCTTCATCAATTAGCATTATTTAATTATGGTTTTGCAGGCATCATATTGACTCCCTTAAATAGTTATTTTGACTTTTTTATCATGAAAAAACCATAAATTCGTATTGACCCTTCTTAAAGCTGTTGTCCATTTCTGAGTTGAATATTAAATTTATGGTCTGCATTTTAGCTCAGAAAGAATATGGTATGAAACTATACGACATAATGTGAATCAGGCATCAAGACTAATAGTGGAGGTCAATAATATGAATAAAAGTAGTGACTAATGTGTATAACAACCATGGCAATGCAAGGGGATGTACTAATTTGATTGCCATTTCTAGCACTTAACACTTCCATACTTTCTAGATCGAGCCTACAAGTGAAGTCTTCTTATCATTAACATTGTTGCTTGTTGACAGTAAAAATATTTCTTGTGATTGCATTTAGAAGATCTTTGTGGACAATATGAATCTTTCTTGTGAATGCTTAAGCTTATTACTTTGTTCTTAATGCTTCAACCAGTTGAACAAAATAACTCAACGCATACCTAATCACTATTTGTAGAATCAATTAATACCCCTGGAAGATCTTTGTTGGAGATCAATTAATGCATATCACTCTTTGCATAATCAATTAATCACTCTTTGTGGAGTCAATTAATGAATAGCTAGCTATTGGCCGGTATTGAGTATTTGAACATTGATTGGAACTTCCAACTTGGAATTGCTTAGAATATGATTTTTTTAACATTACATAACCATTATTTATTTTACAAAACTTTGCATGAAAAATGTAATTTATTTTTGTGAAAATAGTGGCGTATTATTAAACATAGTTGTGATTTTAAAGAAAATCTGATTTTGTGTTTTTACTTTGTAGGTTAAGGTTGACATCAGAGTTGAGCATTGGAATTGAGCAAAAGCAAGGAAATTGGAGTTGGAGAATTAAACTTAAACTTGAAATTGATAAAGCATTTTCAAATGCTTAGAGCTTCCATTATGTGGTTTAATTTTCTGTTTTAGACTAACTCTCATCTTTTTGGATTCCAAAAAGAACACTACAAAAGTTTTTGTTTTTGCTACAAAGGGCTTAAAAAGAAATTTAGTTAAACTTACTAGATTTTGTTTGAGGTTAACAATTGAACAAGGCAACTTTCATATCTCATTTTGGTGCTTTAAAAAGAATCAAATAATTGCTTTGTGGATTCAAAATGAACATGTGCTTCTTTATTTTGTAATCAATTACCCAAAGTAATATGATCAAAAGGACGTATGCACTTCTCTCGCACCTCATGACAATCTTGAGAATCAAAAGGCCTTTTGGTGACATTAAGTTGTGTAAGTGATTACTCACACACTTCAATTTGGATCCTAAAATTGAACAAATATTGCGAGTGTGAGTGTAACATATCATGTGTGTTTTCTCTTTGTTTCTAAACAAAGATCGATCAAACTACGGATGTGTCTGCTCACTTTTGTGTTATCTTAGAGGGCCTACCTTGTGGGAAAAATTAATCACCCAAGGGAACGACCCAGCTAGGAACACACTAAAGCCAAGCGACTTCCACTCGAGATATAAGTGTGGGTACTTGAAGAAACACAAGTATCACAAGGATTATTTTGGCGAGAAGGGAAACAATGGTCTCTTGCCACATGGATGGCTCCCCACAAATGAAATGCCTACATTAAAAACCTTGTTTAGAAAAGGCCAAAATCTTTGATCTATTTGTTGGTGCAAGAACAGTCGTTTTGAAGTTGCCACACACTTTTATGACTTTTAGTAGAGATGGAAAGTATGCCATGGGAGATTCATGGGTAATGATGCTTGGATGACGCAAGAAGTGAGTACACTATAAAGGGGAGCCTGTGTGGTCAAGCATCTAACCATCCACTGAAAGTAGGCGTAGCTGGACTTTTCCAAGTGGGGATTCAACAAATACAGTCTTTCATATCCATAGGGTTGTGCATGTTCTTGGAAACAAAATACTTTGCTTGATCATAAACATTGGGAAAAAAAACATTAAACATTGTCATCAAATTTCAAACCCTTTAGGAAGTAAATATCTTTGTCAAAATTCAAGTGTTATTGCTTTCCCTAGGGATTCTATCCCTAGAGGTAACTTCTAAGCATTTGGATTTATATCTCAATTTGCTTGCTAAAGTCAACAATAGGTAAATTTAAATTCCTTTATTTCATTGAAGTTCCACATAATGTACTTTGTGGGATGAGAAGTTAAGACATTAGACATCTAGTTCAAAACCTAATCAAGAAGTGTTTGTGGTAAAAATAAGTCATTAAGCAAAGCTAAGAACAATTGAACCACACACATGTGTCTCAAACGATTTCACGTAAAATAAAAATTTGGAAACCAAAGTCAAAAGCTCTTAGTGCAAAAGCTCATCAAAAGTGTCTCTCAATGCTCTACAAATTTAGACAAAGATTGCTTTTCAACTTTTACATAAGAGCTTCAAGAAACAATCCCAATTTGTACTCATTTTATTATTGTCAGAATCTGAGACTTTTTCAACAATTCGAGCATCTTGTTTAGAGTAAAGTGTGTTCCTCAAAACTGAGGTCTTGTGAAAAGAGAATCTTTTTAGGCACACATAGGATCAAAGTCTACTTTCATCCATATTTCAAACATCAAACCAAAGTCATCTCACCAACAACTCTTGAAAATATTGAAACCATCCCTTCATGCTAGAATTTTTGGCAAATCCATGAATCAAAATCCTTGAACCAAAATCCTTGAATCAAACACCAAATCATCTTGTCTAGCTAGGTATATGTAGATGAATCCTTCTCCATATGCTTAGTTAAACTATCATCAAATCATCTTGTTTGGTTAAGTGTGGGTCGATACATCCTTCTCCTACACTTAGTCAAATTATCATCTTGTGAGCAAGTCTATCCCATAGATAAAATCCAACATCTTGGGATCCATTTGTTCATTATCCAAAAATCAAAACAATCCAAAACCAAATCAAGGTCAAAATAAAAATCCAAAATCCAAGAAAGTCCCAAAAATCTAGCATCTCCCTCAAGATTTTCTAAGAGTTTAAATCATCCATATAATCCACCTTTCTAACATTTCACCATCACACTATTGATCCTTAATCATCCTAGAGATTATATTTTTAAGCCTAAAGTTAGATCAATCTAAATAATTAGAGATTCATCTCCCACATTCTTGAAAATTGATCCCTATTTTATGGTTCAAACTAGATCTCAACACAATAAGAGAATGCAAACCAACAAAGAAACATCAACTTCAAGTGATTTGAGTCAAACCACCACTGAAATAAATCCCCTTGGGTCTAGCAATCTCACGATCAATCTTCCTCCATTTTCACAAGACCATCAAGAGGAAGGTGTCCAAGTGGAGGAAATTACCAACAATGTGCTAGGGATGACATAAGATGAGATCATTGAAATGGTTTAAAATCTCGAAACACACAAAATTGTTGACACCATGATGAAACTCAATCCCTCACAATACATGCTTGAATTAGAAAAACAAGGGGCTAAACTACCTTCCAATTTCGATGTGAGCTCTATAGTGGAACAACCTCTTGGGGCCATGCCCCCAATTTCATCCACACTCCCAATCTCATCCACACCTCCATTCCAAAACATCACCCAAAGCATACCCCAAATTAGGACATCCATTGCTCCAACTCAACATATTGTGAACAAGGGGAGCTCATTTGTTAATGCACTACAAACACATCCCCTTGTGAACAACTAGAATTTGGACACAAACACCATATTGAGTCAATTCATCCCCAAAAATTCATTACACCCATACATTCTGCTCCCCTTATAGGATCCCAATGACCTATCATCTTTTCACGCAACACTGTCATACCCATTAAATATGAAAACCTCTCTCCCCATGACTTCGCAAGGAGGGGGTGGGCTAGTTGGACCAAGGGAATCTTCGATCCCTCTTCATCATCGTCATTTGATCAAGGCAATACACCACCTATCTTCCCACCACTTCCACCTTTACCATTAACATCTGCATCATCCCTTGATTTAGGGTTACCTCCCTTACCACCGCTCAATCAAAATCAAAACAACCCCCCAATCATCAATCAAGTCATCACATCAAACCCCTTAAACATGTCATCGATATCGCAACAACAGATGGGCAATGATTCAAACAACCCAAATAATCATCACCTCATCAACCGCACCCCAAATATCTACAACAGTAGTCTCTCAAGGACCGAACACATCAATTGCACCAAGCATATCAATTGCACCAAACAAATCAATTGCCCCATCCACCACACAAATCCATGTCACCAATACAATTGCACCCCTCATCATGGCAACAAACACCATCCCAAATCCACCACCACCATCACCACCAAGAACAAACATTGCCAATAAATATAACATCATGTTGCAAGCCGCACAAGAAGCCTATCAAAAGAAACTTCAACAATTTCAAGTTGCACAACAAAACCAAAAAATGCAAGTTGCACAACAAGAAAAACAAGCAGCGCAAGCTGCTCAAGCCGCTCAAGCTACACAACAAGCGCAACAAGCACAACAAGCATAGAAGGCTGCTCAAGCTCAAGCCCTATTACAACAAGAAGAAGTCGTGCAAGCTGCACAAATTGCACAAGCTTCCCAATAGGCACAAGCCCAATACCAAGCTTAGCAAGCACAAGAGAAAGCTCAATACTAGACACAACTGCAAGTAGCTTGACAACAAGCATATCAACAAGGCTTACAATAGTATAAGGCACAACAAGAAGCAACATTACTATCTCAACAACAAGCGCTGTTGGCATAGCAACAACAAACATTGTTCGCATAGCAACAACAAGCCCAACAAAAGGTTTTGTTGGTACAACAACAACAACAAGCTCAACAATAGGTATTATTAGCTCAACAACAATAGGACCAACAACAAGTACAATCATACTTGGCTCAAAAAAATGTGCAAGCACCATCCACCAATACACCAACCAATCCACCCATCCCTCCACCAATTGAACCACCATAGAACACCTTCATCCCACCCCCTGATCTGTAAGATGACGGGTATGTGTAGGATCATCGTGGAAAAAACAGGCCCTTAAGTGGTAAAAAATTCAGAAAAATTAGAGTTAGGCAACTTGACATAAAATTTTGAATAAGTTATCTATATTATTTCAAAAATATGTAAGAATAGAATTTGTAGCAAATTGAATGTAGTTTCTAAACTACTAGGTTTATTTAAAAAAAAAAAATCTATTTGGTGAAATTTGAAATTTCAAAACAGTAGTACTTAAGTTTTAGGGAAAAAATAAGAAGTAGGTGTCTGTCTAACCACCCTAATGACAATAAAATGATAATATTTTCTTATAAGATTTTAGATATAAGTAGAGGAATCATGTCCCAATGTGATCCATATTTTTTTGTAATTTTTTTCCAAGTAAATAATTAATTATGATTTTTTTATTAAAACTTTTAAAAAAATAAAAAAACACGTGTCTATCCACCTTAACTTATTCAAAACTTCATGAAATTCATTTCTTTTTTATTAATCCTATAGTATGTGAAGCACAGAATGTGACACATGTTTTGGATTCAAAAAATGTGATACCGTTTGAAAGCTATAAATGTTTTTCAATCAGCCTATCAATTAGGACTTTAGTTGTAATTCAAATAGAAAATAAATAATAATTATTTATTAAATTCAAAGTAAAGCTTAATTTATATTGGTGGAAAGCTGATAATCTCCTTTAAAAACCCTTTTCATTTCATCAATTTTGGGTAAAAAAGAAGTCATCAGCCACATACCCTACAAAAACCCATCATATCACCACTTTTTGGCTCATCATGATCCTACACATACCCTGACATAACAACACAAATCAAGTTTCTCTCACAACAAGTGCTTGATATTCAATAAGGGAAAACCACAAAGACACCCAAATACTTTTGTCCCTATCTGTTTGACAGGAGTCTTGCAATGAAACCATTCCCAAAGGGATTTGAAATCCCCAAATTTGGTAAATACCGTGGGATGGGAAACCCTAAAGATCGCATCAGGGAATTCCAAGTACATTGCATGGAAGTTGCATATGATGATACATATTTGATGTGGCTATTTCCTAGAAGTTTGGCTGGCCACAACACGGAATGGTTCTCTCGCCTTCCCACTAGCATAAAAAAGTTCCAAGAGATAGTAGAAACATTCATAAAAAATTATGCATTCAATATCGGTATGGATGTCAGTCTAGAGGAACTATTAGCTCATAAATAAGGAAAAAATGAATCATTTGCTTCTTTCCTACAACAATGGCGATCCGAGGCCAATAGGAGCAAATAGTTATGCTAGAAGAATAATAAGTTTGCACCATCATCTCCAATCTAGAGGGAACCTTTGCATTTCATCTTAAGGTGCAAGGTATCACCACATATGACCAATTGATCTCCAAGGTGCTTAACATTGAACAAGCCCATATTCCACAAGGAGGGACACCCTCATATTTTGAACAGAAAAACAATCGCCCATCCGCCGGCTATAATAACAAACCTCACACATGGGCAAAAAATAGAAACATTACCAATGATGGTGTTGTCGACGCCAAATTTGTCATCAGTTCTCCTTGAAAAAACACACCAACACCCCAGCAATAACCCAAAAACAACAATCAGAATAATCGACAAGCTAACATTGTGACTCAGCAGCCAAACAATCAAATAGTCAATAATGTGAATGATCAAAGGGGGCCACCCTAGCGAAAAAAAAACTCCCCAAAGAAGTACACAAGCCTTGGGAAATCAGCTGAATCCATCATTAAGAGGTTGGTAGAGGAAAAACTCATCACAATCCCCACCTATGACAAGTATCAAGAGCCCTTGGTGAAACCACTGTGGTACAATGAAAATCACCTTTGTGATTTCCACAAAATCAAGGGACACACAACTGCCAGTTTTATGAGTTTAAAAAACTTAATTCAAGACCTGATTGATGATAAAATCATAAACATGGAACAACCAACGGGAAATTAAAGTCTCAAAATCTACATGAATCTGATGCCCAAACATAACAACAAAGGGGACAATAAAAATGATAAAGGAAAGGGTACCTTCAAAAGCGTGAATCATGTGTATGACCATGTTGTTGTGTCCCTAGATGAGTATTGCACTGTCATC
Organism: Sequoia sempervirens; assembly: GCA_007258455.2. Taxonomy (NCBI): domain Eukaryota; kingdom Viridiplantae; phylum Streptophyta; class Pinopsida; order Cupressales; family Cupressaceae; genus Sequoia; species Sequoia sempervirens. Next base: position 380,123,757 of record VDFB02000003.1, on the reverse strand, counting down.
ACCATCAAAGGAGCCCAAGTTGATTGTGGAGTCACCTCAAGAGGCAGACAAATCACCATCGTAGGGTCATCTTAGCCACCTAGAGCACCCACTTCCAACCCAAGATCCATTCCTAGTGGCTATAATGTTCTTGACCAATTGAAAAGAACCCTAGCTCAGATCCCCATCATGGAGTTAATGAAGATTTCATCTACCCACAAAAAGATCCTTGAAGAAGCATTGGCTTCATCCACCGTCTTCGTAGATCTTGATGCTGAACAATTCCAACCTATGGTCGGAAACATCATTACCCAAAATATTCTTACATTCTCTGATCAAGAATTTCCCACTCAACCATTTCAAAATCATGCACTCCATCTGGAAGTCCTCGTGCATAAGAACAAATCCAAGAGGGTCTTGGTGGATGGAGGTGCAGGTTTAAACATCTGTTCCCTCAAGCTCATAAATAATTTGGGAATCTCAGAGGATTCCATTGAAAAAGGAAAAAGCATCACAATCAGGGCTTACGATGACCAAGAAAGAGTGTCTCGGGGCACTATCCAACTCCCTGTTCAAGTAGGGCCAACAATTATGGAAACCACCTATTAGGTCCTTGACCTTGATTTTCCTTGCAACATTCTCCTAGAGCATTTGTGGATCTGGGCGTTCGTGGATCCATGGGATGCAAGTAGTGGCATCAACCTTCCACCAATGTGTCAAGTTCGCATACCAAGGCCAAGAGGTCACTATCCATGGGGTTCCCGAACCCTTTTCTTACTACAAGAGCCTAGAAGCAAAATATTAAAAAATCCCCCAAGTGCCAAAAAATGATGAAGGCCCATCGACTCCGTACATTGATCCAGCTACTCTTGCCTCCACTTTTGTGCTAGAGACACCTGCCATCCCTGCCATCCCTGCCATCTCTGATATCAAGGTTAAAATCCAGGACAATGGGTGTGGACACTATACAATTCCAAAAAATGCTTTTGTGGTAGGAGAGTTACCACAATCTCCTAGGTCACGAGGATGACCACAATCAAATGACGCTTCCTCATCCCAAACCTTCATAGTAGGCTCTTCCAACTTCAAAAGTTGGGGAGACCTAGGGCAGGAAGTAATAGAAGAGGACCCATCTCATCTCCTGTACCAAGACAATAGACCAACAACCAATCTACCTATGGATGATAGTAGTAAAGGCTTACAAATGATGCTCGACATGGGCTATGACATAAATAGAAAGCTTGGACAAAATGGCAACATTCTTCTACTACCCATCATTCCTGAGACGCGAATGAAAATTATTGGCCTCAGATGTACCCCTCTGAGTATAACCATATGTGGCCAAAATCCCTCGGTTAAGAAAGTCAAAACCCTTAGCAAACGATAGCCGCCCTTCAATTACCCGTATCCACTAGTCTACCTTTAGACAATTCACATTTGACATAATCGATGTCTATAGTAGTAGTGATGAGGAAGATGCCATAACTGACTTACCTATAATTTTCAAGAATTCCTCTCTCCTCATGATTAGTACTGTGTCATTTGATTCAACCAGTCAAACCAGTGATTAGTACTGTGTCATTTGATTCAACCAGCTCATCGATTACAATCAACGAGGACCGCCAATTCTAGACACTTTAAAAAATGTTGAAGTGCTCTCAGAATTCATGGGACTACGGAGCATGGTACCATGTGGAGATCATAAGGTTGGGTTTGATATCATTCTGGAAACACAAGTTTACTACGGGGAGACAATTGAATCCTTTAGTCGCAAAAGTGAAAACTTGAGAATAATCTCAAGGTATTTGATTGAAAATCACACAGTGGCACTCTCTAACCCTAAAAAAGTAAAAATAAAGGACATATCCAATGGTGAAAACCTCTCTGAGGCACCCAAGGATCAAGGATTCAATCTTCCTCTCTGTGCTCTACATCAGGAAAGGTCAATGGTTCTAGCCGAGAAGTGCAACCCAATCAACTTGGGAACAAAGGAAACTCCGCATATCACATTTTGTGCTAAATCATTGATGTCAAAAGAATAGGAGCTTCTAGCAGCTTTCTTAAGGGATAGAAAGGTTAACTTTTCTTGGAGCTATGTTGACATGCTCGAGCTTGATCCAGAGATTGTGGTCCACCATCTAGCAATTTACCTTGAAGCAAAGCCTATCAGGCAAAAGCTTAGAAAAATGAATCCCTAGATAGCCTTGTTGGTTAAAATGGAATTAAAGAAGCTACTTGATGCAGGGTTCATATGACCAATCAACTATCCAGAATGGGTATTAGGGTGATCCCACAATAATGGGTTACAGTTTTTGGCCAAACTTGACATTAAAATTAGGATTTTTCACCAGATATTCACTTTCTTACACCTATACCAGCTAAACCATTAAGAATTTGAAGATGAATCAAACTAGTTATTTGTTAGATCTTTTATATAGATTATAATTATATTTAAAAAAAATTGTGAATCATTTTATGTAATTTTTAATAACTTATTTTTTCTACTAATCAACATTTTTAAAAAGTGATGTTTACTTCAGACTGCATAACTTTTTTTATAAATAGGATACAATTCTAATTTTTAAAATACAAAATTTTCACACCAATATCTAGTGCATGGATATTTTTTCATAATTTTTTGTTGCATAATTTTTTTTAATTAATTTTCCAAGTCAGAGTAATTATAATTTGGACAAAGGTGTAATTTGGCCCGCATAACTTTTTTTGTATTCATTTGAATTAACTTATTCCTTTTTTTTTGGAATAAGGACATCAATACCTAGTGCAAATGTATTTTTTAGAATTTTTTTCTCTATTTTTCTATTTTTTCATATTTGTGAAACAAAGAACTTGATGTTCATTGGAAATCCTACATTCACAAGAAATAAAAAATAAATATAATAATCAAATTAAACATATTTAAAATTATACTTTTTGGGAAGCTTATAATAAGGGCTACATGTTTACAAAACATAAATTTTAAATGAATTCATTTTATCACCCAATAGGTAAATCAAAAGTGGTTGTTTATCAGCATTTTGATAGGTGTAGAGGAGACTCAATTATAGGTATGGTTTAAATATAACAAGGTTCTATCCAAGGGTTTTTTTTATCTAAGGGGGTTTGATCAATCCATCTTTAATTAAAATCATTTAAATGAAACATTTAAAGTCTTAAATCATTGTATTTTCTAAAAATATGTGATTTCAGGAAAAAATTAGGATGTCCCAAAAAGTGTAACCCATTATTGTGGCAGCACCCATCAAATCTGGTTCTTGTTTCAAAGCCTGATGGGGGCATCCGTATATGCACAAATTTTAGAGACCTGAACAAGGCATGTCCCAAAGACGACTTCCCACTTCCCAACATTGATATGATTGTAGATATGACCACGAGACATGAGATACTTTCATTGATGGATGGATTCTTCAGGTATAACTAAATCATGATAGACAAAGAGGATCAAAACAAAACAACTTTTACTTGTCCATGGGGGACATACTATTGGAACATGATGCCGTTTTTCCTAAAGAACACTGGAGCAACATATTAGAGGGCCATGAACTTAATCTTTCATGACATGATCCATAAGATTGTGGAAGATTATGTCAATGCATATTGGAGAAATCCAGAAAGAGATGGGACCACATAGCAACATTGAGTGCCATGTTTGAAAAACTGGAGGAATACAAAGTCTGCCTTAATCCAAAGAAATGTGTCTTCAGAATACAATCAGGGAAGCTGTTGGGATACATTGTGTCCATGAGAGGGATTGAAATAGATCCCACTAAAGTAAAGGAAATCCTTGAGATGGAGGCACCTAAGACATTGAAACAGTTAAGATGCCTACAAGGAAGGCTCCAGTCAATCCGTTGGTTCATATCTTAGCTAGCAGACAAGTCAATCCCATATTCACACCTACTCCACAAGGGGGTAGCATACAAGTGGGATGACAAGTGTGATCAGGCCTTTAACAAAATCAAAGAATATTTGCTCACATCTCCAGTGATTATGCCACCAATCCCAAAGAAGCCTCTAATTCTCTACATATCAACAACAACAACAACTCTCAGTGCTCTCCTAGCTCAACATGATGAAAACAAAATAGAGAGGGCCATCTACTACATCAGATAAAGCATGGTAGGGCATGAGTTAAATTATTCCTTCATCGAAAAAAGCTTGTCTAGCAGTGGTGTTTGCTTCACAGAAGTTCATACACTACATGTTAACACACAAAATCAAGCTCATTGCTAAGATCAACCCACTCAAATACTTGCTTTTCAAAGTGATGCTCATAGGAAGGATGGCCAAGTGGGTCATGATCCTATCGAAATATGACATTGAGTATGTGGAACATAAGGCCATCAAAGGACAAGCTATTGCAAACCAAATGGAAGAAGCATCAATGTGCTCAGAGAATCCACTAATTTTGGAGTTCCCTGATGAATCCATCTTTAACTTGAAAATAGCAAACCACTGAAAGTTGTACTTTAATGGCTCCTACACACAGCATGGATCAGGATCCGAGGTCTTTTTCATCACTCCACAGGGAGACTGCATACCAAGATCCTACAAGTTGGCATTTCCCTACACAAATAATATCACAAAATATGAGGCTCTAACCATAAGACTCAGAATAGTAGTGCAGTGGCATATCATGGATCTCAAGGTTTATGGGGACTCGCAAATAATAATCAATCAAGTGAATGATGAATACTAGACTAAGGATGACAAGCTAAATCCATACAATAAATTGGTGGAAAGTCTTAAGGAATCCTTCATCGAAATTACATTTGAGCAGATACCCAAAGAAAACAATAGAGCAGTAGATGCCATGGCAACAATTGGATCCCTATTGGATATCCCTCGCAATGTCCCAAAGCATGAATTCCTGGTAGAGTAGCTTCTCATGCTTGCATTTAAGGTACCAGAGTTAGAATTTGTGTGTGAAATCATTGGTCCTAGTGATCCTTGGTCTCATGATGTATACACCTACTTGCGAATAGGGGTCCTACCTACTGACTTACCCTCAAGCCTAAAAATAACCTTTGTCAAAAATTCCTCTCATTTTGTTATCCTAGGAGAAACCATTTACCGTAGAAGCATTGAGGGAACCCTATTATGCTGCCTAAATGTTGAAGAAGCCTTGACTACTTTAACCGAGGTGCATAATGGCATATGTGGTTCACACTCAAGCGGTATGACCTTGGCCAAGAAACTGTAGAGGATAGGGTATTATTGGCCTATTATGGAAAGAGAAGCACATAACTATGTCAGAAGATGTCTACAATGTCAACAACATGGGGACCTCATCCATGCTCCAACTCAAGAGCTCCATCCTATTGTCACACCTTGGCCCTTTTCGTAGTGGGGGCTCGATCTCATTGGAAAAATCACCCCTACCTCATCCAGTAGCCACAAGTTTATCATTACTGCCACTGAGTACTTCACAAAGTGGGTGGAAGCCATACCCATGACATACATTACTAGAAAAAAATATCAAAGTTCATCCTAAACTATTTAATATGCCGCTACAGTGTCCCACTAGCCATTATCTCAGATAATGGGACAACATTCAAAAATCAGGATGTCCATGACCTATGCTATAAATTTAAAATCTAGCATTTGTTCTCCACCATGTATTATCCCCAAGGGAATGACGAAGCTAAGGCTACAAACAAGACTATTCTAAAAATCCTCAAGAAAACGGTCAATGAAGCTAGTTGTGATTGGCACCTCCAACTAAATCCTGCCCTCTGGGCCTATTGAACCAACATTCGCACACCAACGAGTGCCACCCCCTTTTCCCTGGTCTATGGATCATAAGAAATATTACCCATCGAGATCAAGCTCCCATCACTAAGAATATCACTACAGAATCTCATCACAAATGAGGAATACCGAGTATCAAGACTGAACGAGCTGGATCTGCTAGATGAATGATGAATGGAGGCATTGAACCACTTGCAAGTGTATCAGAACCAACTCAAATGAAACTATAACAAGAAGATCAGGAGTCAGACATTCCAGGTAGGAGAACTTGTGCGAAAAGAGTACCAGAAGAATATCCCAAATCCAAACGACAAAGGCAAATTTGAACCCAAATGGCTGGGACCATTCGTCATCACAGCTGGGTATAAGTCAGGGGCATATCAATTATCAACACCCAAAGGGGAACCCCTGCAGGAGCCCATGAACAACTCCCATCTCAAAAAAATTTATGCCTAAAATTGCAAGGTATAGAACCAAAAAATAAAAAAATTAGAAAATGTCCTAAAAAAATGGTCACTCTGATGAAAAATGGTAAACAAGCATCTTGGTGACAACAAAAAAATAAAAAAAGAAAAAAATCCAAAAAAATAAAAAAAAGATTAATAGTAAAGATAAAAATGATCGTCCTCTAGTGAAAACCACTTCGGTGGCGCTTTGGGCAAGTACCTTGGTGAAAACCTAGCAAATCTAGGCACCTTGTGTAAATAAGCACTTTCCATTTACCAGGATCTTCACAACTCGTTTTGTATGCTTCCATCATCCATCACATTCCATATCCCCATCCATCATCCGTTTGACATCTGCATCATAGCTTGGTCCTGTGTTCATGTCATGATCCCTCCTAGTACTACTCAACCCATTCTCAAGGTCAGTTTGTCCTGCCTAGATTAGAGTAGTCCTTTGTTTCACGCTAGGGGAATGTTCTCATCAGATTGGATTTGTGTATATTCTTGAAGTCCCTAAATCAAAAAATCCAAAAACATCAGAAAATAAAAAAACCAAAAAACATTTGAAAATCAGAAAATCCCAAAACATTCAAAACATATCAAAATCCCAAAATAGGTCAAAAAGTCAAGAAAGTCAAAAATAGAGTCATCTTGTCGAACTACGGGTCTTTGAGCCTTGAACGTAGGCAAGGTTGACCTTTGATCATCCCCTGAGACACTTAGGTTAGTCCTTTAGGAGTCTGTCATAATAAACTAGAAATCCATTTGTTTATTTCTCATCAAATAATTGAATATGTGTTTATTTGAACTACGTGGTCTTTGCATGTATAACGTAGGTAAGGCTAATCTGGTTGATCAGCCCTTGAGGCCCCTAGGATATATATTTAGGTTAGTCTCTTGGTCAAAATCTCAAAAAACTCCAAAACATTTGAAAATAAAAAATCAAAACATTTGTAAAATATTGAAAATACCAAAAATAGCCTCAAAACATTTCAAAAACATAAAAAAACATCCAAAAATTTGAAAAATCCATTTATCTCATCTCTCTTTCACCTGCAATAAACATCACTCACAATAAAACAAATCATCATCCTCAACCTTTGGTAAAACAGTTGGAAACAAGTCTAGCAAGTTAAGAGTGAAAACTCAAATGACAAAGTCTCGAGTCTAGGTTAGTAAGTAAACAAGTTGATCAACTCTTTGTATTGATAACCTATATCCAATCAAACTCAAATCATCATTTGATAACATCATATCCTAGGATGTATCCTTCCTACAATGGGCATTATTTATTGAAAAGAACACTTTGAATCAACGAAACGACATGCCGCCATCCACTAACATGTCCTAGGATGTATCCTTCCTACAATGGGCATTATCTATTGGAAATCGTTTTGGTTCTTATCCTTAAAAACAAATTTCCTTTTGGTTAGCGGTATTGAAGAACATTAGCTTGTTTGTTTACTTTATCTTTGTATTTTGACTTATCTCTTTGCACTCATTTTGATGACCTCTCAATAATGTCCAAGCAAAAGGATTTAGAGAGATATGAATGGGGCAACGATCATTATCTTTTCATCTACTATGCTTTTTGGATATTCTTGTAATATAACCTTGATCATACGTGCTTTGTTTGGGTGTAGGGAGGATGTTTTAGGTATCTTGTTGACCACATAAGAAGGCTTTCCTTCCTATGTTTTGGTCCAAGATGTTTGGAATATCTAAACTGCATTTTAAATAAGGTTTTGTATGCCAGGTGTGAACAAGGATACTCCTATCTGATTGTCGAGTCAAAGTCCATCACACTAGGTGCAACGCCATCCTGGTTCTTTATACCTTGATGCATCACATCTATGCATGTTATCAAACACAAGGTAAGTAGCCCTTTTAAATTCCTAATTCCTGATAAAAAAAATAATCATTCCTCTCTCATCATCATCTTTAATAAAGTTGGCTTGTTGAATCCTCTTGTCACCATCTCATTTCTTCTTTTCTGCACTAACATCATGCCATGACAATTAATCATCATCGCCAATGCATCCATCCTGCATCCACAAACCATCAACATATTGCACATCATATCATATCATATTGATCATCATCATAATATAGATTTGTTAGTCTAAGAATCTCCTAAATCATACATTTGCATAAAACATCCATTGCATAATCATATAGGCATCATCACATCATCCATCTCAAATGCAGTACATCATCATTTTAAGTTGTTTACAATAATATAGATTGGTTATTCTAAGCATCTTGAAACTATCTCATTTGCATCATTATCATAGCCATCTATACGTCCATCTTGAACCTCTTTGTCACGAGATTGACCTTCAAATCAAACTTTTCGCTCGATCTCCCGAGGGGGCAATGTACCAGTAGGCTTCTTTCCAGCTGGGGCATTCGAAAAAATTAGAATTTTTTTGAAATTTGACTGCACAACAAGATTATTCTTTGAACCAATGCAACAGGTACATTGCTTCAAAGAGGGGAAAAATATAGACATGCAAAATTGACATCATGCATCTAATGTTCCTCGTATTTAATTAGATCTCTAATGTTCATCTTTTAATTAAATAAATCAATTTTATTTAATTAAATCATAAATCAATCCTAAATTCCCCCTTTAATTAAATAAATCAATCTTATTTAATTAACCTCTAAGGTTCTTCATTTAATTAAATAAATCAAATTTATTTAATCACTAACATCATCCTCTTTGATTAAATAAATCAAATCTTTATTTAATTAAATCTAAAATCATTTTCTTCTCATTTTGATTTATTTTAATCCTAAAATCTAAGTCAAAAGTCAAAATCACCTAATCTTCACTTAAATTAATAAAACCATGATTAATGCTAATCTAATCCCCCATCACATCCTCTAGCTTTTGCCACTTGCACATGTAAATACATTTAATTAATTTATTAAATCCCTATTTTCTCTCAGCATGGCATAAAAAGAGAATATTCTTCCAAATTTGAAAATCCCTCCAAAAGGGATGTGCCCTTCCAACAAAGCATTTAACTCCTCTCCTAAATGTCTCCCACTTGGCATTTAAGACCCTTTCTTCTCCCTCCAATAAGCCAACTTTCAAATTTGAGAAGCCAACTAATGTCATTTATTGGCACATTTGTCAAAATGTGCTCAAGCTTTATCCTCTCACATCTTGACAAGTGGCATCTTGTCATTAGCTCAAGATTAGTCCCACATTCATCCATTTTTCCTCTCCTCTCAATCTCACCTATAAATAAGAGGCTTTTCTCCTCATCTTGGAGGTATAAGTTATCCACAATCATCCACACTCTCATGCATAAGTCCATTATTTTCATAGCATAGCATCTTCATCATTTGGCTTGTCAAAGGATTGGGAAAGGGCCACTTTTCATATAAAAGTGGCACCAATCCACTATGGAATAGGTATTCACTATGTTTTTTCATGCTTCCAATTGATTTATTTTGTTTATGAAGCATATTGGATTATTTCATAGAGATGTTGAATGCTTGCTTTGTTTTAAAATACTAACCTTGCTAATAGTTGTATGTTGGAGTTCTTTTAAGACATATGCATATTTCACCATCTACATTATGTAATAGAACTTGGCTTGTCAATTCAAAATTAAAGCTACATTATTTGCGACTAAATATTGTAGACAAAATAGGGAAATTATCTTAAGAATCACAGACAATGTCGAAGATGTCCTCGACGATGATGATGTGACCATAGTTTTTTTTTCTATGGCACTACAGAGCTTTGGAATTACGTGGGTTGGAAGTGGTGGAGTTAGTGTCCTCGATACATGGAGGTTGAGTGGTAAGTGTTTGCTCATGTGAAGGTTAATGCATTATGGCATTGGTGTACAATGGGGTCAGACAAAGTAAATGCGGGCGGACAAAGTAAATGGAATATTGAATGTTATAGCCTGCAAAGTGTACTTTGATTAAGTTGCATTGTCAAAACAGCCATTGTGGTGTTGGTTATATATATATATATATTTACACACACACACACATATATATATATGTATATATGCATAAATATATGTATCTATGTTATACTAATAGTTATGTTACAATTTCCCTATTTCTCTATAATATTGAATGCTAGATAATGCACCTCATGTTATACAATTACTCTATTTGCTAGCAGACTAAAAACAATGTGGGCACCATATTAAAATAAAAAACATGGGAGCTCAATGAATGCAGGAATATATATATACAAACACATGAATAAATTACGTTGATATTTGGAAAATAAGTCTTAGATAAGATGCAGCCACACCTTGTGGCGACAACTGGATGTAGTATGAACAAAAGAAAAGAAGATCACCTCTCTACCCTGCCATATCAAGTCATCCAGGCTCATGGGCTGTCACCAAACTCTCGAGAAAGAACATATAAACTTAGAATTTTCTTTGGTTGAAAGCAATGTTATACATTTTTAAAAATATATATAGTTGTATTATTTATGAAAAACAATTTGACATGTAGTCGTGAAATAAGAGATGACACCATATTAAAATAAAAAGCATGGGAACTCAATGAATGAGAGAATATATGTTCATATCTGCAAAAAAAATTCTTAGATAAGATGTAGGCATACCTTCTAGGTTGAACTAGATGTAGTATGAACAAAAGAAAAGAAGGCCTACTTTCCACCCTGCCATATTGGGTGATGTAGGCTCATGGCCTATCACCAAACCCCCAAGCAAGAACATACAATACCCACCACTATGATCGATGGTGAAGCCGATGTTTAGGCACCTAAGTTTGTTGTTTCTGTATATTTGATTGTGTTTGAGTTTTTTCATCCAAAAATAGAAGCACAATCAAATATCCAGAAATAGAAAATCTTAAGCATTATAGATTGTGGAAATCTCATAGCATTAACCTGAGAATTTTCTTTAGTTGAAATTAGTGCTATACATTTTTAAAAATATATATACTTCTACTATTTATGATATAATTTGACATGTAGTCATGAAATAAGAGATGAAATAAAGGACATATAGCCTTACCTTCTATATCAATAGAACATAGTTGCAACTTGTACACGATGCCAAACATGTGATCACAAAGCTATTTATTATTGTAGAGATGTGTAGTTACAATTCAAAATGTTTGCAATCTAAAATGGTTTCAATTAGATATAGTTAGTCACAAGGAAAATTTGAACTTTAGTGCAATGAACATGTGTAATTGGCAGACAATATCTAAATTAGGAAATATAAACAGGTGTATAGTTTATAACATCTGCAATAGAAGAGATCACATAAACAAGATGTAGGTATACATCATGCAAAGAGTAGGACAAGCTCAATGAATGTATGAATATATATATATGCAAACATAGGAATAAATTACGTTCATATTTGCAAAACAAAAACCTTAGCATCCCATAGTGAACATTAATAAGCCAACACACAATAAATAGAACTTAAAAACATGGAGAACAAAAGAGGTGAACTACAATAATCAATAGTTTGTTATGAGCTAGTGGATATTGATACAACACATGCAATCTATGTAATAGTTGGCTTGTCAGTTCAAAATTTAAACTACATTATTTGCCACTGAATATTGTAGAAAAAATGAGTTGTAAAAGAACTATTGTTTTTAAGTTTCAAAATCTTGGAATTTTGTAGATTGGTATAAAGTACAAACATGAAATTTACCTATACCTTTGCATTGCTTTCAATTTGTTTTGCTCCGTGTATGTGTTATTTGGTTTGGATGCAACATGTTATATATCTTCTATCAATTTGTTTCATGATATTCTTTTTTCATCATCTGTTTCAAGTTCGTGGTAGCACATTGTTCTTCATGATATTGTTCTTTTCAGTGCCCCGTAACAAACTATTCATAATTGTAGTTTCCTCTCCTATACTCCACATTTTAAAGTTGTATTTAATGTGGTCTTTTTTCTATAATATTTAGTAGCAAATTAGTCTTATTCTAATACCTCTTATACAATTCTCTATTTGTCTTCAATATTTACCACCAAAGGACTTAGCTTGAATCTTGTATCAATGTCTTTCAAATTTTGTTAGCTGTTTATAAATTTAAAGAGATGGGCAAGGTTTTCTTTACATAAAAACATTTAGAATCACATCATATAATTGTTGTCATAACTTAAATAAAATAGGTATCATCATAAAGAACAAGGTTTAAATAGTTCAATTAGGAAGCTGAAAACATAGCTCTACAAGCATGGAGAAATGTAGCCAGCAGAATACAATATGTTGTGGATATGTAGGAGCCAATGTATGTCATTGATAGGGAAAACCACAAAACTCATGCTCGTTCTCTTCCCTTCCATATGGACATCATGAAGCTTCATGGGCTCTAGTCAAACCCCTGAGCAAGAAAAGTATGCAAGACCCATAAAAAATTCAATGGAGCCATATCATATATCACACAATGGAAAAACAAGGGAAATTTTGTTATTTCCATGTATGATGTCTTATATTGCACTTTTTTTTTCCATGTAACAACTTTAAAAAGATGAATATGTTGATAAAGAGCTGCCTAAAATAGATGTATACACAACATGTAATTGACATGAAGACCATGTGGGAAATCTGACGTATGCACACCAAAGCACTCTTGAGCTGTAGAACATGCAGTCAGAAATGTTATAAAATCCATGGAAAACAACATAACTTATAATTTCTTGGAAAATTACCTCAATTTTAAACTCATCACAAATGCCACAATTTTTCTAACATTTCCTACACCCTCTATAGGCCAAAATAACTGCTTTTGTTTTTTCATCCCTATGATTTTAAGTGAAATATCCACTTCACAAATATTTATCCAATGAACTGCATATCCCATGACTACAATTATACAAATTTCCACCTTGAAAAGTAACATGCTTATCAACAAAGAATAAAATTAATATATACATATCTAGCCAAACCCCTAAGCAAGAAAAGTATGCAAGGTCCATCAAAAATTTAATGGAGCCATATCATATATCACACAATGGCGAAGTAGGGAAAATTTTACTATTTCTATATATGGTTTCTTATATTGCACTTTTTTTTTCATGTAACAACTTTAAAAAGATGCATATGTTGATAAAGCGCTGCCTATAGCTAATGTTCACCATAAGCTGAAAAGATAATTGTAGAGTCATGGTAAAGTGTAATATGTAGAATAGACTCTATTTATTCTACTCTAGTGCATGTAAGCATTCATCCACATGCATGTATATAATATATTGCACAATTATGAAGTTTCCAAAAAAAACTGTGTTCTCATAGATGATTTCCGTTTTTGTAATGTTTTTTTTTGCTGCAATAACTTTAAGGAAAAGAGAATGCAAATAAAACCAATTGAAAAGGTGGGAAGAACACATAAGAATATGTGCAAGAAAAGCATCAGGGACAAATAAGGAAACTTAGGGTATATAGGCATGAAAAATGGAAAATTCAATAGAGATGTAGAATTTTAAACTTATTATTCAAATGTAACATTTTTTTTTTGAATGTTTCTACACTATGTGCATGCATAGTTTAATACACTGCAATGTCCAAAACATGTTACTGACTTATAAAATTTTTGGTATATATACATATACATATGTATATGTACATATTCATACATATACATATACATACACATATACACATACATACAGTTTTTGTCCTTTATTTATTGTTTGCAGTTATCTCTATGCATCTTTTCCATTATATCGTTTACCATAGGAGAAATTGCAGTTAAATCTACAAATATTTGACCAATGAACTACATAACCCATGATTATAATCGACCAAATTTCTATGTCCAAAAACAACACACTCACCAGGGAAAAATAGTTTCATGTTTATCAATTACATGGAATGAGCTTGATGCACAGAGGCTTCATGAAACATTTCACACTCTTGACACCCTACTCCTTAATCAAATGAATTGTTTCATAAAGCCTCTGTGTATCAAGCTCATTCCTCCTGTCATGAAGCTCGGAATAAACATATCAATTTTTAATGAATTACTTCATAGTGTAATTGAAGACTTAGTCAAACCATTTTTTATCAAAAACAAATAAATAAACCCAATGAAGAGAAGAGTTTGGTAACACAATACAGTTTTCTTAGATTCTTGGAATAAATGAATAAATCTATTGAAGAAAAAATATATGGTGTTAAATGCCAAAACACAAAGTAGGGATTTGTGTACACATGAATCTATGCAAGAACAAATATATGGTGTTTATTGTTCTAGTTATCTTTGTGCATCTTTATCGTTACACCCATTAACATAGGAGCAATTGCATATTAACATAAGAGTGATTGCATATATATGTATATGCATAGGGTTAGTGTGAAAGCATAAACATATTGGAGATAAAATTAGTGTTGTTGTTAAGTATTATTCTTTCCAATATCTCTTTTATCTGTTCAATTTATCTATTTCAAGTTTTCATTGGTATTTTTTCCAGCCCAATCGTGAATGGGATTTTTTGTGGAATAAATCCTTTACAATTTCTCTATTTCTCTATTATTGTTGCATTGTGAAAGGAGCCACAACATTGTTGGTCTATATATATGCATATATATTTCTGCCTCAGGTATTGGTCACATTTCTTTTATCAAATCCAGTGCGAATGAAGAACCTAGTCCTAGTGAAGAAATTATTGTTACACCTTGTTTAGATACTGATAGAGTTTCAGTTTGGAGCATATTCAAGCACACCTAAAGTTCTATCAGTATGTTGACAAGGTGTAACATCAATTTCTTCACTTGCACTGGGGTCTTCATTTGAACTACATTCTTCACTTTGAATGTTGTTTGTAACTAATTTCACATACAAACACGTCCACATATAAAAAAATTTAGGGAAAGATTCCAAATCATAGCAAAACATTTAAGAATCACAGGAAAATGACACATGATCAGAAACCCCAAAATTTCACAATTTGAAAAATTGAAAAAAATCCTTTTTACAAGAACAATAGAATAATTTGCTATAAGACGCTGCAAACATATGAGGGAAAAAGAGTATCATGAAACATATTCATACAAGATAAGCAATCTATGTAACAATTGCCTTGTCAAATCTAAATTCAAGTTGCATTACGTGGCACTCAGTATTATAGACAAATAGAGAAATTGTAAAACAACTATTAGTTAAACATACATTCATATACATATACATATACACATATAGGAATATATATACACATGTATATATATCTATATTACATATATATATGTGTGTGTGTGTGTGTATATATATATATATTGAAGACAAACAACACAACAATGGCTCTTCCGAGAACGCCACTCAATCAATATATTTTCTGGCACATTTCAAACTATACTTTCCCACACTGCAAGACCCATGTAAAATGGCTTATAGATTATAGAGAACAACAATTTTAACATAAACAATAAAGAAATCATTTATGAAAAACACCTATGTAAAAATACTTACAGATTGTGGAGAACAAGAGTTTTAAAAGCCTCCAACCTACTATGAAATTGAACACGGAGTTGAAGGCGATGATTTTTACAATAGTCTACTATGAAACCAACACCACAATGGCTATTTCAATAATACAACTTAAAAAAAGTATTTTTCCCACACTACAACACTCAATATTGCATTTACTTCGTCCACCCCCATCATACAACAATGATATAATGAATTAACACCCCTGCAATATATATATATATATATATATATATATATATATATATATATATATATATATATATATATATTCTTGTTGCTTTTTCAAATGAGCCACAGTGGTCTTTTTCTGTATATATGGATATATATATCTCCCTATATGTATATTTTGAAATATGGATCAGGAAATTGAATACATATATATATGTGTATATGTATATATGTATCTACTAGGGAATTCAATACAATTTTGCATTTTGTCTATAATATTCAATGCCCAATAAGTGTTAAAAATGATAGATGTTTGAAACCCCACATTAAATAGAACTTTAAAATATGGAAAATAGAAGAGAAAGACTACGACAATAAAGAGTTTTCTAAAAGAGCTATTAGAATAACACTTAACAACTTTCATACTAACCCTCTGCATATACATGCAATAAATACTATGTTAGTCTGTATCAGCGTGGACATAAAAATAGTTTCCTAGCTTTTAAGTGTTATTCTAACAACTCTTTTATCTATTCAACTTTATAGTTTTAGCTGATAGGCTATTTGTTTGAAGTTTCCATTGGGATTTTCAACAACGAACCTTGAATAGGATTTTTCATCATGGAAATACCGCCAAATATGCATAAAGATAACTACAAACAATAAATGGAATGAGAAAAAATTACTAATCGTAACCATATTTTTTGACTAAAGAAAGAATATTTAGCTACAATAAATCCATCCATACAAAGCCATAATCTCTTTGAAGTCTCCAAAATGGGTATAATGACAAAGATAGAAACATATAACAAGGAACGATAAGTAGAGATCAAAACACATGAACAATAAATTAATCATTTATGCAAAATACCCATGTAAAACAAATTACAGGTGCCGAAGCACAATAACTACAAAAAATAAACAAAACCCAAAAAATCACTAACCCTAACCATATTTTTTGGCGAAAGAAACAAGAATCCGTCCATACAGAGCCATAATCTCTTTGAAGTCTCCAAAATGGGTATAACGGAAAAGATGCAAACATATAACAAGGAACAATAAGCAGAGAGAAAAATACACAAACAATATATTAATCATTTACACAAAATACCCATGTAAAACAGCTTACAAATTCTAGAGCACAATAGTCTTAAAACCCTCCAATCTACTATCAAAACAAGCCAAAGTCAATTATTTTTATAGTAGTCTAGTATCAAACTAACACCACAATGGAAATGCAACTTAATCAAAATACTTTCTCGCACATTTCACAACACATCAGTGTTAAAACCCTATAACCTACTATCCATCCATACAAAGCCATAATCTCTTTGAAGTCTCCAAAATGGGTATAACGGCAAAGATGCAAACATATAACAAGGAACAATAAGCAGAGAGAAAAAGACATGAACAATATATTAATCATTTATGAAAAATACCCATGTAAAACAACTTACAAATTCTAGAGCACAACAGTGTTAAAACCCTCCAATATGCTATCAAATCGAGTTGAAGACGATGATTTTTACAGTAGTTTGCTATCAAACCAACACCACAATGGCAATGCAACTTAATCAATATTCTTTCTCACACATTTCAAAACACATCAATGTTAAAACCCTCAAACCTACTATCAAAATGAACAATGAGTAGAGAACGAAAGACATGAACAATAAATTAATCATTTATGCAAAATACCCATTTAAAATGACTTACATATTCTATAGTACAAAAGTGTTAAAACCCTCCAATTTGGTAAAAAACAAATCCAAAGGCAACAATTTTAACAATAGTCTACTATCAAACCAACACCACAATGGCTCTTTCGACAATACAGCTTAATCAAAGTATACCTTCCCACACTGCAACATTCAATATTACATTCACTTCAGCTATCGCCATCGTACAACAATGACAAGATGCATTAACCCTCGCACGAGCAAACACTTACGTTTCACCTTCCACATACCAAGGACACCAACTCCACCACCGCCAACCCATGTAAATATGAAGCTCCACGTGCCACAAAAGAACCCGATCAAGTCACTGTCGGTTGGGACATCTCCAATGTCGACAAATCCATTTCACGGCTGGGCTAACAAAAATCCTGATGGAAACTTCAAACAAAATAGCCTATCGGATAATTATGTTAAAAATAGTTTAATTGATTATTATTAAATATATTTATTAATCATATATGGAAAAATAATTTTAAAAAATTTATAAATAAAATTATTTAATATAAATATTAAATAAATTAATTAACAAAAATTTGATTAACTATAAAATTAGAAATTTTATTACAATATACATTTGATTTGTGCTTAAAAGAAAATTAATGGAAGCCATACACATTAAGGGAGAATATTATAAAAAATATTGTTTTCCACTTAGCAGTGTAAGACATAAAGAAGTAGAGTAGAATAAAGTGGTAAATGTTTCAAAATGTCCATTTATGGTAAACTTGGTAAAAATGACATATTTCTTTTTTTTTTAATTTTTTGTTAGCATTATTTATTATTGCTAATAATTAATTATAATTCAAACACAACATATGCTTATTTAAAAATTAAAATTATAAAATAATTATTAAGTAAATAAAAGTAAATTAAATTATTTTTTAAGTAAATAAAATAACTTTTCAATAATTTTATCTTTAAATCTTAAAAAAAAATTATGAGAGTAGTGATGAGGGTGATGATGAGGGCAGTGGAAAACTCATCACAAACCATAAACAAAGGTGGCAGATGCAGAGGCTACTATGCAGGTACTGATTGTGGCAATGGAGTGGGCACTATGGATGGTGACGATGATGATGGACCTGAATGGGCTCTTTTTTCCTGGCGACTAAGCTTGGAGGTGCTTCACACGTTCCTAGTTTGGCTCTACCTTGTTCTAGCTTTGCTCCTTTTCCTTGCAACGATGGCTCTGAGGGCTGGAATCTTGGGGTTTCTAAGATGAGGAGAATAAATCTCTCCTAGATATCCTTCTTGAGGCTCACCATAAATCTGTTCCCTCTGTGCAGGGTGCTTTGCTTCCTGATGCGACAAAGGATTCAATCTTGGCCATGTGGTTAGAGGCTCAACATGAGTTGTTCATGTCATTAATCCTTCTTTACTTCTTGTGTGTCAAAAAAATGACTTTGGGAGCTCTTTGAAAAGGGATTTTCTTCTGCCTCGTTAGAAGGTTTCTTCCCTTTTTGTTGATAGTTGCTTTGTTGTTGTGTCTCCTCCTATGGTTGTTATTGGGTCCCCTCCTAGGGGGTGGCTCCATATACACATGAGCTTTCTTCTGATCTTGAGCAGCATGCATGTGGGTTGGCAATTTCTTCCCCTGTGGGTTGGTGATTGATAATGCTACAAGAAATAAAACATGTTTTTTGTATGTCAGATTTAGGATTTGTGTTGAGTTTGGTAAGAAGTTTCCCAACACTATCAATTTGAGCTCCAGGCTTGTGGTTTGGAATCAAACTTTGCATTACGATTTTTCATAGCAGTACCATCTCCATAGTGATGGACCCTTCTCCTTGTTGTGCCATGTTGCTCATGATAAGATGCATTCCAATGTGCATGCCTTGTTTGAAGGCTCCTCTTTTATTGAGGGAAAGATAATGGATCCTGAGCAAGGTCCCTTTGTTAATGAAGGTGTTTTGGATAAGTGCAACCTTGATGCTGAGATTGGTATCCCTTCATATAAGACTCCCTTGAATGGTCTAGGGTTCTATGCATTGCCTCTCCTTTGAAGGATTTGTTGAAGTTTGGTTTTAAACCACCTTGATGGCCCTATTTTGGGATTTTTCCATCTCAAGCATGTTTTGGGATGGTCTTTTATTGCTGCATTTTCTTTTCTCTGCAACTAGTATGTTATCGGTTCCATGCTCTGGTCAAAATTTTGGGTCGTTTGTGTTAGAATTGGCTATGGATTCCAAGACCTAGAGGCCAAATGGAAAGCACAAAAAGAGAGATGAATATGACAAGAATAAATTGTATTGAATGTCAATGATATGAGATGATTCTTATTGTTTATAATGAGAGAAACCCCTTGGTTATATAGCCAAGGTGAGAACATAGAAGGGCATAAGATTATGACAAGTGTCATAATCTTATGACATGAGACAACTAGGAAAACCTATCACTCCACCTAAGGTGGAGAGATAATAACATGATGTGTCCACAAAAGGTGGAAGTGATAAAGTAATGACATGCCAAGTCCACCAAAAGTGAAAATTCTCCAACAACCTCCTATGACAGTTTGTGGTCCTTTCCTACCTCACTTCTTGTGAGTCTTTCTTTTTGTGGTCTCTCTTTATGTGAGCCACCTCTCTTCTGCCTCGATGGTTGATTTTGTAATGGGTATTGGCCCTTCCAATCTTAATCTAATAAAAAAAATTCAATAATTTTAGAGTAAAAAAAAAAGAATTTCAATTCAAAGTATATGTAGGATGCTTTAAAATGTAATGCAATATAATGTCAGTTATTTATTAGTTTCTACCATGGAACTATAGGAGAGGGGAAACTTTTAACTAGTTAGTGATTAACTATTTTAATTTAAGTCAATCAAATTATTTACTTTCTTTTAATAAAATCTATTAAAATGTTTTAGTTTATGTATATGAGCATTTTTTATGTCAAGTAATTAAAAAATTATTTTTTCTCCATTATGATTGGCCATGTTTGTAGTGGTACAAAATGTTGGAAGAGATTAGGAGGATGTATAATAAAGTTATTTCCAATGACACGTAGATAACTTATTTACAAATTTTTCAACCTACAATAAAAGTTGTTTTACATTTTGCATGCATATTAACCTAGGAAGGTCTGACTTTTTTTCCCAAGTCACTTGATCATGTTTTGGGGTGCTTTTTTTGTAGTAGTGTCTTATGAGCCTTAAGAGCCAAAAATGAAAAATTTGTATTAATTTTGATGAATTGGAAACATCGACACATCAAGGTAGAAATTTAAATACTAGGGAAGGTCTCACTTTGTTCTCTAAGTCACCCGATCGTTCTGGGGTGCTCTTTTCATGGTAGTGTCTTAAGAGCCTTAAGAGAAAAATATGCAAAAATTATGAAATTTATAGTAATTTTGATGAATGGGAAATGTGGACACATCGAGGTAGGTAGTTAAATACTAGGGAAGGTCTAACTTTGTTGCCAAAATCACCTAATTTTTTTGGGGTGCTCTTTTCAAGGTAGTGTCTTAAGAGCCTTAAGAGAAAAAATGCAAAATTTATAAAATTTATAGTAATTTTGATGAATGAGAAATGTGAACAAGTCAAGGTAGGAAAGTAAATACTAGGGAAGGTCTAACTTCATTTCCCAAATCACCTGATCATTTTGGGGTGCTCTTTTTGGGGTAGTCTCTTAAGAACCCTAAAAGCAAAAAATTGTCAAACTTTGATAAAGTCGTTCCGAGAGCTCGTGGAACATATGAATGCTTTGTCTGCACCTATAGATGGATATAAAATCCATTCAATCCAAGATCTCTTTGTTTGGGTTAACTCAACACCATTTGTGTGTTCCAATGTCAAATGCATTCTTGCAAAAGTTGTTAGTGAAATCAGTGCAAAAATGGAAAGAAGCATTTTTTTGTTTTGTGCTTAATGGAGTGAAACCAACTATACCAAAATTTCAAGGTGGGAAATCCAACACTATGAAAGGCCTCCTTTCTTCTCCCAGGCACCCTCATGATTTCAAAGTGCACTAATCTAGGGTAGTCTTGAAAGTGTTCTAAGAGCAAAAAGTGTTGTAAGAGAAAATAATGCAAAATTGTCAAGTTTTGGGTTATTTTGATGAATGGGTAGCATGGAAATGTTGAGATAGGCAGGTAAATACTAGGGAAAGTTTGAATTTTTTTCCCAAGTCATCTGATCATTCCGGGGTGCTCTATCCAGGGTAGTGTCTTAAGAGCCTTAAGAGAAAAAAATAGAAAATTTGCAAGATTTATAGTAATTTTGACAAGTGGGCAATGTGGAAATGTCAAGGTAGGAAAGTAAATACTAGGGAAGTTATAAATTCATGTTTCAAGTCACCCAATCATTTTGGGGTGCTCTTTTTGGGGTAGTGTCTTAAGAGCCTTAAGAGAAAAAAATGCAAAATTTGTAAAATTTATAGTAATTTTGACAAATGGGAAATGTGGACACATCAAGGTAGGAAGGTAAATACTAGGGAAGGTCTGAATTTGTTGCTCAAGTAACCTAATCATTCTAGGGTGCTCTTTCTAGGGTAGTTTCTTAAGAGACTTAAGAGCAAAACATTAAAAATTTGTGAAATTTATAATAATTTTGATGAATGGGAAGCATGGACACATTGAGGTAGGTAGTTAAATACTAGGGAAGGTCTGACTTCATTTCCCAAGTCACCTGATCATTTTGGGGTGCTCTTTTTGGGGTAGTGTCTTAAGAGCCTTAAGAGCAAAAACTGCAAAATTTGTAAACTTTAGAGTAATTTTGATGAATGGGAAACATGGACACATTGAGGTAGGCAGGTAAATACTAGGGAGGTCTAACTTCATTGCCCAAATATCCCAATCATTTTGGGGTTCTCTTTTTGAGGTAGTCTCTTAAGAGCCTTAAAAGCCAAAAATTGTCAAACTTTGACAAAGTCGTTTTGAGAGCTCATGGCACATAGGAATTCTTTTTTTGCACCTAAAAGTGGATATTGAATCCCCTCAAACCAACCTCTCATTTTGGTTACACCTCCCCCTACAAAGTGCTCACCCATGCCTGTAAAATTTCTCGCTCCTCCTACAAATTGTCTCGCTTGGTTGTCATAGAAGTTAGGTCATCTTGGGCCTATTGGATTTAACCCTCTAACGTTGATACCCAACTCTCTACTACCACTAATTAAGCCTGAAATTTTTGTCCCTCACCTCTGGTCGACTTTAGTGGTGTTAAATCCTCAAGCGATGGCATGTTGGGGGATCTCTTCATCTCCATCTTTGCATCCACCTCCATCCAATCCTCCTCTCCATCCCTCCACTCCTCCTCCCCTCCCCCTTTCTCTTCATTTCTCGACACCATAACCTCTTCCATGATGATGTCCTCCCCTCCCAACATTGGCTTGAACTGATCCTCCATCACCTACTCCTTCTATCCTCCTCTATAGCCACCTTCATCCTCCCCACCATCACATATCCTCGTGTTGATACTATAGGTGTGTGTCTATGTCTCTCTCACCAAGCTATGTACCTTTTCATGGCCCCAAGGTCATCCCACATCATTTCCTCTACCCTCCTATATGAATGAGTGACCACCCAAGGGGTTATTTGTGGCCCCCTTTTCCCTATCTCCCTAGACAACTGAGCAAACTTGTGGGGTCTCTTGAGTATGTCCTACAACATGCCAAACTGTCATGTAATCCAATTAGGCCAATACCTCTCTATCAGATAGGGGTACCTCCCTATGATGTAGCATGGGTTAAACATATATTCTAGGCCACCTCTTGATCATTTTCCCATCCCGCATGCTTTTGGTAGGGCCTCCACACCACCTCTCCATTAGTGATTTTTTTAGTGGCTAATATTCAAAAATTGGCTAATAGTTGAAATTTGGTAATCCAAAATTGGCTAATAGTTTGACCTACAATGTGACTTGAATTGCCACATTTTTACAAAATTTTATTATAGTCTTATTTAAATTTCCAAATAATTTATTTTATTACATTTTAACTCAAAAATTCACCACAATATTCAATACATGATTAGATTAGATTCACCTAAATTTTATAAAGTATAGTAGAAATATATATTAATTCGCTAATAGTATATCATAATTATTAGTCATTTTAGGGCCATATATCTAATCTTTAGTTTCCACCATTGATTTATAATATAAGCTAATATCCCTTGTATTCTACAAGGTAAGATATACCAATGATCTGTAATGCTCACGGGGCCCACAATTTTGGGTCTCATGAGCATTATAGATTGTGGGTACATTTTACATTGTAGATCATTGATCTAAAAGCAATTTTGAGCCCCATGAGAATTATAGATCATGGGTACATTTTACCTTGTACAATACAATGAGGGCCATTATAGTATATTTTAAAACAATGGTGGAAAGTAAATATTATAGTCTACCCTTTCACCCCATTGATAATTTCCACCCTTGGGCCCCTAATTTTCCATGAGAATTATTTTTAAATCGAATAGATTCACCATCATAATTAATGCATTTTCCTCTTATTTTTCAAGATCTGCCAAAATTTTCTACAAAATTTTAGTGATGTAAAAAATCACCAATAAATTTTATTTTATTTTTGAAAAGAAAGGAAATATTTGCCAATAGAAATTAATATTTTTTCTTAAAACAATTAAAAATTTGCCAAAATTTTATATCTTTTTTTGAGGGCGGTTTCTTAAAGTTATCACTACTCTCCATCCTCTGGCTCATTTAGAACTCACCTCTAATAAGTCATACTTTGTACCTCCTGGTACCTCAATCTGCCTCATCAGCTGAACACAATTGGCTTCTCTACCTCCCTCTCTAGCCTTTGTCCTATCAGTCACATGTCACTATAATATGCTCCTAGGCCCATATCTACAATAGTGTGATGTGTGCCAGAATTTGGCCACCCCTATAACATACTATATGTAGATATTTGTACAATTACACTAGTACATAGGCTCCCTAGGTATATCTCCATTGGTAATTAATCATCTATGCCACAATCGATCCCCCAACTTCAAACAAAAAAAATTGTCACTCTTGTCACCCTAATTACTATTTATGCCTATCGTAATACTATTTTTTCTCCTTTTTATTCCTTATACCTCTGTTTTTCTCCATTATTTTATCATTCTTCCTTATTTTTTCCCATGAAAGAAGAATTATATCAGAAGCATGATTTTAGCATAAAAATGTCATTGTAAGTTACCAAGATGAAGGTGAAACAATAAGACAATTTAAAGGATGCAATTCTTCACAAGAGGTATCTCATGATGGTGAATTTTTGTGTTGATGAGGAATGCATCAACATTGATGATGGTGATGTATGTTAGTTGTATGCTATCCCTAAAATGAACAAAGTTGATTAATATTTTTTTCATTATGAATATGCAACTTTTGATGTGGCAAATGATGACATGCATGAGTTTGAGTACTTCACTTAGGCCCAACATATAATTTGTGATAATTTTGAAAAAAAAACTAATATAATCAATTGATGAGTGGCTATAGAACTCACATGAACCTCTACAGAGAATCCCCATACCATTAAACCACATAATTTGAACAAACACACACTCTAACCTACACGAGGAAAACATATAAATGAAATGCATAAAAGAACACATGGATAAACCAACATGTTAAATAAGCAATGATAGTTCAACATACATATAACAAATAAGGAAGCAACTACTAACATGATTAGTGAAGAAGACTAAGTATTTGAATCCCACTAACAATAAGTGATGGCAATTTAACTTCCTTGAAACTTACAAGAGGTGACAAGTTAACTTTCTTTGATTGATACACCTAACTAGGATTAACGCCATGTGTATAACTATGTGTACCATACATAAAATAACATATGCACTAACATTTTCTTAGCATGGATCTCTTTAGTGAAATGAAAAATAAAAAAACTTGCATTAGGTTTCACAGTGGTAAGTTGAATTTTATGTGGGGTCCAAGTTCTACCAACCCAATCTTTTAGTATGATTTTGAAGGGGACCTTACCTACAAAATATCTAGCCAAAGTAAAAGATTCTATCCAATGACATGCATTATCAAATTTTGGAATAGAAAGCACAACATTAGGTGGTGTAGTATAAGACATACCTCATAAAATACTTTCTAAAGAAACTTCCAATAATGCTCGGATAGGGGTGCCATTATTTGCTGCCATTAAAAATTCAACTGTAGTAGTAGCAGTTGTAGAGGGAAGAAAGGTTAAGGCCATTTAAAGGCGACATAAAATTCCTACAAGCTTAGAAGTGGCAAGGAGACCACAATAAATACAAATAAAGGCATAAAACTCATGCTTTTTTGAAGCAAAAATGAAATTGACAAGGACATATGCAAGAAACCTTGATAGGCTCACTCTGTCATGGATGTTATTTTAGCATTACATTGATCTTATATTTTATTTTATTTTGAAATTTAAAATGCACCCAATTCATAAATCCATAAAAGGGTAGCAATATTTGCTATATGATTGTTCTATACTAGATTTTATCACAATGTAAGAATAATAGAATATTATTTTCAAGTTCATTATGTATATACTATGTACATGTTCAAGTTTGTTATAAATTATTTATCTTCACAAAGTTCTTTTGATTTGTTGTATTTCGATAATTGAATATTTAAAAACTATGTATACTTCCAAGTCCTAGTTTCACAAAACTGGAAGCCTCATTACACTTGTACTAGCACCCATGCTCCTAAAGTATTGGTTCAATTTCCATAGTAAGGTACATAAAAATGAAGCCCTATTATTTCTTTCCCTCAAGCTAAATGTATATTACATTATGCTTAGAGTATTCTCTTTTATAAGGATACAAGAACTTGGATTTAATTTGGAGATTTATAATAGCTGTTAAAATATAAATTTTATTTAATGGTGAAGAGTCATGTCTCTTGTAAGAGACACACGTATCCACATATGTATTTAAGGATCTTTGGATTGATATTTTTCAATGTAGAAAATATAATATCAATTTATTCTCTGCAATTTTGTAGATGGTAGTAGAGCTATACCAGTTCTACTTGTGAAGCTTTGACTCTTATGAAAACATAATTTTTTTGAAGTTCAAATATGATCTTGTCATAAGAAAAATATCCAAGTGAAAGTTAATCACAACAATGCAGCAATAAAGAGCAAGTGTGAGGCATAAGTGATCCATTGTTGGTTGTGGGAGATGCCTTCAAGAATAAATAGTGTTCATTGGTGTGCTTAGCATATAAAGAATAATTCAAAATCTCTAATTTTTAACAAAATATTTATCAAAGTTGTTGATGTTAAGAAAATATCACATAACTTAAAATTTTGTTTTATGTTGGTGAAGAACTATTCACATAATGAGCTATTCTAGATTGATAAAGAAAGTTAGAGTAGGTTTGAGGATATCATCACAGTGCTAGAGAAGAGTTGAAAAAAGATAGTGGAAGAGCAATTGAAAAAGGTTATGGCTGATTGGAGCAGATCGCAGGTCAAGGAATTCTAAAGAAGATTAATTTACAGCATTGCCTAAGACATAAGGATTGTTGTATAATCAATTTGAAGAGTGATGACTTGTTAAAATAAAACAAAGCACAAAAAACAAAGAAAGGCACCAATGGGGAGTCATAACAAAACTAAGGAGGGATCAAAGTTTCTTTAGCAAAAGAAAGCCACTCAAGTGAAGTAAGTCGAGGAATAATTTTAAAGAATTCCAATAAAAAATATTTTTGAAAGCTGCTCTCAAATAGATTGAAGGCTAAAGTGCAACCAAATAAGAAATTAAAGGATATTGCAAATTGGAAAATGACAATGAAGTTTTGAAAGGGTGAATGCACTACCATGAAAATTGGTAGAAGAAAAAAGGTGAACACTACCAAAACCATTATCAAGGGATAATTTGAAGAAAGTATTGTGCAAAGAATCACAGTCCTAAAGGATTCATTGCTTTAAAAATATAAAAAGAGATTGTTGCAGAGAAAATAAACTACTTAAATGAAATAGTTACAATTTGTTATTAAATGTGGAGAGTAAAGAAAGGATCATAGAAATAAGAGTTCAAATTTGAAAGAGGATAGATTTTGGCACCCTTAGTCTTTCTAACCCTTCTAGGGTTTTTCACCTAAAAGGGGAAAGATGGGCCAAAATACAATGTAAACATTCAAAGATTAATGTTATATGGATGCAATATGTCTAGATGAGATGATCTAAATGTAGAAGATTGATGAAAAGGATCACTAATTGAATGCAAACTAAGAAATGCAAAGGGTTTGAAAACACAATGTTGTATGCAAAAAGACTTAGAAAGATGAATAGAAATGCAAGTAAAACAAAATAGGAAGCTGTCAAACTGAATGTGTGCACCTGTAAACTTGTTGGAGACTGGAAATGACTCTAAAATTTTGAAAGTACTGATTTTTAGGCCTGGTGGGACTCATTCGCCATTTTGGGAAAATTAGTCCCAGTTTTGAAAAACTTCACCAAGGCCCGTTTTAGCCAATGAGTATCCAAATCTACAAAAATCTCCAAAAAATAGGTACAATGGGACTCATTCACCACTATGGGTGAATTAGTCCACTTTGGCTTTTCTAAGAACTCAAAAGTCCAAAATCATTTCAATATTCCAAAAAAGTCCAAAATCACCCATCTCATTTCACTTTCACCCACACAATAATCTTCCATCCATAGTAAATCGATCGTCACACTCACCCTTTGGTAACACAAAATGAAATAGGTACAACAATAACTAGAAAGCAAACCTTAAATGTAAGAACCTTGTATTAATGACCTTTCAAACAACTTACTATTAATAGCTTAACATTCACTAACATGTCCTTGGATATATTCTTCCAACAATAGGCAGTATCATTGGAAATCATGTTTTGGATTCTTATCCTCAAAACAACACAAATTTTTTGGCAATAGATATAAATAAAATTGAATTTTTGTTTCGTTGGAACAAAATGAACAAACAATTGAGAGGGGGGGTGAATCAGTTGTCACATAATATTAAAAAATTTCAAACTTAACTTAATCTCAGATCTAATGAATGAACAATAAACCATCAATAATCAATACATCAAAAACATAGAGAACACCAATATTTTTATGTGGAAACCCTATTAGGGGAAAAACCATGGTGGATGTTAGTCCACAATATTATACCTTGTTAAAAATATAATGAGAAATAATGGGAATGCACATGCATTCAAGCACACTACCTAGAGCTCACTAATTAATTACAAGAGGGCTCACTACCCAACAATGCACAACAATATGGATTAGATGCACAACGTATGAACTAAGAAAATAACTTCTTCACAAGCCTGATTATAGTTCTAGGTAAGCACAAAAAACCTTCTTCACACTTTGCTCAAACTTATTCTCACTCTACTTTGCAAGTGAATGATTAGAACACTATTCACACATCTGCACTTTCTCTGGAATACATTTTCTCTTATGCACACACTAACTTCTCTCAAAAAATCGCTCTTATATATCTGCAACATGAAAGTACATCAACAACTTAGTTAGCTAGAAATATAAAACATATTTTTAATGTCAGCCCAAATTTACAAATAAATTTTCAATGTGGATCAAACATCATCGACCAATACCATGATACAACCCAAAAAAATACCCTCGAGCATGCCAAACATTCAAAATTAAATCTCCAAGGATTCAAAACACACTATAACCACCATGTTAGCCAAGAACACAAAAACCAAACATACCAAGAAAAATATTCAACCACGAGCACACCGATCAACAAAGATGTACAACAAGAATAAAGAATGATCTAGAAGCATCCACGAGCAACAAGAACTAACAGAGAAATATATTGCAGCAATAGAAATTATCAGAAACACATAAAATTCAATCACAAACATTGACAAAGACCACAAAAATATTGTTAGAACACAGCTGTTCATAGCACGATCAGATCTTCATGTGGACCTTTGAAACTTCTTGTAGATGAACAAGATACACTCATCAAAAAACCCTTTAATACACAGCAACTAATCTTCAGCGTACAAAACAAGAAACCTTCATGACCTTCACAGTTCCACTAGTAACCTAGAACTCTTTACAATTTTCTCAATATCTTTGACATATACAACCTTCACTACATCAAATGCTAATAGTGTTGATGTCAATGAAAACCACATATCAACAACAAAATCACAACATCCAACAATCTCCCCCTTTGGCATTGATGGCAACACATGATTTTAAAAACACCATCAACCCAACTCTCAATTAGCACTTACTAGTCCTCCTTAGATTCTAACTCTTCTTCTTTGACCTCTTCTACATGATCTTCTACCCACATGACTCTTCACTCCAGGTAAGCAACAATTTTTCACATTACTCTCCTCCTCCTTTGAAATCAATGGAAAAGATAAGCATTATCTTTCCACATACAAGATTTGAACCACATATCTACACATCTGACTACTCCCCCTGAGTAGCAACCATGGAAACATCAATCTAGATCAGAAAATATCTATGAAGCACATAGATTGATGCAACAAAATGCATATTTATTTTATATCAGGAGGGTTAATTACCCTAGCATCCCTCTGATATACTCAAAAGTATCCTTTGGAAATGGCTTAGTGAAAATGTCTACAATTTTCTCTTTGGTAGGCACATACTCAAGTCTGACTTCTTTCTCACTCACTTTTTCTCTCAAGAAGTGAAATTTGATTGATATATGTTTGGTGTTAGAGTGTAGCACCAGATTCCTTGATATATTTATTGCACTTGAGTTGTCACAATATATGGAAATAGGTTTATCATATACTACTCTGATATCTTTTAACATCTATTTCATCCACATCACTTGAGTACATTGTTTGCAATAGCAATATACTCTGCCTCAACAGTAGATAGAGAAATAGAATTCTTCTTTTTACTCAACCAAGACACCAATTTCTTCCCTAGGAAGAAGGCACTAGGCCACTAGTACTCTTCTTGTCATCAACATCACCTACCCAATCCACATCAGTATATGCATTCAAAGTAAGATCATCATCCTTAGGATACCCAAGCCCAAAATCAACTGTTCCTTTCAGATATCTAAAGATTCTCTTTCCAACAATCACATGAGACTCTTTTGGATCAGCCTAAAATCTAGCAACCATACATACAACATTCATAATGTCTAGTCTGGTATGAGTTAAGTAGAAAATCCACCAATCATTGACCTGTATCTTGTTTGATTTTCCTTAGGAGAATCATCATTCTGTGTTAATTTGCATCCAATTACCATGGGGATACCAATAGGTTTTGAGTATTCCATACCAAACTTCTTCAATAGCTCTCTCACATATTTGGACTAAGATATGAAGATCCCCTTGTCTAACTGAGTAACTTTCAATCCCAGAAAGAACTTCATCTCTCTAATCATACTCATCTCAAATTCATTCTTCATTTCATCAACAAACTTCATACATAGATTATCATCTCCTCCAAAAATAATGTCATCAACAAAGACCTCAATAATTAACTCTTTGTCATGATCCAATTTGAAATAAAAGTTGCTATTAGTAGTACCTTTATTGAATCCAGGATTTAGTAAATATTTGTCTATTCTAGCATACTAGGATCTGGGGGATTGCTTGAGTCCATATAGAGCTTTCTTCAATTGACAAACCATGTTGTGCTTATTGATAAGTTGAAATCCATCTGGTTGTTCAATATATACTTTTTCTTCTAGCTCACCATTTAGAAAAGCTGACTTCACATCCATTTGATAGACTTTATAGTTCTTATATGTAGCGTAAGCAAGAATTAACATTACAGGTTCAATTATGGCAATAGGGGAAAAGGTTTCTTCAAAATCAATACCTTCCATTTGTGAATACCTTTTACATACTAGTCTTTCTTTATTCTGGACCACTTCACCTTGTTTATTTAGCTTATTTTTAAAGACCCATTTAGTACCAATCACATTTTTATCTTTAGGTCTAGGAACAAGTAACCACGTATTATTCTTTTCAATTTGCATTAATTCTTCCTTCATAGCCTCTATCTAGCATTCATCATTGCAATGTTTATTGACATTTTTAGGTTCAATCTTGGATATTAGGAAATACTCTTCTGCAATCTTTCTTCTAGTTTTCACACCTTTATTCTTTTCTCCTATAATTCAATTTTCAAAATGCTTTAGCTTTAAATACCTTAGAGTTTTAGGATTCTCTCGAACTTCTAATTCTTTTGTTCTTTCTTTTGCAATTGCACTTGTCTCTACTTCCTGACCACCTTGATTTCTTAGAACAAATGGAAGTCTTACCGTAACATATGGCACAATTTGAAGTTGATTTTGTGTCTGAACATTCTTCCCTTTGTTTGTATTGTCTTCATTTGAATCATATCCACAATATCTATATGATCTAGCAGAATCCTCATCAACTCTAACATTTGGACTCTCAACCATTTTTCTCAGTCTTTTGTAATAGCACTAGTAGGAATTACTTCTAGTGGAGTAACCTAGAAAGATTCCTTCATCACTTCTTGCATCAAACTTTCCTATATCGTCATCTCTCTTGATATAACACTTGCTTCCAAATATCTTGAAATATTTAACAATAGGCTTATAACCAAACCATAGTTAAAAAGGAGTCTTACCAAAATTAACATTTACATTTACCTGATTTAATGTGTACACAACAATGCTTACAACTTCACTCCAATAGATGTGAGACACATTTCCTTCAATCATCATTGTTTTAGTAGCATCCAGAATTGTTTTGTTCTTCCTCTCTACAATGCCATTCTATTGAGAGGTTCGGGGAGAAGATATCCGTCTTTTGATTCCATGCTCTTCACAAAAAGAATTAAACTCCCTAGAGGTGAACTCACCACATCTGTCTAAACTTAAGCATTTTATTTTCAGAACTTTCTCATTCTCTGACATAGCTTTGAAACTTTTGAAATTTTCTAATGCTTCACATTTTTCTCTTAAGAAAGCAACCCATATCATTCTAGAGCAATCATCAATAAGCAACATAAAGTACCATTCACCATGGAGACTTCTGAATCTAGAAGGACCAAATATATCAATATGCACAAGCTCTAGTAATCCATTTGAATGATGTTTGCTTCGAAAAGAAACTCTAGTCTTTTTTCCCATCTGACACACCTTGCAAATTATGCTAGCAGGCTTCACTAGCTTAGGTAGATCTCTTACTGCTTGAGTGGAACTTATTTTGAATATGTTATCAAAATTCACATGACATAGCCTTCTATGCCATAACCAACTTTCATCTACTTGATAAATTAAACAACTTTCACTAGCAACATTCAGGTGAAAAATATTACCTTTTGTCTATTTACCTGAAGCAATTACATTTCCAGAGCTTCCAAATATCCTACATCTTCCATCTTTGAACTAAAGATCTTAACCCTTATCCACCATCTATCCAACACTTAATAGGTTGTGTTTCAAGCCTTCAACATAAAGAACATCATCAGTGTTATGCTTACCACCAAGACAAATAGATCCTCTGCCACGAATCATACAAGCATTGTTATCTCGAAATATTACAACCCCACTATCATACTTCTCTAGACTTACAAATTTTCTTTTGTCACTAGCATATGATGTGAGCATCCACTGTCAATGACCCACTCAACCTTTTCTTCAATTTGGACTACAAGAGATTTCTCAACTTTAGCAAATTTAGTAGCCACAAGACTATTTTCCTTGATAGCAATGAAAACCAAATCGTCTTCATTTCCATTTTCTTTATCAAACTCATCATCGGTCACTCCTTCTTTAGAAAAATAGCATTTCTTTTGGAATCTAGATTTATAAGGCTTAGATCTAGGGACTCTTTCAGGACACCTTGATGCAAAATGACCTATTTTACTGCAAGAAAAACATTTGATAGGCAGCTTTCCTTTATGCTTACCTTATCCTCTACCTTCTTTCTTCATAATTAGTGCTTCCAACTCTTCTACTTATCTTTCTTCATCTTCAAGCTATTTCATTTCATCCTCATACTTGAATGTATTTCTATAACTCTCTCCCAGATCATATCTTTTCTTGTTTCTTCCAGATATAGTAGCCTTAAATGCAGTTTTAGTCTTAGGAACAAAATCACCAAATTCGCTCAACTCAAAGGTAGCAAGTTTACGATTCATTGTATCCCTCGTCACATAAAATTTGTCAATGATTTGGTTTCTTCAATAGCATAAGCCTTTTCTTTGTAGGAGGGAGGAAATGATATGAGCACCTTAGCCACAATTTCTTCCTCATCCAAGATACTACCAACACATCTAATACCCATCACTAGTTCATTTACTCTTTGCATAAAAGAAGAAATGTTTTCATCTTCACCCATTTTCAAATTTTCATACTTTCCATTCAAACTTTGTAGCTTAGCCATCTTCACATGTGCATCTACTTCATACAAAGTTTCTAGCTTCATCCACATCTCATGAGCTATCTTTAGACCTAACACATTTGTCATTTTTGAATCTGTTAGAGAACTCAACAAAGCTTCCATAGCCCGAACATTATTCTTAGCCTCGTTAATCTCATCAGCAATGGAAGGACCACTCTAAGGAATAACATATCTATTCTATGTAATTTTCTAGAAGGGTTCACCAATACACTTAAAATGACACTCCATCCTAGCTTTCCACAATGAGTAGTTTGTTCCATCAAATCTAGGATTGTCCTTCTTATCTGATGCAATCTCAGATCACCTCAAGATTTTAAACTTCTTTAGAGGAACCTGCTCTGATACCAATTGTTGGAAAACAAGGACAAACAACTGAGAGGGGGGTGAATTAGTTATCATAGAATATTTGAACTTTTCAAACTTTACTTAACTTAATCTTAGATTTGATGAATGAATAGTAAACCATAAACAATCAACACATTAGAAACAAAGAGAACACCAAAATTTTTGTGTGGAAAACATGTTAGGGGAAAAACCACGGTGGATGTTAGTCCATAATATTATACCCTGTTAAAAGTATAATGATAAATAATGGGAATGCACATGCATTCAGGCACATTGCCTAGAGCTCACTACTCAATTACAAGAGGGCTCACTGGCCAACAATACACAACAATATGGATTAGATCCACAAAGTATGAATTGAGAAAATAGCTTCTTCACAAGCCTGATTACAGTTCCAGTTAAGCACAAAAAACCTTATTCACACTTCACTCAAACTTATTCTCACTCTGCTCTGCAATCGAATGATTATAACACTATTCGCACATCTGCACTTTCTCTGGCATACATTCACTCTTATGCACACACTAACTTCACTCAAACAATCGCTCTTATATATTTGCAACATGAAATTACATCAACAACTTAGTTTGCCAGAAATATAAAACATATTTTCAATGTTGGACCAAATTTACAAATAAATTTTCAATGTGGATCAAACACCGTTAGCCAATACCATGATGTGATCCAAAACAATACCCTCAAGCATTCCAAACAAAATTAAATCTTCAAGGATCCGCAACATGCTACAACCACTATGTCGGCAAAGAACACACAAACCAAACATACCGAGAAAAAACTTCAACCACAAGCACACTAATCAATGCAGGCATACAACAAGAATAGAGAATGATATAGAAGAATCCACGAGAAACAATAACTAACAAAGAAACATCCACAGCAATAGAAATTATCAGAAACACATAAACTTAAATCAAGAACACTGACAAAGACCACAAAAATACTATCAGAACACAACTATTCATAGCACAATCAGATCTTCACATGGACCCCTAAAATTTTAGTAGATGAACTAGATAAACTCAATAGAAAACCATTTAATCCACAACATCTAATCTTCAACACACAAAACAAGTCACCTTCATGACCTTCACAGTTCCACTAGCAACCTGGAACTCTTCCTTTACAATTTTCTCAATATCCTCGACATATACAACCTTCACTACATCAAATGCTAATAGTGTTGACATCAATGACAACCACATATCAAAAACACAATCATAGAATCCAACATGTTCATATTAATCTTTTCTTATGATTTATTTTCTTGACCCATTCCAAAATGTTCTAAACTTCTAAACTACATTCCAACGGGGTTTCTGTATGTCAGGTGTGAGAAAGGATTATCCTATCTATTTGTAGAGTTAAAGTCCATCACATTAGATACAATGCCATTCTAGTTACTGATACCATGATGCATCATGTCTATGTGTTATATCAAAAATAAGGAATGAAATGATGAAGTATCCCAATCCCTAGAACAATAATGTATAAGAGTGAATTTGTACCCTAGGCACAATTCCCCTTTTTTCCTTTATACACATTAGAAAACCAAAGTTGGAGGCTTAAATTTACTTAATCCCATTGTTGGTGGTTCACGTGGAGCCTATTTTGTGTGTCGATGGAGGCGTTTCTGTTAGGGCCACTCGTGCAGTGTGCTTATGTCCCTGGTAGATTCCTGTGGCTGATCCAACAAAGGCATTACTCTTCTCATTGGCAGCGAAGTTGTAATTCCTCCTTTGGTCAACTGGCTTGAATATGGTGATTTTCATCCTCATTCCTTCATATTCACTCTTCCATTTTGCATTCAAACTCTTCATCACATCAAGCTTCCATACTCACACTCTCACATCACTCCACAAGCTCACTCTCACTCGCTTCCAAGCATTCCAAGCATTCCATTGTAGTAACATCACACTCCATCAACTCGGTAGATCACTTTTGGGACCATGCCATTCGCAACAGAGGCTTGAGTTCCACTCAATTCTCCCCCAATCAGATTTGAGTGCTCTTGGTGGAGGTGGTAAGCTTCCCTCTCCTCTCCTCTATCATTTGGTGAGTAGCACAATACTGCATTGTAGTGTTTGTGTTTTAATTACATTGTTTCTTTATCTCCTTGTTTTGGTTTTCCGTGGAGGTGGAAACACCTAAACGGGGGTTTGACTGAGGTAGGCCCCTATAAAACCCCCCAACATTTTCTCTCTTGCTGTGTGTAGGTGGACGCACTTTGTGGAGCTAGCTGGCGAATAGGCTCTTCTATGAGATCATCTTCATCACCTTAGCTTTGGTATATCTATTTTATCACCTTTGCCTATATTTCTCTTATTTCATAGTATTGTTTTGTTCTCTTAGAAGTTGTTAAGCTAGGATATTAGTCATTTTAATGAGTTGAACCTTGCCTCGGTTGTGTTCTAATCATACAGACTATAGTGTGCTTTCAAGACGCTAGCGCATCGTGCTGTCATCCAAAGTTTGCACTAACATCCTTAGGTAGAGAGCTCCCTGAGGTGCAGAGTTGGACCTAAAAAGTGACTCGCCTAGCCTCATCTTAAAACTTTGGATTGACGAGTGGATGTAGGGTTCTATAACCCTCATCATTCTCATCCCCAATACCTTAAACACTACGCTTAGCTGAGGTAAGTTAAGGTAGCCTCTCGCATCTTGACCCTCTATGACCTGGGGTCTTGCACATGGTGGCCCCCCTCTCTTACATTTTTGGTGAACCCGATGTGAACCAACATCTGTTCTTCTATCGGTGTTGAGGCTTCCCTTGGTTTCTTCATGATTGTTGTGTTCTCGAGCATTGTGAAGGTTTATGAGCATCACAACCTAGTCTACAACCTCTGGGAATATTGTAAGGAGAAGTGTACGACACCTCTTGATGGATAGAATGAAGGTCTCACTTGGTCTCTCTATGGGTCTCTTCTCTGGTCCTGCTATTAGTTTGGTTGCACACGAGCAGGTGTTGAGGGGTGAGATAGGATTCACTAATGAAACTGATCACATCCCCACTCCTCTTGTGTCCCCCACGCCATCATTGGTGGATGAGCATGAGGCCATTCAAATCCCTGTTGAATATGTGTTTTCCTTTACAAGGGGGTTGGGTGACCTTGAAAATCATTTGGGAAGAAATATGAAGATGGCTAGAGCTGCTCAGGTTGTTAGTGAACTAAAAAATATGATGGATAAAGACTGAATAGGCATAGAGCTTCTAAGTAGTTTCTTCGGTATCACTGAAGCGTGTGCCCCTTCGAGCAACTCTAGTTTTGCACAAGGAGTCACCTTCAAAGAACACAAGAGATAGCTAGGAGTATCAATGCCTCCCACCTCTATCTACATGGTTGATGTGGTCCCTTCCATTAGTATCCTTCTGTCCCTAATCAATTGCAAACTATCAAGGTGAATAAGGTCTTGTTGGGATTTAGCTTTACCCCTTCTATCACCTCTGGTGCTGGGGGTCTTGGCAGAATAAGTGGTGGAGACTTTGGTAGTGGCGGTGGATTCAGTGGTAGAGGTGGTTCTAGTGGAGGTCATGGTGGTGGTTCTAGTGGTGGCTCTAGTGGAAGTCATACCGGTTGTGGTTTTGGGGGTGGAATTGGCGATGGCATTTGAGGGGGTTCCTCTGGCCCTTTATCTTCTAATGACCCTATTTTGAATACTCTACTTTAGAATACGGGTAAGATGTAGAGTTAGTTAGCGAGCATTTCCCAAGCCTTTGCCCAACCTATTTTTTAGCCTTTCTTCCGACATAGCCCATTGTCAGTTTCCATCTTGAACACTCCCTTCCCTCAGGGAATGGAGATTCCTAAATTTGAAAAGTTTGGTGGTAAGGGGGACCCACAAACAAATGTGTCTGCCTTTAATGCCCTTTGCACTAACTTCTTCCATCATGATGCCTTGATGGATAAACTATTTCCTTGATCCCTCAAGGACACAACACTCAATTGGTATTGTTCCTTTCCTAATAATTCTATTTTCTTGTTCGACTAGCTTGTTAATCAATTCCTTAGAAAATTCCAAGCAAACATCGAGCCAAAGATGAAATTCTCAAATCTTGTCCAATGTAAGCAAGGATACAATGAGAATATTACTAATTTTATATTGTGTTATCAATCACTTCTTTCAAAAATCTTGTATCAGCAACTTGATTCTGACGTGCAGAAGGTGTTCATAGGGAACTTACAAAGACCTTGGCAAGAGAAGTTTTCCCTTATGAAATACCCTTCTTTCGTGCATTTGTGTATAGTCTTATGAGAATTCCAACAAATGGTTGCTCAGTTCAGAGAATCCTCCTAATGCTCCCATCCTAAAGGAAAGTCCATCATATCAATCTCTAGGAAACGAAAAGCCATTGCAAATGTAGTAGCCACTATCGATGACAATAGCCTCAAACGCAACCAAAAATTCACGAAGTTGTCTGAATCTTACACTTCCATCTTACAAAATTTGTTGAAGGATAGGATCATAACTTTGCCACCCCCTAAGCCTGTTAAGGAACCTTACCCTAATTGGTATGATGGGAGCACCTATTTTCAGTACCATTGTGTTGATGTACATGATACTGAATGTTGTATGTAGTTGCATCATGAGATACAAGACTACATTAAGGATGGTAGCATTCATCTCAATGGGAACAAACAAATCAATAACAAATCAGTGGCAAAAGCTAACAGTGAATTACAGATATACACGGACTTATTTCCATCACATTTTTCCAACATGATTATCTATCCCATTGATTATGTTCCTCAACCCAAGGCCTTTATAAACATGGCCATGGTAACTTCTACTGTTCCACCCGCACCCAGTTCATAGGATATTATGTTTACAGCACAAGATCTACCCTTAAACAACAAGTCTTCACTGCTTTACATTCCCACTAGCATCAATGGAAACATTGTGATGGGAGTCTTGATAGACCCTGTGAGCCATGTGAATGTTGTTACTGAAGAAACATTAGTATTGAACTCATTGCAAAAAGAAAAGTATGGAGAAACAAAATCTACCATCCGTACCCACAATGGTATGAGTCTTAAACCTTATAGCTTGATCACTTTGTCCGTCCTGGTTGGACCTAGGACTTTTGACATAGTCCTCAATTTCATCCTGGGATTGGACCTATTCAGAGTGAAGCTAGGCATTCCTTGGTTGGCTTCCATGAATGGGATCGCATTCGTTATTGATAAGTGTTTAAAGTTTTCCCATGAGGGTGTCATGCATGTAGCGCATGATATCGGGTATCAACCTTTGGTATCTAGTGGTGGATATTCACTGGATCACTTTTGGCCCTCTCTAGTTGGTCTACTTCCACTAAGGATGGACCTAATTTACAAAAACTATGTGAAGTACAAAACTAGGGGTAAAGGGGAGCCAAAGATGACCCTTCCTGTAACAAAAAAATCAGTCACCTCCTCTTCCCAAGATGAGAAGAAGGAGCCCATGCTTACGACTACCCCTTCTTCACCTGAGAGAAAGAGAATTCCACATCGGCCCCTCCTCCTCCTCGTAAAGGTAAAGAGAAGGCTATACCATTTTCTCTCTCTTCCCCGAAGAAGGAAGAGAAGCCCATCACAACTCCCTCTCCTTCTCGTAAAGGTAAAGAGAAAATGACCCTTTCCTAAATTGCCCCATCCTCTCCCCTTTCTTGGGAAGAGTACTAGATGAGCAAGCTCAGTGGCTTTCCTCTGAGTTCGATGATCCCTCCTTGGCATAGACCCAAGATTAGAATTGCAAACTTGCCTAATGAATTTCTTGAACCATGGTACTACTTATATAGTAGAAAGAAAGGTTCTCATAGAGAATTTGATTCGCAGCCTCCTACTACTCCTACTCCTAAGGCAATGAGTGAAAAGAGGCCCATTGCTGAGGCTATTGAGTTGACTCCTCCTATCGCTCCTTTGCCTGGTCCCCCTACTCCTGTACAGGAACCCATTACTCTGCCCAAAACAATTGTAGTGGAAGTTCCTATGGTCAAGTAGGAATCTTCCGTCCCTTCGCAAGCTTTGGCTTCTAACTCTAAGAGCCATAGAAACCTCCTTGCACATGAGTGCAAGCACCAGCAAAAGGCTCTCCTAG
The DNA here is from genome assembly GCA_007258455.2 of Sequoia sempervirens. NCBI lineage: Eukaryota > Viridiplantae > Streptophyta > Pinopsida > Cupressales > Cupressaceae > Sequoia > Sequoia sempervirens. The sequence goes on along the minus strand of VDFB02000003.1, from coordinate 380,083,402 downwards.
CCGAGCAAGCCGCCTCACAGTAAAAGGAGGAAGAAATGACCACTCCTATTTAGGACCTCCTATCAGTTCTCCTTCCTCCCTTCCTGTTGTTTCTCTTCAACCTGATTCACTCCAAGCTTTTGTTGCAAGCACAAACGCACCTAACCCTAAATGGGTACAGGTGTTTATCGCTCCTTTAGTGGAGCTGCCTTTCTAATGTCTATCTTAGATATTCATCCCTTCCCTAAGCCCATGGACATGGTTAACACTTTGATCATTTTTGTTGTGGTTCTATCATCCTCTTCCTTTGCACCCCTAGCTTCATCTGTAGGGAGTTCATCTCCTCCCACAAAGAAAGAGGTAGAGGTTGGTCCTTCTGGCAATGAAGGATGAAAGAGGAGTCCACCTTCTTCACAAGGTAGCCCCATGATGACTTGTTATGTCCTTGTGACAAAACTAGTCTTGGCTTCCCCTGAGTTTGTCACCACTCCTAAGTCATTTTGTGAGATTAACGGTGAATCTTAGGCACACCCTGTGCCATCCGCTAAGGATAAGCATGATGCTCCTATGGGATGCATGTTTAATTTCATGGACAAAGTCTCGGCCATGTTAACGATCTTTGCAAAATCGCTGACTTTGACTCCACAGGAGCTCAGTGGAAAGGAACTTGAGGGGCCCTCTTCTTTGGACCTTGTTGTGGGACGGTCAGATACTCCTCCTCTTAACATTCCACCCTTACAGGCTCATCCTCCTTCCCCTTATGAGGATCTAGATTGGGAAGTGGATGACCTCTTGGATGATCAGTGTTAGGAGGAGGTCCCCTTTTCTTGATTTTGTGTGTGTATGTGTGTTTTGTGATGTGTTCCCCCATACTCATGCTATGTGTGCTTGGATGAACCTCATCACCCCTATTGGTGCTTAGATACAGGAATAGTTTGTGTGTCGTAAACCTCCTTCTATTTGTACCATCATTCTTCCATGTTTGTGATTAATTTTTTATAAATTGGGGATGATGCAAAGCGTTGGGAGCATTAAAGATTCACTTCCGTGTTGACCCAATTTTTTATTTTTTACTTTTTTTTTGTGCATTCTTCTTGATCTGGTTGGGGATTGATGATCTTTCGCCTTGCATTGTAGTTACCTATTACTATATGAGCTTGGATAGATTTGACCCCACTAAACTAGATCCCCCCATGTCCTTTGTTTGTATTTTCTTTTTTGCTTGAGTTGTCCCTCCTATGTGTGACAATGTTCTCTTCTTTAGTGCTTCAATTTTCAAAAAATGAATTCCTTTCCAAACAATTTTTTTCTTGACATTCTTTACAGCATTCTTTTTCCTTAGAATTGCATTCTCAACTTGGAACCCTAGCAGAATGTGTTTCCTTCATCACAAGTTTGTAAAGAAAGGACTTGAAGACCTTCCTCTAAAGTGAGAACTACTTTGACATCCCCTCACGTGGAGGCATGACCTTCCTTTCAAATTCCTTGATGAAGTGAACATTTTTTGAAAGGATCTCTTGATGATGAATCACTCTAAGGTGAACAGTCAATTTTGAATTGCATGTCCCTTGAGCGGACCCCCTTTCTTCTTCACAATGGGTTCCTTAGGGACCCCTTCTTCAAAATTCTATGTAACAAATGGAATCTTTCACATCTAGCTTGGGGGCAACCCAACTAGACTCATTCCATTCGCTTCTTTGCATCTAGCTTGGGGGTAGCCTGACTAGACCTTATTTTTCAAATAGAGCATCCCTTGAGTGGACCCCTCTCCTTTTGAAGGGTTCCTAAGAGACCCCTTTGAATTTTTTTTAGTTTGCATGACTAGCCACTTTTAGATACACTCTATCTAGGGGTAGATGTGACATCACTTTAGACACGCTCTATTTGCAGGTAGACGTGTCGCTGCTTTAGACACACTCTATTTGTGGGTAGATGTGTTGCCGCTTTAGACACGTCTATCTATTGGTAGACGTGTCACCACTTTAGACACACTTTATCTACAAGTAGACATGTCACCACTTTAGACAAGCTCTATAGATGGGTCGACATGTCGCTACTTCAGACATGATCTATCTACGGGTAGACATGTTGCCACTTCTCGACTCTGCAGAGTCTGCTTCCTTGGGGCTTCCTCCATGCGAGAGATCTTGGGGGTTTCCTCCTTGCAATTCCATAGGCCTATAAGATGCTTTGTCCAACTTCATAGTTCCGAGTAGCTATGGAGTCCTTCACATCTCCTATTCCTTTGGGTATGCCAGACCAAGTACTGCTTCCTTAGTGGTTAGGTATAATTATCTAACCCTACTTTCTTCTTGATCTACTTTATTGAGCACTCATCAGTACTTGTGCTCACTAAAGTGGGGGAAAAATGTATAAGAGTGACTTTGCACCCTAGGCGCAATTCCCCTTTTTTCCTTTATACACTTCAAAAAATGAAAGTCGATGGATTAAATTTACTTAAGCCTGCTGTTGGTGGTCCACGTGGAGCCTATTTTATGTGTCAGTGGAGGAATTTTTTTTAGGGATGCTCGCATGGTGTGCAGACGTCTGTGTGGCATGTTTATGTCCTTGGTAGATTCCCACAGCTGAGCCAACAAAAGCATTACTCTTCTCATTGATAGCGAAGTTGTAACGCCTCCTTTGGCCAACCAACCTGAATATAGCAATTTTCATCCTCATTCCTTCATATTCACTCTTCCATTTTGCAATCCAACTCTTCATCACATCAAGCTTCCATACACTCTAACATCACTCCACAAGCTCACTCTCACTCACTTCCAAGCATTCCATTGCAACAACATCACACTCCATCAACTTGGTAGAGCACGTTTGGGACCACGCCATTCGTAGTAGAGGCTCAAGAGTTCCTCTTATTTCTCCCCCAAGCAACCTTGAGTGCTCTTGGTGGAGTTGGTAAGCTTCCCTCTGCTCTCTTCTATCATTTAGTGAGTATCACAATATTGCATTGTAGTGTTTGTGTTTTCATTACATTGCTTCTTTATCTCATTCTTTTGGCTGTCCATGGAGGTGGAAACACCTAAATAGGGTTTTGACTAAGGTGGGCCCCTATACAGCCCCTCCAACATTTTCTCTCTTGTTGTGTGTAGGTGGACACACTTTGTGGAGCTAGCTAGCGAATAGGCTCTTCTACGAGATCGTCTTCGTTACCTTTAGCTTTAGTATATTTATTTTATCACCTCCGCTTATATTTCTTTTATTTCATAGTATTATTTTGTTCTCTTAGAAGTTGTTAAGCTAGGTTGTTAGTCATTTTAACGAGTTCAACCTTCCCTTAGTTGTGTTCTAACTGTATGGACTACAACACATTTTTGAGATGCCGGTGCACTGTGCTATCATCCAAAGTCCACGTTGATGTCCTCAGACAAAGTGCTCCCTAAGGTGCATAGTTGGACCTAAAAATTGACTGGCCTAGAGCCCCATCTTAAAACTTGGGATTGACAAGTGATTATAGGGTTCTATAACCCTCATCATTCTCATCCCCAATACCTTAAACACTACACTTAGCTGAGGTAAGTTAGGGCAGCCTCTCATGTCTTAACCCTTTGTGACTTGGGGTCTTGCATGCAGTGGTCCCCCTCTCTTACAAAGAAAATCATCAATCTTGTCACCATATCTAATAAAGTCTCAAAGAATCATAGACTTGTTGGACTTTTGAATCAATTTCAAAAATAAGGGTTAATCAATATCCATCTCATTCTTCTATCTCTACTAAAATTTCTATCCAAGTATCAAATCTATGTGATACATATCAAAATATACATGAGGTTACCCATAGACAATGATTTTATATACATGATAAAATCCATCTACATCAAACATTTGAGCTTTCTAAGAAGAATCTTTGTGTACTCTTTGCAGCCAATCCAATCTCGCATCTTCTTATCATGAATTCGATCAAAAATCCATCTTTTTTGCTTGATCTCTCAAGGGGGAAGTATACCAACATAATTCTTTCCACTAGGGCAATAGTGGGGCATTCAAAAATCAAGAATTTTTAAATTTTGATCTGAGCAACAACATTAGTCTAAAAATCGTTAATCTTTGGACCAATGCAATAGGTACCTTTCTTCAAAGAGTGGAAAAATTTAGACACTTAAAATTGTCCTGACTGGTATTGCACAATTGAATTTGATTACTAACAACATTTCATCCCGAATCACCTCTTTTTGATCATTTAATTAAATAATCTTCATTATTTAACTAAATTCATCAGTTTCTCCTATTAATCAAATAATCAATGTTATTTGGGTAGTTCATTCCCTTTCATGCTAATTTTCATCTTATTTAATTAGGTAATGCAAATTATTTAATTAAATTTCTTATGTCCTCTCATTTAATTAAATAATCTTAATTATTCAATTAAATGTCGTTTAACCCTCTTTCATTAAATAAGTTAATTATTTAATAGAAATCCTAATTTCCCTCCATCTTGCATAATAATTGGCTAATTTATCTCACCCTCCCACCTACAAGGGAATATTCCCCTAAATATTCCTCCATTTGAATGGGAATATCTTGCAACAATCTTTCTAACAACTTCCTAATTTTTAGGAATTGTGCTTCTTTGAATCAATGAGAGCCATTGATTAAATCATTTATCCTTGTCAACTTGCATTCTCATTCATTGATGAGAATCCTTGATCCATGCCTTCACCTCTCATTGCTTCTCATCCATTAATTTATCAAATCAATCCTGACCATTGAATTCACCATTTTCTCCTATAAATACTCCTCATTTCTTTGAGAAATAGAACCACTTCCATTTTAGAAAATTTATGTTGCACATTTGCATACTCACTTTTGTGAATTTGCATCTATTTTAGTTTTTTATCCATTTTAGCTTAGTTTACATCCATTTTCATCAATATTCATCAATTGAATCCATTTAGAAGCTTGTTTCAACTAAGGGGTTGGGAAAGGGTTGACATTCCACATCAATGCAACACCAATCCCTCAGTGGGATGAGGTTTGAATCATTAGATTAGTTTCCTTTAAGCATTTCTTGTTTATTTATGTTTAAATGACTTATTTATTTGATGTTCAAAGACATTAGATTTCCACAGTCCATAATATTATTTGATGTTGTCAATTATTTCATTGGGTGTTTGACTTAACTAGCTAATTCTTGGTTTAATTAGTATGGATCTGGTAGGTTTACCTTAGGTTATGATCATGCTCACAATTACGGAGAGAAGATCTTTTGTTAAATTATTTAAAATATTCACATCTATTATTTCAAACTTCTTACCATCATGTCCTTTCATTGAAATTCAACATATTCCTTAAATTTCATGTGAACTGGCATCCCCAAGAAATATCCTTGTGCCTTTCACTTCTAAAGAACTAAAGGATTTTTTTTTTAAGTCATATACATGTTGGATAACTCTTGAATCAATATAGCATTTGTTATTTGAATTTCCTTGAGCAAACAAAGAGGCTATTAATATATTATGATCATCATTTCTTGAGAAAAATTTAAAATTTTTCCTTGACAAAATTTTATAAACCCTCCTAGATGTGAGTTTCTAGGATATAATTTATCACTTTTGTGTCCTTCATTTTCTACAATTGTAACATATGATATATTTTTCTATTTAAGAATTATCTTTGTGATTTCTCCATTCATTTTGCACCTTTTGAACATTATGTATTTGTTGATTCCATTGCCTTTGGTTATTTTAGTGTTGGTTCCCTTGATTTTGTCTTTGACTTTGATATGATTTACTTTGATTGTAATACTTATATTTGCGTCTAGCCATAAATTATTGAGAACTCTTCCTAGATTCATCAATGAACTTTTTAATCCTACCCTCTTGATTAAACAAAGATCCATATACTTCTAATTTGATATTGTTGAATTTCCTAGTTAGCTCCAATGTGTGTATGAAGTTATGATACTCATCTAAAATACTTTCAATAAAAAATAGAGAATCTTAGAATCTTCATATTCCAATTATAAGTTAATTTCTCAAATTCTTCAACTTTGCAATGTGATCATCAATATTACTTTTAATATTTGTAACTTTTAATTTGTTGGTTCTTTCATTCCATATTATTTTTTAATATTAAACATGATTGCTAATCCCTGAAGTGATTTGGTATATAATAGTTGTGTGTGCATGAGCTAGGAGAAAACCCAATGGAAAGGTGGGTCATGATATATCTAATAGTTGGGTTTAGTTTGGGCACCACAATGAGAAGGTGAGACATAGTTTGGGTACCGTGAAGGAATTTTCCCACCGACTAAGTTTAAAATGCAATGGGAAATGTAATGAAGGGAATGGGATATATATTTAAGAGGCACCATTGAATTTCGGAGAAACAAATTATGTTTGAAGCTGAAATATCCTTTCCAAATAGTAGCAGCCCATCAAACCAAGACCTAAAAAGCAACTACAATTTCTCAACCTCTTCAACCTCTCTCCAACAACCACGTGTACTTTATCAGAATTAATTAAAAAATTAAAATACTTTTTCGTCATCTACTTTCAAGTATGATTTTATTTTATAAATAAAATTTAACAATATAGATTGAAAAATTAAACCATTAAAAAATAGTAAGTAATTTTTTTATATAATTAGCCTCAAATTATTAAGTTATAAAGATATAAAATTTTATACACAGCTTTTATGTATATATCAAATTAATCTTAAATTAAAATATTTTTTTCTTATAAATTTAGTTTATTTTACTTTAGAATTATTTTTATTTTATTTACTACATATATATGAACACAATTTTTTTAATTTTATTTATTAAATATTTTATTTTATCTTATTATTGAAAAGTTTGTTTTGCCAATACACTTATTCTTTGATAAAACATAGAAAAATGATTTTTTTTTGAAAGGGGCTCAACCCTTTTTATTGCAAACCAAAAAAACAGCAACACTACTTTACAACCATATTGCAAGAAAAATACAACACAAATTCAACAAAATTTAGCTAGATCTAGGACTTAACATGAAACCCACATAGAGCAAAACCAAACTAGAGCAAGATTATGAGTAGGATAAAACCCAAGAGTTATAAATCAATTTAATTTAAAAACATTAAAAAATATCATTTTCTTTATTACAATATTAAACTTTAAAATTAAAAAAAATAAAAATTATTATTAATAATTAAAATTTGATTATATTTTTTATAAAATAAATTGTAGTTAATTATTTATTTTTTAAAAATGAAAATAAATAATTTATTACTTTATCATATATTTTAAGTAGCTTTATTTATAAAATTGATTTATTGTTTGTTTATAAATAAAAATCTTTGGCAATCTTTTACACATCAAATAATTAATATTTGATTATAAAAATAATATCAAATATTAATAAGAGACAAATTAAAAAATCAAATTTACACACCAATATGCATAGTGGAGGAAGAAATTGCCGCCTCATAATAAAAGAAAAATTGGGTTAAATCTGAGACCAAATGTCATTCCATTTACTCTTATTGTAGGTTTACTACATTATGAAGAAAAATTTGTGTAGTGAAAATGAAAAAATAATGTTTAATATCTTATTCTCTTTAAAAGAAAATGTTGAATTTGAATTATTTAAATATTTTAAAGTTTGTATCAAATTTTTATGAACAATATTTTAATGATTTTGCCCCATGGGTAGCGTAATTGGCTTGGTTTGCTTCCCATTGGTCTCGGGCTCAACTCCGCTCCAGGTTCCAACTGACCTTACATGCCCAAAATACTGACTGCTGGGTCGCTGGAATGTATGGCAGAACACCCCTATTGTATAAAAAAACATATATGTTTTAATGATGTTGAAAAGCTTCATGTCACACAGATACCAAACCCACGACAGTGAATCAGGAGAAGCTTATCCATTAACTCTTTCTTTGAAGAGGTTTTTTTTTAATTCCTCTTGAAAAGAACGATTTAAAATCAAGTCGCTTTGAGAAGATACTGTGGACAATCTCTACTTTGCTGTATGCATATTTGAGAGAGATGATGTTACGCATATTTCAATCTACTATTTATAGTTCATCTTAACGAAGAGTTGAAAATAAATAAAAATATCAAAGGCATGAATTGCAGAATACAGTTACTTCACTTCTCTTCATATTATTGGTTACTTTGATATTTGTCACGCCTTTTCCATGATTTCTTTCTTATCTATCTTGTCTTCTCTATCTTGTCTTCTGGTATATAAATGTCATTAACTTTTCATGTTGCCGACTGATTTCACGCACTTTCAATGACTCTACGCAATACTCATTCTCAATATTTTAACGTCCAGTTGAATGTAAAGCTGGGATATTGTTAGCAAATCCCACGATTTATGGGCCCGCTAAATTCCAATCTTGCAATTGTGGAACCCTTTGAAGAATGTTTTTAAATATTTCATTCTTGATAAGACATATATCATTATATGCATTACACATTAGAGTTTAAAGTTAATTAACATCCAATACATCATGTATTTGATGTATACACACTAATTTTGAAAAGAATATTTAGAATCAAACTTACAAACTTGTTACTTAAGTCTAAGTTTTTCTTCAATTGAAATTTACAAATGTTAATAAATGAACACTATAAACAAAACATATTTATACACAATCAAGGAAAAAAACATGCTTATGTTTTATGAAATGTGCTAGTAGTTGTCCTCACATTTTAATGTGTAATGTAAAGAGGAATTTTTAAATTTTGATTTTTGAAAGTGCAACCTTTGCTCTAAGATAATTTCTTATTATTCTAAATTATATAATGTACCATCAATAATGGCATTGTATATTGATTCTATTTGTCTATAAAGTAAACTACTATATGGATTTTTATGCTCAACAGCCTTGTCTAATTATGCCTATATTCTATTTTTGTAAATATGTTAAAAGTGACTAGCCAAGTGTTATATGATATATCCTTTGTTAAAGATAATTTTTAGAAAAAGAAATATGTAAGAGTGTAACTGATAAAGTTAATCAACACACTCAAAAAATGTAAGAGTTCACATATAATTCTCTAATATCAAGTAGTATTTAGATATAGAGATAGCCACCCAAGATCAAGGAGATTGAATGAAAATTGAAGAGAGCCTCAACATGAGAGAATTATTTTATTTTATCAAAGGATGGAAATATACACAATATGATTAATGATCCAAGATTAGAAAGAGAAACCTTTGTTTGTACAAGAAAGGGTGATACATAGAACAATGTAAGATTATGACACGTGTTAATTTTACAACTTTAGACATGATAAAAAAAATTCCTAAGTACTTAAGTACATGTGTTCATTATTAAGCTCTATTTGGAGCTTCAAAAGTCTCATAGTTGGAGGATTACAAGTTTTATCTGAGATTGTGCTTAAAAAAGTTATTTTTCAATTGAATTTTATGTTCTTCTTTCATATATTTTGAATTAAAATTTTAAAATTTTAGCAATGATAAAAAAAAAATGTATTAGATAAACATATATATCTTGAATAAACTATGAATAACATTTGAGGCGTCATCAAATAATCTATATATATAGATGTTTATAGTCTTGTTGACCAAACACCATACATTTATATTTTTCAAAGCCATTAAAATGAATATTGCTTGGCTAAAAAGGTTTTAAATATATGTAACTAGCAACTATTGATAAAAAATTTAAGTGTTGTTCTTTAAGAAATTCACAATGGTAATAATTTAAGAAATTATTGATGAATTTATTAGAAAGAAGTAACTTCAAAGATATATTTAATTTACTAACATTAATTATCTTTTTCAAAAATATTCAAGATTGTCATAATAAACATTAACTACAAGAACTTTAATGAATTTATAATTGTCTTATAAAACCACATATCTTATAATATCAAGTGCCCCATTAACCAATTCAACATCCACACAAAACTGCAGCATTGGATAATATAGTAGAAACACTCTATCGAAGTGGTCATCAGCAAAATCATGTGAGTCTATACTTTGGGTACGTCTAAACACACTACATTCAACAAGTGCAGTGAGTGACTATCATTTTTACTGCGGTACATAACCATGCTATTTGGGCATAATCAAATATTACACAGTCCTTAACATTTGTTTTTCCTATGAGAATTTTCTACTTTTCATATGCTGCAATCAGTTTCCTTATGTTTGATAACATTTCTCCAAATCTATCATGTCCTAGCTGATTCCCTCGTTGAAAACATCTCATGATTGCAGCATTATTAGGTTGTTAAAATATGTGACGATTGCATTGAATGCAATGCCTTATATTTTACTGAAATTAATTGAAGGGGCTCAAATGATCAAAATACTTTTGAACTGAATTTCCAAATCTGCTTGTTTGCAACAAAATACATAATGTATGTTGGTTCCAACCATACTCCATATCAAAATTTTGTCAAACAAAAAATATATATTAAATAATTAAACATCTTACAATTGAACTACCCTAAACATAATATACAGTGCCCTAAAAAAACTAGAATATTGAACCACCCTAAACATAATATATAGTGCCCTACAAAAAACTAGAATAGGTTGAACTAAATGCTATGATATGTCTCTTATGAAAAAAAAATCTGGCATGCACAAAAGAACATAAGTGACCAATCCCTAATCCCTAAGAAAACTGGCAGCTGCTGGTCAGTTGGTGCATAAGCTGCTCTGCATCTGCACAAGAATGCAACAGCACCTGACAGTTTGATATCATTAAAATCTCCAAATGAATTCATCCTTGTTGTAAACATTAATATCCCACTACCTGAACTATTAACACAATCCTCATTATTCCCCTTGTGAATGATTCCAAAGAACTCAACAACTGATTTTCGCCATCCACAAATGTGGCTGCATAAATTGACTCATGCATAACCCATGTTTATTTTACCTGTATACCATGTCTATATACCTGGGTACTGATCCTTAGCCAAACTACCAATTTCTATATTTTCTGAAGAACCCACTTCATGTATTTATATATAAAGAAGAGGCCTATATGTATTACCTTCATTAAGGCCCATATGCTGAAATGTGATCTGCACTCCTCAATTGTCAACCTGGTCATTCCGAACTGCAATATATTAGGATCTAGTTTGGATAATAAAAGCATAAAATTATTTAATATATAGTATGGATATTACTATGGAAATCAACAGTAATATCATGTCAATGGACTCATGTAACAATTAATGTACCATTCCATCCATGGTTAGGACCTACATAAGCAACAAGCTCTTTGTTCAGGTATATATATATATATATATATATATATATATATATATATGTGTGTGTGTGTGTATATGGGCAATCTTAGGTCCTTCAATATCATTTGTTAGGCTGTACCTGTCCATCAACATAGAGAGAGTTAGCATCAGTTTCAGTTAATAAGCTAGTGAGTGTCTTTGATTTTTTATTGAATACATTTATTATTGCTTGAAAACCCTTCTTACCAAACACCAGTGGGAAACTATATAGGATGCGATGTCTTTAGGAGAGCTTCACTCATATTTTGGTACCTATTTATTTTAATACAAATTCAATACTTATTGAATCGAATCCTAAATCTACATTTGAAAAGGTCATATGTGTCAAACACCAGTCATTCTTTAGTAAAACCAAGTGCATATTTTAAAAATCCCTAACTTTAACTCTCCATTCTAATTCTGAGAAGTTTAATAAAATGTAAGGGTAGATCTCTGCATTTTATTTCGAGGACAAAGATAAGTTCCGATTTGAAGTTACCCATGAAGCAAATGTGTTAGCATCTTGTTCTTCATGTCCAATGGAACCTGTTTGTGATCAGGCAAAAGAAACCAAACATTAAAGTCAATGTCATCAAAACTTATCTAATGCGAGAGGGTAGCTTCTCCCACTTGCAATCTCTCATAAAGTCACATTCAACCATTACCATGCAATCCATTTTTCCTATAGCTTCCTGTTTAGTTGCTCTTTGTGGCAACTGCATGAGCTGGAGCAACAAGTAAAACCAAGTGCATGTCTTGGAAATCCCTAAAATTGTAATTCTTTAAATATAGAAAGGCAGTATGAATTACTCATAATGTTCAATCGAATGAAATTACACCAAAACAAGTATAGACACTAACAAGAACACACCATCCTGTTGAAAAGCTAATCTTATAGAAAAACTTGAAAAACTTGAGGACAAGAAAGAAATCAAACCTCCAGATTAGAGTTCAGCAAACAAAATAGAGCCTACAAATCTCCAGAGAAATGGTGGTGTCTAAAGACACCGGTATATTATTAGATGAAAGGAGCGATTGCCCTCTTAACTTCCTCATCATATGAGTGTAAGCTGGGCCTGGTGTTGTATACAACATAAGCCAACTTGAAAATAGCAACGCATGGTAAACATTTGTCAAAGTCGCAGTAGTTAAGGAAACTGCAAATCCATTACAGAGGTGGTGTCATAAGACACAACAAAAAAGGGTCTTCCATTGCCTTAATAATGACGATAACGATAATACTCTTTGGGCAGATCTTGCACTTCAATTACTTGAATTGTGTGTTGCTTCTTGGCTGCAAAAACCATTACTTATCCTTTAGCTCATTTCATTCATTCATGGCTTCTCATTCATTTCAGAAACAGGATAAAAAACACTAACCCTTTTCCGCTTGCTGGTACCCTTGCTGAAGCTTTCTCTTTGTTGCTTCCATCTTCTCCCTTAAATTCAATTTCTGCAGAAAAAATACCATAACCATGTGTTCAAAAGAAATTTATGAGATATCCACAACTTAACTACAAATTTGGAATGAGTTTTACATGAAATTTCAATTTGCTTACATGTTGGGAAGGAAGTGGAAGAGAGGCACTGGCAGGCTTCATCTGTTGCTGCCTTACAATTCGCAGTCTCCCTGGACCAACATTATAAACCACGTGTTTTACACTTTTTATCTGATTGCCTTGACGCTCTCTATCTGGATGCTTTTGACCATCCATTGTCAACACCCCACTTGTGTTTTCTTGCTTCCTACACTCCTCAGGGGCATCCATTTTCAAATAACATTCATTGTCTGCCTGCTTTCTTTCAGCCACTTCTTGCACTCCTGAAAACACAAAAAACTTCTGCATGATATTCAAGTTGTGCTTTCAAAAAAACTAGCTAAGAATTAGTTTGATATGCACACCTGCTATTGCAGCTACATCAGCATTTCCACTAGTTTTTATCCCTTCATCTGCACACCTGCTATTGCAGCTACTTCATACCACACAAAAAATAATCAAGAAACCTGCCATTATAATTAAGCATCTTTTCCTAGTTATTCTTACAATATAAGAAAACTGGAATTGACTTGAGCATTAAAAAAAATGTAATTCTCCATTGTTTCCTAGAGATCTTGGAAAGACTTGGCATTTAAAAAAAGAGATACAGTTCTCCATTACTTCCTACATTTAACAAAAAGATCTTCTGAGCTTCTTTACTGCATCATATAAAAACAGTAACTCCATGCAAACACAGAAATCGAATTGGGTATACGTAATAACTCCATGCAAACAAAGAAATTGAATTGGGTATAAGTAATAATTCCATGCAAAGACAGAAATTGAATTGGGTATAAATAAAAGCTGGAATTAAACATTTAATTAGAAAGACTATTCGAAATCGATTTGGATCTAGCAAAGTTCTTCTTGATTTACCTGACAACCTCCTTGGCGAGCTTCTGTTGGTCTCTATATTCTCCATTATCAGAATGATCTTCAGCAGCAGCACCGCCATTATAAGAATGATCTTCGAGAGCAGCACCGAGAGACGTAGATGTGTAAAGCGTCTCGGCGATCTTGTCTCTCCTCTTCCTAAGTTCATGGGGGCAATCAGAGGCTGCAACGAGGATTGCATATTCAATCACAGTGCATATATCACCCTCTGCGCCCTCAAAAAACTTGCGCCATTTTCCCATGGATTCCATTTTATGCCCTCTATTTTAATTAACTTCAATTCTCAATTGCTATCAATCGCTGCTCACAACAAAACTACCTCTGGATTGGATTAGATGTTGATAAGTGATAGCATTCTACTTTATAAGAGTTCAAACGTGCAGTTAAAGCAACGTTCAAGCGTGCAATGCAGCATCGCTTATACATATTTTTAAAAAGTTTTTTTTTTCTATTTTTAGTAGTTTTTAAAAACTAGCAGTCAAAGCATTCTGTGCATGCGACGATCAGCCGATAGGGATCCTCCATGTTAGGGTATTTAGTGGGGATGTTGGAGGAAACTTGTTTTTCCAACGCAATGTAAAGTATAAATATTGAGAATTATTTCAAATTGTTTGGATGAGTCAAAAAAGGGAAAGCATGTAAATAATAGAATATGGAATATTGCGAGCTTAGTTTATAGTAGGAGGTGAACTAGGATAAGCTTTGTCAAGTACATTGTATGAGAATCAATTTATATATGTATATGAATTATTAGATGGATAGATCAATTAAAGCAAAGCTATGTCTGCAATATAAATTTGACTTACATTATTTGAAGTTATTGTAAAGCAGTTAACTTTGGTGTAGAAATTATTTTATACCTCTACATTTAATTGAAGCATTGTATAACATTTTAAACCCAATGTTATATTGTCTTCATTATTTGCAATGTTAATTTTAGGTATGAATTACTTTTATATGTATTTTAGTCATATAGTTGCTACGCTTAGATGTACATCTACATTTTATGTTTTTGTCTAGGTTAATCAATCAATTGATTAATTATTATTTAATTATTTTAAGATAAGGCAATGCGTTGCAAGACTAACAACCATTTGGATAAAAGAGGAAATTGATCTTTGATAGTTTTGTCTAGGTTAATGAATGAATTGATTGATTATTATTTATCTTTAGATAACACAATATTAGTTATTTGAGTGTTAGTTATAATGCTCATCACAAATGAATTTTTAAAAAGAAAACATGTTATAAGCAATATATACTCAATAATTTTGGGAATAAAACATTTTTTTGTGCTTGTGATTAATGGGTTAGAAGAAGAATGCAATGAAACGACACATATATGTTGCATTGTTAGAATAATTGAATTAGAAGGCACGCCTTGTTTTGAGGCAACATTAGAAACATATTATTGTATAGTATGACATGAGAAACATTTTTTTTCTTCCCTATGATTTGCTCTAACATGGAAAAAATATTATTATAGAGTATGTCTATTGAAGCTAAATTTACACAACAATTTGTGTACACATAAATCTATGTAACAATAAACATATGACATTAAAAGTAAAACCACAAAAGCCATGCTCGTTTTCCTCCCTACCATATTGGCATCATAAAGCCCCATGGACTCTAGCCAAACCCCTGAGCAAAAAATGGATGAAATGACCATGGGATATTTCATGGAGTTTCATCATACATTACACAATAAAAAACTTGGGAAAACTTTGGTGTTTTTATATATAATAAATGATATTGTTGTGTTTTCTTTGATGTTGTAATTTTAAGGGAAAGAGGTATCCTGGTTTTTGAATCCTCTTGCATGCTTAAACCTAGTTCTTGCAAATGAAATAGAAGGGTATGTTAGTGCACAAGCAAGGAAAATAAAAAAGGAATAATAAAAAATGAGTAAGTATATGGGTAAAATTAATATAAACAATGTGAAGCTAAAAGTAATGAACAATTTTTACAATTAGGTAACCAAATCTGTCTATTGAGAGTGGGGAAGTTTTTGTACTTACATACATTGTTGATTGTATTTAAGAAGGGCAAGCTGCATTGCATTGAGTAGCAGGAGCATGAAGGAATTTGAAATAGACAGTGTACAAAACACTAATTTTCTTGAATGCCTATTATATTTGTGCAAAAATATAAAGAAAATAATATACATATACAATAAAAGAGGTTAGCATTGAATACATGACATATTCGTAAAGAATTGTCTATAAGTAATCTATTGGAGAAGTTGAAAAGAGAGCTGTGGAAAGAATAAAAAATGCAACGGTTAGAGTAGAGTATGTTTTTGGTAGACAACTGTATGTGAGAATTTGTGTGTCCATGTATATAAGTAGCAATAAATATGTGAAGGTGGAACACAAAAACACTAAACCCACACTCGTTGTCCTCCCTACCATATTGGCATCATGAAGCCTCATGGGCTCTAGCCAAACCCATGAGCAAGAATCACAAGTGAGGTCCACGGGAAATCCCATGGACTGTCACCATATGTCACAAAATAACAAAGTTGGTGAAACAACTATTTTCAAAGAAGATCTCTAACATTGTAGTCTTTTTTCTGCCGTGAGAAGTTAAGAAAAACATGTTTCCCAACAAAGATTTGGCATCATCGGATTTGAAGATGGCTGGAGGAACATGCATAGATGGAGTATATAGAAGAGTGTATAATAACTAAAAAGGTGCATCTAACTTCAAAAATATATATATCAGTATAGTTTTTTTTTTTGCAAGTGCTTGTATTTGCATTGTATGGCTAAGATGTATATGCAAAAAAGTGTTTGCGAAACATGGGCACATCTAACAACCAATAACCAAAAAGGAAAAAAATGTAGTTATGCACAAAAATAAAAGTAGAACAACCATGACATTGTAAATGGTTTAGTACAATGGAGCAACATACACCACTACCATGTACTTCTAGGGATAAACAATGTGATGCAATCAACAAATTGTTTGTCCTCTTCGAAGCACATGACTGTGGTGTTTGGTTGTTGTCCTTAATCATGTAAACCTACACTCGTTTTCCTCCCAACCATATTGGCATCATGAAGCCTTGTGGGCTCTAGCCAAACCCCCAAGCAAAAAAGCAAGTAAGGTCCATACAAAATCTCATGGACTCTTATCATATACCACATAATAGGAAACTTGGGAAAGGGCAAGTGTTTTCAAATAAGTTGTGCAATATTGTAGTGTTTTTTTTTTCTCTAACAAGTTGACAGAAAAGAAATATTGTGGTAAAGAATTAGCATGATATATACATATGTATATGCTTATAGGAGCAATTGTAGTTAAATCTTCTTTCTCTCGTCAAAAAATATGGGCAGGGCTAGTAATTTTATCGCCTTTGGTTTATTTTTTTAGTTATCTTTGTTCATCTTTGGCATTATACCCATTAACATAGGAGCGATTGCAGATTAACATAGGAGTAATTGCATATATATATAGAGGGTTGGTATGAAAGCATAGGCGTATTGGAGATAAACATTGTTGTACAATGAGGGTGGACGAAGTAAGTGCACGTGGACGAAGTAAGTTTAAGTCTACCAGTATTAAAAAATCAACTAGAATCTTATGTAGAATATAGTAAAAATGGTCATCGAATTGAGACACCAATTGTTACATAGACTGCCTGCTAATACATAATGCAAATTTTTCTTTGCAGGACTGCGGGAAAAATAATATCATAAAAGATATTGATATAAGCTTCAAGCTACATTTTTTGGTAGTACATATTGAAGACAAATAAAGGAATTGTATAACAGGTATTAGAATAATACTTGTTTGGTACTAAATATTATACACAAAAATGAAAATAGTATTGAGTTCCCTCAAACATAGATAGATACATATGTACTATAAGTATTTTCTATGTTGTAGGGAAAACACTACAATATAGCCATAGCATTCAATGATATAGCATTGATATGTTGTTAAGAACAAAGCATTTTATCGTGCAGTATGTGTAACATATTCATAATGTTGCAATGACTCTTTTGGCAATGCAACTGAATCAATATATTTTCTTGCATATTTTGGAGTACACTTTTCCACACTGCAACATCGAATATTGCATAATTTTAGAACTATTGTTCTCTGCAATCTGTAAGTTGTTTTACATGGGTGTTTTGCATAGATGATTTATTGATTTTTTATGTTAAAATTGTTGTTCTCCGCAATCTGTAAGTCATTTACATGGGTGTTGTAGTGTGGGAAAGTAAAGTTTGAAATGTGCGAGAAAATATATTGATTAAGTTGCATTGTCGAAAGAGCCATTGTGGTATATATATATATATACACACACACACACACATATATATACATACATATATATATATATGTACATACATATATATATATGTACATACATATATATACATATATATACATATATATGTGCTTATATTCTAAGTATGAGCTCCATTATTTGGCACTAAGTATTATAGGAAATATATTGAGCTACGATTTTCCATTAGCCTAGTCATGGATTGGATTTTCCGGGGTGGAGATGTGTCGGTCGGCGGTGGCTTGAGTGGGTTTCCTTATGGCACATGCAACTTTGTATTTATGTGGGATGGTGGTGATGGAGTTGGTGGCCTTGGTATGCGGAAGCTGAATGGTAAGTGTTTGCTCATGTGAGGGTTAATGCATCCTGTCGTCGTTGTACAATGGCAGTGGAAAAATTGAATGCACTATTGAATGTTGAAGTGTGGGAAAGTATACTTTGATTATGTTGTATTGTGGAAAGAGCCATTGTGGTGTTGCTTTGATAGCAGACTATTGTTAAAAGCGTCGCCTTCAGCTCAACTTTTTTACCAGATTCAAGCGTTTTAAAACTGTTGTGCTGCAGAATCTATAAGCCATTTTACATGGGTATTTTGCATAAATGATTAATTTAGATTTGTATAGTATGTTTATTCGCATTTATGTAGACTGGGTATTTTCTATGTTGTGAGAAAATCGCTAAAATACAACCATAGCATTCAATGATGTAGCATTGAGACGTTGTTAAAAACATAGCATTTAATTGTGGAGTAAGCGTAACATATTCATAATGCCACAATAGCTCTTCTGGCAATGCAACTGAATCAATATATTTCCTTGCATATTTTGGAGTATACTTTGAGAGGAGTAAATATTATAGAGATATAGGTAAATTATAAAATAACTATTAGGAAAACACTGAAGAACAACATACATCTAATTCTGAAGTATTATCCTAATACCTCTTACAACTATTACATAGACTGCTTTTCTTGTACGAATATGTTGCATGATATTCTTTTTCCATCATTTGATTGAAGCTCCTTATAACAAATTGTTATTTGCCATTGTTTTTTTTGTTTCTACGGCAAGAAAATCTATTGATTAAGTTGCATTGTCAAAAGAGCCATCGCAGTGTTGGTCCAATATTAGACTATTGTAAGAATCATTTCCATTGGGTCTATTCTATAATAGATTTGAGGGTTTTAGAACTGTTGTGGTGTGGAATTTGCAAGTTGTTTTACATGGGTATTTTGAATAAATCATGTTTCCATAAGTTTGAATACCAAGCAATGTAGGTCAAATTTCCAATTAAGTTTGTGGTGTTATATGTAATTTGGACACATTATTGTATCATATAATTGTTACGATAACATAGAGAAAATACATATTGTCATAAACAAGTGGGTTTAAATAATCGATTTAGCAGATTATTTGTAATTTATATGTAATTCTTCAAGTGTTTACCTAATACTTCTTTTACAATTTATCTATATCATGAAACATATGGATAGAAGATAATAAATCTATGTAACATTTTTCTTCTCAATTCAAAATTCAAGCTACATTGTTTGGCACTAAATATTATAGACAAATAGGGAAATTGGAAAAGAGATTTTTTTCCCATAAACTGAAAAGATAATTGTAGAGACATGCACAAGTGCAATGTGTAGAATAAATTATGGGTACTGTAGTCAAGTGTATGCAAGATTTTGGTTGAATTTTCCACCGGGATTCTCGTCACCCTAGCTATGAATTAGATTTTCCAGTGTTGGGGATGCCCTGTCTGGGTAGGTCTTGACTAGGTTTTTTTTGTGGCGAGATGGAGCTTGGCAATTATGAGGGCTGGTAGTGGTAGAGTGGGTGTCTTCGATACACGAAAGATGAATTGTTGTGTATAGTACTTAGCATCAAACAAGTGTTATTCCAATACCTCTCATACAATTACTCTATTTTTCTTCAATATATATATGCGTATATGTATCTGTATATGTTTCAAAGTATTCATTTTCACATATAGTTGATGGAATCTATTTGTAGTGTTCATAAATATAGGAAAAGGAGAATATGCAGGAGGTCTTGTTTGAAAGTAGAATCAATTCCATAGATAAATACAAAGATATCATTAAAGGGAAGACATCAAAGAAATAGCAAAATTTTTGCTTGAAAGAATACAATGTATACAAATAAATTTATAAACATACCTAATTTTTGTATGTACTAGAACATATCTAGTCATACAGAAAGAAAAGGAGTGAATGTATAACTTTGGTATCTACTAGAGGATATGTAGCTCTGCATAAACGAAAGGGGTCACTCTACAAGTCAAGAAAATATAAATTTATAATTTAACAAATGTTGATTATTCTTACAGCTACGGGCAACTTTTACTCATTACTTGTTCCACAGATGGGCTTCATATCTCCTTGTCCATTCATGCTTGCATCGAAGTTAACATCATATTAATGCAAAGCAACATTTTATTTGAATCTATCAAAATATATATCTATGGTTAGATGTGTATTGAATAGCCAAAAAGAAAGTGGGAAAACAACTTACAACAATAATAGGGGGACGAGACAGTGCAGATTACAGAGGATAACACTTATTAAACCATCCAATTTTCCAACCAGCGGAGGTGCATGATGGGTTTCCACCATTTTGTACGCATTGAGTAAGCCAACCAACTCCACCACCACCAACCCATGTGGTCAACAAAGTCAACCATTGTTGTGAACAGGGTTGGGCAAGGCCTCACAAATTGCATGGGGTGTTATCAAATATTAAGCAAAAAATGCAATGTATAGTAGACTATATATTTATGAAAGCAATATAGAGGAACAACAAAACACTAAAATGCTCAAAAGAGAATTCTATAGATCAACATTATACATATATATATGCATACAGATACAAATACATATACATATACATATGCGTACACATAGACATACATATAAATATACATACATATACATACACATATATATATACATATACATACACATATAGATATAATATACATATACATGTATACATACATATATGCATACATATATATACACATATACATATACATATACATATACACATACATACACATATAGTTTGTTCCCTTCATTTATTGTTTGTAGTTATCTTTATGCATCGTTGGCGTTATACTCATAACCATATGAGCAATTGCAGTTTAATTTTCTTTCTTCTATCAAAGAAATATGGTTAGGGCTAGTAATTTTTTCAACTATTCTATTCTCCATGTACTTGGCACTAAATATTATAGATAAATACATAAGACCTGCATAGGGTTTTAAATGATGATGTGTATCTTACCTGTTCAACAAAGGATGTTCCTAAACGTTGCTCATTGGTCAATAGGATTGCAAAAAAATTATGAATTTAGAATTGAGAAGGGAATTGTTACATAGTAAATGTGTTCTTAATAGGTTTTTTACAGTTTCCCTATTTTTCTATAATATTTAGTGCCAAATAATGTAGCTTGAATTCTGAATTGACATGTGAACTATTTTATAGATAGATTGAAGCACGCTATAATTTTACCTATGTCTTAGTTTTATATTTATCAGACCTAGATGCACATCTATATTTGACATTTTTGTCCAGGCTAATCAATCAATTGATAGATTATTATTTGATTATTTTAACATACATATGCATACAAATACATGGCAGACTTGAAGTTATGGATTAGATAATATTTATGGAAAATATGAAAGATTAAAGGATTGTCCTCTTTTAAAGAGTTGTTAGTAATGTATTTAATTACTAATACTCAATAAATAAGTATTCTTTACAAAAACATTAGTTCATAACTTTAGGTATGGCATATTTTTGCTAATTTTTATATGGCAGTAGAAAATTTATTACTTTGATGTTATTTATTTTCATTTTTTTCTTATTTAAGTATTAGTTATAATGGTGAAAGTAATTACACACAAACATATAACAAAATATATATTTATACATGTGGATATAAATGTATATCTATGAATGATCACAACAGGAATAACATGGTTTCAACATTGCAATATATAAAAATATAAATACAAGTACTTTACAGATTTCTTCGTTAACCATTCTCAATATTTGAGTATTGTTATATGATTTCCGTTGAAGATAATATTACTATTCAATGATTATAAAGGGAAGAAGTGAATTTAGGATAGACATAGAAGAACAAAAAATTCTACCATCTAATAGGAGTAAAGAATAATAGTAACAATGCAAACTAAAAGCAATCTATGCAACATGTTAAAATCAAAAGGATAGTTGGTCAATGAATGTGCATATATATATATATATATATATATATATATATAAACATAGGAACAAATTATGTTTATATTTGTAAAATAGAAGTCTTAGCATCCCATAGTAAGAATTAAAAAGGAAAGAGTAGCATAAATGTTGGAAAGTGCAAAAGAGCAGTCAAAGCGTTGGCTCACTAGTGGAGCCTTTTTCTGCAGTAGGGGTAGACATCTTTGCTATGTCTGAAAGAAACAATTTACACTCTGCTTCGAAATCAACTTTTGTTGCTTTCACAATTGTTGTTTTAAGCTGGTCCTCAGAATTATAAGTATCTGTTTTGATCAAGATAGTAAAGATGTATGCTTTACAAATAAGGCCTTTAATAACATCAACAGGATTTGTTGTAGACTTAGAGTTGTCCTGCAACATGTAAAGGTATTTTGCTAGACTTTGCAATAAATTAGTGGCAACTTCATCGAAAGCAATAGACCAAAGGTTGGATGAGTGGTAGATTGTAGCTTCAACTGTAGAAGATAGCGATAGTTGCATTCCTCAATTTCCATCTGGAAACGATCACAAAACCAAACATCAGCATGGGGACGTGTGCATTTTATTTTGAATTCTTTCCCATTAAGCCACAAGGGGCAAGGAGGATAACAAAAAGACTCAATTTTTGCAATTTGAATGGTTGCTTTAAAAATGGCCTCAACAGTTTATGGCAAGCCAAGGTAGTTGTTCAAGATGAATGCAATAGTAACTCTATCATTTGAAGGATGCAACCTACATGGAGCAGAAGAAGATGAAACCATTTGTTCTACTTTGATTGGGCCCTTGTATCTAAGAGTGTTTTCCTTAGGAATAGAAGGGTCAATCTCTAGGATTATTGTTGTTGATGTATTGATAACTTTACCATTAAAATAGCCTACAGGACCACCTCGGACAACAACTATCACTATATCACTTGAAAGATACATCCACTCCAACACATCACCTTTTTCTTACCAACTTGGACCCCACAAATTAACATCAATGAACGAAGCAGAGATATCATATAGTTTAATAGTTCATCGGATTGTTTCCGATCCATTTTTCCTACGAACAGTTGATATGTACCCAACATGCACTATAATGCCAATAATATCAACCAAGCTATTATCACTATAATTGCTTATGTCACTAACTGGCACAAAAGCAGAGGCATTTTTTGGCACAAGAATTTCATCTTCACACCATTTTATTGTTGATTTTTCATCCAAAACAATTTCAAGGTTACTATTTAATTTATTGATTTTTTTGTTTGCTTCCTTGACTGATCCTCTTGATATTAAATAAGTTTCACCCACCTCAACTCAACCATAATGCAATTCAACAATAACATCAAAACAAGTAACACGTATTTTTGTTCCCTCCATATCTATAATGTCAAAACTCAAAATTTGGCCATGTCACCTCTTTGTTTGTGGAAATGGTACATCTCTCTAATATTTGTTACATGCCCTTTCACTATCCAAACATTTTGATAAATGTTTAAAGATTTAATAGGGCCGACATTTGCAGGGTTATTTTGTTTCTTAGGGGATAGTTGTAGACCAATTTAGGGGTTCATTTAGAAGATGAGTTTTTCCCCAACATTTGCTCCTCTTGTTGTTTGAATAGATACCTAGGGGTCCCAATGATTTGACAATTAGACATAATCACAACTAAGCTAAATATTATTAAGGCCTTGGAAAAGAAGCAAAACAATATATTGGACACACTATATTAGGCACATACAAAGGGGAAATAGATTTTTTAAAAGTAGACAAGAAAGAACACAACCCACCTTGAATCTTGGACATTCCTACAGACATAGTCGCTTAAACATACAAGGGACCCTATTTTCAAGGCACCTAAAAGCAACAAATCATTGCATTTGGAAGGTAGGGTTCCTATTTGTATATGGTGTCCATCAGACAAGAGAGCCCTGTATCGTTCAACCTTCCCTTCATCACCACCAGATTTTTTGAAGGACAAAAGTTGAAGGACCGAAGACGCAATGACATCTCCAACATTGATGTAACGAATTGCAATGGATTCAAAGTTGGTTGTTTCTTTGCAACCTACAAAGACAAGTTCAATCAAGGAAAATGCACATCGTCACACCAAATGGATAAAATAAGGAAAACAAAGGCTGCAAAGAGATATTTTTATGTGTTCTAAAAGATTAATGCATATGTACTTCCACATCTATATGTTTTACTAGGGACAACCATGTCTGTATACACCTAAAGGACAATGAAACTGGAAACATAAACAGTAAAGTGTACATGTGTTGTAGGTTTTTGTATTTCAGAATCCTAAATTAAAGGACTAAAAGGAAATATTCAATTTTATTACAAGAGAGGAAGGCAACAATAACAACAAATATGCAGCAGATATAAGGAAAAGGAAATACCAACTTAAGGAATCAGGATCTAGAGGTTGGTGGGTGGCACCCTCAAAGCTAGAGTCCATAGCGGGACCTATGGTAGGTGTCTCCAAATCAATCACCAAATCAATTTGGGGCAGCTCTGGAGACCCATCCACAAAGCCCGAATGCATAGATAGTTCTGGGACCTTTTAGAGGGAGAAAATATTCCAATTATACTTTACTGATTGGCACCTCTATTTGACAATGAAAATAAAACATTAATTTATTGCAACATCCAATGCCATCTGGTAGACAAGTTAGAAATATTCATAATTCACCAACCATTTTACTATTGTATGCATGCATTTTTTTACTATATTTCTATAAATACGTATATGCAGACATTTATATATGTTGATGCCTGTTGCCTTCATATTTTTTAATGCAAACAATAGAATATATAACAACAAGAATGAAAATGACTAAGTACATATATGCATTGAATTTTCCTTTTGTCCACACATTTAAAAAAATACATATAACTATATATATATATATCCATATGCACTTCGGTAGGGGGATTCCTAGGGGTTGTTTATAATTGCACAGAGCTTGATAATAATGTGGTTTGGTAGTGGTGGAGTTGGTTGCCTCAATACACAGAAGAATAATGGTAAGTGTTTGCTCATGTGAGGGTTAATGCATCCTAGCATTGTTGGACCATGGCGCTAGGGGAAGTAGATGCAACATTCAATGTTGCAGTATGAGAAAGTATTCTCCAAAATGTGTGAGAAAATATACTGATTAATTTGCATTGTCAAAGAGGCATTGTGGTGCTATGGTTTTTTTTACTATTTGTGAATTAAAGTATACATAAATACAAATAAAGATACCATACAGACCTGCTTCGATATAAATCTGTATATATAAATCAATGTTGGATTGTCAAACAAGCCACACTAGTCTTGGTTTGTGTACATGGATATATATATCTACATATATGTACATTTTTAACTATGAAACGAGGAATTCAATACATACATATATATATATATATATATATACATATATATATGTGTGTGTGTGTGTGTGTGTATGTATGTATGTATGTATCTGTCTATGTAAAAGTTGCAACCAGCCCAAAGGAACAAATCAATGTTCACCATGGTTGCAGTTTCTAGTAGTGTGCAAAATTTTAAAATTTACAAGAGCCAAACCATGACAATCAACACTTTGTTACATGGAGCTTGAAATATATGAGGCTAAAAAATATAGTGAAACATATCGATACAAGACATATAATATGTTCCATCCAAACAAAATAACCACAACAAAAATTACAGAATTCTAAAAATTGAGAACAATGCCTGTTACAAGAACAATAGAATAGTTTGTTACAGGAAACTTCAAACTCACTTCAAACATTTGAGTTAAAAAGAACATCATGAAACATATTGATACAATACATATAACAAGTTTCATCCAAACAAATTAAATACGACAAAAATTCTAGAATTTTAAAAATTGAAAACAATCCTTATTACAAGAACAATAGAATAATTTGTTACAGGCAGCTTCAATCAGATGAGTGGAAAATAATATCATAAAACATATTGATACTCAAACAAATGAGGGGAAAAGAATATCATGAAACATATTGATACAAGACAACCAAGCTATGTAATAGTTGCCTTGTCAATTCTAAATTTATAAATTTTTTTCCAATCCTTATTGACCAATGAGCAACATTTACAAACATCCTTTATTGAACAGGAAAGCACCACATCATCATTTAAAACTTTGGGCAAGTCTTGTCTATTTCTCTAGAATATTTAGTGCCAAGTAATGTAGATCAAATTCCCAATTAACTTTGTGGACTTATAGCCATTTTGTACAGATTATTGCCACACATTGCATTTACAAGTTTTATTTAATATGGGTTTATTGTCAAAGAATATAGCTCAAATTTTTACAATTTAGTTACTATAAAACCAACACCACAATGGCTCTTTTGACAATGCAAGCTAATCAATATATTTTCTCACACATTTCACAGTATACTTTCCCACACACACACACACACACACACACATATATACACATATATATATATACATACATATATATATACATATATATACATATATACATACATATATTCTAAACTGGAGCTGCATTATTTGGGACTAAATATTATAGACAAATAGGTAAATTGTAAAAGAACTATTAGGAAAACACTAAAGAACCACAGGAAAATGATAGATGATCGAAACCCAACATTAAATAGAACTTTTAAACAAGAGGAAAGAATATCATAAAACATATTCATACAACACAAGCAATCTATGTAAGAGTTGGCTTATCAATTCTAAATTGAAGCCACATTATCTGGCACTAAATATTATAGACAAATAGGGAAACTGTTAAAAAACTGTTTCAAAAAACATACATACATACACACATACATATATACATGTATATACATACATACATATATACATGTATATATACGTATACATATACACATTATTGTATACATATATATATATTTACATATACATGCATATATATGTATATACATATGTGTACATGTATATATGTATATATATATATACTACTATTTACATATACATGCATATATAAAACCCTCTAGCCTACTATAAAAGAGACACACAACAAACGATTCGTCAAGAGAGTACTGCAGTATAAGAACCAATTACAACAAGTACCTCTTTTAGACAGTACAGCAATCAGTATATTTTATTTATTCCCTTCCTGCCATGCCATGCATATGAATATACATATATATATATATATATATATTATATACATATGAATGTCTATATATACATACATATATATATATATCATACATATATATATATATATATATATATATACATATATATATACATATGTATACATATATATATATACATATATATACATATATATACATATATATACATATATATACTTTGTCCATCTTTGGTGTTATACATATTTTGTACAGTTAGTTCCTTGGTATCTTGAATTAATTGATCTAACTTCAAATCCTTACAAAGAGGATGGTGTAGATTGTGAACGGTATGTGGAAATCAATGCTTTGAGACATACACAGATACAGATACATATACAAATATATATATATTGAAGAAAAATAGAGAAATTGTATAACATGGTTGACAATAAAAATTATGAACCACTAAACTAATATAGAGAAAATTCAATTGAAGAACAAAGAAACCATACATCTAATTAGGTTGAATGTACATATGCATATTCATTTGTATATACATGCATATCCATATGTACATATATCTATGCATATGCAATGCATTTTCGGTGGAGAGTGTAATGAATGGAAGGTATGGTGCATTTTTCCCTTCTCCAAAGAGTGTGATGTTACCACTACTTATCTGTATGCATCGTTCCTTCCCTCATTGCACCCTCTATCTCAAAGATTTTCACTTTTTTTGATTGCATATATGCATACATACATATACATATACATATACATATATACGTATGCATATGCATATGTATATACATATATCCATACATATATCAAATAATGTCACAAAGTGTAACAAATTCATAGATCTAATGTTCATTTTAAATGATGAGAAAACTAACCATGCAAAATAATATCATGAAAAAGAGTTTGTTATCATGAACTTCAAACAGGTGCGGAAGAACGAATATCATGAAACATACTGATATAACATGTTGCATACAAACAAAATAACTACATCAATTAATACTTTATTGTAAGCAGGTTCAAATAGGGTAGGGAGAAACAAATCCATGAAACATATTGGCACAAGATAAGCAGTCTACTAAAAAGTTGCAAGAGATGTTAGGAAAACACTTAAGAAGCAGACACAAGTAACAAATAAATAGGGAAACAATATCATGGTGAAAAAATGGAAAATAAAAGAGCACAATAACCTATTTTGGATGTTGTGGTTGTGTTGCTGATATGTGGTTGCTTTGATGTCAACACTATTGGCATTAATGCATTAGAAGTTGTATATGTTGAGGATATTAAGAAAATTGTAATAAAATAAGTTGCAGGTTGTCAGTGGTGAAGTGTAGTTCATTTGGTTGGTAAGTTCAGTATGTTGATGATTAGAGGTTGTGGATTAAAAGGTTTCTTGTAAATTATATCTATTTTATCCACATTAAGTTTCAGAGATCCGTGTGAAGATTTGATCCAGTTATGAAGATTTGTATTCTGTTAGTCTTTCTGTTGCTTCAATTGGTGTTCCTGGATGAAGATGTTGTGATTCTAGTAAGTTTAGTTGTTGTGGATGCTTCTCTGGTGATTCATGATGTTTGTGGATGTTTCTAGATTGTGCTCTATTTGTGTTGCATGTCTGCATTGATCGTTGTGCTCACAATTAGAGATTTTATCTTGCGTGTTCATGTTATTCATGTTCTTGGCTAACAAGGTGTTGTAGCGTGTTGTGGATCTTCGAGGAATAATTTTTGAAGGTGGTTCATGTTTGAAAATTTTATTTTGGGTCTTCACTATGTTGTGGCCGACCTCAGTTGATTCGCATTAATAATATTTAATGTTTTGGGTTGATAGTTTTTATTCATTTTATTATTTTATTGAGGTCGACATATAACGATGTAGTTTCTTGTTACAGATATATATAAACGATTGTTTATTCCATTTGAAGGTATGAGATGCGAATAATGTCCTAATCATTTGAAGGTAGAAGCAGAGTGTGAAGAAGAGTGAGAAGAGTGTGAAGAAGTGTTCATGTGCTTGTTACGGGCCCCTTAAATTTTATTTCAAGACAATTTTTAAAACTTATCCTTTCATGGTAACCTTGTGTAAGTTGCGGCTTCGACAAATCTTATAATTGTCATAGTCTCATTAAATTCCTGAACCAAGTCATTAAGTTTTGATGTTTTAGAATCACCCGACCTTTTGCATCTTTTGGAAATGATGTTTTGTGTTGTCAAGATATTGGTAGTTCTAGAAACTCTAAAATTTTTGACTCATGGTTACAAGGTTCTAGCTCGTAGCGATAGGGAAACCTCAGCGGGATATGATTTTTCCAAAGTGTCAATGCATTTAATGAAGTGTACGATGCCTTTAAGGAATTTCTTCTCTAATTTCTTGAAATGATAATAGAAAGTTTAAACACAATCTTTAAAAATCCTCTGAAAAGACAACTATTTAATAAGGAAGTTGGTAAAATGGTTTGACATGTTTTTCTTAGCAAATAAATGACCACTTTTTTCTGCCGAAGTTAAATAGGTCTGCATGTAAGAGAAGGTGGCAGTGTTTTCAATTTCAAAGTTTTCTTAAAATGGTACTTCTAGGTGATGTCAGGGAATGGGAAGATGAACTTGTCCCTATTCTTCAACCTGATGTGAATTGGCCAGAGGAAGAGAAATTCGACATAATCTCTTAGCTGCGCTCTCTGGCTTGGAAGGAGAAAACTAGCTATGTCAAGTACAACAGGGTAATCCAGGTTCTGGAGGAGGAAGAAGAACATGCTGAATTCAACAATTTAGTTATGGAAATGCAATTGGAGTTGTATAGAGTTCTAACACTGTCGATAGTTTAGCAACATGCATGGAATCTTTCCGCGACAGAGAATAATAACATCTTTCCCAAAAATGATTGTCGCTGGTCATTTTCAAAGACCGTTACTTTTTGAAATGTAAAATTTTTGGTGTACATGTATATATTGGCCTCCAAGTTAATGGTGGAGGCATATTTTTGACTATTCTCGGAAATAGGGGAAGTAAGGGTAGTCTTGGGTTTTCTTTGGTACTATTTGTTGTGTAGGGTGTTGGGCTTTTGTGCTCATAATTTTGATATTGGAGAAATAAAGAAAGTATTTTCAGATCTTTGCATTTGTAAATGTTTCTTTAAATTGTCAATAGACTTTGGGCTCTTGCAAATTTTCTCCCAATATTGATTATGTCATAGCAAACTGTATGTGCAATTATTTCTGGAACTTTGAATGCAAAATAATTCATCTGTTGAAAAGGAAATTCACTGCTTGTCCTTTTTTTTATTTCTCATTGTGGGTGTGGAATAAATGGGCTTTGTATCTTTTTTTTGCATTCACTTCACTCTGAATCAATTCATCACATTTACTTTCATGGTTGTGAGTAAATGGGAGTGTTCTTTTTTTTCTTTTTGGTTAAAAGCATACCCTGAGGTCTCATTCATTGCAAATCATTTAAAGGTAGTTGTGCCTTGTAAAATAAGCAGAGAGAACTTGCAAATACCATTGCAAGTGGCTCAACTGTTAGCACTATTTTTTCTTCTTATTGGGAATCCCTAGTCATTTTCTTTCATTCATTTCGAAGAACAAATCTTCCAACTAATAGTGTTTAATCGGAACTATAATCAGGCATTAGCAGATGTTATTTTCTCATTTCAAATCCTGTGGATGTAATCTAAATATTTTATAAGACAGTGAGTCTTCCTTTTGTAATTGAGTAGTGAGTTCTAGGTAGTGCGCTTGAATGCATGTGTATTCCCCATTCATACTTCTTTATAATTTTAATAGGGTATAATCTTGTGGACTGACCTCCACTGTGGTTTTTCCCCTAACAGGGTTTCCACATAAAAAAATCTTGGTGTTATGTGTGTTTCTGATGCGTTGTTTATTTATGCTTTCATGGTTATTGATTAGATCTGAGAATAAGGTTAATAAGTTTGATAAATTTAAATTTTTGTGACAACTAATTCAAGCCCCCTCTCAGTTGTCTACCCTTGTGTAACTTCCAACACAAAATACTATGAAACCAACACCACAATGGTTGTTTCAACAATGCGACCTAATCAAAGTATACTTTCCCAGACTACAACATTCAATATTCCATTTACTTCACCCAACCTCACCACACAACAACGGGAGAATGCATGAACCCGTGCGCAAGAAAACACTTACATTTCAGCTTCTACGTATCGAGGACACCAACTCCACCACTGACAAGCCATGTAATTACCTAGCTCCACATCACCACAAAAAAACCTGGCCAAGTCACCACCAGATGGGACATCTCCGACATTGGAAAATACAATTCACAGTTGGGCTAGAAAAAATCCCTATAGAGACTTAAAACAAATAGCCTGTCGATCAGGACATCTCTAGCACTACCAATGATTCTTAAGTGTTTTCCTCATAGTTGTTTTGAAATTTCCCTATTTTTCCTATAATATTTTGTGGGAAATAATGTACCTTGAATTTTGAATTGACAAGCCAACTGTCACACAGAGTTCACTATCACACCTTCTCTAGACAATGATAGAATTTCTGGTGAGCAAGAATATGGTGCAGATTCAAATCTATACATGCATTTCACTAACCTATTAGAAAAACACTTAACAATTAGAGGAAAATGAGAGATGTTTGAGAACCCATATTAAATATAATGTTAAAATCTGGAGAATAGAACATGCAGAGTACAATAATGAACAATTTGATATAGGGAACAACACTATTTCGTGTATATGTATTTGTCTATGTCTCGAAGCATTGGTTTTCATAAATACAGTTCACATTGTATATATATATATATCATGGGGTTGCTAATTCATTAATTATGTCATTGTTGTACGATGGGGGCAGAAAAAGTAAATGCAATATTGAGCATTGCAGTGTGGGAAAGTATACTTTATTTAAGTTGTATCTATAATATTTAGCAGGAAACAATGTAGCTTGAATTTTCAATTAACAAGCCAACTATCACATAGAATTTTTTGTTACAACTTCTCTACATAGCAATAGAATTTCTACTAAATGGAAAATGACAGACAAGCAGAATTGGAAAAGAACTATTAGGAAAACGTTTAAGAATTAGAGGAAAATGACAGATGCTCTCAAACCCACTTTAAATAGAACTTGAAGATATGGAGAATAGAAAAGGGAAACTCTGATAATGAATAGTTTGTTATGGGGAACTAGAAACAAGAATATCATGAAGAATAATTTGTTGCATGGTGAACCTGGAATAGCCAAGGGAAAAATAATACAATGAAACATATTCATATAAGACACTGCCATCCCACGTAATTAGCAAGCAACACTTCCTGTTGGATGTTGTGGTTGTGTTGCTGATATGTGGTTTTCATTGATGTCAACACTGTTAGCATTAATGCATTTGAAGTTGTATATATTGAGGATATTAAGAAAATTGTAATAACTGAGTTGCAAGTTGTCAGTGGTGAAGTGAAGTTCAATATGTCGGTAAGTTCTATATGTTGATGATCAGAGGTTGTGGACTAATTTAGGGTTTGTTTCTAAGTCTATCTAGTTTATCCACATCGAGTTTTATCTAGTTTATCCACATCGAGTTTTAGAGATCGCATGAAGACTTGATCGAGTTATGAATATTTTTATTCTGACAAATTTTTTGATTCTTCAACTGGTGTTCCTAATTGAAGATGATGCTATTTCAGTTAGTACAGTTGTTGTGGATGCTTCTCTGGTGATTCGTGATGCTTGTGGATGTTTCTAGATTGTTCTCTATCTTTGTTGCATGTCTTCATTGATCATTGTGCTCATGGTTGGATATTGTCTCTTATGTGTTCATGTTTTTCTTCTTGGCCGACATAGTGTTTGTAGCATGTTGTGAATCTTTGAGGAGAAATTAATTGAAATGTTTTCGTGTTGGAGATGTTGATTTGGGTCCTCACTAAGCTATGGCCAACCTTGGTTGATTCACATTGTTAATCTTTAATGTTTTGGGCTGGCAATTTATATTCATTATTTCCTTATGGCCGACTTGTAGTGATTAAATTTCTTGTTGCAGATAATAAGAGCAATTGTTTATTCAAATTGAAAGGTGGAAGAGTGCGTAAGAGGGTGTAAGAAGGTGCGAGTGCATGCGAGAGTGTGCTTATGTGTGTGTATGTGTGAATATCATTCGAAGGCAGAGCAAAGTGTGAAGAAGAGTGAAGAATTTTTTATGTGCTTAATTGGAACTATAATAAGGCATTAGCAGATGCTATTTTCTTAGTTCACAATCTGGATGGATGTAATCTAAATCTCTTTGTAAGATAGTGTGTCTTCCTTTGTAATTGAGAAGTGAGCTCTAGGCAGTGTGCCTAAATGCATGTGCATTCCCCATATTTCATTTTCATTATACTTTTAATAGGGTATAATCTTGTGGACTAACCTCCACCATGGTTTTTCCCCTAACAAGGTTTCCATGTAAAAAATCTTGGTGTTATGTGTGTTTCTGATGTGTTGATGATTTATGTTTTCATGGTTAATAATCAGATCTAAGAATAAGGTTAATAAGTTGAATAAGTTTTGAATTTCTAGACAACTGATTCATCCCCCCTCTTAGTTGTTTGTCGTTGTGTTGCCAACAATTGGTATCAGAGCGGGTTCCTTGGAAGAATTTTAACAGCTTAGGGTGACCTGGGATGGAAAGTTACAAGAAGGATAGTCTGAGATTTGATGGAACAAATTATTTTTTGTGGAAGACTCGAATGGAGTGCCATCTAAGATGCATTGGTGAACCCTGCTAGAGCATTACAAGTAATATGTATATTATTCCACATAATGGTCCTACTACTTATGTTGAGATCAGAGATGCTGAGTATAATATCCAGGCTAAGGAAGCTTTGTTGAGTGCTTTGACTGATTCTGAGATGACAAATGTTATGGATCTGAAGACTGCTCATGAACTATGGAAAAAGTTGGAAACCTTGTATGAAGGTGATGATAATGTGAAGATTGCTAAGTTGTAGATTTTGAAAGGGAAATATGAAAGGTTGAGAATGGGTGATGATGCTTGAACATTAATACTTTCATGCAAAGAGTGAATGAAATTGTGTGTGGTATTAGATGTGTTGGTGGAAAGATAGATGAATATGAGATTGTTGCTAAAGTGCTTAGATCCCTGCCTGATTCTTACAAAGTCAAAGCTAGTGCTATTGAAGAACTCTAGATTGTAACAAACATAACCAGAGATATGTTGGTTGGTAAGCTGACTGCTTTTGAGTTGAGTGAATTTCATGATGCACTTCCTAAGGTTGAATCTACATTTAAGGCTACTACTTCCAGAAGAGATAGAAAGAGATATGATTTGGGTGAAAGTTCATCTAGAAAGACATTCAAGTATGAGGATGAAATCAGATAGATTGAAGAAGAAGAAAGAGAGCTAGAACAGTTGGAAGCACTTATAGTCAAAAGATTACCGAGAGGAAAAGGTAAGTATGAAGGAAAATTTCCTCTTAAATATTTTTCTTGCAATAAGATAGGTCATTTTGCATCAAGGTGTTCGGAAAGAGCTCCTAAACCAAGAAATAACTGGCCTAGATTTCAGAAGAAGTGTTACTATGTTGCTAATGAAGGTATGATAGATGATGAATCTGATAAAAGGAATAGAAGTGATGATGAATGGTTATTTATTGCTATCAAGTAAAATGATCATGTATCTACTGAATCTGATGGTTGTACAAATGTGGAGAAAGCCCTAGCTGCTCAAGTTGAAGAAAAATATGAATGGGTAATTGACAGTGGATGTTCACATCATATGACAGGAGACAAAATTAAGTTTGTAAGCTTGGAAAAGTATGATGGTGGTGTTGTGAGATTTGGTGATAATACAACTAGTGTGATAAGTGGAAGAGGTTTCATTTCTCTTGATGGTAAGCATAATATTGATGATGTTTTGTATGTGGAAGGCTTGAAGCATAATCTTTTGAGTGTTGGCCAGATGGTTGATAAGGGATACAATCTTTAGTTTGAGGATGGAAAGTGCAAAATATTGAGTTTTAGAAATGAAATTGCATTAGGTACAAAAACAAAAGGTAATATCTTTCACTTGAGTGTTGCTAGTAAAAGTTGTTTGATTGCTCAAGTTGATGGAAGTTGGTTATGGCATAGGAGATTGTGCCATGTTAACTTTGATAATATTGTCAAGATAAGTTCCACTAAGGCTGTGAGAGTTCTACCTAAGTTGGTGAAACCTACTAATGCAATATGCAAGGAATGTCAATTGGGAAAGAAAACTAGGATTTCATTTCAGAGTAAAAAGCATTGTTCAAATGAATTGTCTGAGCTTGTGCATACTGATTTGTGTGGTCCCTCTAAGGTCAAAATTTTACAAGTTTATAGGTATTTCATGTTACTCATTGATGATTATTCTAGAATGCTATGGGTTACTTTCTCAAGGGAGAAATATGAAGCATTAGAAAAGTTCAAGATCTTTAAAGCTATGGTTGAGACAAAGACAAGTTTGAAGGTTAGATTTCTAGATAAGATAGAGGTGGTGAATTCACTTCTGGTGAATTTAATTCTTTTTTGAAGAACATGAAATAGAGAGACAATTATTTGCATCGTGGACCCCTCAGCAAAATGGAGTTGTGGAAAGGAAGAACAAAACAATTGAAGATGTTGCTAGAACAATGATGTTGGAAGGAAATGTTCCTCATATCTATTCGAGAGAAGTTGTGAGTATTGTTGTGTACACACTCAACTGGGTACAAATCAAAGGTGATACTGGTAAGACCCCATTTGAGCTATGGACTAGTCGAAATCCTACTATCAAATACTTCAAGATTTTTGGAAGCAAATGTTATATTAAGAAAGATGAAGAAATAGGAAAGTTTGATGCTAGGACTGATGAAGGTATCATTCTGGGGTATTCTACTAAAAGTAAGGCCTACTGGTGTTACAATAAAATATTGAAGAAAATGGTTGAAAGTGAAAATGTTAAGGTTGATGAAGACTTAGGCACGCCATACAGAACCTATGGATATGACTCTAATGATCAGGATGATAGTACAAACAAAGGAAAGAAAGTTCAAACTACAAATTAAGTGCAAATCAATTTGGTAAATCAAGAGGAAGA
>VDFB02000003.1:379995131-380046890 GCA_007258455.2 Sequoia sempervirens | reverse complement strand
AGCACCCCAAAAAAATTAGGTGATTTTGGCAACAAAGTTAGACCTTCCCTAGTATTTAACTACCTACCTCGATGTGTCCACATTTCCCATTCATCAAAATTACTATAAATTTCATAATTTTTGCATATTTTTCTCTTAAGGCTCTTAAGACACTACCATGAAAAGAGCACCCCAGAACGATCGGGTGACTTAGAGAACAAAGTGAGACCTTCCCTAGTATTTAAATTTCTACCTTGATGTGTCGATGTTTCCAATTCATCAAAATTAATACAAATTTTTCATTTTTGGCTCTTAAGGCTCATAAGACACTACTACAAAAAAAGCACCCCAAAACATGATCAAGTGACTTGGGAAAAAAAGTCAGACCTTCCTAGGTTAATATGCATGCAAAATGTAAAACAACTTTTATTGTAGGTTGAAAAATTTGTAAATAAGTTATCTACGTGTCATTGGAAATAACTTTATTATACATCCTCCTAATCTCTTCCAACATTTTGTACCACTACAAACATGGCCAATCATAATGGAGAAAAAATAATTTTTTAATTACTTGACATAAAAAATGCTCATATACATAAACTAAAACATTTTAATAGATTTTATTAAAAGAAAGTAAATAATTTGATTGACTTAAATTAAAATAGTTAATCACTAACTAGTTAAAAGTTTCCCCTCTCCTATAGTTCCATGGTAGAAACTAATAAATAACTGACATTATATTGCATTACATTTTAAAGCATCCTACATATACTTTGAATTGAAATTCTTTTTTTTTTACTCTAAAATTATTGAATTTTTTTTATTAGATTAAGATTGGAAGGGCCAATACCCATTACAAAATCAACCATCGAGGCAGAAGAGAGGTGGCTCACATAAAGAGAGACCACAAAAAGAAAGACTCACAAGAAGTGAGGTAGGAAAGGACCACAAACTGTCATAGGAGGTTGTTGGAGAATTTTCACTTTTGGTGGACTTGGCATGTCATTACTTTATCACTTCCACCTTTTGTGGACACATCATGTTATTATCTCTCCACCTTAGGTGGAGTGATAGGTTTTCCTAGTTGTCTCATGTCATAAGATTATGACACTTGTCATAATCTTATGCCCTTCTATGTTCTCACCTTGGCTATATAACCAAGGGGTTTCTCTCATTATAAACAATAAGAATCATCTCATATCATTGACATTCAATACAATTTATTCTTGTCATATTCATCTCTCTTTTTGTGCTTTCCATTTGGCCTCTAGGTCTTGGAATCCATAGCCAATTCTAACACAAACGACCCAAAATTTTGACCAGAGCATGGAACCGATAACATACTAGTTGCAGAGAAAAGAAAATGCAGCAATAAAAGACCATCCCAAAACATGCTTGAGATGGAAAAATCCCAAAATAGGGCCATCAAGGTGGTTTAAAACCAAACTTCAACAAATCCTTCAAAGGAGAGGCAATGCATAGAACCCTAGACCATTCAAGGGAGTCTTATATGAAGGGATACCAATCTCAGCATCAAGGTTGCACTTATCCAAAACACCTTCATTAACAAAGGGACCTTGCTCAGGATCCATTATCTTTCCCTCAATAAAAGAGGAGCCTTCAAACAAGGCATGCACATTGGAATGCATCTTATCATGAGCAACATGGCACAACAAGGAGAAGGGTCCATCACTATGGAGATGGTACTGCTATGAAAAATCGTAATGCAAAGTTTGATTCCAAACCACAAGCCTGGAGCTCAAATTGATAGTGTTGGGAAACTTCTTACCAAACTCAACACAAATCCTAAATCTGACATACAAAAAACATGTTTTATTTCTTGTAGCATTATCAATCACCAACCCACAGGGGAAGAAATTGCCAACCCACATGCATGCTGCTCAAGATCAGAAGAAAGCTCATGTGTATATGGAGCCACCCCCTAGGAGGGGACCCAATAACAACCATAGGAGGAGACACAACAACAAAGCAACTATCAACAAAAAGGGAAGAAACCTTCTAACGAGGCAGAAGAAAATCCCTTTTCAAAGAGCTCCCAAAGTCATTTTTTTGACACACAAGAAGTAAAGAAGGATTAATGACATGAACAACTCATGTTGAGCCTCTAACCACATGGCCAAGATTGAATCCTTTGTCGCATCAGGAAGCAAAGCACCCTGCACAGAGGGAACAGATTTATGGTGAGCCTCAAGAAGGATATCTAGGAGAGATTTATTCTCCTCATCTTAGAAACCCCAAGATTCCAGCCCTCAGAGCCATCGTTGCAAGGAAAAGGAGCAAAGCTAGAACAAGGTAGAGCCAAACTAGGAACGTGTGAAGCACCTCCAAGCTTAGTCGCCAGGAAAAAAGAGCCCATTCAGGTCCATCATCATCGTCACCATCCATAGTGCCCACTCCATTGCCACAATCAGTACCTGCATAGTAGCCTCTGCATCTGCCACCTTTGTTTATGGTTTGTGATGAGTTTTCCACTGCCCTCATCATCACCCTCATCACTACTCTCATAATTTTTTTTTAAGATTTAAAGATAAAATTATTGAAAAGTTATTTTATTTACTTAAAAAATAATTTAATTTACTTTTATTTACTTAATAATTATTTTATAATTTTAATTTTTAAATAAGCATATGTTGTGTTTGAATTATAATTAATTATTAGCAATAATAAATAATGCTAACAAAAAATTAAAAAAAAAAGAAATATGTCATTTTTACCAAGTTTACCATAAATGGACATTTTGAAACATTTACCACTTTATTCTACTCTACTTCTTTATGTCTTACACTGCTAAGTGGAAAACAATATTTTTTATAAT
Source organism: Sequoia sempervirens (assembly GCA_007258455.2). Classification (NCBI taxonomy): domain Eukaryota; kingdom Viridiplantae; phylum Streptophyta; class Pinopsida; order Cupressales; family Cupressaceae; genus Sequoia; species Sequoia sempervirens. The sequence continues at coordinate 380,044,075 of VDFB02000003.1, read as the reverse complement.
ATTCTCCCTTAATGTGTATGGCTTCCATTAATTTTCTTTTAAGCACAAATCAAATGTATATTGTAATAAAATTTCTAATTTTATAGTTAATCAAATTTTTGTTAATTAATTTATTTAATATTTATATTAAATAATTTTATTTATAAATTTTTTAAAATTATTTTTCCATATATGATTAATAAATATATTTAATAATAATCAATTAAACTATTTTTAACATAATTATCCGATAGGCTATTTTGTTTGAAGTTTCCATCAGGATTTTTGTTAGCCCAGCCGTGAAATGGATTTGTCGACATTGGAGATGTCCCAACCGACAGTGACTTGATCGGGTTCTTTTGTGGCACGTGGAGCTTCATATTTACATGGGTTGGCGGTGGTGGAGTTGGTGTCCTTGGTATGTGGAAGGTGAAACGTAAGTGTTTGCTCGTGCGAGGGTTAATGCATCTTGTCATTGTTGTACGATGGCGATAGCTGAAGTGAATGTAATATTGAATGTTGCAGTGTGGGAAGGTATACTTTGATTAAGCTGTATTGTCGAAAGAGCCATTGTGGTGTTGGTTTGATAGTAGACTATTGTTAAAATTGTTGCCTTTGGATTTGTTTTTTACCAAATTGGAGGGTTTTAACACTTTTGTACTATAGAATATGTAAGTCATTTTAAATGGGTATTTTGCATAAATGATTAATTTATTGTTCATGTCTTTCGTTCTCTACTCATTGTTCATTTTGATAGTAGGTTTGAGGGTTTTAACATTGATGTGTTTTGAAATGTGTGAGAAAGAATATTGATTAAGTTGCATTGCCATTGTGGTGTTGGTTTGATAGCAAACTACTGTAAAAATCATCGTCTTCAACTCGATTTGATAGCATATTGGAGGGTTTTAACACTGTTGTGCTCTAGAATTTGTAAGTTGTTTTACATGGGTATTTTTCATAAATGATTAATATATTGTTCATGTCTTTTTCTCTCTGCTTATTGTTCCTTGTTATATGTTTGCATCTTTGCCGTTATACCCATTTTGGAGACTTCAAAGAGATTATGGCTTTGTATGGATGGATAGTAGGTTATAGGGTTTTAACACTGATGTGTTGTGAAATGTGCGAGAAAGTATTTTGATTAAGTTGCATTTCCATTGTGGTGTTAGTTTGATACTAGACTACTATAAAAATAATTGACTTTGGCTTGTTTTGATAGTAGATTGGAGGGTTTTAAGACTATTGTGCTCTAGAATTTGTAAGCTGTTTTACATGGGTATTTTGTGTAAATGATTAATATATTGTTTGTGTATTTTTCTCTCTGCTTATTGTTCCTTGTTATATGTTTGCATCTTTTCCGTTATACCCATTTTGGAGACTTCAAAGAGATTATGGCTCTGTATGGACGGATTCTTGTTTCTTTCGCCAAAAAATATGGTTAGGGTTAGTGATTTTTTGGGTTTTGTTTATTTTTTGTAGTTATTGTGCTTCGGCACCTGTAATTTGTTTTACATGGGTATTTTGCATAAATGATTAATTTATTGTTCATGTGTTTTGATCTCTACTTATCGTTCCTTGTTATATGTTTCTATCTTTGTCATTATACCCATTTTGGAGACTTCAAAGAGATTATGGCTTTGTATGGATGGATTTATTGTAGCTAAATATTCTTTCTTTAGTCAAAAAATATGGTTACGATTAGTAATTTTTTCTCATTCCATTTATTGTTTGTAGTTATCTTTATGCATATTTGGCGGTATTTCCATGATGAAAAATCCTATTCAAGGTTCGTTGTTGAAAATCCCAATGGAAACTTCAAACAAATAGCCTATCAGCTAAAACTATAAAGTTGAATAGATAAAAGAGTTGTTAGAATAACACTTAAAAGCTAGGAAACTATTTTTATGTCCACGCTGATACAGACTAACATAGTATTTATTGCATGTATATGCAGAGGGTTAGTATGAAAGTTGTTAAGTGTTATTCTAATAGCTCTTTTAGAAAACTCTTTATTGTCGTAGTCTTTCTCTTCTATTTTCCATATTTTAAAGTTCTATTTAATGTGGGGTTTCAAACATCTATCATTTTTAACACTTATTGGGCATTGAATATTATAGACAAAATGCAAAATTGTATTGAATTCCCTAGTAGATACATATATACATATACACATATATATATGTAAAATTGTATTGAATTCCCTAGTAGATACATATATACATATACACATATATATATGTATTCAATTTCCTGATCCATATTTCAAAATATACATATAGGGAGATATATATATCCATATATACAGAAAAAGACCACTGTGGCTCATTTGAAAAAGCAACAAGAATATATATATATATATATATATATATATATATATATATATATATATATATATATATATATATTGCAGGGGTGTTAATTCATTATATCATTGTTGTATGATGGGGGTGGACGAAGTAAATGCAATATTGAGTGTTGTAGTGTGGGAAAAATACTTTTTTTAAGTTGTATTATTGAAATAGCCATTGTGGTGTTGGTTTCATAGTAGACTATTGTAAAAATCATCGCCTTCAACTCCGTGTTCAATTTCATAGTAGGTTGGAGGCTTTTAAAACTCTTGTTCTCCACAATCTGTAAGTATTTTTACATAGGTGTTTTTCATAAATGATTTCTTTATTGTTTATGTTAAAATTGTTGTTCTCTATAATCTATAAGCCATTTTACATGGGTCTTGCAGTGTGGGAAAGTATAGTTTGAAATGTGCCAGAAAATATATTGATTGAGTGGCGTTCTCGGAAGAGCCATTGTTGTGTTGTTTGTCTTCAATATATATATATATACACACACACACACACATATATATATGTAATATAGATATATATACATGTGTATATATATTCCTATATGTGTATATGTATATGTATATGAATGTATGTTTAACTAATAGTTGTTTTACAATTTCTCTATTTGTCTATAATACTGAGTGCCACGTAATGCAACTTGAATTTAGATTTGACAAGGCAATTGTTACATAGATTGCTTATCTTGTATGAATATGTTTCATGATACTCTTTTTCCCTCATATGTTTGCAGCGTCTTATAGCAAATTATTCTATTGTTCTTGTAAAAAGGATTTTTTTCAATTTTTCAAATTGTGAAATTTTGGGGTTTCTGATCATGTGTCATTTTCCTGTGATTCTTAAATGTTTTGCTATGATTTGGAATCTTTCCCTAAATTTTTTTATATGTGGACGTGTTTGTATGTGAAATTAGTTACAAACAACATTCAAAGTGAAGAATGTAGTTCAAATGAAGACCCCAGTGCAAGTGAAGAAATTGATGTTACACCTTGTCAACATACTGATAGAACTTTAGGTGTGCTTGAATATGCTCCAAACTGAAACTCTATCAGTATCTAAACAAGGTGTAACAATAATTTCTTCACTAGGACTAGGTTCTTCATTCGCACTGGATTTGATAAAAGAAATGTGACCAATACCTGAGGCAGAAATATATATGCATATATATAGACCAACAATGTTGTGGCTCCTTTCACAATGCAACAATAATAGAGAAATAGAGAAATTGTAAAGGATTTATTCCACAAAAAATCCCATTCACGATTGGGCTGGAAAAAATACCAATGAAAACTTGAAATAGATAAATTGAACAGATAAAAGAGATATTGGAAAGAATAATACTTAACAACAACACTAATTTTATCTCCAATATGTTTATGCTTTCACACTAACCCTATGCATATACATATATATGCAATCACTCTTATGTTAATATGCAATTGCTCCTATGTTAATGGGTGTAACGATAAAGATGCACAAAGATAACTAGAACAATAAACACCATATATTTGTTCTTGCATAGATTCATGTGTACACAAATCCCTACTTTGTGTTTTGGCATTTAACACCATATATTTTTTCTTCAATAGATTTATTCATTTATTCCAAGAATCTAAGAAAACTGTATTGTGTTACCAAACTCTTCTCTTCATTGGGTTTATTTATTTGTTTTTGATAAAAAATGGTTTGACTAAGTCTTCAATTACACTATGAAGTAATTCATTAAAAATTGATATGTTTATTCCGAGCTTCATGACAGGAGGAATGAGCTTGATACACAGAGGCTTTATGAAACAATTCATTTGATTAAGGAGTAGGGTGTCAAGAGTGTGAAATGTTTCATGAAGCCTCTGTGCATCAAGCTCATTCCATGTAATTGATAAACATGAAACTATTTTTCCCTGGTGAGTGTGTTGTTTTTGGACATAGAAATTTGGTCGATTATAATCATGGGTTATGTAGTTCATTGGTCAAATATTTGTAGATTTAACTGCAATTTCTCCTATGGTAAACGATATAATGGAAAAGATGCATAGAGATAACTGCAAACAATAAATAAAGGACAAAAACTGTATGTATGTGTATATGTGTATGTATATGTATATGTATGAATATGTACATATACATATGTATATGTATATATACCAAAAATTTTATAAGTCAGTAACATGTTTTGGACATTGCAGTGTATTAAACTATGCATGCACATAGTGTAGAAACATTCAAAAAAAAAATGTTACATTTGAATAATAAGTTTAAAATTCTACATCTCTATTGAATTTTCCATTTTTCATGCCTATATACCCTAAGTTTCCTTATTTGTCCCTGATGCTTTTCTTGCACATATTCTTATGTGTTCTTCCCACCTTTTCAATTGGTTTTATTTGCATTCTCTTTTCCTTAAAGTTATTGCAGCAAAAAAAAACATTACAAAAACGGAAATCATCTATGAGAACACAGTTTTTTTTGGAAACTTCATAATTGTGCAATATATTATATACATGCATGTGGATGAATGCTTACATGCACTAGAGTAGAATAAATAGAGTCTATTCTACATATTACACTTTACCATGACTCTACAATTATCTTTTCAGCTTATGGTGAACATTAGCTATAGGCAGCGCTTTATCAACATATGCATCTTTTTAAAGTTGTTACATGAAAAAAAAAGTGCAATATAAGAAACCATATATAGAAATAGTAAAATTTTCCCTACTTCGCCATTGTGTGATATATGATATGGCTCCATTAAATTTTTGATGGACCTTGCATACTTTTCTTGCTTAGGGGTTTGGCTAGATATGTATATATTAATTTTATTCTTTGTTGATAAGCATGTTACTTTTCAAGGTGGAAATTTGTATAATTGTAGTCATGGGATATGCAGTTCATTGGATAAATATTTGTGAAGTGGATATTTCACTTAAAATCATAGGGATGAAAAAACAAAAGCAGTTATTTTGGCCTATAGAGGGTGTAGGAAATGTTAGAAAAATTGTGGCATTTGTGATGAGTTTAAAATTGAGGTAATTTTCCAAGAAATTATAAGTTATGTTGTTTTCCATGGATTTTATAACATTTCTGACTGCATGTTCTACAGCTCAAGAGTGCTTTGGTGTGCATACGTCAGATTTCCCACATGGTCTTCATGTCAATTACATGTTGTGTATACATCTATTTTAGGCAGCTCTTTATCAACATATTCATCTTTTTAAAGTTGTTACATGGAAAAAAAAAGTGCAATATAAGACATCATACATGGAAATAACAAAATTTCCCTTGTTTTTCCATTGTGTGATATATGATATGGCTCCATTGAATTTTTTATGGGTCTTGCATACTTTTCTTGCTCAGGGGTTTGACTAGAGCCCATGAAGCTTCATGATGTCCATATGGAAGGGAAGAGAACGAGCATGAGTTTTGTGGTTTTCCCTATCAATGACATACATTGGCTCCTACATATCCACAACATATTGTATTCTGCTGGCTACATTTCTCCATGCTTGTAGAGCTATGTTTTCAGCTTCCTAATTGAACTATTTAAACCTTGTTCTTTATGATGATACCTATTTTATTTAAGTTATGACAACAATTATATGATGTGATTCTAAATGTTTTTATGTAAAGAAAACCTTGCCCATCTCTTTAAATTTATAAACAGCTAACAAAATTTGAAAGACATTGATACAAGATTCAAGCTAAGTCCTTTGGTGGTAAATATTGAAGACAAATAGAGAATTGTATAAGAGGTATTAGAATAAGACTAATTTGCTACTAAATATTATAGAAAAAAGACCACATTAAATACAACTTTAAAATGTGGAGTATAGGAGAGGAAACTACAATTATGAATAGTTTGTTACGGGGCACTGAAAAGAACAATATCATGAAGAACAATGTGCTACCACGAACTTGAAACAGATGATGAAAAAAGAATATCATGAAACAAATTGATAGAAGATATATAACATGTTGCATCCAAACCAAATAACACATACACGGAGCAAAACAAATTGAAAGCAATGCAAAGGTATAGGTAAATTTCATGTTTGTACTTTATACCAATCTACAAAATTCCAAGATTTTGAAACTTAAAAACAATAGTTCTTTTACAACTCATTTTTTCTACAATATTCAGTGGCAAATAATGTAGTTTAAATTTTGAACTGACAAGCCAACTATTACATAGATTGCATGTGTTGTATCAATATCCACTAGCTCATAACAAACTATTGATTATTGTAGTTCACCTCTTTTGTTCTCCATGTTTTTAAGTTCTATTTATTGTGTGTTGGCTTATTAATGTTCACTATGGGATGCTAAGGTTTTTGTTTTGCAAATATGAACGTAATTTATTCCTATGTTTGCATATATATATATTCATACATTCATTGAGCTTGTCCTACTCTTTGCATGATGTATACCTACATCTTGTTTATGTGATCTCTTCTATTGCAGATGTTATAAACTATACACCTGTTTATATTTCCTAATTTAGATATTGTCTGCCAATTACACATGTTCATTGCACTAAAGTTCAAATTTTCCTTGTGACTAACTATATCTAATTGAAACCATTTTAGATTGCAAACATTTTGAATTGTAACTACACATCTCTACAATAATAAATAGCTTTGTGATCACATGTTTGGCATCGTGTACAAGTTGCAACTATGTTCTATTGATATAGAAGGTAAGGCTATATGTCCTTTATTTCATCTCTTATTTCATGACTACATGTCAAATTATATCATAAATAGTAGAAGTATATATATTTTTAAAAATGTATAGCACTAATTTCAACTAAAGAAAATTCTCAGGTTAATGCTATGAGATTTCCACAATCTATAATGCTTAAGATTTTCTATTTCTGGATATTTGATTGTGCTTCTATTTTTGGATGAAAAAACTCAAACACAATCAAATATACAGAAACAACAAACTTAGGTGCCTAAACATCGGCTTCACCATCGATCATAGTGGTGGGTATTGTATGTTCTTGCTTGGGGGTTTGGTGATAGGCCATGAGCCTACATCACCCAATATGGCAGGGTGGAAAGTAGGCCTTCTTTTCTTTTGTTCATACTACATCTAGTTCAACCTAGAAGGTATGCCTACATCTTATCTAAGAATTTTTTTTGCAGATATGAACATATATTCTCTCATTCATTGAGTTCCCATGCTTTTTATTTTAATATGGTGTCATCTCTTATTTCACGACTACATGTCAAATTGTTTTTCATAAATAATACAACTATATATATTTTTAAAAATGTATAACATTGCTTTCAACCAAAGAAAATTCTAAGTTTATATGTTCTTTCTCGAGAGTTTGGTGACAGCCCATGAGCCTGGATGACTTGATATGGCAGGGTAGAGAGGTGATCTTCTTTTCTTTTGTTCATACTACATCCAGTTGTCGCCACAAGGTGTGGCTGCATCTTATCTAAGACTTATTTTCCAAATATCAACGTAATTTATTCATGTGTTTGTATATATATATTCCTGCATTCATTGAGCTCCCATGTTTTTTATTTTAATATGGTGCCCACATTGTTTTTAGTCTGCTAGCAAATAGAGTAATTGTATAACATGAGGTGCATTATCTAGCATTCAATATTATAGAGAAATAGGGAAATTGTAACATAACTATTAGTATAACATAGATACATATATTTATGCATATATACATATATATATATGTGTGTGTGTGTGTAAATATATATATATATATAACCAACACCACAATGGCTGTTTTGACAATGCAACTTAATCAAAGTACACTTTGCAGGCTATAACATTCAATATTCCATTTACTTTGTCCGCCCGCATTTACTTTGTCTGACCCCATTGTACACCAATGCCATAATGCATTAACCTTCACATGAGCAAACACTTACCACTCAACCTCCATGTATCGAGGACACTAACTCCACCACTTCCAACCCACGTAATTCCAAAGCTCTGTAGTGCCATAGAAAAAAAAACTATGGTCACATCATCATCGTCGAGGACATCTTCGACATTGTCTGTGATTCTTAAGATAATTTCCCTATTTTGTCTACAATATTTAGTCGCAAATAATGTAGCTTTAATTTTGAATTGACAAGCCAAGTTCTATTACATAATGTAGATGGTGAAATATGCATATGTCTTAAAAGAACTCCAACATACAACTATTAGCAAGGTTAGTATTTTAAAACAAAGCAAGCATTCAACATCTCTATGAAATAATCCAATATGCTTCATAAACAAAATAAATCAATTGGAAGCATGAAAAAACATAGTGAATACCTATTCCATAGTGGATTGGTGCCACTTTTATATGAAAAGTGGCCCTTTCCCAATCCTTTGACAAGCCAAATGATGAAGATGCTATGCTATGAAAATAATGGACTTATGCATGAGAGTGTGGATGATTGTGGATAACTTATACCTCCAAGATGAGGAGAAAAGCCTCTTATTTATAGGTGAGATTGAGAGGAGAGGAAAAATGGATGAATGTGGGACTAATCTTGAGCTAATGACAAGATGCCACTTGTCAAGATGTGAGAGGATAAAGCTTGAGCACATTTTGACAAATGTGCCAATAAATGACATTAGTTGGCTTCTCAAATTTGAAAGTTGGCTTATTGGAGGGAGAAGAAAGGGTCTTAAATGCCAAGTGGGAGACATTTAGGAGAGGAGTTAAATGCTTTGTTGGAAGGGCACATCCCTTTTGGAGGGATTTTCAAATTTGGAAGAATATTCTCTTTTTATGCCATGCTGAGAGAAAATAGGGATTTAATAAATTAATTAAATGTATTTACATGTGCAAGTGGCAAAAGCTAGAGGATGTGATGGGGGATTAGATTAGCATTAATCATGGTTTTATTAATTTAAGTGAAGATTAGGTGATTTTGACTTTTGACTTAGATTTTAGGATTAAAATAAATCAAAATGAGAAGAAAATGATTTTAGATTTAATTAAATAAAGATTTGATTTATTTAATCAAAGAGGATGATGTTAGTGATTAAATAAATTTGATTTATTTAATTAAATGAAGAACCTTAGAGGTTAATTAAATAAGATTGATTTATTTAATTAAAGGGGGAATTTAGGATTGATTTATGATTTAATTAAATAAAATTGATTTATTTAATTAAAAGATGAACATTAGAGATCTAATTAAATATGAGGAACATTAGATGCATGATATCAATTTTGCATGTCTACATTTTTCCCCTCTTTGAAGCAATGTACGTCCTGCATTGGTTCAAAGAATAATCTTGCCACAATCAAATTTAAAAAAAAATCTGATTTTTTTGAATGCCCCAGCTGAAAGAAGCATACTAGTAAATTGTCCCCTCGAGAGATCAAGTGAAAATTTTGATTTGAAGGTCGATCTCGTGACAAAGAGGTTCAAGATAGATGTATGGATGGTTATGATAATGATGCAAATGAGATGGTTTCAAGATGCTTAGAATAACCAATCTATATTATTGTAAACAACATAAAATGATGATGTACTGCATTTGAGATGAATGATCTATATGATTATGCAATGGATGTTTTATGCAAATGTATGATTTATGAGATGCTTAGACTAACATATCTATATTATGATGATGATCAATATGATATGATATGATGTGCAATATGCTGATGGTTTGTGGATGCAGGATGGATGCATTGGCGATGATGATTAACTGTCATGGCATGATGTTAGCATGGAAAAGAAGAAATGAGATGATGACAAAATGATTCAACAAGCCAACTTTATTAGAGATGATGATGAGAGATGAATGATTACTTGTTTATCAGGAATTGGGACTTTAAAAGGGCTACTTACCTTGTGTTTGATAACATGCATAGATGTGATGCATCAAGGTATAAAGAACCAAGATGGCGTTGCATCTAGTGTGATGGACTTTGACTCGAAAATTAGATAGGAGTATCCCTATTCACACTTGGCATACGAAACCTTATTTAAAATACAATTTAGATATTCCTATGTGGTCAACAAAATACCTGAAACATCCTCCTTACACCCAAACAAAGCACGTGTGATCAAGATTATATTTCAAGAATATCCAACAAGCACAACAAGTGAAAAGATAATGACCACGTTGCCCCATTCTTATCTCTCTAAATCCTTTTGCTTGGACATCATCAAGAGGTCATCAAAATGAGTGCAAAGAGATAAGTCAAAAGATAAAGATAAAGTAAACAAACAAGCTAATGTTCTTCAATACATCTAACCAAGAGGAAATGTGTTTTTAAGGATAAGAACTAAAATGATTTCCAATAGATAATGCCAATTTTAGGAAGGATACATCCTAAGACATGTTAGTGGATGGCGGCACGTCATTTTGTTGATCCAAAGTGTTCTTTCTGATAAATAATGCCCATTGTAGGAAGGATACATCCTAGGATATGATGTTATCAGATGATGGTTTGAATTTGATTGGATATAGGTTATCGATACAAAGAGTTGATCAACTTGTTTACTTGTTGACGTAGACTCGAGACTTTGACATTTGACTTTTCACTCTTAACCTGCTAGACTTGTTTCCAACTGTTTTACCAAAGGTTGAGGATGATGATTTGTTTTATTGTGAGTGATGTTTATTGTGGATGAAAGAGAGATGAGAGGAATGGATTTTTCAAATATTTGGATTTTTTTTATGTTTTTGAAATGTTTTGAGGCTATTTTTGGTATCTTTAAGATTTTAAAAATGTTTTGATTTTCGATTATCAAATGTTTTGGAGTTTTCTAAGATTTTGACCAAGAGACTAACCTAAAGACCTATCCTAGGGGCCTCAGGGGCTGATCAACCAAATTAGCCTTTCCTATGTTATACATGCAAAGACCACATAGTTCGACTAACATAGATTCAATTATTTGATGAGAAATAAACAAATGGATTGCCAGTTTATTATGACAAACTCCTAAAGAATTGACCTAAGTGTCTCAAGGGATTATCAAAGATCAACCTTGCCTACATTCAAGGCTCAGAGACCCGTAGTTCAACAAGATGACTCTGTTTTTTACTTTTTTGACTTTTTGACCTATTTTGGGATTTTGATATGTTTTGAATGTTTTTGGATTTTGTGATTTTGTGATGTTTTTTGATTTTTTGATTTTCAAATGTTTTTGGATTTTTTGATTTTCTAATGTTTTTGGATTTTCTGATTTTCTAATGTTTTTGGATTTTCTGATTTAGGGACTTCAAGAATATACACGAATCTGATCCGATGAGAACATGCCCCCAACGTGAAACAATAGACAACTCCGATCTAGGTAGGACAAACTGACCTTGAGAATGGGCTAAGTAGTACTAGGATGGATCATGACATGAACACATGACCAAGCTATGATGTGAGTGTTGAATGGATGATGGATGGGGATATGGAATGTGATGGATGATGGAAGCGTGCAGAACAAGTTGCGAAGATCTTGGTGGATGGAAAGTGCTTATTTACACAAGGTGCCTATTTGTTAGGTTTTCACCTTGAGGTACTTTCCCAAAGTGCCACCGAAGTGGTTTTCACTAGAGGACGATCATTTTCTCTTTACTGTTAATCCTTTTTCTATTTTTTTTTGGATTTTTTGTTCTTTTGATTTTTTTGTTGTCACGAAGATGCTTGTTTACCAGGTTTTCATTAGGGTGACCATTTTTTGATTTTTTGGTTCTATACCTTGAAAGTTTAGGCATAAAACTTTTTGAGATGGGAGTTGTCCATGGGCTCCTATAGGGGTTCCCCTTTGAGTGTTGATAACTGATATGCCCCTGAATTATATCTTGTTGTGATGAGGAATGGTCCTAGCCAGTTGGGTTCAAATTTTCCTTTGTCATTTAGATTTGGGACATTCTTCTGGTTCTCTTTTAGCACAAGTTCTCCTACCTGGAATTTCTGGCTTCTGATCTTCTTGTTATAGTTTTGTTTGAGTTGGTTTTGATACACCTGCAAGTGGTTCAATGCTTCCATTCATCGTTCATCTAGTAGTTCTATCTTGTTCAGTCTTGATGCTAAATATTCCTCATCTGTGATGAGATTTTGTAGTGATATTCTTAGTGACGGGAGCTTGATATCGATGGGTAATATGGCTTCTGATCCGTAGGCTAGGGAAAAGGGGGTGGAACCCATTGGTGTGTGAATGCTGGTTCAATAGGCCCAAAGGGTGGGATTCAGTTGGAGGTGTCAATCATGGTAAACTTCATTGACCATTTTCTTGAGGATTTTCAAAATGGTCTTGTTTGTAGCCTCAGCTTGGCCATTCCCTTAGGGATAATATGGGGTGGAAAAGCGATGTTGGATTTTAGATTTATAGCATAGGCCACAAACATCTTGATTTTTGAATGGTGTCCCATTATCTGAGATAATGACCTGTGGGACACTGTAGCGGCATATTAAATAGTTCAGGATGAACTTTTATATCTAATTTTCAGTCATGTATGGCATGGGTATGGCTTCCACCCACTTTGTGAAGTACTTAGTGGTAGTAATGATAAAATTGTAGCCACTAGATGAGGTGGGGGTGATTTTTCCAACAAGATCGAGCCCCCATTGCCAAAAGGGCCAAGGTGTGACAATAGGATGGAGCTCTTGAGTTGGAGCATGGATGAGGTCCCCATGTTGTTGGCATTGTAGACACTCTCTAACATAGTCATGTGCTTCTCTTTCCATAGTAGGCCAATATTACCCCGTCCTCAACAGTTTCTTGGCCAAGGTCATACTGCTTGAGTGTGAACCACATATGCCATTATGCACCTTGGTTAAAGCAGTCAAAGCTTCTTCAACATTTAGGCACCGTAACATGGTTCCCTCAATGCTTCTATGGTAAAGGGTTTCTCCTAGGATAACAAAACGAGAGGACTTTTTGAAAAAGGTTCTTTTAGGCTTGAGGGTAAGTCAGTAGGTAGGACCCCTATTTGTAAGTAGGTGTATACATCATGAGACTAGGGATCACCAGGACCAATGATTTCGCACACAAATTCTAACTCTGGTACCTCAAATGCAAGCATGAGAAGCTGCTCTACTAGGAATTCATGCTTTGGGACATTGCGAGGGATATCCAATAGGGATCCAATTGTTGCCATGGCATCTATCGCTCTGTTGTTTGCTTTGGGTATCTGCTCGAATATGATCTCAATGAAGGATTCCTTAAGACTTTCCACCAATTTCTTGTATGGAGTTATCTTTTCATCCTTAGTCTAGTATTCATTATTGACTTGATTGATTATTAGTTGTGAGTCCACACAAAACTTGAGAGCCATGATATGCCACTGCACTGCTATTTTGAGTTTTATGGTTAGAGCCTCATATTTTGCGATATTGTTTGTGCAGGGAAATGCCAACTTGTAGGATCTTGGAATGCAGTTTCCCTGTGGAGTGATGAAAAAGACCCCAAATCTTTATCTATGTTGTGTGCAGGAGCCATCAAAGTACAACATCTAGTGGTCTGCTATGTTCAAGTTGAAGACGGATTCATCGGGGAACTCCGAAATTAGCGGATTCTCTAAGTACATTGCTGCTTCTGACAGTTGGTTTGCAATAGATTGTACTTTGATGGCCTTACATTCCACGTACTCAATGTTGTATTCTGATAGGATCATGAACCACTTGGCCATCCTTCCTATGAGAATCACTTTGGAAAGCAAGTATTTGAGTGGGTCGATCTTGGCAATGAGCTTGATTTTGTGTGTTAACTTGTAGTATCTAAACTTCTGTGAGGCAAACACCACTACTAGACAAGATTTTTTGATGAAGGAATAATTTAAATCATGCCATACCATGGTTTGGATGATGTAGTAGATGGCCTATTTTCATCATGCTAAGCTAGGAGAGCATCGAAAGTTGTTGTTGTTGATATGTAGAGAATTAGAGGCCTCTTTGGGATTGGTGGCATAATCATTGGAGATGTGAGCAAATATTATTTGATTTTGTTAAAGGCCTAATCACACTTGTCATCCCACTTGTATGCTACCCCCTTGTGGAGTAGGTACGAATATGGGATTGACTTTTCTGCTAGCTGAGATATGAACCAACGGATTGATTGGAGCCTACCTTGTAGGCCTCTTAACTGTTTCAATGTCTTAGGTGCCTCCATCTCAAGGATTGCCTTTACTTTAGTGGGATCTATTTCAATCTCTCTCATGGAAACAATGTATCCCAATAGCTTCCCTGATTGTCTGCCGAAGAACAAAATCTCCAAATCAAGCCCAGGCATGTCAGCAAAGCTCCATGCAAAGTTGACCTTTCTATCCCTTAAGAAAGTAGCTAGAAGATCTTGTTCTTATGAAATCAATGGTTCAACATAAAATGCGATATGCGGAGTTTCCTTAGTTCCCAATTTGACTAGGTTGCACTTCTTAGCTAGAACTGTTGACCTTTCCTGATGTAGAGCACAGAGAGGAAGATTGAATCCTTCATCCTCAGGCACCTCAGTGAGGTTTTCACCATTAGATATATCCTTTATTTTTACTTTTTTAGGGTCAAAGAGTGCCATAGTGTGGTTTTCACTCAAAGACCTTGAGATTATTCTCAAGTTTTCGCTTTTGTGACTAAAGGATTCAATAGTCTCCCCGTAGTAAGCTTGTGTTTCCAAAATGATAGCAAACCCAGCCTTATGATCTCCGCATGGTACCATGCTCTGCAATCCCATGAATTCTGAGAGTACATCATTTTTGAAAGTGCCTAGAATTGGTGGTCCTCATTGGTTGTAGTCAATGAGCTAGGCTTAAACTAGGTTGATTTCATGGGTTTGATTGGTTGACTCAAATGACACAGTATTAATCATGAGGAGAGTCGAGCCAATATTTTCCATTCGTGTATCAGGAATGATGGGTATTAGAAGCCCATTGTCATTTTGTCCACAACTTTTTGTTTCTATCATAGCCCATGTCAAGCATCATTTGTAAGCCTTTACTGTTATCATCCATAGGTAGATCGACTATTGGTCTATTGTCTTGGTATAGGAGATGGGATGGGTCTTTTTCTATTACTTCCCGCCCCAGGTCTCCCCAACTTCTAAAGTTGGAAGAGCCTGTTGTGAAGGTTTGGGATGAGGAAGCGTCATTTGATAGTGGTCGTCCTCGTGACCTGGGAGATTGTGGTAACTCTCCTACCATAAAAGTATTTTTGGAAATGTATAGTATCCATACCCATTGTCCTAGATTATGACCTTGATATCAGAGATGGCAGGGATGGTAGGTGTCTCTATTCGCAGAAGTGGAGGCGAGAGTAGCTGGATCAATGTACGGAGTTGATGGGCCTTCATCATTTTTTGGCACTTGGGGGATTTTGTAATATTTTTCTTCTAGGCTCTTGTAGTAAGAAAAGGGTTTGGGATCCCCATGGATAGTGACCTCTTGGCCTTGGTATGTGAACTTGACACATTGGTGGAAGGTTGATGCCACTGCTTGCATCCCATGGATCCAAGGACGCCCGAGGAGAATGTTGTAAGGAAAATCGAGGTCAAGGACTTGACAGGTGGTTTCCATAATTGTTGGCCCTACTTGAATAGGGAGTTGGATAGTTCCCTAAGACACTCTTTCTTGATCATCATAAGCCCTGATTGTGATGCCTTTTCCTTTTTCAATGGAATCCTCTAAGATTCCCAAACTCTTTATGAGTTTGAGGGAACAGATGTTTAAACCTGCACCTCCATCCACCAAGACCCTCTTGACTTTGTTCTTATGCACTAGGACTTCTAGATGGAGTGCACAATTTTGAGATGGTTGAGCAGGAAATTCTTGATCAAAGAATGTAAGAAGATTTGGGGTAATGATGTTTTTGACCATAGCTTGGAATTGTTCAACATCAAGATCCACAGAGATGGTGGATGAAGCCAATGCTACTTCAAGGATCTTTTTGTGGGCAGATGAAATCTTCAATAACTCCATGATGGAGATCTGAGTTGGGGTTCTTTTCATTTGGTCAAGAACATTATAGCCATTGGGAATGGATCTCGGGTTGGAAGTGGGTGCTCTAGGCGGTTGAATGACCCTACAATGGTGATTTATTTGCCTCTTGTGGTGACTCCACAATAAGCTTGGGCTCCTTTAATGGTGATGACAGTGCAATACTCATCTAGGGCCATGAAAACATGGTCGTACACATGATTCATACTTTTAAAAGTACCCTTTCCTTTATCATTGTTATTGTTCCCTTTGTTGTTATGATTGGGCATCAGATTCATGTAGATTTTGAGATTTTGATTTCCTGTTGGTTGTTCCACATTTATGATTTTATCATCAATGAGGTCTTGAATTAAGTTTTTTAACCTCATACAACTGGCAGTTGTGTGTCCCTTGATTCTGTGGAAATCACAAAGGTGATTTTCATTGTACCATGAAAATTTCACCAAGGGCTCTTGATAGTTGTCATAGGTGGGGATTTTCATGAGTTTTTCCTCTACCAGCCTCTTCATGATAGATTTAGCTAATTCCCCAAGGGTTGTGTACTTTTGCTTGGGGGATTTTTTGTTTCGCTGGGGTGGACCCCTTTGATCATTCACATTGTTGACTGTTTGATTGTTTGGCTGTTGAGTCACAATGTTAGCTTGTCGATTGTTCTGATTGTTGTTTTTGGGTTGTTGTTGGGGTGCTAGTGTGTTTTGTCGAGGAGCACTGGTGACAACTTTGGCGTTGACAACACCATCATTGGTAATGTTTCTATTTTTTCCCATGTGCGAGCTTTGTCATTATAGCTAGTGGATGGGTGATTGTTTTGCTATTCAAAATATGCAGGTGTCCCTCCTTGTGCAATAAGGGCTTGTTCAATGTTAAGCACCTTAGAGATCAATTGGTCGTATGTGGTGATACCTTGAAGCTTAAGATGAAATGCAAAGGTTCCCTCCAAATTGAAGATGATGGTGCAAACTTATTTTTCTTCTTGCATTACCAATTTTCTCCTATTGGCCTTGGATCGCCATCATTGTAGGAAAGAAGCAAATGATTCATTTTTTCCTTGTTTAAGAGCTAATAGTTCCTCTAACCTAACATCCATACCGATATTGAATGCATAATTTTTTATGAATGTGTCTACTATCTCTTGGAAATTTTTCATGCCAATAGGAAGGCGAGAGAACCATTCCATGGTGTGGCCATCAAAACTTACAGGGGTGTGTGCAAGAAGTTGAGTCCACTTTTTGGCCAAAAAGTGGAAGTGTTTTCCCTGATTTTCAGAATTTGACACATTTGACCTTAAAATTTGAAGCACTTAGAGATGGAATCTTCAAAAAAGTCACTGATCATAAAATGTAGTACTCGAGTCTAGTTTCCAAATATGTAATTTATTTCAATACCCATATTGTAAAAATTGAGTTTCAATAGGCATTTCTAAAACCACTGTTTAAAAGTCACTTTTATACCATACCATGCAAGTGTATGACATCCATATTTTGACCTAAATTATCATATTTTTCTAAATCCTTTTGGGAAAAGATTTGTGACTCACTAAAGCCCTCTTTTAATATTTTTTTATAATTTTTTATTGAATATTTTTTTTATTAAATATTTATTAGGCATATTTGTCATTTTGAAAAATCGTCGTGTACGACACGCATAAGATGACCTAAACTTATCACTTTTTGAATTTTTTTTTAAACTAAAAAGAATTGTCTGAAGTTTTCTCTTGTGCAATCCATTCGTCAAAATGTTATGTTTATCAAAAGTTATTAAAATACTAAAAAAACCTGATAATTCAAGTTTATGGACTAGTTTCATTAAAAAATAATTGAAAAATAGAAAAAATAATCAAATTATTAAAAAAATTACATATTTGGAATCTGCACTGTCTCATCTATAATGGGTTTTAATTTTGTAAAAAAATTATGCAAAATAGGTCTTCAAACATATGTCCAAAGTCATTATTTTCCTGTGACATTAACAAGACCTTCAAGTTGCAGGTCAAACTAGGTCCAAAGCTTAGGTTCGGGTCCCCAAGCCATTTCCCGAAAGCCAAAAAACCCGCAAAATTCATAATTTAAAACGGGATCCCGTTTCATAAAAAGCCATTTTATGGTTCTATGAAACGGATCCCGCTTTTGAAATTCTTCCAAAACGAAAATTTCCAAAAATGGAAAGTTTTCAAAATGGGATCTGTTTTGAAAACTTTCTGAAAATGAAATTTTTCAAAAATTGGAAGTTTCCATTTCGAAAAATTTTCAAAACGGGATCCCGTTTTAAAACTTTCCATTTTTGGAAATTTTCCAAAAATGGAATTATTTAAAAACGGGATCCCGTTTCCAAAAACAGGATTCATTTTTTAAACTTAGGCTCGGGATCCCGTTTTTTGCAAGCTGAATTCATTTTTTTGCCTAAGGCAAAAACTTCCACGTTACGTGGACTCAACTTTGTGCACTTACCCATAGGAAATAGTTGCATCAAATATGTATCATTATATGCGACTTCCATGCAATGTACTTGGAATTCCTTGATGTGATCTTTAGGGTTTCCCGTCCCACGATATTTATCAAATTTGGGGATTTCAAATCCTTTTGGGAATTGTTTCATTACAAGACTCCTGTCAAATGGATAGGGACATAAGTTGTTGGGTGTCTTTGTGGTTTTCCTTGATTGAAGATCAAGCACTTGTTGTGAGAGCAACTTGATTTGTGTTGTTACATCATCTTGCAGATCAGGGACTGGGATGAAGGTGTTCTACGGTGGTTCAATTGGTGGAGGGATGGGTGGATTGGTTGGTGTGTTGGTGGATGGTGCTTGCACATTTTTCTACACCAAGTATGCTTGTACTTGTTGTTGTATCAACAACACTTGTTGTCAGTCTTGTTGTTGTTGTGCTAATAATACCTGTTGGTGAGCTTGTTCTTGTTTTTGTACCAACAACACCTGTTGTTGGGTTTGTTGTTGTTGGGCCAACAACACTTGTTGTTGAACTAGTAATGCTGCTTCTTGTTGTGCCTTATACTGTTGTAAGCCTTGCTGATATACTTGTTGTCATGCTACTTGTAGTTGTGCCTGGTATTGAGCATGCGGTTGCGCTTACTAATCTTGGTATTAGGCTTGTGCCTATTGGGAAGCTTGTGCAATCTATGCAGCTTGTGAGGCTTGCTATTGTTGTAATAGGTCTTGAGCTTGAGCAACCTTCTATGCTTTTTGTGCTTGTTGCGCTTGTTGTGCAACTTGAGCAGCTTGAGCAGCTTACACTGCTTGTTGTGCAGCTTTTGTCTTTTTGTTTTGTTGTGTAGATTGAAATTGTTAAAGTTCCTTTTGATAAGCTTGTTGCACGGCTTGCAACATGATGCTATATTGATTAGCAATGTTTATTCTTGGTGGCAATGGTGGTTGCAGAATTGGGATGGTGTTTGTTGCTATGATGAGGGGTGCATTCATATTGGTGATAAGGATTTGTGTGGTGGATGGGGCAATTGATGTGTTTGGTGCAATTGATATGCTTGGTGCAACTGATGTGTTCGGTCCTTGAGAGACTACCATTGTAGATATTTGGGGTGTGATTGATGGGGTGATGATTGTTTGGGTTGTTTGAATGGTTTCCATCTATTCCGATGCATGTTCAAAGGGTTTGATGTGATTACTTGATTGATGATTGGGGGGTTCTTTTAACTTTTATTGAGAGGTGGTAAGGGAGGTAACCCTAAATCGAGGGGTGATGTGGATGCTAATGGTAATGGTGGAAGTGGTGGGAAGATATTTGGTGTATTGCCTTGATCAAATGGCAATGATAAAGAGGGATCGAAGATGCCCCTAGTCCAAATAGCCCACCCCCTCCTTGCAAAGTCGTGGGGAGATAGGTTTGCATATTTAACAGGTATGATGGTTTTGCGTGAAAAGATGATGATGGGTCATTAGGATCCTAGAAGGTGAGCATAACATATGGGTGTAATGAATTTTAGGGGATATATTGACCCAATATGGTGTTTGTGTCCAAATCCTAGTTGTTCACAAGGGGGTGTGTTTGTAGTGCATTAAGAAATGAGCTCCCCTTGTTCACAATAGGTTGAGTTGGAGCAATGGATGTCATGATTTGGGGTATGCTTTGGGTGATCTTTTGGAATGGAGGTCTGGATGAGATTGGGAGTGTGGATGAAATTGGGGGCATGGCCCCAAGAGGTTGTTCCACTATAGAGCTCACATTGAAATCAGAAGGGAGTTTAGCCCCTTGTTTTGCTAATTCAAGCATGTATTGTGAGGGATTGAGTTTCATCATGACGTCAACGATTTTGTGTGTTTTTGGATTTTGAACCATTTCAATTATCTCATCTTGTATCATCCCTAGCATGTTGTTGGTAATATCCTCCACTTGGACACCTTCCTATTGATGCTCTTGTGAAAATGGAAGAAGATTAATCATGAGATTGCTAGACCCAAGGGGATTTATTTCAATGTACTCAAATCACTTGAAGTTGATGTTTCTTTGTTGGTTTCCATGCTCTTCTTGTGTTGAGATATAGTTTGAACCATAAAATAGGGATCAATTTTCAAGAATGTGGGAGATGAATCTCTAATTCTTTAGATTGATCTAATTTTAGGTGTAAAAATATAATCTCTAGGATGATTAAGGATCAATAGTGTGATGGTGAAATTTTAGAAAGGTGGATGATATGGATGATTTAAACTCTTAGAAGATCTTGAGGGAGATGTTAGACTTTTGGGACTTTCTTGGATTTTGGATTTTGGGATAGACTTGCTCACAAGATGATAATTTGACTAAGTGTAGGAGAAGGATGTATCTACCCACACTTAACCAAACAAGATGATTTGATGATAATTTAACTAAGCATATGGAGAAGGATGCATCTACATATACCTAGATAAACAAGATGATTTGGTGTTTGATTCAAGGATTTTGGTTCAAGGATTTTGATTCATGGATTTTCCAAAAAGTCTAGCATGAAGGGATGGTTTCAATATTTTCAAGAGTTGTTGGTGAGATGACTTTGGTTTGATGTTTTTTGATGAATAGGTAGTTATCTATATTAAATCAAATATAAAGATACATATTCACAAAAAAAGGGTGGGTGATAGAAAGGCACAACCCAAGAGTCAAACAGGCAATGCCCAGAAATTCAACAGATCACGTGGGCTAAGCCCAAAAGTTCAAAATTACAAAGATAAAAAGGCCATTAAGTGGCTAGAGTAGTGCCAGCAGAGCCAGGAGGGTCTCTGTCATCCAAATTTTTCCCCCATACATCAGCGGGGTCTGGAGTGACGTCAGGAGGAGGACCGCAGCCATCATCAGCATTTTTTCTCTTTATCTTCTTCCTCGTGTCGGGGTGAGATTGCAAGTGCCAGATGTGGGAACACTTTACTAGTGAAAGATGCATGAAATTAGACTTTGATCCTATGTGTACCTAAAAATATGGATGAAAGTAGACTTTGGTTTGATGTTTGAAAGATGGATGAAAGTAGACTTTGATCCTATGTGTACCTAAAAAGACTGTTTGAAAGATGGATGAAAGTAGACTTTGATCCTATGTGTACCTGAAAAGATGGATGAAAGTAGACTTTGGTTTGATGTTTGAAAGATGGATGAAAGTAGACTTTGATCCTATGTGTACCTAAAAAGACTCTTTGTTCACAAGACCTCATTTTTTAAGAACACACTTTACTCTAAACAAGATGCTCAAATTGTTGAAAAAGTCTCAGATTCTGACAATAATAAAATGAGTACAAACTGGGATTTTTTCTTGAAGCTCTTTTGTAAAATTTGAAAAGCAATCTTTGTCTGAATTTCTAGAGCGTTGAGAGACACTTTTGATGAGCTTTTGGACTAAGCTTTTGACTTTGGTTTCCATACTTTGATTTGACATGAAATCATTTGAGGCACATGTGTGGGGTTCAATTTTTCTTAGCTTTGTTTAATGACTTCTTTTTACCACAAACACTTCTTGATTAGGTTTTGAACTAGATTTCTAATGTCTTAACTTCTTCTCATCCCACAAAGTACATTATGTGGAACTTCAATGAAATCAAGGAAAAAGTTACCTATTGTTGACTTTAGCAAGAAAATTGAGATATAAATCCAAATGCTTAGAAACCTCTAGCGATAGAATCCCTAGGGCAAGCAATAACACTTGAATTTTGTCAAAGATATTTGCTTCCTAAAGGGTTTGAAATTTGATGACAATGTTTAATATTTTTTTCCCAATGTTTATGATCAAGCAAAGTGTTTTGTTTCCAAGAAAATGCACAACCCTATAGATATGAAAGACTATATTTGTTGAATCCCCACTTGGACAAGTCCAGCTAAGCCTACTTTTAGTGGATGGTTAGATGCTTGACCACACAGGCTCCCCCTTATAGTGCACTCGCTTCTCGGGTCAGCCAAGCATCAATACCCATTAATCTCCCATGGCATACTTTCCATCTCTACTAAAAGTCTTAAAAGTGTGGGGCGGCTTTAGAACGACTGTTCTTGCACCAACAAATAGATCAAAGATTTTGACCTTTTCTAAACAAGGGTTTTAATGCGGGCATTCTGTTTGTGGGGAACCATCCTTGTGGCAAGAGACCATTTATGCCCTTCTCGCTGGAATAATCCTCATGATACTTGTGTTTCTTCAAGTACCCACACTTATATCTTGGGTGGAAGTCGCTTGGCTTTAGCGTGTTCCTGGTTGGGTCATTCCCTTGGGTGATTACTTTTTCCCACAAGGAAAACCCTCTAAGATAACACAAAAGTGATTAGACACATCCGTAGTTTGATCGATCTTTTTCTAGAAACAAAGAGAGAACACACGTGATATGTTACACTCACACTCACAAGATTTGTTCAATTTTAGGATCCAAATTGAAGTGTGTGGGTAATCACTTACACAACTTAATGTCACCAAAAGGAATTTTGATTCTCAAGATCATTGTGAGGCGCTAGAGAAGTGCATACATCCTTTTGATGATATTATTTTGGTTAATTGATTACAAAATAAAGAAGCATATGCTCATTTTAAATCCACAAAGCAATGATTTGATTCTTTTTAAAGCACCAAAATGAGATATGAAAGTTTCCTTGTTCAATTGTTAACCTCAAAAAAAATCTAGTAAGTTTTCCTAAAGTTCCTTTTAAGCCCTTTGTAGCAAAAATGAAAAATTTTGTAGTGTTCTTTTTAGAATCCAAAAAGATGAGAGTTGGTCTAAAATAGAAAATTAAAGCACGGAATGGAAGCTCTAAGTGTTTAAAAATGCTTTATCAATTTCAAGTTTAGTTTAATTCTTCAACTCCAATTTCCTTGCTTTTGCTCAATTCCAATGCTCAACTCCGATGTCAACCTTAACCTACAAAGTAAAAACACAAAATCATATTTTCTTTAAAATCACAACTATGTTTAAGAATACACCACTATTTTCACAAAAATAAATTACATTTGTCATGCAAAGTTTTGTAAAATAAATAATGGTTACAAAGTTCAAAAATTCATATTCTAAGCAATTCCAAGTTGGAAGTTCCAATCAATGTTCAAATACTCAATATCGGCCAATAACTAGCTATTCATTAATTGACTCCACAAAGAGTGATTAATTGATTATGCAAAGAGTGATATGCATTAATTGATCTCCAACAAAAATTTTCTAGAGGTATTAATTGATTCTGCAAAAAATGATTAGGTATGCATGGAGTTATTTTGATCAACTGGATGAAGCATTAAGAACAAAGTAATAAGCTTAAGCATTCACAAGAAAGATTCATACTATCCACAAAGATCTTCTAAATGCAATCACAAGAAATATTTTTACTATCAACAAGCAACAATGTTAATGATAGGAAGACTTCCCTTGTAGGCTCTATCTGGCAGGTATGGAAGTGTTAAGCGCTAGAAATGGCAATCAAATTAGTACATCCCTTTGCATCTCCATGGTTATTATACACATTAGTCACTACTTTTATTCATATTATTGACCTCCACTATTAGTCCTAATGCCTGATTCACATTATGTTGTATAGTTTCTTACCATATTCTTTATGAGCTAAAATGCAAACCATATATTTAATGATTCAACTCAAAAATGGACAACAACTTTAAGAAGGGTCAATATGACTTTATGGTTTTTTCATGACAGCAAAGTAAAAAAAACTGTTTAAGGGAGTCAATACGATGCCTACAAAACCACAACTAAATAATGCCAATTGATGAAGATATACCTGCACACAGATGCTTTCACCAGTGATAAACACAATGCAATATTTGGCGAATCTAAAGAAAACATCAACTTGTGGCAGGTCCTAAATGCATAATAAATGAGGTTGGTGCTCTCTAATGTCACTATGATGAAGGGAACTGGTACCAAAGTTGTAGTTGATTATAATATGCATCAAATAGAAATGTTGAAGCATAGATATTCACACATATAGTACAAACCGACTCACACATTCCTCATCAAAGAGGAAAATAACATCATTTTATCATGCCTTGGAAAATATGCACATCTCCACTCTCAACATCATGACATGCAAAAGAAAAGAAGTAATGAAAATGATTTATGGTACATTGAAAAATAGGACTAGTGGTAAAGTGGAAAAGCGAATCCAATAGATGGAAGCATTTGTTTTCCTTGTACTTTTGTTTTGGCATTCAAAGGTTACCCTTCCATTTTGACAATAAGTAGTTCAAAACATGAGCATTGATGCGACTACAATAGCTTTGATTTTGATGTTATACCTTTTGATATACTCTTTATGTGATATAGGTGTTACTCGTGGTCTCGATTTAGCATCGCATGGAACCTTAGGTAGTGGCTAGTTGTGCATCTAGACGGAGCTATGATTGAAACACTTTTTGTTTCCAGATCTAAGATGTCCACACACATATAGTACAAACTGACTCACACAACACCAAGAAAAAGAAACACCACAACAGATGGAGGATAGGCCATGATGATCATGCCTCCCAACTTCACCCAAAGAAATTTATAACACTTTTTAACAAGTGGATAAAAATGCAATCACTGGGAGTTAAGTCTTAGTGATACGAAGTTAGAATGGCCTCCTACATGGTGAAAATTCCTTCACCGTGTTAAAGCGCAACTAGATAAAATTTAAACGTTGGTAGAGAATCCAACAAATAAACTAGAATAACAATGTTCACAAAGAAAATATGAGAGCCTTTAAATTCAACAGAGAACTCACACCTTACGGTAATTTGATTTATTCATATTCCATATTGTATTTATTCATTTGATAGCACTTATTAGTAGATCAAGCTATATAAAAGAAACCAAGTGAAATTCATTTTAAAAAAATGAGGACCACACTTCAAAATGAATAAAGTGCTATTTATTCATTCTAACGCCATTTTGTAAGCATTTTGAATTTCAGCAATAGAAATTGTGCACAGATTTTTAGCATTATATCAATATTCAGCAGTCAATGTGAATAAATTCAAATTTCAATCGATATTAATGCATAATATGCAGCAGTCAGTAAATAATTCCAATGCACATATTGATATTCAACAGAATTAAAGCACATATGCATGAATCGGTGACCTTAAGCCCCTCTCTCTAGCACCATAATGTAGATGGTGAAATCTGCATATGTCTTAAAAGAAATCCAACATACAACTATTAGCATGGTTAGTATTTTAAAACAAAGCAAGCATTCAACATCTCTATGAAATAATCCAATATGCTTCATAAACAAAATAAATCAATTGGGAGCATGAAAAAACATAGTGAATACCTATTCCATAGTGGATTGGTGCCACTTTGATATGAAAAGTGGCCCTTTCCCAATCCTTTGACAAGCCAAATGATGAAGATGATATGCTATGAAAATAATGGACTTATGCATGAGAGTGTGGAGAAAAGCCTCTTATTTATAGTTGAGATTGAGAGAAGGAGAGGAAAAATGGATGAATGTGGGACTAATATTGAGCCAATGACAAGATGCCACTTGTCAAGATGTGAGAGGATGAAGGTTGAGCACATTTTGACAAATGTGTTGGAATAAATGGCATTAGTTGTCTTCTCAAATTTGAAAGTTGGCTTATTGGAGGGAGAAGAAAGGGTCTTAAATGCCAAGTGGGAGACATGTAAGAGAGGAGTTAAATGCTTTGTTGGAAGGACACAACCCTTTTGGAGGGATTTTCAAATTTGGAAAAATATTCTCTTTTTATGCCATGTTGAGAGGAAATAGGGATTTAATAAATTAATTAAATGTATTTTCATGTGCAAGTGGCAAAAGCTAGAGGATGTGATGGGGGATTAGATTAGCATTAATCATGATTTGATTAATTTAAGTGAAGATTAGGTGATTTTGACTTTTGACTTAGATTTTAGGATTAAAATAAATCAAAACGAGAAGAAAATAATTTTAGATTTAATTAAATAAAGATTTGATTTATTTAATCAAAGAGGATGATGTTAGTGATTAAATAAATTTGATCTATTTAATTAAATAAAGAACTTTAGATTGATTTATTCAATTAAAGGGGAACTTTAGGATTGATTTATGATTTAATTAAATAAAATTGATTTATTTAATTAAAAGATGAACATTAGAGATTTAATTAAATATGAGGAACATTAGATGCATGATGTCAATTTTGTATGTCTACACATAGAATTCTCTATTGCACCTTGTCTAGACAGTGATAGAATTTCTGGTAAGCAGTAATACGCTGTAAACTCAAATCTATACATGCATTTCACTGACCTGTTAGAAAAACACTTAACAATCAGAGGAAAATGAGAGATGTTTTAGAACCTACATTAAATAGACCTTTAAAATATTGAGAATAGAACAGGAAAACTACGATAATGAATAGTTTGGTATGGGGAACTGGAACATGTACATATATATATATATATATATATATATATATATATATATATATATATATATATATATATATATATATATATATATATATATATATATATATATATATGTGTATGTATATATGTATGTATGTATGTATGTATGTATGTATGTATGTATGTATATGTATATTGTATATATTTGTACAACTCACTTTAGAATCACACGTAAATGGGATATGAATAGGAACCATTCACCTTTTTCCAACTTTTTTTGGCCTATGTATGTTGTACTACCTCTCTTAAACTTGTATTTGATGTGGGTTTTTTGACCATATATCATTTACCTGTGATTCTCAAGTGTTTTTGTAATAGTTGTTTTAGAGTCTCTCAAATGGAAGATCATCTAGAACAGATTTTATATGGAAGTTAACATATGGAGAGTACAAGCTACAAACCATAAATATGGAGAGTTTCTTATACAGAGCTTCTACTGTACAAAATGCATGTACAACAGTAATATATATATGTACATAAATTTATATATATGTATGTATACATATACATATACATGAAAGGGATGTTTTTATATGCTAGAAAATATCAATGTGTATCTCCCTGCACATCTATATGCTTTGTCAGGTTCACCCATGTGTGTATACACCTTTAAGCAAAGAAAATTGGAAACTCTTTTACAGTTTCCCTATTTGTCTATAATATTTAGTGCCAAATAATGTAGCTTGAATTTTGAATTGACAACCTAACTGTTACATAGATTTCTTGTCTTCTATCGATATATTTCATGATATAGAGAAATTATAAAAGAACTATTAGGAAAACACTTTAAGAATTAGAGATAAATGACAGATGATAGAAACCCACATGAAACATATTGATACAATACAAGCAATCTATGCAAGAGTTGGCTTGTGTAATCAAAATTGCTCACATGGGAAAACACTTGCCTTCTGCTTTTGCATATTTCTTGCTTTCAATTTCTTTGGTTTGTGAATGTTTCTGTATCATTTGTCATTTACATGTGACAATTGTCTTTTTTCTTGATTGATATAAGATGGACAATCTATTTGAGAGTTGACTTCTTAATTCTAAATTCAAGCTACACTATTTGGCATAAAACACTATAGAAAAATAGGTAGATTCTAAAAGAACTATTAGGAAAATACTCAAGAACCACAACAACATAGCAAATGATCGTAAATCAACTTTAGAAAATGGAGCATGGAAGAGGGAAACTATGATAATGAATAGTTTGTAATGGGAAATTGAACAAAACAATATCATGAAGAATAGTTTGTTATTTTGAACTTGAAATAGATGAGAAAAAAAGAGTATAATGAAACAAATTGTTACGAGGAATATAACATGTTCCATCCAAACAAAATAACCATGGGAAAAATTTTAGAATTTAAAAATTTGAAAACATTTGTTCTTACAAGAACAATTGAATAATTTATTGCAGGGCCCTTTGAATAGATAAGGCAAAAAGAATATAATGAAACATATTGATAAAAAACAACCAATCTATGTAACAGTTTGGTTGTCAATTCTAAATTCATAATTTTTTTTACAACTCTTATCAACCAATGAGGCACATTTAACAACATGCTTTGTTCAAGAGGTAAGCTCCACATCATCATAAAAAACCCAAGAAAGTCTCATCTATTTGTCTATAATATTTACTGGCAAGTGATGTAGCTCAAATTCCCAATTAACTTTGTGGTGTTATACCCATTTTGCACAAATTATTGTCACCCATTCCCTTCACAAGTTTTGTTTAGTGTGGGTTTACTGCCAAAGAATGTAGTTCAAGTTTACAATTGAGAGCTCAACTCTTAGATACATTGCTTCTCTTGTATGAATATGTTTACTGTGGGTTTTCGATGATTTGTCATTTACTTGTGATTCTTAAGCAATCTACAATAATGAAGAGTCTGCTATGGGAAATTGTGGAAAAGAGCATCATGAAGAACAATTTGTTATGGGGAACTTGAAACAAAGATCGACGCACAATTTTTACAATAGTCTTCTATCAAACCAACACCATAATGGCTCTTTTGACAATGCAACCTAATGAATATATTTTCTGCCACATTTCAGATATACTTTCCCTTACTAGCCCTAACCATATTGTTTTGATGAAAGAAAGAATATTTAATTGTTATTTCTCCATCCATACAAAACCATAACGCAAAACACCACTATAAAATGACTTACAGTTTTTAGACAACATTTTTAACATAAACAATGAATAAATCATTTATGCAAAACACCCATGTAAAACGACGTACAAATTGCGAAGAACAACAATTTTCAAACCCTTCAATCTACTATAGAATGGAGCTAAAGCTGTCAATTTTTAGAATGGCCCCCTATCAAACTAGCCACGAAGCCAAATCTAACGATTTTTAGAATATTTTGGTATCAAACCAACACCATTATATATATATATTTAAATATACATACATATATATACATATGTATACATGTTTATATATATATATATATATATATATATATATATATGTGTGTGTGTGTGTGTGTGTGTGTGTGTGTATATATCTATACAACTCATAGATTCCAAAGCAGAACAGTTTTAAAACCCTCCAATCTGCTATAAAACAGACACAAAGCAAGCAACTCGTAACACCACAATGGCTCTTTCGACAATGCAACCTAATCAATATATTTTCTGGCACATTTCAAAGTATACTTTTCCTTACTGACCCTAATAGTATTTTTTGATGAAAGAAAGAAGATTTAACTGTAATTTCTCCATCCATACAAAACCATGATGCCAAACACCCATGTAAAATGACTTACATATTGCAAACAACAATAGTTTTAACATAAACAATAAATAAATCATTTATACAAAACACCCATGTAAAAAAACTTACATATTAAGGAGAACAACAGTTTTAAAACCCTCTAATCTATTATAGAACGAAGCTGAAGCTGTCAATTTTTACAATAGTTTGCTATCAAACCAACACCACACTATATATATATTTACATATGCATACATACATATATATGTGTGTGTGTGTGTGTATAAAATTCATAGATTCTGGAGCACATCAGTTTTAAAACCCTCCAATATGCTATAAAATAGACATGAAGTAAGCAACTCATACAGTACTCTATTATGAAACCATATGTGTGTGTGTGTGTGTGTGTGTGTGTGTGTGTGTGTGTGTGTGTGTGTGTGTATGTATGTATGTATGTATGTATGTATGTATGTACATGTATTCTAAATTTGATCTCTATATTATTTGTTTCCAAGTTGTCACATAAAAAAATAGAGTACAATATTAGACATCCTGTTTGAGAACGCTTGTTTTTACACCAACTTTGTTTTTGACTAGTATATGATAAAAATCCAATGAATCTCCGATGGGCCTTATCGACCTTTTTCGCTTAGGGGTTTGACTACAACTTGCAAAACTTCATGATCCCAATATGGTAGAGAGGAGAGTGAGCATGGGATTATTTCTTTCACCTTCCATCATTGTCTATTTGTTGTTGCTTATATACATGCACACAATTTTTTGACACGTACTTCTTTGGTAAAAAAAAACTC
Source organism: Sequoia sempervirens (assembly GCA_007258455.2). NCBI lineage: Eukaryota > Viridiplantae > Streptophyta > Pinopsida > Cupressales > Cupressaceae > Sequoia > Sequoia sempervirens. The sequence goes on along the minus strand of VDFB02000003.1, from coordinate 380,013,409 downwards.
TTTTCTATCCATTGCATTTTTCATTGTCTCCTCGACTCTCTTTTCAACTTGCCTAATAGATTTCTTACACACAACTCTTTTCCAAGATGCTATGTATTCAAAATTTTCCATTTTATCTCTTTTTATTTATAACATATAATGGTAACCTCTTTTACTGTATATGTATATTATTTACTTTATAATACTACAAAAATACAATAGATATTCAACAAAATTGGTATCTTGTAAATTGTTTATTTCAAATTCTTTCATGCTCCAACAACTTGATCCAATGTTTCTCACCCTTGTTGAACACCAACAACAGTACATGTAAGTACAAAACTTTCCCATTTTCAATAAATAGATCTAGTCAAGCAATTGCAAATATTATTAATTATTTTTAATTTCAAATTGTCTATATTGATTTCTGAACTATTTTGCTAATAGATCTTTTACAATTCACCTTTTTGCCTATAATATTTAGTACCAAATAATGTAGCTGGAATCTTCAATTGTCAAGCCATCTGTTACACAGCTTGTTTGTTTCAATATGTATCACACTATTCATTTCCCTTGGTTTTCCATAGCAATCTACTCAAATTGCTTGTCTTGTATCAATATGTTTAATGTAGGTTTCTGACCATCTCTTACTTGTGGTTCTTAAGTGTTTTTCCAATAGTTGTTTTAGAATTTCTCTTTTTTTGTTATTGTGTGATACATGATAAGAGTCCTTGAGATTTTCCATGGACCTTACCTGCCTTTCTTGGTCGGGAATTTAGATAGAGCCCACAAGGCTTCATGATGCCAATATGGTAGGGAGGACAACAAGCATGGGTTTAGTGCTTTTGGAGTCTATCTTCATATATTTGTTGTTGCTTATATACATGGTCACACAAATTCTCACATCCACTTCTCCACCAAAAACATACTCTATTCTATCCATTGTATTTGTCATTGTTTCCACAACTCTCTTTTCAACTTCTTCAATAGATTACTTAGACAAAATCGTTTACCAATATCCCATGTGTTCAAAATCTTCTATTTTATCTCCTTTTGTTTACAACAAATAATGCTAACCTATTTTATTCTATCTATATTTTTTCCTTTCTAATGTTGCATAGATACAATAGACATTCAAAGAAATTAGTGTATTGTAAATTGTCTATTTCAACTTACTTGTGATTCTTAAGTGCTTTTCTAATAGTTGTTTTAGAATTTCTCTATTTTTGTTATTGTGTGATATATGATAAGAGTCCTTGAGATTTTCCATGGACCTTACCTACCTTTCTTGCTCGGGGGTTTGGTTAGAGCCCATGAGGCTTCATGATGCCAATATGGTAGGAAGGACAACAAGTGTGGGTTTAGTGCTTTTGGATTCTATCGTCATATATTTGTTGCTGCATATATACATGGAAAGATAAATTCTTACATCCACTTGTCCATGAAAAAATATATTCTATTCTATCCACAGTATTTTTTATTGTTTCCACAGCTCTCTTTTCAACTTCTTCAATAAATTATTTATACACAATTATTTACCACTATCCCATCTATTCAAAATCTCCTATTTTATCTCTTTCTATTTACAACAAATAATGCTAACCCATTTTATTCTATATCTATATTTTTTCCTTTATAATGTTGCATAGATCAATAGACATTCAAGGAAATTAGTGTACATTATAAATTGTCTATTTCAAATTCTTTCAGGGTCCAACAACTTGAAGCAATGTTGCTCACTCTTGTTGAACACCACCAACAGTACATGTAAGTACAAAAGTTACCTATTATCAATAAATAGATGTGGTGAACCAATTGTAAATATTATTGATTATATCTCTCACTTTCTTTGCAATGGAATGTAATTATCCCAAGAATCTAGCTTTCCAAATAGACAACCGAGCATGGTGAATGTAATGCTACGTAATTCATAAAGATGAAATTATTCTTTTCTCATGAGAATATTGCTTTTGTAGGTGGAAATCTGTATAATTCTAGACATCAAATATGTTGTTCATTGGATAGATATTTGTGTAGCATATATTTCATTTAAAAATTTTGAGATGAAGAAAAAAAAGCATCGACTTTGGCTTGGAAGGTATGTAGGGAAGTGTTAGAAAATTTGTCGCATTTTTCATGACTTTAAAATTCTTGGCATTTTCCAAAAAATTATAAGTTATGCTATTTTCCATGGATTTTATAACACTTATGACTACATACCCTATAGGCGAAGAGTGCTTTAGTGTGTGTGCGTCAGATTTTCCAGATGGTGATCATTTCAATTACATGTTGCGTATACATCTACTTCAACATAGGTGCTCCAAAAAAGTTGTTCATTACTCCCAAGTATATAATGCTATCATATCAATAGATAGATTCAATGAACCAATTGTAAATATTATTAATTATTTTTAGTTTCACATTTTCTTTATTGGTTTTGCACATATACTTAGTTACTTTTGATGATTCATTTTTCATTCTAATGGGTTGAGTAGAATATCTTTTTTGAAGTCAAATAAAGCATTGTTTCGCCACAAAACAAGACATACCTTGTAATTCAATTATTCTAAAAATTGAAAATATGTGTTGTTTCATCGCATTCTTCTTCTCGTGAGACTTGTTTATTCATTTTCCATCAAAGATGGTGTAACTTAGTCTTCAATTGGATTATGCACATCTTTGCTCTCTAAGTGCTATTTTTTCTTATTGTATTTGATCATCCATTTATTTCTTTGGTTTAACTAAGTCCTTCTAATTTTGTTCATACAACAATTGTAGAACATCGTTTTACTAGAACCAATCAATGAAAATTTAACATTTTTTACTTTCAATTTCCTTGTAATGTACTAATTTTGAGTCCTTTCTACTTGTGACGATTGTACTGTACTACTACAAACCCATAAAACACATGGATAATAATGCTTTTATTTACAAAATCATGGAGTAAATACTATTTATAAAAAGTATTCCTATATTAAAGATCTTTCTTTTTTGAAAAAATCATTAGTAATGACAATCATAAATAACATTCAAATAAGAAATAATCACAACAAATAACATGAAAGTAATAAGTTATCTAATACCACACAAGCTTTCCAACAAATATTCCATACCTAAATTTATGTACAAACTTTTTCAAAGAATATTTTTTTATTCAATATTACTAATTAAATTTTTAATTCAATAATAGTAATTAACAAGATCACTAATAACTTTTAAAAAATGAGAATTCTTTAATATTCCATGCTTTTTATAAATATTATTTAATTCACAACTTGAAGTTTGTCATGTATTAGTATTCATATCTATCTTACAATAATTAAATCATAATCACTCAATTGTTTGATTAACCTAGACAAAAACATTAAATATGGATGTGCATCTAGGCCTAACAACTATTAAACTAAAATACATATAAAATTATATCATACTTTAAATTTTGGAGGGAAATCATCATTAGTAACAAAACTAATTATTTAAAAATTTAAATTGTATTTAATTTTTCAAATGTAATTTATTAAGAAAAAAATTATTAAAAAAACATTCTCCTAAGATTATTTTCATAATCAATTTCCAACTAAAAAATATTGTTGTGGAAACACAAAGATCAGTTTTCAGCTCTATGCAAATGGTTCTTAATCTCCCATGCATTGTGTTATCTTAAAATAATTAAATAATAATCAATCAATTCATTCATTAACCTAGACAAAAATATCAAAGATCAATTACCTCTTTTATGTGCATCTAGACCTAGCAACTATTAAACTAAAATACATATAAGGAGAGAAATTATTATTATTAACAAAACTAATTATTTGAAAATTTAAATTGTATTTAATTTACCAAATATGATTTATTAAGAGAAATTTTATTAAAAAATTATTCTCCTAATATTATTAATTAAAATCATTTTAAAATAATTATTGTAATTAAAATTATTGATCATTAAGTGCTTGAGATTGCAATTAATGGATAGATTGCAAATAATCAACACGAAATAAAATATTACAAAAACAAATTTCTTTCTTACTTCCCATTCAATAGCCATTTGTGGTGGACCCCTATCCGCTGATCCTTGCATGCCTGTACATGCAACTGCTAGTTATATCTGTTTCTGTCAAAAACTAAAAGCACTAATCAAACTGTTAACGCTTTTTTAAAAAAAGTTCCATGTAACTTGTTTTTTAAACACGATCATATCTGATTGTAAACAAATACTAAAAATAACCATAATTTATTTTTGAAAACTACTAAAAATAGAAAGAAAAAAAAACATTTTAAAAAATATGTATACACGACGCTGCATTGCATGCTTGAACGTTGCTTGAACGGCACGTTTGAACTTTTATAAAGTAGAATGCTATCGCTTATCAACATCTAATCCAGTCCAGAGGTAGTTTTGTTGTGAGCAGTGATTCATAGCAATTGAGAATTTAAGTTAATTAAAATAGAGGGCATAAAATGGAATCAATGGGAAAATGGCGCAAGATTTTTGAGGACGCAGAGGGTGATATATGCAGTGTAATTGAATATGCAATCCTCGTTGCAGCCTCTGATTGCCCCCATGAACTTAGGAAGAGGAGAGACAAGATCGCCGAGACGCTTTACACATCTACGTCTCTCGGTGCTGCTGCTGAAGATCATTCTGATAATGGCGAATATAAAGACCAACAGAAGCTCGCCAAGGAGGTTTTCAGGTAAATCAAGAAGAACTTTGCTATACCCAAATCGATTTCGAATAGTCTTTCTAATTAAATGTTTAATTACAGCTTTTATTTATACCCAATTGAATTTCTGTCTTTGCATGGAGTTATTACTTACACCCAAATCAATTTCTGTGTTTGCATGGAGTTATTACGTATACCCAATTCGATTTCTGTTTTGCATGGAGTTACTGTTTTTATATGATGCAGTAAAGAAGCTCAGAAGATCTTTTTGTTAAATGTAGGAAGTAATGGAGAATTGTATCTCTTTTTTTAAATGCCAAGTCTTTCCAAGATCTCTAGGAAACAATGGAGAATTACATTTTTTTTAATGCTCAAGTCAATTCCAGTTTTCTTATATTGTAAGGATAACTAGGAAAAGATGCTTAATTATAATGGCAGGTTTCTTGATTATTTTTTGTGTGGTACTGTGTACTGTAGTAGCTGCAACAGCAGTTGTGCAGATGAAGGGATAAAAACTAGTGGAAATGCTGATATAGCTGCAATAGCAGGTGTGCAGATCAAACTAATTCCTAGCTAGGTGTTTTGAAAGCACAACTTGTATATCATGCAGAAGTTTTTTGTGTTTTCAGGAGTGCAAGAAGTGGCTGAAAGAAAGCAGACAGACAATGAATGTTATTTGAAAATGGATGCCCCTGAGGAGTGTAGGAAGCAAGAAAACACAAGTGGGGTGTTGACAATGGATGGTCAAAAGCAGTCAGATAGAGAGCATCAAGGCAATCAGATAAAAAGTGTAAAACACGTGGTTTATAATATTGGTCCAGGGAGACTGCGAATTGTAAGGCAGCAACAGACGAAGCCTGCCAGTGCCTCTCTTCCACTTCCTTCCCAACATGTAAGCAAATTGAAATTCCAAGTAAAACTCATTCCAAATTTGTAGTTAAGTTGTGGATATCTCATAAATTTCTTTTGAACACATGGTTATGGTATTTTTTCTGCAGAAATTGAATTTAAGGGAGAAGATGGAAGCAACAAAGAGAAAGCTTCAGCAAGGGTACCAGCAAGCGGAAAAGGGTTGGTGTTTTTTTTTCCTGTTTCTGAAATGAATGAGAATCCATGAATGAATGAAATGAGCTAAAGGATAAGTAATGGTTTTTGCAGCCAAGAAGCAACACACAATTCAAGTAATTGAAGTGCAAGATATGCCCAAAGAGCATTATCATTATCGTCATTGTTAGGGCAATGGAAGACCCTTTTTTGTTGTGTCTTATGACACCGCCTCTGTAATGAATTTGCAGTTTCCTTAGCTACTGCGACTTTGACAGATGTTTACCATGCGTTGCTATTTGCACGTTGGATTATGTTGTATACAACATCAGGCCCAGTTTACACTCATATGATGAGGAAGTTATGAGGGCAATCGCTCCCTTCATCTAATAATATACCGGTGTCTTTAGACACCACCATTTCTCTGGAGATTTGCAGGCTCTATCTTGTTTTCTGAACTCTAATCTGGCGGCCTTGATTTCTTTCTTGTCCTTAAGTTTTTCTATAAGATTAGCCTTTCCACAGGATTGTGTGTTCTGGTTAGTGTCTTTACTTGTTTTGTTGTAATTTCATTCGATTGAACATTATGAGTAATTGATACTGCCTTTCTATATTTAAAAAAATACAATGTTAGGGATTTCCAAAACATGCACTTGGTTTTACTAGTTGCTCCAGCTCATGCAGTTGCTACAAAGAGCAACGTAACAGGAATTTATAGGCAAAATGGATTGCATGCTAATGGTTGAATGGGACTTTATGAGATATTTCTTGGAAAGACAAGTGGGAGAAGCTACCCTTTTGCATTAGATAAATTGGTTTCTTTTGCCTGATCTCAAACAGGTTCCATCGTCCATGAAGAACAAGATGCTAACACATTTGCTTCATGGGTAACTTCAAATTGGAACTTATCTTTGTCCTCGAAATAAAATGCAGAGATCTACCCTTATATTTTATTAAACTTTTCAGAATTAGAATGGAGAGTTAAAGTTAGGGATTTTTAAAATACGCACTTGGTTTTACTAAAGAATGACTGGTGTTTGACACGTATGACCTTTTTAAATGTAGATTTAGGATTCGATTCAATAAGTATTGAATCTGTATTAAAATAAATAGGCACCCAAAAAATGAGAGAAGCTCTCCTAAAGACATCGCGTCCTATATAGTTTCCCACTGTTGTTTGGGAAGAAGGGTTTTCAAGAAATAATAAATGTATTCAATAAAAAATCAAAGACACTCACTAGTTTATTAACTGAAACTGATGCTAACTCTCTCTATGTTGATGGACAGGTACAGCCTAACAAATGCAGGACCTAAGATTGCCCATATCTATCTATCTATATATATATATATATGAACAAAGAGCTTGTTGCTTATGTAGGTCCTAACCATGGATGGAATGGTACATTAATTGTTACATGAGTCGATTGACATGATATTACTGTTGATTTCCATTGTAATATCCATACTATATATCAAATAATTTTATGCTTTTATTATCCAAACTAGATCCTAGAATATTGCAGTTCGGAATGACCAGGTTGACAATTGAGGAGTGCAGATCACATTTCAGCATATGGGCCTTAATGAAGGTAACAAATATAGGCCTCTTCTTTATTTATAGAGTCAAGCAGATTAGGAAATTCAGTTCAAAAATATTTTGATCATTAGTTGAGTCCCTTTAATTAATTTGAGTGGAATATAAGGCATTGCATTTAATGCAATCGTGACATATTTTTAACAACCTAATAATGCAATCATGAGATGTTTTCAACAAGGGAATGAGCTAGGACATGATAGATTTGGGGAAATGTTATCACACATAAGGAAACCGATTAAGGACTGTAATATTTGATTATGGAACAAATAGCATGGTTATGTACCATGGTAAAAAATGATAGTCACTCACTGCAGTTGTTGAATGTAGTGCGTTTAGACGTACCCAAAGTATAGACTCACATGATTTTGCTGATGATCACTTCGATAGAGTGTTTCCACTATATTATCCAATGCGTATTGTTGGTGTGCAATTTTGGGTGGATGCTGAATTGGTTAATGGGGCACTTGATACTATAAAGAATATAGTATTATTAGAAAGACGTGACTTTATAAGACAATTATAAATTCATTCAAGTTCTAATGCTTGTCATGACAATTTTGGATATCTTTGAAAATGATAATTAATGTTAGTAAATTAAATATATCTTCAAAGTTATTTATTTCTAATAAATTCATCAATAATCTCTTAAATTATTATCATTGTGAATTTCTTAAAGCACTATAAACAACACCTAAAAAATCTATCAATGGTTGATAGTTACATATATTGAAAATCTTTTTAGCCAAGCAATATGCATTTTAATGACTTTGAAAAATATAAATGCATGGTGTTCGGTCAACAAGACTATAAATATCTATGTATATCGATTATTTGATGATCCCTCAAATGTTATTCATGGTTTATTCAAGAATGTATATATGATGCAAGAAGTACTCCTCTCACTCTCACACACATTCAAAACAAGAACAATTTTTATTCAATTAAATTTGCAAAAACAATCTACAATATGTTGGCCAACCATGGCCTCCCTCAACATGCACACAATCTACACTCACTTTCACACAAGCACTCCAATTTTGTCCTCCTCAATATTATTTCTCCTTCTATAATTTGATGTAGATTAAAACTCTTTATCTTCCTTGCTCAAAACAATATACAATATGTTGGCCAACGATGGCCTCTTTCAACATGCACACAATCTACTCTCACTTTCACACAAGCACTTCAATTCCGTCTTCCTCAATATTATTTCTCCTTCTACAATCTGGTGCAGATTAAAACTCTTTATCTTCCTTGCTATGCACTCTTCTTCTTTCTTATTGATATTCTGATCATCAATCTGTAAAACTCACTCTTGGCCAGCTTCTCATGCTCTAATTTTTACGTCCGTCATATGTACTAGATAAATTTCCCCTTATTTGGTTGCTGCCTTCTCTCTTTCTTTCTGTTGTTTTGAGCCTCTAATAGAGGCGTTTATCTTTACCCATATGCAATTTTTCCCTCTTCCCTATTCTCTATTTTATTGTTGTTTCCTCTTCTAAAAGAAGCATTTCTTTATTTTTTTTTTAAAAAAAAATTAAAAAGAAAACCTCTTTAATTTCTACTCTAAATAGCCCAATCTTTTATTTTTTTAAATTTTCAAATCGCAATGTGATGTCAACTTCTTCCTTTTGTAGTAAAATGGTAATCCATGTATTAATGGAGCAATATATCACAAATTAAAACTCTGGAATATACCTCATGAAGTTGCATATTCAATTTGAAGAAGAAACTTTACTTTGTGACTTCATCCCTATGCGCGGAGAGTGGAATTGATATTGGCAGACGAAAAAAATCAAACTTCTTCGAATTGCATAAAATTTGGAAAATACACTTGGGATGATGTTCCCAGGTTCTTTGTAAAATGATTTCATTCCAGCCCTCATAAATTTTGAAAAATTGAACTTTTTGTAGATCAGCAACATATTTTTGGCATTAAAAATGCAAATTTCTAACGTTCATCTCTCTCAAATAATGTAAGATATAACCTTGATTATTTTTGCACATTTGACATAGTACCTCCAAGAATTTCCCTACAAAAGGATTTTACTTGATTCCTAATGGATTGTTTAGAAATAATTTTCAAAACTGCCCATAAAGCCTTAAAACAACGATTCGGTGAAAACTACCAAAATAAAGAAGACCAAAAGAACTACAGACCAAAAGAACTACCAAAATTGAAAATTCAATCAAAATACTTTTGGGCGATGCAGGATCATGCCTGTACTAGGATGCTCCTGCATCAAACATGTCAGGTAGAAAAGATTGTGAGCATAGGCTCACAATGGTGGAGTTGAATGGTAGAACCATTCTTTTAGATTGCGAGCAATCTAAAGAAAATTCCATCGCTATGAAATGTGCACAAGGTTATTTCTTCTTTCTCTTTTTCCAGCACTTTGCCGGCACAACTCCATTCTCCACCCTTCTCTCATCTTGTGGATTCACATCCACCATGTACTCTCCTCCTTTGCATAATTACTCCTTCTCTTGTCTTCTTATTCATGGGATCAATGCCTCCACCAAAATTTTCCTGCCCACTCATCTGCACACAACTTGATATGATCAACTTTATGGAAATTAAAGATTTCCACATCCTCTTCTATTTTCTCCTCATCATACTCTTCATTTTCTCCTCTCATAAATGAAGGTAAACAAAAATCATGACTAAATTCACAAATTTCATAAAACACCTTATCTTTCTTTGCTACTATGACATCTTCCTCTACAATGTTGTCTTCAACTGTTGCAACATATTTCTCTCCTTTATTCGCTATGCTCTTCTCAAACCACCCACTCTGTATTGCTGAAATTTGTGCCAAAAAATATTTTTCACCTTCCCTATTCGCTACATCCTCTTCACTGTCCACTTCATTCTTTTCTTACTCAATCACTGCTACATCCAATTCCACTTTTTTGTTACTCACCTCTTCATTTTCACCCTTTTTCTCCATGCCTTCCTCATGGCATGTCTTCGTTGCAACCTCATTCTTATCTTCATCATGCTTGACCAATTCTTCTTGTTTCCTTGCTTCCAATCTATCCATTCTCATGGTTATATCCACCATCATCAAGGAGATCTTCCTCTTTTGGTACTACCTTCATCCATTCCATATGATGGGCTTGTTTCTCACAAATATCCTCATCTCACTTGCTACAATCTTCTGCAATCCACATTACACTCTTCACAATTTGTGATTTTTTGTGGCTCTTCAGCTTCCAACTGTTAAGAACTTCACAAACCTACAAAATTTCTTAGATGAGCTCTTCTCTATAGCTCTTTACTCCCCACCTGCAGGTCCTAGCATAGGTTGCCTCATGTTTGGCACTCTGTCTATGCGCTTAGAACCTTTAGCTCTGATACCAGTTGATGCAAGAGGTACTCCCTTTCATCTCACACACATTCAAAATATCAAAATTTTGATTGTAACAAAACAAGAACAATTTTTATTCAACCAAATTTGTAAAACAATATAAAATATGTTGGCCAACCATGGCCTCTCTCAATATGCACACAATCTATTCTCACTTTCACACAAGCACTCCAATTTTGTCCTCCTCAATATTATTTTTCCTTCTACAATTTGATGTAGATTAAAACTTTGTATCTTCCTTGCTATGCACTCTTCTTTTGTCTTATTAATGTTTTGATCTTCAATCTGCGTATAAAACTCACTCTTGAGCATCTTCTCATGCTCTATTTTTCACTCCCATCATACACTATAGAACTTTCCCCTTATTTGTATGTTGCCTTCTCTTTTTCTTTCTACTGTCCCGAGCCTTTCATAGAGGCATTTATTAATACAAGGTTCTGATGGTTAAGGTTTTCTTTCTGATGTTACCAAAGGGTGAGTGTGACGATTGATTTATTATGGATGGAAGCTTATTGTGTGGGTGAAAGTGAAATGAGATGGGTGATTTTGGACTTTTTTGGAATATTGAAATGATTTTGGACTTTTGAGTTCTCAAAAAAAGCCAAAGTGGACTAATTCGCCCAAAGTGGCGAATGAGTCCCACTATACCTATTTTTTGGAGATTTTGTAGATTTGGATACCCATTTGGCTAAAACGAGTCATGGTGCAGTTTTCTAAAATTGGGACTAATTCGCCCAAAATGGCAAATGAGTCCCACCAAGCCTAAAAATCAGCACTTTCATAATTTCAAAGTCATTTCATGTCTCCAGCAAGTTTATAGGTGCACATATTCAGTTTTATAGCTTTTTTTTTGTTTTACTTGCATTTCTATTCATCTTTCTAAGTCTTTTTGCATACAAGACTGTGTTTTCAAACACTTTGCATTTCTTAGTTTGCATTCAATTAGTGATCTTTTTCATCAATATTTTACATTTAGATCATCTCATATAGACATATTGCATCCATATAACATTAATATTTGAATGTTTACATTGTATTTTGGCCCATCTTTCCCCTTTTAGGTGAAAAACCCTAGAAGGGCTAGAAAGACTTAGGGTGCCAAAATCTTTGTTTACAAAGATAACTCAACAAATGGTATGGGTCTTCAAAAACTTTGTATATGGGATGAAATTTGTTAGTAACTGAATTAATTTTCTCACAAAATATGTCCTCTTTCAAATTTAAATTCGTATTTCTATGCTCCTTTCTTTACTCTCCACATTTAATAACAAATTGTAACTATTTCATTTAAGTAGTTTATTTTCTCTACAACAATCTCTTTTTATATTTTTAAAGCAATGAATCCTTCAAGATTGTGATTCTTTGCACGATAATTTCTTCAAATTCTCCCTTGATAATGGTTTTGGTAGTGTTAGACTTTTTTCTTCTACCAATTTTCGTGGTAGTGCATGCACCCTTTCAAAACTTCATTGTCATTTTCCAATTTGCAATATCCTTTAATTTCTTATTTGGCTGCACTTTAGCCTTCAATCTATTTGAGAGTGGCTTTCAAAAATATTTTTTGATTGGAATTCTTTAAAATTATTCCTAGACTTACTTCACTTGAGTGGATTTCTTTTGCTAAAGAAACTTTGATCCCTCCTTAGTTTTGTTACGACTCCCCATTGGTGCCTTTCTTCTTTTTTTGTGGTTTGTTTTATTTTAACAAGTCATGACTCTTCAAACTGATTATACAATGATCCTTATGTCTTAGGAAATGTTGTAAATTAATCTCCTTTAGAATTCTATGACCTACGATCTACTCCAATCAGCCATAACCTTCTTCAATTGCTCTTCCACAATCTTTTTTCAACTCTTCTCTAGCACTGTGATGATATCCTCAAACCTACTCTAACTTTCTTTATCAATAGAATAGTTCATTATGTGAATAGTTCTTCACCAACATACAACAAAATTTTGAGTTATGTGATATTTTCTTAACGTCAACAACTTTGATAAATCTTCTATTAAAAATTAGATATTTTGAATTATTCTTTATATGCTAAGCACACCAATGAACTCTATTTATTCTTGAAGGCATCTCCCACAACCAACAATGGATCACTTTTGCCTAGCACTTGCTCTTTATTGTTGCATTTTTGTGATTAACTTTCACTTGGATATTTTTCTTATGACAAGATCATGTTTGAACTTCAAAAAAACTATGTTTTCATAAGAGTCAAAGCTTCATAGGTAGAACTGGTATAGCTCTAATACCATGTACAAAATTGCAGAGCATAAATTGATATTATATTTTCTACATTAAAAAATATCAATCCAAAGATCGTTAAATACATATGTGGATACGTGTGTCTCTTACAAGAGACATGACTCTTCACCATTAAATAAAATTTATATTTTAACAACTATTATTTAAATCTCCAAATCAAATCCAAGTTCTTGTATCCTTATAAAAGAGAATACTCTAAGCATAATGTAATATACATTTAGCTTGAGGGAAAGAAATAATTGGGCTTCATTTTTATGTACCTTACTATGGAAATTGAACCAATACTTTAGGAGCATGGGTGGTAGTACAAGTGTAATGAGGCTTCCGGTTTTGTGAAACTAGGACTTGGAAGTATAGAGAATTTTTAAATATTCAATTATTGAAATACAACAAATCAAAAGAACTTTGTGAAGATAAATAATTTATCACAAACTTGAACATCTGCATAGTGTATAAATAATGAACTTGAAAATAATATTCTATTATTCTTACATTGTGATAAAATCTAGTATAGAACAATCATATAGCAAATATTGCTACCTTTTTATGGATTTATGAATTGAGTGCATTTTAAATTTCAAAAAAACAAAAAATATAAGAACAATGTGATGCTAAAATAACATCCATGAGAGAGTGATCCTATCAAGGTTTCTTGCATATGTCCTTGTCAATTTCATTTTTGCTTCAAAAAAGCAAGAGTTTTATGCCTTTATTTGTATTTATTGCAGTCTCCTTCCCACTTCTAAGCTTGCAGGAATTTTATGTCCCCTTTAAATGGCCTTAACCTTTCTTCCCTCCACAATTGCTACTACTACAGTTGAAATTTTAATGGTAGAAAATAATGGCACCCCTATCTGAGCATTCTTGGAAGTTTCTTTATAAAGTATTTCATGAGGTATGTCTTATACTACACCACCTAATGTTGTGCTTTCTATTCCAAAATTTGATAATACATGTCATTGGATAGAATCTTTTACTTTGGCTAGATATTTTGTGGGTAAGGTCCCCCTCAAAAGCATACTAAAAGATTGGGTTGGTAGAACTTGGACCCCACATAAGATTTTCCTTACCACTATGAAACCTAATGCAAGGTTTTTTATTTTTCATTTCACTAAAGAGATCCATGCTAAGAAAATGTCAGTGCATATATTATTTTATGTATGGTACACATAGTTATACACATGGCATTAATCCTATTTAGGTGTATCAATCAAAGAAAGTTAACATGCCACCTCTTGTAAGTTTCGAGGTAGTTAAATTTCCATCACTTATTGTTAGTGGGAGTCAAATAATTAGTCTTCTTCACTAATCATGTTGGAAAGTGCTTCCTTATTTGTTATATGTATGCCACTATCATTGCTTATTTAACATGTTGGTTTATCCGTGTGTTCTTTTATACATTTCATTTATGTGTTTTCCTTGTGTAGGTTAGAGTGTGTGTTTGTTCAAATTATGTGGTTTAATGGTATGGGGATTCTCTGTAGAGGTTCATGTGAGTTCTATAGTCACTCATCAATTGATTATATTAGTTTTTTTTTCAAAATTATCACAAATTATATGTTGGGCCTAAGTGAAGTACCCAAACTCATGCATGTCATCATCCACCACGTCAAAAGTTGCATATTCATAATGAAAAAAATTGTACTCAACTTTGTTCATTTTAGGGATAGCATACAACTAGCATACATCACCATCATTAATGTTGTTGCATTCCTCATCAACACAAAAATTCACCATCATGAGACACCTCTTGTGAAGAATTGCATCCTTTAAATTGTCTTGTTGTTTCACCTTCATCTTGGTAACTTACCAAGACATTTTTTGCTAAAATCATGCTTTTGATATAATTCTTCTTTCATGGGGAAAAATAAGGAAGAATGATAAAATAATGGAGAAAAACGGAGGTATAAGGAATAAACAGGAGGAGAAATAGTGATTATGATAGGCATAAATAGTAATTAGGGTGACAAGAGCGACAATTTTTTTTGTTTGAAGTTGGGGGATCGATTGTGGCAGAGATGATTAATTACCAATGGAGATATGCCTAGGGACCCTATGTACTAGTGCAGTTGTACAAATATCTACATATAGTATGTTATAGGGGTGGCCAAAGTCTAGCACACATCACGCTATTGTAGATATGGGCCTAGGAGCATATTACAGTGACATGTGACCGATAGGCCAAAGGCTAGAGAGGGAGGTAGAGAAGCCAATTGTGTTCAACTGATGAGGCAGATCGAGGTACCAAGAGGTACAAAGTATGACTTATTAGAGGTGAGTTCTAAATGAGCTAGAGGATAGAGAGCAATGATAACTTTAAGAAGCCCACCTCAAAAAAAGATATAAAATTTTGGCAAATGTTTAATTGTTTTAAGAAAAAATATTAATTTCTATTGGTGATTATTTCCTTTCTTTTAAAAAAAAAAAAAATTTATTGGCAATTTTTTACATCACTAAAATTTTGTAGAAAATTTTGGTGGATCTTGAAAAATGATAGGAAAATGCATTAATTATGATGGTGAATCTATTAGATTTAAAAATAATTCTCATGAAATTAGGGGCCTGAGGGTGGAAATTATTGATGGGTTGAAGGGGTAGACTATAATATTTACTTTCCACCATTTTTAAAATATAATATAATGGCCCTCATTGTATTCTACAAGGTAAAATGTACCCATGATCTATAATTCTCATGGGGCTCAAAATTCCTTTTAGATCAATGGTCTACAAGGTAAAATGTACCCACAATCTATAATGCTCATGAGATCCAAAATTGTGGGCCCCATGAGCATTACAGATCATTGGTATATTTTACCTTGTAGAATACAAGGGATATTAGCTTATATTTTAAATCAATGGTGGAAACTAAAGATTAGATATATGGCCCTAAAACAACTAATAATTATGATATACTATTAGCGAATTGATATATATTTCTACTACAATTTATAAAATTTAGGTGAATCTAATCTAATCATGTATCGAATATTGTGGTGAATTTTTGAGTTAAAATTTAATAAAATAAATTATTTGGCGATTTAAATAAGACTATAATAAAATTTTGTAAAAATGTGGAAATTCAAGTCACATTGTAGCTCAAACTATTAGCCAATTATGGATTACCAAATTTCAACTATTAGCCAATTTTTGAATATTAGCCACTAAAAAAATCACTAATGGAGAGGTGGTGTGGAGGCTCTACAAGAAGCATGAGGGATGGACAGATGATCAAGAGATGGCCTGGAATATATGTTCAACCCATGCTACATCATAGGGATGTACCCCTATCTGATAGAGAGGTATTGGCTTAATCGGGTTACATGATAGTTTGGCATGTTGTAGGACATACTCGAGGGACCCCATAAGTTTGCTCATTTTTCTAGGGAGATAGGGAAAAGGGGGGCACAAATAAACCCTTGGGTGGTCACTCATTCATGTAGGAGGGTAGAGGAAATTATGTGGGATGACCTTGGGACCATGCAAAGGTACATAGCTTGGTCAGAGAGACATAGACATGCACCTATAGTATCAACACGAGGATATGTGATAGTGGGGAGGATGAAGGTGGATATAGAGGAGGATAGAAGGATCAGATGATGGAGGATCAGTACAAGCCAATGTTGGGAAGGGAGGATATCATCATGGAGGAGGTTATGGTTTCGAGTAATGAAGAGAGAGGGTAAGGGGAGGAGCAGAGGGATGAAGAGGAGGATTGGATGGAGGTGGATGCAAAGATGGAGGTGAAGAGATCCCCCAGCATGCCATCGCTGGAGGATGTAACACCATTGAAGTTGACCAGAGGTGAGGGATAGAAATTTGAGGCTTAATTAGTGGTAGTAGAGAGTTGGGTATCAACGTTAGAGGGTTAAATCCAATAGGCCCAAGATGACCTAACTTCTATGACAACCAAGTGAGACAATTTGTAGGATGAGCGAGAAATTTTACAAGCATGGGTGAGCACTTTGTAGGTGGAGGTGTAACAAAAATGAGAGAGGTTGGTTTGAAGGGATTCAATATCCACTTGTAGGTTCAAAAAAATAATTCCTATGTCCACGAGCTCTCAAAACGACTTTGTCAAAGTTTGACAATTTTTGGCTTTTAAGGCTCTTAAGAGACTACCTCGAAAAGAGCACCCCAAAATGATTGGGATATTTGGGAAATGAAGTTATACCTTCCCTAGTATTTAACTACCTACCTCAATGTATCCATGTTTCCCATTCATCAAAATTCCTCTAAAGTTCACAAATTTTGCATTTTTTGCTCTTAAGGCTCTTAAGAAACTACCCCAAAAAGAGCACCCCAAAATGATTAGGTGACTTGGGAAATGAAGTCAGACCTTCCCTAGTATTTAACTACCTACCTCAACATGTCCACACTACCCATTCATCAAAATTATTATAAATTTCACAAATTTTGAATTTTTTGCTCTTAAGGCTCTTAAGAAACTACCCTAGAAAGAGCACCCTAGAATGACTAGGTTACTTGAGAAACAAATTCAAACCTTCCCTAGTATTTACCTTACTACCTTTATGTGTCCACATTGCCCATTTGTCAAAATTACTATAAATTTTACAAATTTTGCATTTTTTTTCTCTTAAGGCTCTTAAGACACTGCCCCAAAAAGAGCACCCCAAAACAATCGAGTGACTTGGAACATGAAGTCAGACCTTCCCTAGTATTTACTTGCCTACCTCGACATTTCCACATTGCCCACTTGTCAAAATTACTATAAATTTTACAAATTTTGTATTTTTTTTCTCTTAAGGCTCTTAAGACACTACCCTAGATAGAGCACCCCAGAATGATCAGATGACTTTGGAAACAAGTTCAGACCTTCCCTAGTATTTATCTCCCTATCTCAATGTGTCCATGCTACCCATTCATCAAAATAACCCAAAAATTGACAATTTTGCATTATTTTCTCTTACAACACTTTCAAGACTACCCTAGAATAGTGCACTTTGAAATCATGAGGGGTGCTTGGGTGAAGAAAGGAGGACTTTCATAGTGTTGGAATTCCCACCTTGAAATTTTGGTATAGTTGGTTTCACTCCATTATACACTAAACAAAAAAATGCTTCTTTCCATTTTTGCACTACTTTCACTAACAACTTTTGCAAGAATGCATTTGACATTGGAACACACAAACAGTGTTGAGTTAACCCAAACCAAAAGAGCTTGGATTGAAGGGATTTGATATCCATCTGTAGGTGCAGACAAAGCATTCATACGTTCCACGAGCTCTCAGAACGACTTTGTCAAAGTTTGACAATTTTTTGCTTTTAGGGCTCTTAAGAGACTAACCCGAAAAGAGCACCCCAAAACGATCAGGTGATTTGGGAAATGAAGTT
>VDFB02000003.1:379886546-379995031 GCA_007258455.2 Sequoia sempervirens | reverse complement strand
CTCTCTCTGAAGTATCTCCGTCCTACCAAGGATGAAATTTGATGGTCAAATTTTGCTGTGAACAAATTTTTTAATTACGGTTATCTATTCAAGGGTGCCCTTAAAACATTATGATATACCTTAGTGTATGTAAAATTATATATAAATCAAACATATGTATCATTATAATTCTATATAAATTTTAACAGTTTATCCAAAGTATCTCCTTTTACAATCTTCTTAAAATTTTGATTATATTCTATGGCAAAAATCTTTCTCTTAAGCTATCATTTAAAAAGAATATAAATAATATTTATATTAATATTAAAATCAAGGTATTCGAATGAACATCTTTAGAATGTTCGGTCGAACCCATTTAAAATAAATTTTTTATTTTATGTGTAGTGGGTTCGATCAAACCTCTGTTCAACCGAACATTTTTCTTTTGTTCGACCGAACACCTGTTCGGGCGAACCCTTGTTTTTTCACCCTTACCTCCTAAGGCACCAAAATTGCTGAGAATTTTGCACTTCAAAGCTCGATTTGAGAATGAAAATGGAGGAGATCTGAAAAACCCAACTAGTATCGGGTTCCCCTCAAAATGAGCTATCCAAGGAATATAATTTTAATATGTTTTGATTATATTATCTATCTATTTTTTAAGTTTTATTAAATATAGGTTTTTCACTAAAAACAAAAATCTCTGTTCTACACAAGTGGAAAAATAGAAGATTATCAAAAAAAAATTTAAAAATATGAGTGCACCAGATATTGAGTCCTTGATCCAACAAAAAAAAGAAGAAATTTCATACATACAAAATTTATGTGTTATACGGCGCCTTATGTCTGAATTGTAATTGATTTGACTTTGAAACTTGATTAAAGAAAAAATATTCAATAAAAACTATCTAACCAAGTGGAAGCACTAGATATCAAAGTTATAAATCTAAATTTGAAAGAATTAGAATTTTATCTTTCAAGGAAAAAAGTTATGCATTATACGTGTGCGTCACTTTTTAAAAATGTTGTTTTTGAAAAAACCAATTTTCGTGGGAGATGGAAAAAGAAGTGCAATCTGATTCCAAAAATAATGTATAGAATGTATAGACAAAATATGACAAGACTCTAGTTTGCATCATCTTCAAATTCCTCATGGTTTAATCGCTATAGGTGCCCGAATGTGGAGATTTTGTTAAAAAAAAATATATCAGTGTCCAGTTTGGCCAAAAATTGTAAACCACTATTGTGGGATCACCCTAGAGTAGCTTCTCATGCTTGCATTCAAGGTACCAAAGTCAGAATTTGTGTGTGAAATCATTGGTCCTGGTTATCCCTGGTCTCACGATGTATAAACCTACTTGTGAATAGGGGTCCTACCTAGTGACTTACCCTCAAGCCTAAAAATAACCTTTTTCAAAAATTCCTCTCGTTTTGTTATCCTAGGAGAAACCATTTACCGTAGAAGCATTGAGGGAACCCTATTATGTTGCCTAAATGTTGAAGAAGCCTTGTTTGCTTTAACCGAGGTGCATAATGGCATATGTGGCTCACACTCAAGTGGTATGACCTTGGCCAAGAAACTGCAGAGGACGGAGTATTATTGGCCTACTATGGAAAGAGAAGCACATAACTATGCCAGAAGGTGTCTACAATGTCAACAACATGGAGACCTCATCCATGCTCCAACTCAAGAGCTCCATCCTATTGTCACACCTTGGCCCTTTTCGTAGTGGGGGCTCGATCTCGTTGGAAAAATCACCCCTACCTCATCCAGTGGCCACAAGTTTATCATTACTGCCACTAAGTACTTCACAAAGTGGGTGGAAGCCATACCAATGACATACATTACTTGAAAAAAAATATCAAAGTTCATCCTGAACTATTTAATATGCTGCTATAGTGTCCCACAAGCCATTATCTGAGATAATGGGACAACATTCAAAAATTAGGATGTCCGTGACCTATGCTATAAATTTAAAATCTAGCATTTCTTTTCCACCCTGTATTATCCCCAAGGGAATGACCAAGCTAAGGCTACAAACAAGACCATTCTAAAAATCCTCAAGAAATCGGTCAATGAAGCTGGCTGTGATTGGCACCTCCAACTAAATCTCGCCCTCTGGGCCTATTGAACCAACATCCGCACACCAACGAGTGCCACCCCCTTTTCCCTGGTCTATGGATTAGAAGCAATATTACCCATCGAGATCGAGCTCCCATCACTAATAATATCACTGCAAAATCTCATCACGGATGAGGAATATTGAGTATCAAGACTGAACGAGCTAGAACTGCTAGATGAATGATGAATGGAGGCATTGAACCACTTGCAAGTGTATCAGAACCAACTCAAAGGAAACTATAACAAGAAGATCAGGAGTTAGACATTCCAGGTAGGAGAACTTGTGCTAAAAGAGAACCATAAGAATGTCCCAAATCTAAACAACAAAGGAAAATTTGAACCCAACTAGCTGGGACCATTTGTCATCACAACAGGATATAAGTTAGGGGAATATCAATTATCAACACCCAAAGGGGAACCCCTGCAGGAGCCCATGAACAACTCCCATCTCAAAAAGTTTTATGCCTAAAATTGCAAGGTATAGAACCAAAAAATAAAAAAATCAGAAAATGTCCTAAAAAAATGGTCACTCTGATGAAAACCTAGTAAACAAGCATCTTGGTGACAACAAAAAAATAAAAAAAGAAAAAAATCCAAAAAAATTAGAAAAAGGATTAATAGTAAAGATAAAAATGATCGTCCTCTAGTGAAAACCACTTCAGTGGTGCTTTGGGCAAGTACCTTGGTGAAAACCTAGCAAATCTAGGCGCCTTGTGTAAATAAGCACTTTCCATTTACCAGGATATTCACAACTCATTTTGTACGCTTCCATCATCCATCACATTCCATATCCCCATCCATCATCCGTTCGACATCCGCATCATAGCTTGGTCCTATGTTCGTATCATGATCCCTCCTAGTAGTAATCAACCCATTCTCAAGTTCAGTTTGTCCTACCTAGATTAGAGTAGTCCTTTGTTTCACGTGGGGGAATGTTCTCATCAAATTGGATTCATGTATATTCTTGAAGTCCCTAAATCAAAAAATCCAAAAACATAAAAAATTAGAAAATCCAAAAACATAGAAAAATCAGAAAATCCAAAAACATCAGAAAATCATAAAATTTGAATCAGAAAAACATCTGAAAATCAAAAAATCCCAAAACATTCAAAACATATCAAAATCCCAAAACAAGTCAAAAAGTCAAGAAATTCAAAAATAGAGTCATCTTGTCGAACTATAGGTCTCTGAGCCTTGAACGTAGGCAAGGTTGACCTTTGATCATCCCCTGAGACACTTAGGTTAGTCCTTTAGGAGTTTGTCATAATAAACTAGAAATCCATTTGTTTATTTCTCATCAAATAATTGAATCTGTGTTTATTTGAACTATGTGGTCTCTGCATGTATAACGTAGGTAAGGCTAATCTAGTTGATCAGCCCTTGAGGCCCCTAGGATAGATATTTAGGTTAGTCTCTTGGTCAAAATCTCAAAAAACTCCAAAACATTTGAAAATAAAAAATAAAAACATTTTTAAAATCTTGAAAATACCAAAAATAGCCTCAAAACATTTCAAAAACATCAAAAAACATCCAAAAATTTAAAAAATCCATTTGTCTCATCTCTCTTTCACCCACAATAAACATCACTCACAATAAAACAAATCATCATCCTCAACCTTTGGTAAAACAATTGAAAACAAGTCTAGCAAGTTAAGAGTGAAAACTCAAACGACAAAGTCTTGAGTCTAGGTTAGTAAGTAATCAGTAAGTAAACAAGTTGATCAACTCTTTGTATCGATAACCTATATCTAATCAAACTCAAAACATCATTTGATAACATCATATCCTAGGATGTATCCTTCCTACAATGGGCATTATTTATTGAAAAGAACACTTTGAATCAACGAAACGATGTGCCGCCATCCACTAACATGTCCTAAGATGTATCCTTCCTACAATGGGCATTATCTATTGGAAATTGTTTCAGTTCTTATCCTTAAAAATAGATTTCCTTTTGGTTAGTGGTATTGAAGAACATTAGCTTGTTTGTTTACTTTATCTTTGTCTTTTGACTTATCTCTTTGCGCTCAATTTGATGACCTCTCGATGATGTCCAAGCAAAAGGATTTAGAGAGATAGGAATGGGGCAACGATAATTATCTTTTCATCTACTGTGCTTGTTGGATATTCTTGTAATATAACCTTGATAATAAGTGCTTTGTTTGGGTGTAGGGAGGATGTTTCAGGTATCTTATTGACCACATAAGAAGGCTTTCCTTCCTATGTTTTGGTCCAAGATGTTTGGAATATCTAAACTACATTTTAAATAAGGTTTTGTATGCTAGGTGTGAACAGGGATACTCCTATCTGATTGTCGAGTCAAAGTCCATCACACTAGGTGCAACGCCATCCTGGTTCTTTATACCTTGATGCATCACATCTATGCGTGTTATCAAACAAAAGGTAAGTAGCCCTTTTAAATTCCTAATTCCTGATAAAAAAAAATCATTCCTCTCTCATCATCATCTTTAATAAAGTTGGCTTGTTGAATCCTCTTGTCACCATCTCATTTCTTCTTTTCCGCACTAACATCATGCCATGACAATTAATCATCATCGCCAATGCATCCATCCTGCATCCACAAACCATCAACATAGTGCACATCATATCATATCATATTGATCATCATCATAATATAGTTAATCTAAGAATCTCCTAAATCATACATTTGCATAAAACATCCATTGCATAATCATATAGGCATCATCACATCATCCATCTCAAATGCAGCACATCATCATTTTAAGTTGTTTACAATAATATAGATTGGTTATTCTAAGCATCTTGAAACTATCTCATTTGCATTATTATCATAGCCATCTATACGTCCATATTGAACCTCTTTGTCACGAGATTGACCTTCAAATCAAACTTTTCGCTCGATCTCCTGAGGGGGTAATGTACCAGTAGGCTTCTTTCCACTGGGGCATTCGAAAAAATTAGATTTTTTTTGAAATTTGACTGCACAATAAGATTATTATTTGAACTAATGCAACAGGTACATTGCTTCAAAGAGGGGAAAAATATAGACATGCAAAATTGACATCATGCATCTAATGTTCCTCATATTTAATTAAATCTCTAATGTTCATCTTTTAATTAAATAAATCAATTTTATTTAATTAAATCATAAATCAATCCTAAAGTCCCCCTTTAATTAAATAAATCAATCTTATTTAGTCAACCTCTAAAGTTCTTCATTTAATTAAATAAATCAAATTTATTTAATCACTATCATCCTCTTTGATTAAATAAATCAAATCTTTATTTAATTAAATCTAAAATCATTTTCTTCTCATTTTGATTTATTTTAATCCTAAAATCTAAGTCAAAAGTCAAAATCACCTAATCTTCACTTAAATTAATCAAATCATGATTAATGCTAATCTAATCCCCCATCACATCCTCTAACTTTTGCCACTTGCACATGAAAATACATTTAATTAATTTTATTAAATCCCTATTTTCTCTCAACATGGCATAAAAAGAGAATATTCTTCCAAATTTCAAAATCCCTCCAAAAGGGATGTGCCCTTCCAACAAAGCATTTAACTCCTCTCTTACATGTATCCTACTTTGCATTTAAGACCCTTTCTTCTCCCTCCAATAAGCCAACTTTCAAATTTGAGAAGCCAACTAATGTCATTTATTGGCATATTTTTCAAAATGTCATAAATAAGAGGATTTTCTCCTCATCTTGGAGGCATAAGTTATCCACAATCATCCACACTCTCATGCATAATTCCATTATTTTCATAGCATAGCATCTTCATCAAATTTCACTTGTCAAAGGATTGGGAAAGGGCCACTTTTCATATAAAAGTGGCACCAATCCAGTATGGAATATGTATTCACTATGTTTCTTCATGCTCCCAATTGATTTATTTTGTTTATGAAGCATATTGGATTATTTCATAGAGATGTTGAATGTTTTCTTTGTTTTAGAATACTAACCATGCTAATAGTTGTATGTTGGAGTTCTTTTAAGACATATGCAGATTTTACCATCTACATTATGTAACAGTTGGCTTGTCAATTCAAAATTAAAGCTACATTATTTGCGACTAAGTATTGTAGACAAAATAGGAAAATTGTCTTAAGAATCATAGGCAACACCGAAGATGTCCCAGGCGACGGTGACATGACTGAGGTTTTTTTTTTCTATGGCACTACAGACCTTTGGAATTACATGGGTTGGAAGTGGTGGAGTTAGTGTCCTCGATACATGGAGGTTGAGAGGTAAGTTTTTTCTCACATGAGGGTTAATGCATGTTGGCATTGTTGTACAATGGGGTCGGACAAAGTAAATGCAAGTCTGGAGAAAGTAAAGGGAATATTGAATGTTGTAGTGTTGAAAAGTTTACTTTGATTAAGTTGCATTGTCGAAACAACCATTGCGGTGCTGGTTACATATATATACATGTATACATACATACATACATACATATATATATATTTATACACACACACACACACATATATATGTAATATAAATATATATACATGTGTATATATATGCATATATGCATAAATATATATATCTATGTTATACTAATAGTTATGTTACAATTTCCCTAATTCTCTATAATACTAAATGCCAGATAATGCACCTCCTGTTATACAATTACTCTATTTTCTAGCAGACTAAAAATAATGTGGGCACCATATTAAAATGAAAAGCATGGGAGCTCAATAAATGTGCAAATATATATATACAAAAACATGAATAAATTACGTTCATATTTGGAAAATAAAAGTCTTAGATAAGATGCAGCCATACCTTGTGGCTGTAACTAGATGTACTATGAACAAAAGAAAAGAACATCACCTCTCAACCTTGTCATATCGGGTCATCCAAGCTCATGGGTTGTCACCAAACTCCCAAGCAAGAACATATAACCTTAGAATTTTCTTTGGTTGAAAGCAGTGTTATACATTTTTAAAATATATATAGTTGTATTATTTATGACAAACAATTTGACATGTAGTCGTGAAATAAGAGATGACACCATATTAAAATCAAAATCATGGGAACTCAATGAATGAGTGAATATATATATGCAAACATAGGAATAAATTGTGTTCATTTCTACAAAAAAAAATTCTTAGATAAGATGTAGGCATAACTTCTAGGTGCAACTGGATGTAGTATGAACAGAAGAAAAGAAGGCCTGCTCTCCACCCTACCATATTGGGTGATGCAGGCTCATGGCCTATCACCAAACCCTAGCCGAGCAAGAACATACACTACCCACCTCTATGATCAATGGTGAAGCCAATGTTTGGGCACCTAAGTTTGTTGTTTCTGGATATTCAATTGTGTTTGAGTTTTTTCATCCAAAAAAAAAAACACAATCAAATATCTAGAAATAACATTTAGCTTAAGCATTATAGATTATGGAAATCTCATAGCATTAACCTGGGAATTTTCTTTAGTTGAAATCAGTGCTATACATTTAAAAAAATATATATATAGTTGTACTATTTATGACAGAATTTGACATGTAGTCATTAAATAAGAGATGGAATAAAGAACATATAGCCTTACCTTCTATATAAATAGAACGTAGTTGCAACTTGTACATGATGCCAAACATGTGATCACAAAGCTATTTATTATTGTAGAGATGTGTAGTTACAACTCAAAATGTTTTCAATCTAAAATGGTTTCAATCATATATAGTTAGTCACAAGGAAAATTTGAACTTTAGTGCGGTGAACATGTGTAATTGGTAGACAATATCTAAATTAGGAAATATAAATAGGTGTATAGTTTATAACAAATAATATGTAATGCATCTGCAATAGAAGAGATCACATAAGCAAGATGTAGGTATATGTCATGCAGAGAGTAGGACAAGCTCAATGAATGTACGAATATATATATGCAAACATAGGAATAAATTACATTCATATTTGCAAAACAAAATCCTTGGCATCCCATAGTGAACATTAAAAATCCAACACACAATAAATAGAGTTTAAAAACATGGAGAATAGAAGAAATGAACTATAATAATCAACAATTTGTTATGAGCAAGTGGATATTGATACAACATAGGAAATCTATGTAATAGTTGGCTTGTCAATTCAAAATTCAAACTACATTATTTGCCATTGAATATTGTAGAAAAAATGAGAAGTTGTAAAAGAACTATTGTTTTTAAGTTTCAAAATCCTGGAATTTTGTAGATTGGTATAAAGTACAAACATGACATTTACTTGTACCTTTGCATTGCTTTCAAATTTTTTTTCTCTGTGTATGTGTTATTTGGTTTGGATACAATATGTTATATATATCTTCTATCAATTTGTTTCATGATATTCTTTTTCCGTCATCTATTTCAAGTTCATGGTAACAAACTGTTCTTCATGATATTGTTCTTTTCAATTCCCCTTAACAAATTGTTCATAATTGTAGTTTTCCTCTCCTATACTCCATATTTTAAAGTTGTATTTAATGTGGTTTTTTGTCTATAATATTTAGTAGCAAATTAGTCTTATTCTAATACCTCTTATACAATTCTCTATTTGTCTTCAATATTTACCACTAAAGGACGTAGCTTGAATCTTGCATTAGTATGTTTCAATTTTTTTTAGCTATGTATAAATTTAAAGAGATGGGAAAGGTTTTCTTTACATAAAAACATTTAGAATCACATCATATAATTGTTGTCATAACCTAAAGAAAATAGGTATCATCATAAAGAAAAAGGTTTAAATAGTTCAATTAGGAAGGTGAAAAGATAGCTCTACAAGCATGGAGAAATGCAGCTGACATAATACAATATGTTGTGGATATGTAGGAGCCAATGTATGTCGTTGATAGGGAAAACCACAAAACTCATGCTCGTTCTCCTCCTTGCCATATTGACATCATGAGGCTTCATGGGCTCTAGTAAAACCCTCGAGCATGAAAAGTATGCAAGGCCCATAAAAAATTCAATGGAGCCATATCATATATCACACAATGGAGAAACAAGGGAAATTTTTCTATTTCCATATATGATGTCTTATATTGCATTTTTTTTCCGTATAACAACTTTAAAAAGATGGATATGTTGATAAAGAGCTGCCTAAAATAGACATATACACATGTAATCGACATGATGACAATGTGGGAAATCTAATGTATGAACACCAAAGCACTCCTGGGCTGCAAAACATGCAGTCAGAAATGTTATAAAATCCATGGCAAACAACATAACTTATGATTTCTTGGAAAATTACCTCAATTTTAAAGTCATCACAAATTCCACAAGTTTTCTAACATTTCCCTACACCCTCTGCAGGCCAAAATAACTGCTTTTGTTTTTTCATCCCCATGATTTTAAGTGAAATATCCACTTCGCAAATATTTATCCAATGAACTACATATCCCATGACTACAATTATACAGATTTCCACCTTGAAAAGTAACATGCTCATCAGCAAAGAATAATTAATATATACATATCTAGCCAAACCCATGAGCAAGAAAAGTATGCAAGGTCCATCAAAAATTTAATGGAGCCATATCATATATCACACAATGGTGAAGTAGGGAAAATTTTACTGTTTCTATATATGGTTTCTTATATTGCACCTTTTTTTTCATGTAACAACTTTAAAAAGATGCATATGTTGATAAAGAGCTACCTATAGCTAATGTTTCACCATAAGCTGAAAAGGTAACTGTAGAGTCATGGTAAAGTGTAATGTGTAGAATAAACTCTATTTATTCTAATCTAGTGCATTTAAGCATTCATGCATGCATGTATATTATATATTGCACAATTACGAAGTTGCCAAAAAAAACCATGTTCTCATAGATGATTTCCGTTTTTGCAATGCTTTTTTTGCTGCAATAACTTTAAGGAAAAGAGAATGCAAATAAAACCAATTGAAAAGGTGGGAAGAACACATAAGAATATGTGCAAGCAAAGCATCAGGGAAAAATAAGGAAACTTAGGGTATATAGGCACGAAAAATGGAAAATGCAACATAGATGTAGAATTTTAAACTTATTATTCAAATGTAACACGTTTTTTTTAGAATGTTTCTACACTATGTCCATACATAGTTTAATACATTGCAATGTCCAAAACATGTTATTGACTTATAAAACTTTCAGTATATATAGATATATATATATACACATATACATATACACATACATATACATATACATATATGTATATATACATATGCATACAGATACATATACATACACATATACACATACACACAATTTTTGTCCTTTGTTTATTGTTTGCAGTTATCTCTATGCATCTTTTCCATTATACCGATTACTATAGGAGCAATTGCAGCTAAATATACAAATATTTGACCAATGAGCTACATAACCCATGATTATAATCGACCAAATTTCTATGTCCAAAAACAACACACTCACTAGGGGAAAATAGTTTCATGTTTATCAATTACATGGAATGAGCCTAATGCATAAAGGCTTCATGAAACATTTCACACTCTTGACACCCTACTCCTTAATCACATCAATTTTTTTATAAAGCCTCTGTGTATCAAGCTCATTCTTCCCGTCATGAAGATTGGAATAAAAATATCATTTTTTAATGAATTAGTTCATAGTGCAATTGAAGACTCAGTCAAATCATTTTTTATCAGAAACATATAAATAAACTCGATGAAGAGAAGAGTGCGGTAATACAATACAGTTTTCTTGGATTCTTAGAATAAATGAATAAATCTATTGAAGAAAAAATATATGGTGTTAAATGCCAAAACACAAAGTAGGGATTTGTGTACACATGTATCTATGTAAGAACAAATATATGGCAGTTATTGTTCTAGTTATCTCTTGTGCATCTTTATCGTTACACCCATTAACATAGGAGCAATTGCAGATTAACATAAGAGTGATTGCATATATATGTATATGCATAGGGTTAGTGTGAAAGCATAAACATATTGGAGATAAAATTAGTGTGGTTGTTAAGTATTATTCTTTACAATATCTCTTTTATTTGTTCAATTTATCTGTTTGAAGTTTTCGTTGGGATTTTTTCCAGCCCAACCATGAATAGAATTTGTCGTGCAATAGCTCCTTTACAATTTCTCTATTTCTCTATTGTTGTTGCATTGTGAAAGGATCCACAATGGTGTTGGTCTATATATATGCATATATATTTCTACCTCAGGTGTTGGTCACATTTCTTTTGTCAAGCCTAGTGCAAATGAAGAACCTAGTCCTAGCAAAGAAATTATTGTTACACCTTGTTTAGATACTGATAGAGTTTCAGTTTGGAGTACATTCAAATGCACCTAATGTTCTATCAGTATGTCGACAAGGTGTAACATCAATTTCTTCACTTGCACTAGGGTCTTCATTTGAACTGCATTCTTCACTTTGAATGTTGTTTGTAACTAATTTCACATACATACATGTCCACATATAAAAAAAATTGGTGAAAGATTCCAAATCACATCAAAACACTTAAGAATCACAAGAAAATGACACATGATCGGAAACCCCAAAATTTCACAATTTGAAAAATTGAAAACAATCCTTTTTACAAGAACAATAGAATAATTTGCTACAAGAAGCTACAAAAAAATGAGGGAAAAAGAGTATCATGAAACATATTCATACAAGACAAGCAATCTATGTAACAATTGCCTTGTCAAATCTAAATTCAAGCTGCATTACATGGCACTCAGTATTATAGACAAACAGGGAAATTGTAAAACAACTATTAGTTAAACATACATTCATATACATATACATATACACATATATGCACATATATCTATATTACATATATATATACATGTACATATATATATGTATATCTATATATATATAGATATATATTTATATATACATATATATACATATACATATACATATATATATATTTATACATACATATATATATATATATATTTATATATACATATACATATACATATACATACATACATACATATATATATATATATATATATATTGAAGACAAACAACCACACAATGGCTCTTTCGAAAATGCCACTCAATCAATATAGTTCTGGCACATTTCAGACTATACTTTCCCACAATGCAAGACCCATGTAAAATGGCTTATAGATTCCAAACAACAAAAAATTTAACATAAACAATAAATAAATCATTTATGCAAAACACCCATGTAAAACTACTTACAAATTGCAGAGAACAAGAGTTTTAAAAGCCTCCAACCTGCTATGAAATCGAACATGGAGCTTAAGGCAACAATTTTTACAATAGTATGCTATGAAACCAACACCACAATGGTTGTTTCAACAATACAACTTAAACAAAGTATTCTTTCCCACACTGCAATACTCAATATTGCATTTACTTTGTCCACCGCCAACTTACAACAATGACAAAATGAATTAACACCCTCACGATATATATATATATATATATATATATATATATATATATATATATATAAATTCTTGTTGCTTTTTCAAATGAGCCACAATGGTCTTTTTCTATATATATGGATATATATATCTTCCTATATGTATATTTTGAAATATGGATCAGGAAATTTAATACATATATCTATATATATATATATATACATATACGTATATGTGTATCTACCGAGGAATTCAATACAATTTTGCATTTTGTCTATAATATTCAATACCCAATAAGTGTTAAAAATGATAGATGTTTGAAAACCCGCATTAAATAGAACTTTAAAATATGGAAAATAGTTCTAAGAGGAAGACTATGACAATAAAGAGTTTGCTATGGGGAACTAAAAAAAATAATATCATGAGGAACATATTGTTATGGGGAACTTCAAACAATTGAGACAAAAAGGGAAATTGGAAAAGAGCTATTACGAAAACACTTCACAATCACACAAATATAATAGATGTTCGAAAAACCACATTAAGTATAACTTTAAAATATTGGGAATATAATAGGAAAACTACGGTAATGAACAATTTGCTATGGATAAATAGAAAAAACAATACCATGAAGAATAGTTTCTTATGGGGAACTTCAAACAGTCCACAAAAAAAGAATATCAGGAAACATATTCATACAAGAGACATAACATGTTCCTTAGAGACAAAATAACCATGGCAAATAAAAATTATAATTACCTTCCATAGAAATAGAGAAATTCTAAAAGAGCTATTATAATAACACTTAACAACTTTCATACTGAAGTACCTTAAATCTGCATGTAAGACCACTTCAAATACTCATTAGAAATGTTAATCTAAACACACAAATCTACAAATACCTCCATGAAATAGAATATCTATGCTAAATAAATGCCACAAGTAACAAAAACAGCATTAAAAAGACATTTTAAAAGCAAGATAAACACTTATTCCATGTTGGATTGGTGTCACATGTGCTAGTGACCCTTTCCCAATCCTTGATCAAAGCTCAAGTTGTGTAAATGATAAAATGCAAATGATGGAGATGATGGAGTGAAATGAACAAGATCAAATCTCAAATGAAGAGAGTAACCTTGCATCAAATTGTGGAGGATTTGCTTGAGGATGAAGCACCTATTTAAAGATTTTCAAAATGCCAAGTGTTGAAGATGGACCAATGTGGGATTAAGATTCTGCCAATGAGATAAGGACACTTGTCATCATGTGATTGGTTGATGCATGTGCAAGATTTGGGAAGAGTTCCCAAGAGGGGGAAATTTTGAATTCAAATTTGCAATAAATTTTGAGAGGGGGACAAGAAAGAAGAGCAATAAATGCCCTGTTTGACTTGTCATGTTGAGAGAAAATGAGGTTTTAATAAATCAATAAAATTGATTTATTGTGCAAGTGGCTAGATCTAGATAATGCAAGTGGGATGGTATTAACATTAGATTATGATTAGATGATGATTATGCTGATTAATGCTGATTAGATGATTTGACTTTCAAGACTTTGATAATTGATTTATTTAAATCAGAAAATGATGGAATATAATTTAAGATTTGATTTAAATGTAGTCCTGATTTATTTAATTAAATGGATGATGCAAGATGAAGGTTGAATGATAATGTTTATGAGTTTATTTAATGAATGGTTTAAAGTGATGAATTTTCCTAATGTGAGACCTAATTTGACTGAATCCGATCGAATGCATAATGTAAAATTTGCATGTTCACATTTTTCCTCTTTGAAGCAATGTAATTTGCTTGCATCGGGTTCAAAGAACAAACCGTTTAATCAAAATTTTAAAAATCTCATTGATTTTTTTCCGGGGAGTGCCCCGGGCCGAAAGAAGTACACCGGTACATTGCCCTCGAGATCGTTAAAAATTCACTTGAGTGGGTTTATCTCGCCATAAAGAGGTTCAAAATGATGGTTATGGATGACGATGTAATGAGATGATTTTAAGATGCTTAGAATAACAAGCTATATTATCCAAATAACCAATGATGATATGATATGAGATGGATGATTACGATGATATGCTATGGATGATTCAAATGGATGATTTATGAGAAAAGTCAGACTAACGATCTATATTATATGATGATATGCACGCATGTGAAATGACTATGCTCAAGGATGTATGATATGAATGATATGTGATATACCGATAGTTTCTAGATGTAGATGATGTATTACGATGCACGATGGATGCATACGTTACGCGGGACATCTATATTTATTATGATCCCACAAGTCCAAGATTATCGAGACTTTATAGAGATGATGATGATGATAGATGATGATGATGATAAATGATGATGATTTGTTTAATAAGGATTGGGATTTCTAAAGGTCACTCATTTATGTTTGATAACACGCTTCAAGCACGATGCATCAAGGCATAAAGGACCGTGATGGCATTTGTAATTTAGTGTGATGACTTTAGACTTGAAAATAGATAGAGTATTCTTCACACTTTATTGGCTCGAACCTTGCTAGGGCTGCATCTACCGTTAAGTATTCGCCATATTACAAGATGGCCCAAACAAGCATAGCATACAAAAGATAATGATCGTTGCCCCATTCCTATCTCTCTAAATCCTTCGTTCGGATATCATCGAGAGGTCCTTGGAATGAGCGCAATAAGATAAATCAAAAGAAAAGATCAAGTACACAAACAAGCCAATGTTATTCATACCTCTAGCCAAAGGGATTTGTTTTGATAGGATAAGAATCCAAGGTGATATCCATAAATGATGCCCATTGTCGGAACGATATATCCTAGGACATGCATTGTACATGATGATGATGGTTTGATAAGTTGATTGATAGGCTATTGATATAAGGTCGGTTGACATGTTTGCGACTGATCAAGAGTTTGATTTTGTTTTAGAGGTTTGTTGTTTCGATTTTGATTTTACGATTGAAGCTTTGATTTTGCCAATTGCTGTGATTGTTTCTGTTTGTTTTGCCAAAGGATGAAGGTGATGATCAGCTTATTATGGATGATTGATTATTTCGAGTGAAAGCGAAACTAACGTGGATTTTTCAAACATTTGGACGTTTTGACGCTTAAATGTTTGAGGCTGTTTTCGCAAGTTTTTTTGATTTTGCGATGTTTTCACTTTTTGATTTTCGCGTTTTGATTTTGATGTTTTTTTTGAAGTTTTTGATTTTCGATGTCTGGGGCCGATCAAAGATTTGCTCGGCCCACGCTTAAGCTCAGACGACGAGTTCGATTCCAATGTTTTCTTGATGTTTACTTTTCACTATTTTTGGATTTTGATATAATTTGAACGTTTTGGAATTTTGATTTTCAATGTTTTTGGATTTTTTACGATTTTGACGCATTTTGATATGTGTGTGACGGTATCGCCACTGCTTTGGGATTTTGTTGAAAACCAAGCTAAGGTTGAATGATCGAGGTCGATGGATTGATGATAATGATAACATTATTGAGGATACACAACAATGCAATGATTTGATTGATTGGGATTGATGATAACATTGTTGAGGATACACAACAATGCAAGGATTGGATTGATCAGGATGGATAATGATAACATTGTCGAGGATACATGACAATGCAAGGATAGTGTTAAGCAACACAAGGATATCCCGAGATGATGATTTTTTTGATTGGATTTGATTGATCATGTTTGATGAAGCTTGGTTTCGAACAAAAGATGTTTGGATGATTTGATGTGACATTTGATGTTCAACTTAGATGCAATTGATGTTGATTGTTTGGATTGATGTTCGATGAATGATGAAGATTGATATGGAATGTCCTCTTGTCAAAATATGCCATGGGCTAGTGATACAAAATGCTTTTACCAATTTTATTTCATGTTTTCCACTGTTCGGATCACCACATAAGGTGAAGGATATAGATCAAGATTTATTCTCGAAGCAAGATGTACATATCTGCCCCCAATGTCTAGCAATGTATGGAATGCGATGGGTGGATGCTTGGATAAATGTATGGATGGATGGATATGCAAAGGATGCCAAGGATTATCTTGTGATAAGATAAGGTGTTTGCATCAAGAAAGCTCATTTGGATAATGCTTCATAGCTCAGATAATGTTGCATAGGCTAGGATCAATGAAAATGACCCATGTCAAGATGTTTACCATAAGCAAGCGTAAAGCGTGCCCCAAAATTTCATCAAGATCAAGATAACTAAGATGATGGACAGTATAGATGCTAACACTGATCAATGTTTATGGATGGATGGATTTTATTATGGATAAGATGGATTGTCGCCCGATTTATTACGATGGATGAGATGCTTCACCAAGAAACGAGATGCTCGATTCTACCCATGATCGCTTGTTTTCTATCTATTCACCTGCCGCCTATGGTTTTCAGAGGACCATTTTTATCTTTACCGCTTTCAATCCTTTTCTGATTTTTTTGGATTTTTATGATTTTATTTTTTGTGATGCCCAAAAGATTCATGTTGAACCACCGTGGTGTTGACGAGACGCTTTCTCATTAAGTAATGCCATCGATATCCCGCTTAAAGAAGTTGTTTGCTAAGATACGCAGACTTGAATGCGCCTTTGGGATTCTGATCTACTTCACGATAATGAGTTAACTCACTTGAAGTAAGACGTGATGTTCCTAATCCCATGATGAAGGGTCTTTGCCAATACTACCGTAAGAATTGATATGTGTGGAGGCATGGATGGAGTGTGTTTAGGGATAAGAGATGGATTGGTTGATAGTTTGGAACCTTTGACTTTCCAAACTTGGGAAGATGAGCAATGATGGGTGGATACAGAAGTGTGCGTGGAATTAGGACCAACCGCTTGATATACTTTGTAACGCCGCTTAGTAACTTACTTTGATTTTATGACATCTTTGATATTACCTTTCCACTTTAGCTTCAGTTCTACGCTTTGGATCGATGGATTTTGATAGGGATAATCTTCTTGTATTCTTCTGTATATGTATTTGATTTGTCCATTATGCTTCAACTTCTTTTGATTTGATAACATTCTTCAGACACTTCGATTCTATATTTCCTTTGACGCTATCCCAATTCATGGATGGGGTGATGGGTGATGAAGATTCTGACGGTTGGTTGTAGTATTGACACTAGCTTCTATCATAAGGGATTCTTCATACCCCTATGTTGACGCTTGTTTGAGACTTAAGCGTTCTGCTGTGGTGGAAGTGGTCACTCATGCTTTGATTTTTCCTTTTCCAAGAGCCTGTTCACTAAGTGTTCTTCGATAGATGACCACCAGATGACATTATTTCCATTTGTTGCTCTACTATCTCTCTCATCGTTCTATCTCGACTACCTGGGCTGATAATGATGACATTCTATTCATGATGTCCTCTAATCCGAAGTTTGGATATATTTGATCCTCGGAGCGTTGACAACTCTGCTTGATTGTAGGAGTTAATCTACTCTTTTGTGTAGTTAAGATCTTATTCTAGATGAAGATCATCTACATGTCCATCCATAGAAAGCATCCCATAGGTAGATGAAGGAGTATGTGCTACGTGGATATTATCGTCTTGTAGAGATAAGAGAGTATCCATTAGATTATTGTAGTATCTTGAAGATACAAATTCTTGATCTTGAATGATTTCAGAGTTGCTTTTGACATGCTTTGGATCAAGTTCTTGACATGGGGCAGCTTCAAAGGATGGATTTCTTACAAAGGACTTTTGGATGTCGACATTAGGCATGGTTAAGTTCAAGGTTCCTTCAACATCTGTAACCATGAGGTCAAAGGGGATCAACATGTTTTGAAAATTACCATTGCTAGACCTTAGTGAAAGATTTTGATCTTGCTTTGGAATAACTTCTTGAGATATGTCCTCTAACTCATATACATAGAGAAGATTTCAATATGATCATTGGTCAACGGATCATGCATTATGTCAATTGGATCAAATAGTCCTAACACTCCTTGAAAGAGATCACTAAAAAGTGGCTCTTGATGTATGGTGAGTTGATTATCAGATTGTGTAGATACATCCTCAATGTGCTCCTCGATGGAGAGGTTTTGATCATTGTTTTCGACATTTGCGGTGGAGAGATTGTGAATGTCTTCGACCATAGAGTCAAGTGATGTTGATATTTCTTGAATTGGCTCATATTCAAGTTTTGTTGGTGGATTTTGATCGTGATTCAAGAGTGACTCTTGACATATGTCGATTTGATCATTAGATGAAGTAAACGTGTGCTCAGTGATGGATTGATCTTGATCCTTGTTTTCAATAGTTGTCATCTTTTGTGTTTGTGCTCGTGTTGGTTGGGTAGCTTGAGAGGCTTGGGCAACTTGAGAGGATTGTTTCACTTGTTTCACTTGTGTTGCTTGTTGCATGGCTAGATATTGTTGGAATCCCTTTTGAAAAGCAGCTTGTAATGTCGCGTTGTATTGGATTGATGTAGTGGAAATTGGTGGTGGTGGGGGTGGTGGTGGATTTAGAATCATGTTGGATGTAGTGACAAGTGTTTGAGATATGCTCGGAGCGATAATGGTAGTGATGGGTTGAGATGTGATGGGTGTGATAGTGGTGTTTGGAATGATTGAAGGGATAGTGATGGTTGGAATGAACGAGGTGATAGGTCCTTGGGAGACCGTATTTCGATTTGGGATCAATGTTGTTGTTTGATTAGATACCATCTGTTGGTGCGATGTCGATGGTATATTCGAATGATTTGATGTGATGGTTTGATTAGCATTAGGTGAATTGATTTGGGTGGCGTGATTGGTGTTAGGTAAAGGGGGAAGCCCTAAACCAAGTGGAGATTTCCCTTGGCGCAATGCCTCAACTATTTTGGAAAGTTCCGCAATTTGATCTCGCCAAATTTGTTCTTGATTTTGATCTTGACTCACTTGAGATAGTTGATTTGGCTTTTGTTTAAGCTGATTTGGGATGCCTACTTGCGGTTTTTGAATGGGATTATGGGAAAATTGACTTTGGATAATGTTCTGATTTGGGATGATGTTTAGATTTGGCATGATAGGATTAACAATGTTGGTATTGGGAATAATTTTTCCAAAGGTTTCTGAGTTAGGATTCATGTTTCGAAAACTTGCACTTGGTACATCCACATTTGGTTTGTAGGGATTTGGTGGGATTACATTGTTCGTTTCAAGTTTCATGCATTGATTGTTCGGTTGGTGGATTTGTAGGTTTGGACTTACATCTATCCTTGGGAAATGTGTTCCAAACTTTGACTTGGGCATACTCACACTTGTTGTACCATTGACATTTGTTGAAGGTAATGATCCTATGCATGGACTTTGATAATTGATAGGCATTGCAAGGCTTTGAGGATTCAATTGATTTAGATTACTCAAGATGTAGGGATCAAGTTTGTATTCCATGTTCTCCTTGTGTTTTGACCTTGTTATGAAAGTGACCTCTAAGGTTCTTAGGACCAATGGCGAGATGAAGGATGAAAGGTGTAAATGATATGAATGATGAACGTTTAGGAACTTTGAATCAATGCTAGACTTAGGGCTTGATTTTGATTGTTTGATTTGGATGATGAACTTGTAAACCTTAAAATGTTGGATGTTATCTTAGGATGAACTTGTTCAAAGAGGTGATAATTTAACTAAGTGTGCGTGGAAGGATTCATCCAAACACACCTAACTAAACAAATGATTTTGATTTGGTTTGGAAATGTACCCAAGTCTAGGTAATGACGCTTTCAAAGCTCTAAAGTTGTTTGTGGGATGATGTTGATAAATGTTTGAGGTGGATGAAGTGTTTGATTTTGATCCTAAGAGACTTAGAGAGACTTTGTTTACTAGGCCAAGGTATTGAAGAACACACTTTTCTCTAAGAGCAATCAAAAGACCAAGATGACCAAAAGATAACAAGCACATGTGTGGGGTCCAATTTGTTATCTTTGCTTAGTGTATTCCTTTTACCACAAACACACTCTCTTTGATTAAAGTTTCAAACTAAGATGTCCAATGTCTTAATTTCCTTAAACCCCACAAGATATTTTATGCGAAATCTTAAATTATGAACTTAAGGCAAGGGGTTTTCCTATTGTTTACTCAAGAAGACAAATTGAGGTATAATCCAATGCTTTTAGGAACCTCTAATGGACGGAATCCGCTAGGAAAGAATATATGGATTTGAGTCAATGATATTTGTCTTCAAGAGGGTTTGGAAATTTTGAGAATCATGCTGGAGTCGTTTGTTTGCAAAATGTTTTCGAATACAACACTGTGGTTTCTACCAAAGAATAATTACAAGTTCTATGGATGCGACTATATTTGTTGATTCCCACTTTACTGCTTCCCAGCTATGCTTATCTCTAGCTGGATGGTTAGATGCTTGACCCCATCGCCTCCACGCTCATTTACCACCGGGCTGCCAAGCATCAACACCTATGAAACTCCCATGGCATGCTTTCCATCTCTACTAGCACCGTGAAGAGGTGGGGTGGCTTCAATCCACCGCTCTTGGGCACCAAAAAATAGATTAAGGATTTTGGAAAATTCTAGCACATGGGTTCTGTTAGCGCACTTTCCTGCTCGCGGAGATTGACTCCATATGGCAAGAGTCCCCTTCGATCCATCTGTCGGAGCTAACCGCTGATTATGGCGCTTTAACCAAAACCCTCATTTATATCCCCGCTGGAAATACTCTTTGGCTTTAGAGTGTTAATGGGTTGAGTCGCTTCAGCTTGCGAGTACTTTTTCCCCAAGGCAGGCCCTCTAAGATAAACAAAAGCGAGCAAAGACACAATCCGTAACTCGATCGATCTTTGATGGCACAAAGAAAGAGAATGTACGTTAAAATGCCCCTACTCACACTTGCACAAGATGTTCAATTTTTAAGCCCAAATTGAAGTGTTTCAAAGCAATAAAATGTATTTTGAGTGTTTCTCTTGCACCCTAGATCGCACGAAGTGCAAGGGGAGAGGATACGTACTCAAAAGACAAAATCACACAATTCAAACACTTGTTCGTTTTATACCCTTCAAAGCAATTGTGAGTTCGTTTTTAAACACCAAATGAAATGTGAGTTTTGATTGTTCAATTCTTAACCCAAATTGAAGCTAGTAAGTTTCTAAGTTCAATTTTAACCCTTTGCAAATGACAAATCAAAGTGTTCTTTCGTTAGAGCCTCAAAAGTGTAAGTTGATTTGAAACAGAAAACTAAAGCGTATAACAGAAGCTTTAAGCATTAAAAAATGCTTTGCTGATTTCGAGTGTTAATGCTCAATTTCGCTTTATCTCCAAGATTCTTCAAATATCACCCCTTGCAAACTCCTTGTGCAAATGAAAATCCCTCCTACAAGATAAAAAAGATAATTATGTGGGGATCAAGTAAGTTTATTTCAAGCATTGATAGTAGGATGATTCTAAATAGAAGATAAAGCAAAGACCAGCACAATCTTTATTAGTAACAAGGATTTTTAAAAAAAAAAAAAAATTTCACACTAAATTAGTCTTGCATAGGATCATTAAAATAAAAAATATCAATCAACAAGGATAAATGTAAAAGTGTAAATGGCGTGACTCTAAAACACAAATAATTAGCCAAGACACTTAATTTTTTTTATTTTTTATTTTTTATTTTTATTTTTTTGACAAGACACCCCAAGGGATTTAAAATTCTGATAGAGATTTAATGAAGGTGGCAGAATAATCATACGAATAGATTGAAACAGAAAATACATTTATTAGCCATTTATTAAGCTACTAGATTCTCACCTATGCCGAATAGCAGACTTTAAACATATATTCTCAGTCACTATCACATCCATCAAAATTCTTACCCCCATGTGCAACTGTTGATTGATTCTCCTTTTAAGAAAGCAGACGTTAGCTTCATTCCTTTTAAATAGTATGGCGCGGTTTTCTTTATATTGCTAACAAAGAGCGACCAACCTCCAGCTATTGGGTGTGAATTTAGTGAGTTCTCTCGTGTGCTAAAGCCTAACGAAACAAATATAATGTATACAATCTTCCTCAAATACTAAAAATCCTTGTGATATATCTTTAATACGCAGTCATATTTGACAATAGAAGATTTTTGAGTTTTTGTAAAGCAAACCAGGTACGCCAGCAAAACAGAGTAGCCAAGATAAGCATTGAGTAGTTTCTCTTTAATGAGCTTCTGCCATCATGACCTGCATCGAATAAAGTGACAAATCCAGACAGATCTTTATTTTAAATAACAGAGATGAAATGCATTTATGAAAGACATCTACTAGGAAGCGCCTGAAGTTGATCAACTAATTGACACGGGCTTTGAATTACGCTATCTTTAGCTCAATAAAACTCTCGATTTTCTTTCACATCATGCATGCATTCCAATGCGTTTTTTTTTTTTTTTAATTTTCTTCTGGTGCCAGCTAATACACTCATTTAAGAATCCAACTAGCTGACAAAGATCTATTCTTGAGTGATTTGATATGAACAGCGGGCTTTTTAATGACAATGCATGGCGATCAAGAATGGTAACGCCCGGGGCAAAGACTACAAACAATCTGATAAACTTTGAGACTCAAAGTCTTGTGAAGGAGGCCCTAGACTTCAGGCTGGGCCAGATGAATCTCCTTTGACAACAACGTAATGACTCCCAGCAAACAACAACAAAGGCCGGCGGGCATATGCCACTTCTTAGCCGACTGGCCCACCACCAACACCGCCACTACAAGAGACCACCGCTCAGCAGCGCTCTCATGGTCGGATATGGAGCACTTGCTAACAGAGATCTATTCTCGAGTGATTTGATATGTAACAGCGACATTTTAGTTGAATGTGGGCAGTGGTCATGAGTGTTTGAATTCAAATGAATCTCTACAGCTGTCTTCATCAATATTTGGATTCTCACATCATTCTAGCATTAATGATTGTAATGCTCAAACAATCTTCAAAAGGGAAAGATCCTGGACTCTGGGAACATTCAGAATATACCAACTACAGCAGATCCGATAGAAGGAGCTCTTCAAAGATTTTAAAGAAGCTTAGAAGATGAAGTTCAGAATGAAAAAGAAAAATGGAGCACTCTTTTTAAGCTTCAATCAACACAATATCTAAATCTAGCGCCATAGATTTAAAATTTACAGCGACCTCTTAAGCTGTCTTCGCTCCCATGGACAAAAGAATATGTTTGTCAGACATTTTCATTTGCAGCCACACTGATGAGTACATAGAGAGGAAAAAGAATGTGGATGTCTAGATGAGGCATGTTTTCTGTCTACTCAAAAGATGTTAACAAGATAAATGACTACAACGTATGAACAAAATGAATCTACTATAAAGACATGGATTTTTAATTAAATGTGCTAATCTGATATAGAACCTGAGCAGATAGTGGTACACGATATAAACTGACAATCTTAGCTGAAAGGCAAAAAAATAAATAAAAATGAAATGAAGATGCAATTTCTATTTTATTTGAAGAACATTTCTACGCATGATTATGGTGCTCAAAGTAAAAGTAGGAGTGAAGGTGAAATCAGATAAGATAATGATAAAAACAGTGTTCGTAGGAAAATTTTATGTTACTTAGCATTCATAAACATGGTGATTCAAATGAAATGGACCTTCAAAACACAAATCATTTAAAAAAATTTGCTGTCAATATGGTGATTCTACCAACAATCAAAGGTTGCCCTCCTTCTAGCGCCACAATGAAGTACCTTAAATCTGCATGTAAGACCACTTCAAATACTCATTAGAAATGTTAATCTAAACACACAAATCTACAAATACCTCCATGAAATAGAATATCTATGCTAAATAAATGCCACAAGTAACAAAAACAGCATTAAGAAGACATTTTAAAAGCAAGATAAACACTTATTCCATGTTGGATTGGTGTCACATGTGCTAGTGACCCTTTCCCAATCCTTGATCAAAGCTCAAGTTGTGTAAATGATAAAATGCAAATGATGGAGATGATGGAGTGAAATGAACAAGATCAAATCTCAAATGAAGAGAGTAACCTTGCATCAAATTGTGGAGGATTTGCTTGAGGATGAAGCACCTATTTAAAGATTTTCAAAATGCCAAGTGTTGAAGATGGACCAATGTGGGATTAAGATTCTGCCAATGAGATAAGGACACTTGTCATCATGTGATTGGTTGATGCATGTGCAAGATTTGGGAAGAGTTCCCAAGAGGGGGAAATTTTGAATTCAAATTTGCAATAAATTTTGAGAGGGGGACAAGAAAGAAGAGCAATAAATGCCCTGTTTGACTTGTCATGTTGAGAGAAAATGAGGTTTTAATAAATCAATAAAATTGATTTATTGTGCAAGTGGCTAGATCTAGATAATGCAAGTGGGATGGTATTAACATTAGATTATGATTAGATGATGATTATGCTGATTAATGCTGATTAGATGATTTGACTTTCAAGACTTTGATAATTGATTTATTTAAATCAGAAAATGATGGAATATAATTTAAGATTTGATTTAAATGTAGTCCTGATTTATTTAATTAAATGGATGATGCAAGATGAAGGTTGAATGATAATGTTTATGAGTTTATTTAATGAATGGTTTAAAGTGATGAATTTTCCTAATGTGAGACCTAATTTGACTGAATCCGATCGAATGCATAATGTAAAATTTGCATGTCTACACATACTAACCCTCTGCATATATATATATATATATATATATATGCAATCACTCCTATGTTAGTTTGTATCGGCGTGGACATAAAAATAGTTTCCTAGCTTTTAAGTGTTATTCTAATAGTTCTTTTATCTGTTCAACTTTATAGTTTTAGCTGATAGGCTATTTGTTTGAAGTTTCCACTGGGATTTTCAACAACCCAACCCTGAATAGGATTTGTCATCATGGAAATACCGCCAAATATGCATAAAGATAACTACAAACAATAAATGGAGTGAGAAAAAATTACTAACCCTAACCATATTTTTTGACTAAAGAAAGAAGATTTAGCTACAATAAATCCATCCATACAGAGCCATAATCTCTTTGAAGTCTCCAAAATGGGTACATAATGACAAAGATAGAAACATATAACAAGGAACAATAAGCAGAGAGCAAAACACATGAACAATAAATTAATAAATTACACAAAATACCCATGTAAAACAACCTATAGATGTTGGAACACAATAACTACAAACAATAAATGAAACCCAAAAAAATCACTAACCCTAACCATATTTTTTGGTGATAGAAACAAGATTTAACTGCAATAAATCCATCCATACATAGCCATAATCTCTTTGAAGTCTACAAAATGGGTATAATGGAAAAGATGCAAAAATATAACAAGGAATAATAAGTAGAGATAAAAAGACACGAACAATTTATTAATCATTTACGCAAAATACCCATGTAAAACAACTTATAGGTTCCAGAGCACAACAGTCTTAAAACCCTCCAATCTACTATCAAAACAAGCCAAAGTTGATGATTTTTACAATAGTCTGCTATCAAACCAACACCACAATGGAAATGCAACTTAATCAATATACTTTCTCGCACATTTCACAACACATCAATATTAAAACCCTCGAACCTGCTATCCATCCATACAGAGCCATAATCTCTTTGAAGTCTCCAAAATGGGTATAACGCAAAAGATGCAAACATATAACAAGGAACAATAAGCAGAGAGAAAAAGACACAGACAATATATTAATCATTTACTAAAAATACCCATGTAAAACAACTTACAAATTCTAGAGCACAACAGTCTTAAAACCCTCCAATTGATCTGCTATCAGACCGATCTGAAGTCGACAATTTTTATAGTAGTCTGCTATCAAACCAACACCACAATGGACATGCAACTTAATCAATATACTTTCTCACACATTTCATAGCACATCAGTGTTAAAACCATCAAACCTACTATTAAAAGGAACAATGAGCAGAGAATGAAAGACATGAACAATAAATTAATCATTTATACAAAATACCCATGTAAAATGACTTACAAATTTTACAGTACAACAATTTTTAAACCCTCCAATCTTGTTAAAAATGAAGCCAAAGGCGATGATTTTAACAATATTCTGCTATCAAACCAACACCATAATGGCTCTTTCGATAATACAACTTGATCAAAGTATACTTTCCCACATTGCAACATTGAATATTGCATTCACTTCATCCGCCACCATCGTACAACAATGACAAGATGCATTAACCCTCATGCGAGCAAACACTTATGTTTCACCTTCTGCGTACCAAGGTCACC
This sequence comes from Sequoia sempervirens, assembly GCA_007258455.2. NCBI lineage: Eukaryota > Viridiplantae > Streptophyta > Pinopsida > Cupressales > Cupressaceae > Sequoia > Sequoia sempervirens. The sequence goes on along the minus strand of VDFB02000003.1, from coordinate 379,968,334 downwards.
AACTCCACCATTGCCAACCCATGTAAATACGAAGCTCCACGTGCCATAAAAAAACCTGGTCAAGTCACTGTCGGTTAGGACATCTTCGACACCAAAAAATCCAATTCACGGCTGGGCTAACGAAAATCCCAAAGGAAGCTTCAAACAAAATAGCCTATCGGCTAATTATGTTAAAAACACTTTAATTGATTATTATTAAATATATTTATTAATCATATATGAAAAAATAATTTTAAAAACATTATAAATAAAATTATTTAATATAAATATTAAATAAATAAATTAACAACAATTTGATTAACTGTAAAATTAGAAATTTTATTACAATATACATTTGATTTGTGCTTAAAAGAAAATTAATGGAAGCCATACACATTAAGGGAGAATATTATAAAAAATTTTGTTTTCCACTTAGTAGTGTAAGACATAAAGAAGTAAAGTAGAATAAAGCGGTAAATGTTTCAAAATGTTCATTTATGGAAAACTTGGTAAAAATGACATATTTCTTTTTTTTTAATTTATTGTTAGCATTATTTATTATTGTTAATAATTGATTATAATTCAAACACAACATATGCATATTTAAAAATTAAAATTATAAAATAATTATTAAGTAAATAAAAGTAAATTAAATTAATTTTTAAGTAAATAAAATAAATTTTCAATAATTTTATCTTTAAATCTTAAAAAAAAATGATGAGAGTAGCGACGAGGGCTACAACGAGGGCAGTGGAAAACTCATCACAAACCCTAAACAAAGGCGGCAGATGTAGAGGATGCTATGCAGGTGCTGATTGTGGTGATGGAGTGGGCACTATGGATGGCGGCGATGATGATGGAGGCATGGGCTCTTTTTTCCTAGCGACTAAGCTTGGAGGTGCTTCACACATTCCTAGTTTGGCTCTCCCCTATTCTATCTTTGCTCTTTTTCCTTGCAACGATGACTCTGAGAGCTAGAATCTTGGGGTTTCTAAGATGAGTAGAACAATCTCTCCTGGATATCCTTCTTGAGGCTCACCATAAACCTATGTCCTCTATGCAAGGTGATTTGCTTCCTGATGCGACTAAGGATTCGATCTTGGCCATGTGGTTAGAGGCTCAACATGAGTTGTTCATGTCATTAAGCCTTCTTTACTTGTGTGTCAAAAAAATGACTTTGGGAGCTCTTTGAAAATGGTTTTTCTTCTGCCTCCTTCAAAGGTTTCTTCCCTTTTTGTTGATAGTTGTTTTGTTATTGTGTGTCCTCCTATGGTTGTTATTGGGTCCCCTCCCAGGGGGTGGCTCCATATGCACATGAGCTTTCTTATGATCTTGAGCAGCCTTGATGCGGGTTGACGATTTCTTCCCCTGCCATTTCTATTTCTGATGTGTGTTTGGACTGAGCCGTTGCTAATCTGTGGCATGCTCTTATTGGAATATTTATTGGGAGAAGACCCAATATTGATATTATTCACAGTTGGACTTTTGATTGCTAGTTTGTTTCTAGTTTACAGAGTGTGAAGGCTTTTCCAAATAGTTTCCTTCTGTTCTCTTTCAATTTACTAGTGAAGATTGCTCCTGGGTTCTTTTGGTTGGCCCCTAGTTTTTTGGTAAGGATTTCCTTTTCCTTCAATGTTGGGTGGTTGGGTTCAATGCTTTTAAGATAAATTTTTCCCCTATTTGGGTTTGTCTCCTTGAGTTCCATTTGGAATTTTGGGATGAAGATATTTTTTAGGGTATTCTTGATTCTTTTGGTCAATTGATTACTATTGATAATGCTACAAGAAATAGAACATGTTTTTTGTATGTCAGATTTAGGATTTCTGTTGAGTTTGGTAAGAAGTTGCCCAACACTATCAATTTGAGCTCCAGGCTTGGGTTTTGGAATCAGACATTGCATTAGGATTTTTCATAGTAGTTCCATCTCCACAGTGATGGACCCTTCTCCTTGTTGTGCCATGTTGTTCATGATAAGATGCATTCCAATGTGCATGCCTTGTTTGAAGGCTCCTCTTTTATTGAGTGAAAGACAATGGATCCTGAGCATGGTCCCTTTCTTAATGAAGGTGTTTTGGATAAGTGCAACCTTGATGCTGAGATTGGTATCCCTTTGGATAAGACTCCCTTGAATGGTCCAGGGTTCTGTGCATTGCCTCTCCTTTGAAGGATTTGTTGAAGTTCTGTTTTAAACCACCTTGATGGCCCTATTTTGGGGTTTTTCCATCTCAAGTGTGTTTTGGGATGGTCCTTTATTGCTGCATTTTCTTTTCTTTGCAACTGGTATGTTATCAGTTCCACGCTCTAGTCAAAATTTTGGGTCGTTTGTGGTCCTTTCCTGCCTCACTTCTCATGAGTCTTTCTTTTTGTGCTCTCTCTTTTTGTGAGCCACCTCTCTTCTGCCTCGATGGTTTTTTTTGTAATGGGTATTGGCCCTTCCAATCTTAATCTAATAAAAAAGGTTCAATAATTTTAAATTAAAAAAATGAATTTCAATTCAAAGTATATGTAGGATGCTTTAAAATGTAATGCAATATAATGTCAGTTATTTATTAGTTTCTACCGTGGAACTATAGGAGAGGGGAAAATTTTAACTAGTGATTAACTATTTTAATTTAAGCCAATCAAATTATTCACATTCTTTTAATAAAATCTATTTTAATGTTTTTGTTTATGTATATGAGCATTTTTTATGTCAAGTAATTAAAAAATTATTTTTTCTCCATTATGATTGGTCATGTTTGTAGTGGTACAAAATTTTGGAAGAGATTAGGAGGATGTATAATAAGGATATTTCCAATGACACGTAGATAACTTAAATTTACAAATTTTTCAATCTACAATAAAAGTTGTTTTACTTTTTGCATGCATATTAACTTGGAAAGGTCTGACTTTTTTTCGTAAGTCACCCGATCACGTTTTGGGTGCTTTTTTGCAGTAGTGTCTTATGAGCCTTAAGAGCCAAAAATGAAAAATTTGTATTAATTTTGATGAATTGGCAATGTGAAAACATCAAGGTAGAAAGGTAAATACTAGGGAAGGCATCACTTTGTTCCCCAAGTCACCCAATCATTTTGGGGTGCTGTTTTTAGGGTAGTGTCTTAAGAGCCTTAAGAGGAAAATATGCAAAAATTATGAAATTTATAGTACTTAATTTTGATGAATTGGAAATGTGGACACATCGAGGTAGGAATTTAAATACTAGGGAAGGTCTGAATTTGTTGCCAAAATCACCTGATTTTTTTGGGGTGCTCTTTTTGGGGTAGTGTCTTAAGAGCCTTAAGAGCAAAAATGCAAAAGTTATAGTAATTTTGATGAATGGGAAATGTGAACAAGTCAAGGTAGGAAAGTAAATACTAGGGAAGGTCTAACTTCATTTCCCAAATCACCTGATCGTTTTGGGGTGCTCTTTTTGGGTTAGTCTCTTAAGAGCCCTAAAAGCAAAAAATTGTCAAACTTTGACAAAGTCGTTCTGAGAGCTCGTGGAACGTATGAATGCTTTGTCTGCACCTACAGATGGATATCAAATCCCTTCAATCCAAGCTCTCTTGGTTTGGGTTAACTCAACACTGTTTGTGTGTTCCAATGTCAAATGCATTCTTGCAAAAGTTGTTAGTGAAAGTAGTGCAAAAATGGAAAGAAGCATTTTTTTGTTTAGTGTATAATGGAGCGAAACCAACTATACCAAAATTTCAAGGTGGGAATTCCAACACTATGAAATGCCTCCTTTCTTCACCCAAGCACCCCTCATGATTTCAAAGTGCACTATTCTAGGGTAGTCTTGAAAGTGTTGTAAGAGAAAATAATGCAAAATTGTCAATTTTTGGGTTATTTTGATGAATGGGTAGCATGGACACATTGAGATAGGGAGATAAATACTAGGGAAGGTCTGAACTTGTTTCCAAAGTCATCTGATCATTCTGGGGTGCTCTATCTAGGGTAGTGTCTTAAGAGCCTTAAGAGAAAAAAAATACAAAATTTGTAAAATTTATAGTAATTTTGACAAGTGGGCAATGTGGAAATGTCGAGGTAGGCAAGTAAATACTAGGGAAGGTCTGACTTCATGTTCCAAGTCACTCGATTGTTTTGGGGTGCTCTTTTTGGGGTAGTGTCTTAAGAGCCTTAAGAGAAAAAAATGAAAAATTTGTAAAATTTATAGTAATTTTGACAAATGGGAAATGTGGACACATAAAGGTAGTAAGGTAAATACTAGGGAAGGTTTGAATTTGTTTCTCAAGTAACCTAGTCATTCTAGGGTGCTCTTTCTAGGGTAGTTTCTTAAGAGCCTTAAGAGCAAAAAATTCAAAATTTGTGAAATTTATAATAATTTTGATGAATGGGTAGTGTGGACATGTTGAGGTAGGTAGTTAAATACTAGGGAAGGTCTGACTTCATTTCCCAAGTCACCTAATCATTTTGGGGTGCTCTTTTTGGGGTAGTTTCTTAAGAGCCTTAAGAGCAAAAAATGCAAAATTTGTGAACTTTAGAGGAATTTTGATGAATGGGAAACATGGATACATTGAGGTAGGTAGGTAAATACTAGGGAAGGTATAACTTCATTTCCCAAATATCCCAATCATTTTGGGGTGCTCTTTTCGAGGTAGTCTCTTAAGAGCCTTAAAAGCCAAAAATTGTCAAACTTTGACAAAGTCGTTTTGAGAGCTCGTGGACATAGGAATTATTTTTTTGAACCTACAAGTGGATATTGAATCCCTTCAAACCAACCTCTCTCATTTTTGTTACACCTCCACCTACAAAGTGCTCACCCATGCTTGTAAAATTTCTCGCTCCTCCTACAAATTGTCTCACTTGGTTGTCATAGAAGTTAGGTCATCTTGGGCCTATTGGATTTAACCCTCTAACGTTGATACCCAACTCTCTACTACCACTAATTAAGCCTCAAATTTCTATCCCTCACCTCTGGTCAACTTCAATGGTGTTACATCCTCCAGCGATGGCATGCTGGGGGATCTCTTCACCTCCATCTTTGCATCCACCTCCATCCAATCCTCCTCTTCATCCCTCTGCTCCTCCCCTTACCCTCTCTCTTCATTACTCGAAACCATAACCTCCTCCATGATGATATCCTCCCTTCCCAACATTGGCTTGTACTGATCCTCCATCATCTGATCCTTCTATCCTCCTCTATATCCACCTTCATCCTCACCACTATCACGTATCCTTGTGTTGATACTATAGGTGCATGTCTATGTCTCTCCGACCAAGCTATGTACCTTTGCATGGTCCCAAGGTCATCCCAAATCATTTCCTCTACCCTCCTAAATGAATGAGTGACCACCCAAGGGTTTATTTGTGCCTCGCTTTTCCCTATCTCCCTAGAAAAATGAGCAAACTTATGGGGTCCCTCGAGTATGTCCTACAACATGCCAAACTATCATGTAACCCGATTAAGCCAATACCTATCTATCAGATAGGGGTACATCCATATGATGTAGCATGGGTTGAACATATATTCCAGGCCATCTCTTGATCATCTGTCCATCCCTCATGCTTCTTGTAGAGCCTCCACACCACCTCTCCATTAGTGATTTTTTTAGTGGCTAATATTCAAAAATTGGCTAATAGTTGAAATTTGGTAATCCATAATTGGCTAATAGTTTGAGCTACAATGTGACTTGAATTTCCACATTTTTACAAAATTTTATTATAGTCTTATTTAAATCGCAAATAATTTATTTTATTAAATTTTAACTCAAAAATTCACCACAATATTCGATACATGATTAGATTAGATTCACCTAAATTTTATAAATTGTAGTAGAAATATATATCAATTCGCTAATAGTATATCATAATTATTAGTTGTTTTAGGGCCATATATCTAATCTTTAGTTTCCACCATTGATTTAAAATATAAGCTAATATCCCTTGTATTCTACAAGGTAAAATATACCAATGATCTGTAATGCTCATGGGGCCCACAATTTTGGATCTCATGAGCATTATAGATTGTGGGTACATTTTACCTTGTAGACCATTGATCTAAAAGGAATTTTGAGCCCCATGAGAATTATAGATCATGGGTACATTTTACCTTGTAGAATACAATGAGGGCCATTATATTATATTTTAAAAATGGTGGAAAGTAAATATTATAGTCTACCCCTTCAACCCATCAATAATTTCCACCCTCAGGCCCCTAATTTCATGAGAATTATTTTTAAATCTAATAGATTCACCATCATAATTAATGCATTTTCCTATCATTTTTCAAGATCCACCAAAATTTTCTACAAAATTTTAGTGATGTAAAAAATTGCCAATAAATTTTTTTTTTTTTTAAAAGAAAGGAAATAATCACCAATAGAAATTAATATTTTTTCTTAAAACAATTAAACATTTGCCAAAATTTTATATCTTTTTTTGAGGTGGGCTTCTTAAAGTTATCATTGCTCTCTATCCTCTAGCTCATTTAGAACTCACCTCTAATAAGTCATACTTTGTACCTCTTGGTAGCTCGATCTGCCTCATCAGTTGAACACAATTGGCTTCTCTACCTCCCTCTCTAGCCTTTGGCCTATCGGTCACATGTCACTGTAATATGCTCCTAGGCCCATATCTACAATAGCGTGATGTGTGCTAGACTTTGGCCACCCCTATAACATACTATATGTAGATCTTTGTACAACTGCACTAGTACACAGGGTCCCTAGGCATATCTCCATTGGTAATTAATCATCTCTGCCACAATCGATCCCCCAACTTCAAACAAAAGAAATTGTCGCTCTTGTCACCCTAATTACTATTTATGCCTATCATAATCACTATTTCTCCTCCTGTTTATTCCTTATACCTCCATTTTTCTCCATTATTTTATCATTCTTCCTTATTTTTCCCCATGAAAGAAGAATTATATCAAAAGCATGATTTTAGCAAAAAATGTCTTGGTAAGTTACCAAGATGAAGGTGAAACAACAAGAAAATTTAAAGGATGCAATTCTTCACAAGAGGTGTCTCATGATGGTGAATTTTTGTGTTGATGAGGAATGCAACAACATTAATGATGGTGATGTATGCTAGTTGTATGCTATCCCTAAAATAAACAAAGTTGAGTACAATTTTTTTCATTATGAATATGCAACTTTTGACGTGGTGGATGATGACATGCATGAGTTTGGGTACTTCACTTAGGCCCAACATATAATTTGTGATAATTTTGAAAAAAAAACTAATATAATCAATTGATGAGTGACTATAAAACTCACATGAACCTCTACAGAGAATCCCCATACCATTAAACCACATAATTTGAACAAACACACACTCTAACCTACACAAGGAAAACACATAAATGAAATGTATAAAAGAACACACGGATAAACCAACATGTTAAATAAGCAATGATAGTGGCATACATATAAAAAATAAGGAAGCACTTTCCAACATGATTAGTGAAGAAGACTAATTATTTGACTCCCACTAACAATAAGTGATGGAAATTTAACTACCTCGAAACTTACAAGAGGTGGCATGTTAACTTTCTTTGATTGATACACCTAAATAGGATTAATGCCATGTGTATAACTATGTGTACCATACATAAAATAATATATGCACTGACATTTTCTTAGCATGGATCTCTTTAGTGAAATGAAAAATAAAAAACCTTGCATTAGGTTTCATAGTGGTAAGGAAAATCTTATGTGGGGTCCAAGTTCTACCAACCCAATCTTTTAGTATGCTTTTGAGGGGGGCCTTACCCACAAAATATCTAGCCAAAGTAAAAGATTCTATCCAATGACATGTATTATCAAATTTTGGAATAGAAAGCACAACATTAGGTGGTGTAGTATAAGACATACCTCATGAAATACTTTATAAAGAAACTTCCAAGAATGCTCAGATAGGGGTGCCATTATTTTCTACCATTAAAATTTCAACTATAGTAGTAGCAATTGTGGAGGGAAGAAAGGTTAAGGCCATTTAAAGGGGACATAAAATTCCTGCAAGCTTAGAAGTGGGAAGGAGACTGCAATAAATACAAATAAAGGCATAAAACTCTTGCTTTTTTGAAGCAAAAATGAAATTGACAAGGACATATGCAAGAAACCTTGATAGGATCACTCTCTCATGGATTTTATTTTAGCATCACATTGTTCTTATATTTTTTGTTTTTTTGAAATTTAAAATGCACTCAATTCATAAATCCATAAAAAGGTAGCAATATTTGCTATATGATTGTTCTATACTAGATTTTATCACAATGTAAGAATAATAGAATATTATTTTCAAGTTCATTATTTATACACTATGCAGATGTTCAAGTTTGTTATAAATTATTTATCTTCACAAAGTTCTTTTGATTTGTTGTATTTCAATAATTGAATATTTAAAAATTCTCTATACTTCCAAGTCCTAGTTTCACAAAACCGGAAGCCTCATTACACTTGTACTACCACCCATGCTCCTAAAGTATTGGTTCAATTTCCATAGTAAGGTACATAAAAATGAAGCCCAATTATTTCTTTCCCTCAAGCTAAATGTATATTACATTATGCTTAGAGTATTCTCTTTTATAAGGATACAAGAACTTGGATTTGATTTGGAGATTTAAATAATAGTTGTTAAAATATAAATTTTATTTAATGGTGAAGAGTCATGTCTCTTGTAAGAGACACACGTATCCACATATGTATTTAAGGATCTTTGGATTGATATTTTTCAATGTAGAAAATATAATATCAATTTATGCTCTGCAATTTTGTACATGGTATTAGAGCTATACCAGTTCTACCTATGAAGCTTTGACTCTTATGAAAACATAGTTTTTTTGAAGTTCAAACATGATCTTGTCATAAGAAAAATATCCAAGTGAAAGTTAATCACAAAAATGCAACAATAAAGAGCAAGTGCTAGGCAAAAGTGATCCATTGTTGGTTGTGGGAGATGCCTTCAAGAATAAATAGAGTTCATTGGTGTGCTTAGCATATAAAGAATAATTCAAAATATCTAATTTTTAATAGAATATTTATCAAAGTTGTTGACGTTAAGAAAATATCACATAACTCAAAATTTTGTTGTATGTTGGTGAAGAACTATTCACATAATGAACTATTCTATTGATAAAGAAAGTTAGAGTAGGTTTGAGGATATCATCACAGTGTTAGAGAAGAGTTGAAAAAAGATTGTGGAAGAGCAATTGAAGAAGGTTATGGCTGATTGGAGTAGATCGTAGGTCATAGAATTCTAAAGGAGATTAATTTACAACATTGCCTAAGACATAAGGATCATTGTATAATCAGTTTGAAGAGTCATGACTTGTTAAAATAAAACAAACCACAAAAAAAGAAGAAAGGCACCAATGGGGAGTCATAACAAAACTAAGGAGGGATCAAAGTTTCTTTAGCAAAAGAAATCCACTCAAGTGAAGTAAGTCTAGGAATAATTTTAAAGAATTCCAATCAAAAAATATTTTTGAAAGCCACTCTCAAATAGATTGAAGGCTAAAGTGCAGCCAAATAAGAAATTAAAGGATATTGCAAATTGGAAAATGACAATGAAGTTTTGAAAGGGTGCATGCACTACCACGAAAATTGGTAGAAGAAAAAAGTCTAACACTACCAAAACCATTATCAAGGGAGAATTTGAAGAAATTATCGTGCAAAGAATCACAATCTTGAAGGATTCATTGCTTTAAAAATATAAAAAGAGATTGTTGTAGAGAAAATAAACTACTTAAATGAAATAGTTACAATTTGTTATTAAATGTGGAGAGTAAAGAAAGGAGCATAGAAATACGAATTTAAATTTGAAAGAGGACATATTTTGTGAGAAAATTAATTCAGTTACTAACAAATTTCATCCCATATACAAAGTTTTTGAAGACCCATACCATTTGTTGAGTTATCTTTGTAAACAAAGATTTTGGCACCCTAAGTCTTTCTAGCCCTTCTAGGGTTTTTCACCTAAAAGGGGAAAGATGGGCCAAAATACAATGTAAACATTCAAATATTAATGTTATATGGATGCAATATGTCTATATGAGATGATCTAAATGTAAAATATTGATGAAAAAGATCACTAATTGAATGCAAACTAAGAAATGCAAAGTGTTTGAAAACACAGTCTTGTATGCAAAAAGACTTAGAAAGATGAATAGAAATGCAAGTAAAACAAAAAAAAAAGCTATAAAACTGAATATGTGCACCTATAAACTTGCTGGAGACATGAAATGACTTTGAAATTATGAAAGTGCTGATTTTTAGGCTTGGTGGGACTCATTTGCCATTTTGGGCGAATTAGTCCCAATTTTAGAAAACTGCACCATGACTCGTTTTAGCCAAATGGGTATCCAAATCTACAAAATCTCCAAAAAATAGGTATAGTGGGACTCATTCGCCACTTTGGGCGAATTAGTCCACTTTGGCTTTTTTTGAGAACTCAAAAGTCCAAAATCATTTCAATATTCCAAAAAAGTCCAAAATCACCTATCTCATTTCACTTTCACCCACACAATAAGCTTCCATCCATAATAAATCAATCGTCACACTCACCCTTTGGTAACATCAGAAAGAAAACCTTAACCATCAGAACCTTGTATTAATAAATGCCTCTATGAAAGGCTCGGGACAGTAGAAAGAAAAAGAAGGCAGCATACAAATAAGGGGAAAGTTCTATAGTGTATGATGGGAGTGAAAAATAGAGCATGAGAAGATGCTCAAGAGTGAGTTTTATACGCAGATTGAAGATCAAAACATTAATAAGACAAAAGAAGAGTGCATAGCAAGGAAGATACAAAGTTTTAATCTACATCAAATTGTAGAAGGAAAAATAATATTGAGGAGGACAAAATTGGAGTGCTTGTGTGAAAGTGAGAATAGATTGTGTGCATGTTGAGAGAGGCCATGGTTGGCCAACATATTGTATATTGTTTTACAAATTTGGTTGAATAAAAATTGTTCTTGTTTTGTTACAATCAAAATTTTGATATTTTGAATGTGTGTGAGATGAAAGGGAGTACCTCTTGCATCAACTGGTATCAGAGCTAAAGGTTCTAAGCGCATAGACAGAGTGCCAAACATGAGGCAACCTATGCTAGGACCTGCAGGTGGGGAGTAAAGAGATATAGAGAAGAGCTCATCTAAGAAATTTTGTAGGTTTGTGAAGTTCTTAACAGTTGGAAGCTGAAGAGCCACAAAAAATCACAAATTGTGAAGAGTGTAATGTGGATTGCAGAAGATTGTAGCAAGTGAGATGGGGATATTTGTGAGAAACAAGCCCATCATATGGAATGGATGAAGGTAGTACCAAAAGAGGAAGATCTCCTTGATGATGGTGGATATAACCATGAGAATGGATAGATTGGAAGCAAGGAAACAAGAAGAATTGGTCAAGCATGATGAAGATAAGAATGAGGTTGCAACGAAGACATGCCATGAGGAAGGCATGGAGAAAAAGGGTGAAAATGAAGAGGTGAGTAACAAAAAAGTGGAATTGGATGTAGCAGTGATTGAGTAAGAAAAGAATGAAGTGGGCAGTGAAGAGGATGTAGCGAATAGGGAAGGTGAAAAATATTTTTTGGCACAAATTTCAGCAATACAGAGTGGGTGGTTTGAGAAGAGCATAGCGAATAAAGGAGAGAAATATGTTGCAACAGTTGAAGACAACATTGTAGAGGAAGATGTCATAGCAGCAAAGAAAGATAAGGTGTTTTATGAAATTTGTGAATTTAGTCATGATTTTTGTTTACCTTCATTTATGAGAGGAGAAAATGAAGAGTATGATGAGGAGAAAATAGAAGAGGATGTGGAAATCTTTAATTTCCATAAAGTTGATCATATCAAGTTGTGTGCAGATGAGTGGGCAGGAAAATTTTGGTGGAGGCATTGATCCCATGAATAAGAAGACAAGAGAAGGAGTAATTATGCAAAGGAGGAGAGTACATGGTGGATGTGAATCCACAAGATGAGAGAAGGGTGGAGAATGGAGTTGTGCCGGCAAAGTGCTGGAAAAAGAGAAAGAAGAAATAACCTTGTGCACATTTCATAGCAATGGAATTTTCTTTAGATTGCTCGCAATCTAAAAGAATGGTTCTACCATTCAACTCCACCATTGTGAGCCTATGCTCACAATCTTTTCTACCTGACATGTTTGATGCAGGAGCATCCTAGTACAGGCATGATCCTGCATCGCCCAAAAGTATTTTGATTGAATTTTCAATTTTGGTAGTTCTTTTGGTCTGTATTGATATTTTCAGGCATCTTTCAGTAGTAGGAATTTGGAAATTTGATCAAAATTGCAAAAATCCAAGTTTTCACCGAATTGTTGTTTTAAGGCTTTATGGGCAGTTTTGAAAATTATTTCTAAACAATCCATTAGGAATCAAGTAAAATCCTTTTGTAGGGAAATTCTTGGAGGTACTATGTCAAATGTGCAAAAATAATCAAGGTTATATCTTACATTATTTGAGAGAGATGAACGTTAGAAATTTGCATTTTTAATGCCAAAAATATGTTGCTGATCTACAAAAAGTTCAATTTTTCAAAATTTATGAGGGCTGGAATGAAATCATTTTACAAAGAACCTGGGAACATCATCCCAAGTGTATTTTCCAAATTTTATGCAATTCGAAGAAGTTTGATTTTTTTCGTCTGCCAATATCAATTCCACTCTCCGCGCATAGGGATGAAGTCACAAAGTAAAGTTTCTTCTTCAAATTGAATATGCAACTTCATGAGGTATATTCTAGAGTTTTAATTTGTGATATATTGCTCCATTAATACATGGATTACCATTTTACTACAAAGGGAAGAAGTTGACATCACATTGCGATTTGAAAATTTAAAAAAATAAAAGATTGGGCTATTTAGAGTAGAAATTAAAGAGGTTTTCTTTTTAAATTTTTTTAAAAAAAAAAATAAAGAAATGCTTCTTTTAGAAGAGGAAACAACAATAAAATAGAGAATAGGGAAGAGGGAAAAATTGCATATGGGTAAAGATAAACGCCTCTATTAGAGGCTCAAAACAACAGAAAGAAAGAGAGAAGGCAGCAACCAAATAAGGGGAAATTTATCTAGTACATATGACGGACGTAAAAATTAGAGCATGAGAAGCTGGCCAAGAGTGAGTTTTACAGATTGATGATCAGAATATCAATAAGAAAGAAGAAGAGTGCATAGCAAGGAAGATAAAGAGTTTTAATCTGCACCAGATTGTAGAAGGAGAAATAATATTGAGGAAGACGGAATTGAAGTGCTTGTGTGAAAGTGAGAGTAGATTGTGTGCATGTTGAAAGAGGCCATCGTTGGCCAACATATTGTATATTGTTTTGAGCAAGGAAGATAAAGAGTTTTAATCTACATCAAATTATAGAAGGAGAAATAATATTGAGGAGGACAAAATTGGAGTGCTTGTGTGAAAGTGAGTGTAGATTGTGTGCATGTTGAGGGAGGCCATGGTTGGCCAACATATTGTAGATTGTTTTTGCAAATTTAATTGAATAAAAATTGTTCTTGTTTTGAATGTGTGTGAGAGTGAGAGGAGTACTTCTTGCATCATATATACATTCTTGAATAAACCATGAATAACATTTGAGGGATCATCAAATAATCGATATACATAGATATTTATAGTCTTGTTGACCGAACACCATGCATTTATATTTTTCAAAGTCATTAAAATGCATATTGCTTGGCTAAAAAGATTTTCAATATATGTAACTATCAACCATTGATAGATTTTTTAGGTGTTGTTTATAGTGCTTTAAGAAATTCACAATGATAATAATTTAAGAGATTATTGATGAATTTATTAGAAATAAATAACTTTGAAGATATATTTAATTTACTAACATTAATTATCATTTTCAAAGATATCCAAAATTGTCATGACAAGCATTAGAACTTGAATGAATTTATAATTGTCTTATAAAGTCACGTCTTTCTAATAATACTATATTCTTTATAGTATCAAGTGCCCCATTAACCAATTCAGCATCCACCCAAAATTGCACACCAACAATACGCATTGGATAATATAGTGGAAACACTCTATCGAAGTGATCATCAGCAAAATCATGTGAGTCTATACTTTGGGTACGTCTAAACGCACTACATTCAACAACTGCAGTGAGTGACTATCATTTTTTACCATGGTACATAACCATGCTATTTGTTCCATAATCAAATATTACAGTCCTTAATCGGTTTCCTTATGTGTGATAACATTTCCCCAAATCTATCATGTCCTAGCTCATTCCCTTGTTGAAAACATCTCATGATTGCATTATTAGGTTGTTAAAAATATGTCACGATTGCATTAAATGCAATGCCTTATATTCCACTCAAATTAATTAAAGGGACTCAACTAATGATCAAAATATTTTTGAACTGAATTTCCTAATCTGCTTGACTCTATAAATAAAGAAGAGGCCTATATTTGTTACCTTCATTAAGGCCCATATGCTGAAATGTGATCTGCACTCCTCAATTGTCAACCTGGTCATTCCGAACTGCAATATTCTAGGATCTAGTTTGGATAATAAAAGCATAAAATTATTTGATATATAGTATGGATATTACAATGGAAATCAACAGTAATATCATGTCAATCGACTCATGTAACAATTAATGTACCATTCCATCCATGGTTAGGACCTACATAAGCAACAAGCTCTTTGTTCATATATATATATATATAGATAGATAGATATGGGCAATCTTAGGTCCTGCATTTGTTAGGCTGTACCTGTCCATCAACATAGAGAGAGTTAGCATCAGTTTCAGTTAATAAACTAGTGAGTGTCTTTGATTTTTTATTGAATACATTTATTATTGCTTGAAAACCCTTCTTACCAAACAACAGTGGGAAACTATATAGGACGCGATGTCTTTAGGAGAGCTTCTCTCATTTTTTTGGTGCCTATTTATTTTAATACAGATTCAATACTTATTGAATCGAATCCTAAATCTACATTTAAAAAGGTCATATGTGTCAAACACCAGTCATTCTTTAGTAAAACCAAGTGCATATTTTAAAAATCCCTAACTTTAACTCTCCATTGTAATTCTGAGAAGTTTAATAAAATGTAAGGGTAGATCTCTGCATTTTATTTCGAGGACAAAGATAAGTTCCAATTTGAAGCTACCCATGAAGCAAATATGTTAGCATCTTGTTCTTCATGTCCAATGGAACCTGTTTGTGATCAGGCAAAAGAAACCAAACATTAAAGTCAATGTCATCAAAACTTATCTAATGCGAGAGGGTAGCTTCTCTCACTTGTCTTTCCAAGCAATCTCTCATAAAGTCACATTCAACCATTACATGCAATCCATTTTTCCTATGGCTTCCTGTTTAGTTGCTCTTTGTGGCAACTGCATGAGCTGGAGCAACAAGTAAAACAAAGTGCATGTCTTGGAAATCCCTGAAATTGTAATTCTTTAAATATAGAAAGGCAGTATGAATTACTCATAATGTTCAATCGAATGAAATTACAACAAAACAAGTAAAGACACTAACCAGAACACACCATCCTGTGGAAAAGCTAATCTTATAGAAAAACTTGAGGACAAGAAAGAAATCAAGCCCACCAGATTAGAGTTCAGAAAACAAGATAGAGCCTGCAAATCTCCAGAGAAATGGTGGTGTCTAAAGACACCGGTATATTATTAGATGAAGGGAGCGATTGCCCTCATAACTTCCTCGTCATATGAGTGTAAGCTGGGCCTGATGTTGTATACAACATAAGCCAACGTGCAAATAGCAACGCATGGTAAACATCTGTCAAAGTCGCAGTAGCTAAGGAAACTGCAAATCCATTACAGAGGCGGTGTCATAAGACACAACAAAAAAGGGTCTTCCATTGCCCTAATAATGACGATAACGATAATGCTCTTTGGGCATATCTTGCACTTCAATTACTTGAATTGTGTGTTGCTTCTTGGCTGCAAAAACCATTACTTATCCTTTAGCTCATTTCATTCATTCATGGATTCTCATTCATTTCAGAAACAGGAAAAAAAAACACCAACCCTTTTCCGCTTGCTGGTACCCTTGCTGAAGCTTTCTCTTTGTTGCTTCCATCTTCTCCCTTAAATTCAATTTCTGCAGAAAAAATACCATAACCATGTGTTCAAAAGAAATTTATGAGATATCCACAACTTAACTACAAATTTGGAATGAGTTTTACTTGGAATTTCAATTTGCTTACATGTTGGGAAGGAAGTGGAAGAGAGGCACTGGCAGGCTTCATCTGTTGCTGCCTTACAATTCGCAGTCTCCCTGGACCAACATTATAAACCACGTGTTTTACACTTTTTATCTGATTGCCTTGACGCTCTCTATCTGACTGCTTTTGACCATCCATTGTCAACACCCCACTTGTGTTTTCTTGCTTCCTACACTCCTCAGGGGCATCCATTTTCAAATAACATTCATTGTCTGCCTGCTTTCTTTTAGCCACTTCTTGCACTCCTGAAAACACAAAAAACTTCTGCATGATATACAAGTTGTGCTTTCAAAACACCTAGCTAGGAATTAGTTTGATCTGCACACCTGCTATTGCAGCTACATCAGCATTTCCACTAGTTTTTATCCCTTCATCTGCACACCTGCTGTTGCAGCTACTACAGTACACAGTACCACACAAAATATAATCAAGAAACCTGCCATTATAATTAAGCATCTTTTCCTAGTTATCCTTACAATATAAGAAAACTGGAATTGACTTGAGCATTAAAAAAAATGTAATTCTCCATTGTTTCCTAGAGATCTTGGAAAGACTTCGCACTTAAAAAAAGAGATACAATTCTCCATTACTTCCTACATTGAACAAAAAGATCTTCTGAGCTTCTTTACTGCATCATATAAAAACAGTAACTCCATGCAAACATAGAAATCGAATTGGGTATACGTAATAACTCCATGCAAACACAGAAATAGAATTGGGTATAAGTAATAATTCCATGCAAAGACAAAATTGAATTGGGTATAAATAAAAGCTGGAATTAAGCATTTAATTAAAAAGACTATTCGAAATCGATTTGGGTCTAGCAAAGTTCTTCTTGATTTACCTGACAACCTCCTTGGCGAGCTTCTGTTGGTCTTTATATTCGCCATTATCAGAATGACCTTCAGCAGCAGCACCGAGAGACGTTGATGTGTAAAGCCTCTCGGCGATATTGTCTCTCCTCTTCCTAAGTTCATGGGGGCAATCAGAGGCTGCAACGAGGATTGCATATTCTATCACAGTGCATATATCACCCTCTGCGCCCTCAAAAAACTTGCGCCATTTTCCCATGGATTCCATTTTATGCCCTCTATTTTAATTAACTTCAATTCTCAATTGCTATGAATCACTGCTCACAACAAAACTACCTCTGGATTGGATTAGATGTTGATAAGTGATAGCATTCTACTTTATAGAGTTCAAACGTGCAGTTCAAGCAACGTTCAAGCATGCAATGCAGCATCGTGTTTTACATATTTTTAAAAGTTCTATTTTTTTCTATTTTTAGTATTTGTTTACAGTCAGATATGATCGTGTTTGAAAAAATATTACATGCAACTTTTTTTAAAAATGCATTAACAGTTTGATTAGACAAAATATGTTAAAAACAGTTTAATTTATTATTATTAAATATATCCTAAAAAAAATTTATTATCAAAATTATTTAATATAAATATTAAATAAATTAATTAACAAAAATTAGATATCTTATTATAATACACATTTAATTTGTGCCTAAAAGAAAATTAATTGAAGCCATACACTCCCTTAATGGTAAACTATTATTCATCTCCTTATGCTCTCTATTATCCTAATGATGGATCACGAGTGTGATCCCAAAGGTTGATAAAAAATTCTAACACAATCAAAATCTAAAAGTTACAAATTATAAGTAATATCTCTTTTTTTAAATTTATCATTAGCATTATTTGTTATTATTAATAATTAATTATAATTCAAACACAACATATACATATTTAAAAAATTAAAATTATAAAATAATTATTAAGTAAATTATATTAATTTTCAAGTAAATAAAGTAAAGAAAATGAATTGCAATTCAAAGTATATGTAGGATTCTTTAATGTAATGTAATAATTTCATTTATTAGTTTCTTCCGTAGAATTATAGGGAGAGGGTACACTCTTAACTAGTGATTAACTGTTTTAATTTAAGTCAATCAAATTCTTTATTTTCTTTTAATAAAATCTATTTTAACGTTTTAGTTTATCTATATGAGCATTTTTTATGTCAAGTAATTAATTTATTTTTTCCTCCATTATGATTGACCATGTTTGTAGTGGTGCAAAATGTTGGAAGAGATTAGTAGGATGCATAATAAGACTATTCCCAATGACATGTAGATAACTTATTTACCAAATCATGTTTTAAATATATTATTTTAATATACAAATTTGAGAAATTTACATTTTAAATATTATATATATTTTATTTAGAATATTATTAAAATATTTTTATTGTATAAAAATTATATGATTATTATTTTTAAAAATTATAAATTTGACTTTTAAATTTAAATTATTTAAAATATAAATTTTATTGTAAGTCATAAAACTAAATAAATTATTTTTATAATCTTCTAAAAGTTAATATTAAAATTTTACATTATTTTAATTTATCTATTGTTTACATATTTAAATTAAAATAATTAATGTTTATATATTTTAATTATTGAATAGTTAAATTTATTATTTAAATAATGTTTCATAATTTTTAACTTTTAATAAATTATATATGATAATTCATAATTTATAATTCATTATTTTAATTATTAAAACTATTAATTTAAGATAATAATAATTAAATATTATGTTACGATTATGTTTATTATTATAATTATGGTTATATAGGTTAAGTTACAATTAAATAATTATATAGTTCTTAATTAAACAATAATCATGTAGTTATAATTAACTAATAAGATGTATAAAATTAATTAAAGTGAAATTTAATTTTTTTATTAGAATTAAAATTATATAGATTATTCTATTATTTAATTTTCTAACTATATGGTTAAAAATGTATCAACTTGTCTATTTTATTGCATAATCTATATAGGAAACCTCAAGACATATCAATTTGTAGGAATCCATTTTACAATTTAATTGTTTTGTGTTTGTAATAATATATTCATTAGTTGCATCATAATATAATATCATTGGATTATCTATAGGACTGTAGAGAATGTAATTAAATTTATGATAGATATTTTAAATACATCTATCTAAAAGACAAGAGAGATATCAGTTTCAAGGCACTATCTATTCTCAATAATAAAATTATTTTATAAATTTTGTATTTATATAATTATCATTTTTTTCTTATTGTCATTTGTATTAAGATAGATTCTATTTGAGTCATGACATGCATGGGACATGAGTAGCCAAGAAGCCAAGAAGCGTGGCTTATTATGATTCCTCTTTAAAATTATTTTTTGGAAACAATTTTCCATTTAAAGTATTTTCTTGGAATAACTAACTCATAACAATGGTAAGCTAAAGATTATAGCATAAAAATCATAAAAAAATGTTAACATCTAATAATTAAAAATATAAACTCTTGAAGGTAATTGGGTTTCATTGATTTCTGTTGAGAAGAAGCTATAATGAACCTGCCAAATCTATCAATTTATCATGTAATTGTCTTAAAACTATAGATACCAATAAGGCTAAAATCAACACATAGCATCATAGAATTGTCAAGCCAACAAGATTGTTTTATTTGTAAGTACGTCATTGAGCATGTAGAAAAAAAAATTCTAAGATTGAAAAGAAAATTTGTAGGCAATGGTTAAAAATGTGATCCATCTTTAATGGGAAAAAGAAGGTTGAATGGTAATTTATGATGTGAAGAAGATTGATAACAATATAGTTACAAAAAATTATAAGAAAACATGTGATGAACACCTCTATAAAATGTATGAAGTAGTTGTGCTCTACAATAGTTAATGGGTCATTTTGCATTCAACTACAAATTGATGGCCAATCTTATTGGAAATATGACATAGTTTGGTACTATGATGTTTATCAATGATAAAAATTTCCCATTTTGATAAGATGAGTCACCTCTTCGTATAGATTAAGGGGAGACATTTAGAATTACTAAAGTAGGTTGTCTTGTAGAACACTTAAATTGGATCCTCATTCTAATGTTTTTGTTTGCAAAATTATAATTGACTTGTAGAGGCTTTTGACACTTCCAAAGGTGAAACATGGAGACCTTTTGAATTATTAGTTTTATAGAACAATTTTTTTTTTATGATTTATGTTTAAACAATTTAGGAAATGGTTGAAGGGAGTTGTGAAAATTCTCTACTTAAGATTTGATTGGGAAAAAATGGAAGTTTCTGATAAGACATAGACCATTAGTTTTTTCTTGTTAGAATTGAAGAAATCTATATATGTATAATATTTGGAGTGTGATCTTAAATAAGCAATCAAAAGCATAAGGTGACGAGTTGGGGCCAATTTAAAAAAAGTAATCTAAACTTACTTTTCAAAGCATTCATTGATCACAAAAATATATAATCTTTCTAAAATTATTGTATAATTTATTGCTACCTTGATGTTTATCAATGATAATAATTTCTTGTTTTGATAAGGTGAGCCACCTGTTTGTATAGGCTAGGGGGAGACAACCTACAATTAGTGAATAATTTATGCAATAGGTTTTCAATCTCAAAGGATCATGTTATGCAACCATATTTAGGGGATGGATGCTTGTAATTAAGAATTCTATTGTATGTGCTAAGATGTTGAACTTAGGAGATAACACAAATTCATTATGTTTGATTGATTGAGGGGTTTATTTCACTATTACAAGTTGTGTTGACATGAATTTCTTGTCATAAGTGCCAACACCAACTCATGATGAAGCCTAATTAGTGCTTCACTAATGGATATTGGGTTCATGATGACCATCTAAGTAGCTGAGACTAGTTTTAAAAAATGTTATGATCAAGGATTTTACATGCAAATTTTTATTTACAATTTATGATAATTTTACTGTTTGTTTGTATTTGGGTGGAATTAGATATTCCTCCAGTTTTATAAATTATTATTTTCATGGTCGATGGGACTTTCGGGCTATCATTTTGCCTTTATTTTTAGTCATTTCAATTTTGTATCTCATATCATATATGCATATAGGATTATTAGTAGCATGCAATTCTATTGTCATGAATAAAGGGGCAACACATCTGGATTAACAATTATATTATAATAAGTTACTCTTGCAATGTGTTTTACATAAATCTAAATCTATTCCAAGTGACAAAGCTCAACACTTAAAATATCACATTCACAATTAAAATTTCTCATTCGCTCTATATAAGTTCTCATAGATAAAATTTGAATTTGATGAATCTAAATCTATTCCAAGTGACAAAGCTCAACACTTAAAATATCACATTCACATTTAAAATTTCTCATTTTCTCTATATAAGTGCTCATAGATAAAATTTGAATTTGATGAATCTGATGATTGTTAAAAGACACAAGAGGGTATTTGAGGAATTTGGTTCATGTCATAGGATTATAAGTTCTCTGAGCTCTAACCTTCTCTGAGGTAATACCAATTATGTATGTTAGTGAGATAGACTGTTTGCATGTAGTTTCTTAAGATTTATGATTGAACACAAAACATTATTTATTCAGTTTCACATAATTGAAAAATTCAAAATCCACATTATGTTTCTTCAAAGGATTAATTTCTCATATTTTTGAAGTGGATGTAGCTATCTCCTATTGATATCTATGTGAATGATGTAATAATTTTGATTGAGAGTTGAGGTAATTCCTTGATTCAACATACAAAGCTTAGAATTATTGCAAGCTTGGTCAAAGGATTGAAATCCAAAGAGTTAGAAATTTGAGAAACAAAACCCTTGTGGGTTTGTGGTTTGAGACACCAAATTGATGTAAACTATAATACTTGTTTGTAACAAAAAAATTTAATTTGCACTAATACACTTGTACTTGTTTTGGAATTTGAAGTGTGGCTCATATCTTAGTAAGCTTGTGGGAAGTTCACTATAATAGATATATTATAAGCATTAGGTGACATTATATATTGGTGGATTAATGAAATAGTCAAATAAACATGTTAAATGGTGATTTTAAAATTACAATTATCTTCGATTGATATTTTAAGATCACATGATAAATAGAATTTTTCGTACATGTAGAGAGGTCAATCTTACAATATGTGCCATTAATGATTTAATTGGAATATCATGGAAATATTCTTTCTTGTGTGGAAATTGATGCCCATTTCATGCCTATTTGAGATTGGTGTGTTTGAGGAACCTTGAGGTAGCGACTTTCCAATGGACATGCCATTTCATAAATGAAAATTGAATTTCCTTGGTGACACTTGAAAGAATCATTTAGGTTATTGAAGTATTGCTAAAAGATCATAATGTGGTCTAACATGATTCTACACCTTTCCTTAGTAGAATATCATAGGGGTCATGGGTTATATACATATGGTTTGTCTCCCATGTGTCTATTTATGCACTATATCATACTTGTTCTAGGAATTTATGCTTTTGTTGAAGGTTCAAACATGAGTGAGAATTTATGCAATCTATCGATAGGTTTTCTACAAACTAGTGGTTTTTTTCATAAATATTGCATGAAAACTTTTGAGGTCTTCCTATTTCAACTTGGAGATTTATTTGCATAAGGCCAATTAGGATTTGCATATCTTTAGCACCATCTCTATTGGCCCATAGAGATGGCCCATATTCATCTTAACAATAATTTTTCATTGTGTTTGACCAAGAGAATCGAATATATTTTTTATTAATAAAAGATAGATATTTCCTTGTCAAGAAATACCAAATTATAAAGAAAATGAACACTTCTAAGAGATCAAGAGTCCTAACACATCAATCTTATACATATTAGCTAATAGGTAATGTAGTTTTACAAGATTACAACCCTAGTAAACACCAACTTGGTAATGTATTTATCATATATTTTGTTCATGCTAAGTCAATATATCCCCTAGCCTCTTATCATATTTCAACTCACACCCCTTGTATTATGTACAAAAGATTCTCTCATTGGGCATATTTTGTTGCTTCTTAGTAAAGTGTGCTTGACAAAACTTAGAGAATGCATTCCCAAAGTGATGTGCTTTTACATAAAGATCTATATGAGAGTTTTTCCCAAAATTGTGTAATATTTGTAACATGGAAGTTGTGGCCCTCCTTATGTTAGAATAAATTAAATTAGAAGCATGTTTTCCATAGGACTACCAACAGAGCTACCTGCAACCCGCTCACACCATCCATGTTGAGTCCTATTTCAACCGCTCATAATAATTTTTTGAGCTAACATACATGCTACAATTTGTACTTTATTTATTCTAAATTCATCTAATAATGAAATGCTCAATCTCATGTTTTAGCAGCGCTCCAAATCTGCTTTATTCTATTTCTTTCTTTTTGTTTCTCAATTTATTTTCATGGTATCAGAGCCTTTAGTGACTATGAATCTTTTCCCAATTGTTGCAAGGTAGATAACCATGAGAAGGGAGGAGAATATTATAAGTTAGTATTCGGTGATGCTTATTGTGGAGAAGAGGAACCCACAAATCCTTCACATTTGATTGTTGTGTGGAAGATAAGCACGAGAAGGGAAGAGGATATTGTATGTCAGTATTTGGTGGTAATTGTTATGGATCAAAGGATACTATTGATACTACTTCTATTGATTTTGATTGTAGTAGCCAAGAAGCCATAAAGTTATTCCAACTGGCCTTAAATACTTAGAAGAGCATGAGAAATTGGAACCTAGGCTAGAAGTTGATTTTGTTCAAGAGATTTGTTGTTGGTACATGAGTGAAGGTTATGCAATAGAAGATCAAGTCAACAGTTTCTTGTTTATGGACCTTTTGTCTTAATCTTTGGTTTGCTTTGTGAATAGTATAAAGGCATATGTGGAGAGGCTTGCATGAATAGAGGTTGTCACCCTTATGTGTTGCAAGTAGCTCAACACATGAATTTTTCATGATCTCATGTGAGAATTCTATGTCATGAATTTTTTAATGGGAAGCTGAAATTGTCATATTTGACAATTCTTGTTGAAGTGAAGAGATTGATAAAAAAAACTCCTCCATGTTTGTAAGTCACAAATTTGCAAAATTCCTTTTTTTTTGGTTCATAAGAAGGCCAACATCAAGGAAAAATAATACAAAAAAATTCATTGTGTATTGGTAGGGGCTTTATTCTTTAAGCCCTTGGGTTTGTGTTGGAACACAACAATCTACTGAGAGGGGGGTGAATTAGTAGATATTAAAAATTTAGCTCTTAAAACCATTTGTGCATAATACTTTCTTTAACCCTTAATGTGCAGATATTAATCATGTGATATAGAAATATGCATGCACACAAAAACATCACATAACACCAGATATACATGGAAAACCCGATATGGAAAAAACCACGGTGACTAAGGTTGCTTGATTCTACTGCTTAAATCTAGCATCACAATCCAAATCTTTGTTACAATGTTTTAGGGATACAATCCAATGAAGCATCAACTACCTAATTTAGAAGCAACCACTTCAAGGATGCAACAACACCCTATTTTAGGAGCTACAACCCCAAGGATGCAACAACACCCTAATTTAGAAGCCACAGCTTCAAGGAGACTACAATCCCCTAATCTGAGCCACAACTTAGTACAACATTACAAATTCATATATGCATACAATTTGGTTCTACACAACCTATAATGCATCATTACATTCAGTACATTGTTGCTTTCACTGCAACACACACTCTACTACTTGAAGTTGCACACTCAGTAGCACATACCTCTACTCTGCACTCTACTCTGCTCTACACTACACTTTCTTCCCTTTCTATAGTTTCTCACACATCTGCACTCTCCTAAATGCCAACCTAGATGATGTTCTATTTTACAATCTAGGACTTTACAAATGCATTCTTTGTCTATTGCACATCTCTCTCTTTCTCATAGACACACAAAAAACACTTCCTATCTCAGCAACATTCTTCTACAAGATGTTACACTATTCAACACTACATACAACTACAAGCTATTCCCTCTATCCATGCACACTTACTTCAGCCATCTAACATTTACAATATCTAATTTTTTTCTATCTCCATTGACCTACAATCTCTACCTCAGATTCTCTCTACCATTTAGATCATCTCAAACCTTCTTCTAGGGTTTCCTTAGCTTGAAAACTTCACCAGCAAGCTACCTTTTCCTTGAGCCAAATACCATTGTCCAGCTCATCATAAATTGATCTGATAGGCTCTATCAGATATCTTTATTGTAACTCTACCTCAACATTGAACCGATTCCACATTTAATTTGGTTGCAAAGAAATTGCCCAATTTAGCTCTCTATCAACCCTAGAATCTAATATGTATTAAATGTATTATCTTGCTAGTAAGATCAAATTCAATCTTGATCACTTCTTTAATATGTTTCGCTGCCTAGCCGATCAAATCTCATTTACATTGCTCGCTGAGTGTAGTTGGACCAATTAAATCCTTCCTTTGTGTTGATTACCATTCAAGAAATCTTGTTTACAATGTTGAGTCATCACAGATCTCTGCATTTGAATTGTGTTCATCAATCTTCTCTTTTCGCACCCTAATCCAATGATCCTCGTTCACTATTATGCCTTTAAATCCTAGCCATTGGATAAGTGGTCATTCAAATATCCTTCGTTGATCATAGGGTTTCATTACTATGTGAAACACATGTCACTCTATCGAGGAGAAAATCACTATGTTCTCTTTGAACTCCACCATTCTCTTGAATATGAATCACCTTCAAACACATGAGAAGAAACATGGGCCCATATGCCACACAATTCACAAGGATGTGAATTTTCTATCGAGCAATTGTTGGTCACCATTTGTCAGCATACATAACCATCCAACATCATCACCTTCTTATCGGGTCCCACTTTTCTTTTCACCTTATCGCCCCATAAAAGAGACATTTGAATAACTCCCACCAAAACCATCATGTCACTTCGATGAGTGAATGTTTCTCCTTATCGCTATGTTGAAGAGACATGCTTCATAGTCCTATTGATACACCAAATTCACATTGATGAGATAACCATTGGGCTATTGAAGAGACATTCAATCCACTCTCATCGATATGGTATTGTCATGTTAATACCATTTTCTACTACAGACAAGTGGTTCCCACACCATCATGTCACCACATGTCACTGTCTATTTTCACTTTCTGCCACGTGTCAGATCCTAACATTCACCCTCTAATGTACCATCACTGCACGCCAACCTTACTAGGTCTCGTAGTCAGTAGCATACTCTCATCATCTTGTCAAAGAGACATTCTTCAAGGTCCTAGTGATACACCAATGTCTCACTGATGAGTAGGTCATCGGGTTGTCGAAGAGACATCCTTCAAATTTTTGTTGACACCACTTTGTCTCACTGATGAAGACTCTTAATGACATCACCTATCCACCTCATCACCATGTCACAACTCCATAATCCACAACAAGAATGTTGATTATCGTTCACTCAATCATATCATGCCACGTGTCATCTTTGTCATCACTGATACCCACATCATCATGAATGGGTCCCACTCGATCATTGCATTCTCATCACCATGTCGAATAGACATTAACAAAGGTATCATCGACAACACTTCCATACTCCTTATCACTCCATCAAGGAGACTTTTCCAAGACTTGTCGATACATCAATGTCTTGTTGATGAGATAGCTATAGGTCTATTGAAGAGACATGGATGAAACTCTTCCCAACACCGTATTGTCTCATTGATAAATCTCCATAGTGCCACCATTGCTATGTTGAAGAGACATAGCCCATTCTCTCAATGACCACACACTACCACCCTGACAAGAAGAACATTGACTTGTTGAAGAGACATCTTCCAATATCTCATTGATCATGCACTTTCACTCTGATAAAGTTTACCTTACTACTTATCGATCCATCAGTAAGTCATTGAAAAAATGAACTTTAGAACCTCTATTCAGAGGTTGTGAACTTTTTCAAACCAGCAACATGCCAACATACAGTTGTTTCTTCACACCTTCAGGACACTTCCTACCTAGGTGATGAAGCCTATCACCAACATGACTAAGTCACTAAGTTGGATGGTTTTGAAACTTGAGAACCCTATGACATAGGTTAGGAAAAACATGGAATCCTGTGACTTAAGAAATAAACTATTTTCCACCAAATAGAAGTCACCAACAAAATAGAAACTTGTCTAATCACCATGACTACAACAACCATAGGGTTTAGCTGATAAACCCAAAATTACCTAAAGGAAAATATGATTTATTTTTGGGTGTATCCTTCACTTTCTGTACCTACAGAGCACATCACTAGAATTCTCTCAAAAAACCCACATCGAATCTGGTACCTAATTTTTCATCACATACCTAGAAGCAACTATTGCATAAATATGATTGAGCAACTTGCTCTTCTGCACCAACAACCAATCCACATACTTCCAGAACTAGATTCACTACTCTAGCATTCATCCTCTGTCATTATTCCAACAATATCCCTTGCATGATTTTTACTTTTGACATCAATGACAACTATATATGCTTCTACACAGGATCGACATGCTTCTCCTCTAATCCCCTTTTGACATCATTGACAACATATTACAAAAATATCCACCTTTGTCATTGATGGAAAAACTTAAATGCTCAATGATACCAATTAACCAATTCAACCTTTGTACCAGTATCATCTTTACTTTCTCCTTCTATTGTTGCTTTCTCCAGTGCTCCTCTTTGATAATTTGCATGACTTTCTCCCCCTTTGACATCAATGGAAAAGGGATCACTCCTCTGAAAGCATTCTCTCCCTTTGACACTTGTAGTGCAAAGGTTCTAGTTGTACTCTAATATCTTCCTTGGAAATTTCTTCTCTTTTTCTCATGTCCTTGTGAGCATCTTCATATTTTTCTTTCTTATGCTCTACTTTGAGCATTTACTCATCCTTTCTCCTCTTCTTTCTCTTAGGTCACCATAATACTGCAACCTTCATTTCTTCATAATTCCAAAAGGACTTAGCTCCCCCTTTTACTGATACCAATTAAAAATGTGTTCACTTTATGCTATGTACCAATTGATATCTTGGACTACATTGTATCAAGTGTAACATTTATTTGATACCAAAAGTATCTCCCCCTTAGACCTTGCTTCATTCTTTACTAGCTTCATTTTAGGGGCTTTGCACCAACTAACCTCTTCTGAACCAATTTGTAATGGTTTGATACCAATTTGAAAACAATATACACAAAACAATTTCCTTTTAGCCATAACTCTTCTTCTTGCAAGAAAGAATCATTTCTCTTAATTGACCATCTACACCACTTTTTCTTCAATATTTGATACCAAAAGTTGATATCAAATTTTGCAGCTAACTATCTACTATCTATTGATGCTCTTGCCCTCTGACAAGCACTTCAAAGAGCAAGAATGTGATCATACATCTACAACCATCAAGCCATTAGAAATTTTTAAAACATGTTTTACCTGACTTGATCTCTTTCTCCATTTCCAGGGATGGATGAGATATCAATCTACCTCCCTATGGTCTCATGTCCCATCACTACAATTTAGTGATCATGTAGGGTAGAAGTGGCCTCATGGAGTGCTACCTACCAGTCTTTCTCTTCCCAGACCTTCTTTTCCTTTTTCTCAATCTGACCAACCTTCCTCTTAGAAATATGTGAACCATTGTTCACCTTGGGGGACATATTCCTTTTCTCACCATGTGCTTTTGGTCTTACATGATTCATTTTACAATGTTTTGCAAAGTGACCAAAATTCTAACAGTTAAAGCACATCACACCCATGTTTACAATAGGGGCAAATGAATTTATATGCATATCTTCTATGATCCTACTAGGTGCTACTGTACACTCACATGCTCTACGACCAAATTGATTATAGGTAAAACAATAACCATAAAAACATGAGTACCTAGTCATAGAATTCCTTTGAGTAGGATGAGGTGGTCTTCTTTGTCTAGGTCTCATTGGATAGTGTACTCTTGTGAAACCATCATTGTTTATTCTCTTAGTATTATTCTTCTTCTTTTGCTGATCAGGAATCGAGCTATTAGCTTTCTTTTCTTCAATTGGTTTCTTCTCTCTAATTGATTTCATGACTATAGTTGACTTCTTTTCATCTTTAGAAGCTTCTCTATTGTCCTATTTTTCACAATTTGTGATTGATTTTTCTTCTTCTCTAAATTTTTCATAGAGCTTTGCAGAGGAATCAATAAATGAACTTTTTCTTTTTCAAGTCCTAAGCCTGATTTTTCTTTATTAGTTGGCTTTTGTGTACTTAGCAATTCATCCAAAATATTAGTACCACCTTTTAGTTTTAGACCCTTATTGATATGCTCCTTAGCCATCTCCAATTCTTTTCTTAGAGTGACTACATCTACTTCTAACTTCATGCATCTCTCTACTTCATATTATAGCTTGGACTTCATTACTTCTTCACCTCTTTTAGCTTAGATTCTACTTGTAGTTTCAAATTTACCACCAGCTTATTTTATTTTTCAAGTTCTTGATGTAGCTTATCATTCTCCTTCTGAGTATTCTTTTTCAATTTATTTTTTTCCCTCTCGAGATCATCATATTTGTCTCTTAACTCATCAAGGTCTTCAAGAGCACTAATTAATTCTCCCTCAAGATCAATAACCGCTTCCTCTTCTTCTTCATGTGAGTCCTCAATTTGTGCATCTTCCTGATCCTTAGCTTCTTTAGCCATGAATAGACATTTTCTTCTATCTTCTCTCATTACAAGGGAATGGCCTTGATCTTCTTCTGAATAATCACTAGCATCAGACACTTCACTTCTTCATTGATGTACAAATTCTTTTTGTTTTTTAGAATTCTTCCTTTTAGGATAAAACTCTTTCTTCTTTTTACTATCTTCTTGTTTAGAGTTATCCACTTTATCATATGTACATTTAGAAGCAAGATGGCCTACACTACCATAGTTAAAGCATTTGTAGGGTAGTTTACCTTTATATTTTCCCGATCCTCTCCTTAGTCTCCTTATGAAGTTTGATTTTTCTTCATCAATTTCTTTAATGTCTGAAATAGTAACTTTATTTCTTCTCCACTCTATCCTTTCCTTTCTCCACAATCTTGAATGAAACTTCTCTCCTAGATGAATCAACATCCGGTATTCTCATATCATATGTAGTAATTATGCCATGCACCTCGTCAAGAGTAAGTTTATCAATTTCTCTTCCTTCTTTGATAGTAGAAATAGATCTTGGAATCATATTTAGTTGTCATAGACCTAAGAACTTTCAACACAACATCTTCTTTCAAATCTACACCATATCCTTTAATAGCATTTACCATATCATCAACTCTTTGAAGATAGTATGCAATCTTCTCTTCTTTGGTCATCTTTAAGCCTTCAAACTTGTTCCCAACACTTGTAACTTTTCCAGCTTCACTTTGGTGTCACCTTCATAGATCTTCTTCAATTTTTCCCAGACATCATAAGTAGTTTTCCAATGCATAACTTTTCCATACATGAAATCAAACAAATTGTTCATAATGATAAAGCAATTTTTCTTATTGCTCATATAATCTTTCCTTCATATAGGATCAGTAGGAACAGTAGTAGGAATAGTATATTTGGTCTCAACAAACATCCAAACTTTAGTTCCAAGAGAAACTAAGTATCCTTCCATTAATTGGCTCCACTTACATTAATTTGTTCCATCAAATCTAGGTAGGTTGTTTGAACCTTCCAGACATTCCATTGTGTTCACCTATCCAAGATCTACTCGAGCTAATTAAGCTTCTCCTGGGGAACCTAGGGCTCTGATACCAATTGTTGGAACACAATGATCTACTGGGAGGGGGGTGAATCAGTAGATATTAAAAATTTAGCTCTTAAAACCTTTTGTGTAGACTACTTTCTTTAACCCTTAATGTTCAGATATTAATCATGTGATACAAAAATATGCATGCACACAAAAACATCACATAACACCAGATTTACATGGAAAACCCAATATGGGAAAAACCACGGTGACTAAGGTTGCTTTAGTCTACTACTCAAATCTAGCATCACAATCCAAATCTCTGTTACAATGTTTTAGGGCTACAACCCAAGGAAGCATCAACTACCTAATTTAGAAGCAACCACTTCAAGGATGCAAAAACACCCTAATTTAGAAGCCACAACTTCAAGGAGACTACAATCCCCTGATCTAAGCCACAACTTAGTACAACATTACAAATTCATATATGCATACAATTTGGTTCTACACAACCTATAATGAATCATTACATTTAGTACATTGTTGCTTTCACTTCAACACACACTCTGCTAAGCTTGAAGGTGCACACTCAACAACACATACCTCTACTCTGCACTCCACTCTACTCCAAACTAAACTTTCTTCCCTTTCTATAGTGTCTCACACATCTGCACTCTCCTAAATTCCAACCTAGATGACATTCTATTTTACAATCTAGGACTTTACAAATACATTCTTTTTCTATTACACATCTCTCTCTTTCTCACAGACACACAAAAAACACTTCCTATCTTAGTAGCATGCTTCTACAAGATGTTACACTATTCAACACTACATACAACTACATGTTGTTCCCTCTATTTACATGCACACTGACTTTAGCCATCTAACATTGACAATATCTAATTGTCTTCTATCTCCACCAACCTGTAATCTCTACCTTGAGATTCTCTCTACTGTTTAGATCATCTCAAACCTTTTGCTAGGGTTTCCTTAGTTTGAAAACTTCACCAACAAGCTACCTTTTCCTCGAGCCACACACCACTATCCAGCACATCATAAATTCATCTGATCAGGTCTAGCAAATATCTTTATTGTCACTCTACCTTGGCATCAAGCCAATTCCACATTTAATTTAGTTGTAGAGAAATTTCCCAAATTAGCTCTATCGACCCTAAAATATTATATTGATTAAATGTATTCTCTTGTTAGTAATATTAGATTCAATCTTGAACACTTCTCCAATCTATTCCACCACCTATCCAATCAGATTTGATTTACATTGATCATTGGGTGAAGGTGGACCAATTAAATCCTTCCTCTATGTCAGTTACTAGTCAAGAACTCTTGTTTACACTGTCAATCCATTACAGATCTCTAAGTTTGAATTATAGCCATCAATCTTCTCCTTTCACACCTTGATCCCACGATCCTTGTTCACTGTTGTGCCTTTAAATCCTGATTGTGTGATAATAGGTCATTCAAATCTCCTTCGTTGATCATAGGGTTCAATTACAATACACATCACATGTCGCTCTATCGAGGAGACATTCACTATGTTCTCTTCAATGTCCACCATTCTCTTCGATATGAGTCACCTTCAAACACATGAGAAGAAACACAGGCCCATATGCCACACAACTCACAATGAGGATGTGAATTACCTATCGAGCAATCATTGGTCACCATCTATCAGCATACATCAACATCCAACATTGTCACCTTCTTATCGGGTCCCACTTTACTTTTCACCTTATCGCCCCGTCGAAGAGACATTTGAATAATTCCCATCAAAACCATTGTGTCACTCCAATGAGTGAATGTTACTCCTTATTGATGTGTCAAAAATACATGCTTCACAGTCCTACCAATACACCAAAGTCACGTCAATGAGATAACCATTGAATGAAATAGACAATCAATCCACTCTCATCAATATGGCGTTGTCACGTTGATACCATTTCCTGCTACAGACAAGTGATCCCCACACCATCGTGTCACCACATGTCACTCTCCATTTTTTCCTTCTGCCATGTGCAATCCTGACATTCACCCTTTGACTATACCATCAATGCACATCAACCTTACTAGGTCCTGCAATTGACATCATACTCTCATCACCCTATCGAAGAGACCTTCTTCAAGGTCCTGGAAATACAAATATTTCTTACCAATGAGTAGGTCATCGAGTTGTCAAAGAGACATCCTTCAAATTACTACTAGGACCACTCTATCTCACTGATGAAGACTCTCAATGATGTCACCTGTCGACCTCATTGTCATGTCATAGCTCCATAATCCACAACAATGATGTGGATTACCATTCACTCAATCTTGTTGAATGCCACGTGTCATATTCATCATCACTATCATCATGACCGGATCCCACTCGGGCATTGCCTTCACATTGCCATGTCGGAGAGAGATTGAAAAAGGTCTCACCAACACCATACGGTATCACTAAAAAACTTCCATACTCCTTATTTCTCCATCAAGGAGACTTCTCCCAGACTCTCACCAATACATCAATGTCTCATCAATGAGATAGCTATCAGTTTATCGAAGAGACATGGATGAAACTCTTCCTAATGCCATATTGTCTCATCAATAAATCTCCATAGTGTTTCCATTGCTATGTCAAAGAGACATAGCCCATTCTCTCGTCGACTACACACTGTCACATTAACAAGAAGAACATTGACCCATCAAAGAGACATCTTCTAATATCTCATTGATCACACACTTTCACTCTGATAAATTTTTCCTTACTCCTTATCACTCCATCGGTAAGTCACTAAAAAATATAAACTTCAGATTCTCTAGTCGAAGGTTGTGAACTTTTGCAAACCCACAACATGCTGACATATAGTTGTTTCTCCGCACCTTCAGGATATCGCTAACCTAAGCGATGGAGCCACCCACCAACATCACTAAGTCTCTAAGTCAGAGGGTTTTGAAACTTGAGAACCCCATGACATAGGTTAGGAAAAACTTGGAATCCTATGACTTAAGAAATAAACCATTTTCCGCCAAATGCTAGTCACCAAAAAAATTGAAACCTGTCTAATCACCGTGACTGCAACAACCATAGTGTTTAGCTAATAAACCTAAAATTACCTGAAGGAAAATATAATTCATTTTTGGGTGTATCCTTCACTTTCTATACCTACAGAGCACATCATTGGAATGCTCTCGAAAAACCCACATTGAATCTGGTACCTAATTTTTCGTCACATACCTAGAAGCAACTGTTGTAGAAATATGAAAACATATTGAGCAACTTGCTCTTCTACACCAACAACCAATCCACTTACTTCTAGAACTAGATTCACTACTCTCACATTCATCCTTTGTGATTATGCCAACAATCTCCCTTGCATGATTTGCATGTTTGACATCAATGACAACTATATACGCTTTTGCACAGGATCAACACACTTTTCTTTTGATCCCCTTTTGAAATCAATGACAACATATTCTAGAACAGTTTGTGTGCCTTGAGAGTTTATTTTGTTCTAGCTATGGCTACCTCTGAAATCTCTAATATTATGGTTAGTGACAAATTAGATTGTTCTAACTATGCAAGTTGGAAATGCGAGATGGAATTGATTTTACTAATGAAAGGCTTATGGGAACTAGCAATAAAATAAAAACCTGTAGATGAAAGTAAGCTTGAAAAATGGAATAAAATGGATATGAATGCATGAGCTACCATTTTATGCCAAATTAGTCTGAGGATAAGGTCTCATGTTCAAGATTTTAAAATAACAAAGGAAATATATGAAACTTTGCAAACAATGTATGAAAGAACTAGCAAATTAAAAGTGATGGACATCAAAAGGAAATTAACTCATTTTAAATTTAAGGGAGGATATAATATGAATGATCATATTGAAAAATTGATAAACTTAAAAAATCAACTTGCAATGATGAATTTTGAATACGAAGACTCTGAAATTATAAATTTTTAATTGAAAGTCTTCTAGATGAGTATCCTAACTTCATCCACACATTAGAGTTGTTAGGGTTCAAGAAGATTTGAGCAATAAACATTAATAATTATATGTATATTAAATAACCTAGAAATAACAATGAAGAATAACACAAAAGAGATCAACACAAATATTTAATGTTGTTCACCCAATATGGGCTATATCCACAAAAACTTAGTCATCTAATGATTTTATTATCTAATGAAAACATATTACAATATTGCAAACACTATACCACAACATACATCCCAACCATTTATAACAAGCCATTTGGAACCTTCTAAAATTAGGGTTTTACAAGGTCTTTTTCATTTGACTTGTTAATGAGAAAACCTTGACGTGTTACCTTGACGTGTTACAAGTGTACACTACTTGCATGATCAATCACCACATACCAACAATCTCCCACTTGGAGACTTATCAAGATCCAAACCAAACACCATCCAATGTGGAACCTCAGGAGAACTCAAAAATCATGAAACCACACCTAATGCAAAATAAATATATATTCGAGTGTGATTCAATTACACAACACTACCAACTAATTATTTGTACAAGATAGGATGAAAATCCTCACCATCCATATCCTTAGGCATCTTCAATCCTAGAGAAAGTGGAGTAGATACACCTTTGCAATATTCCATCCTAAACTTTCTCAATAAGTCTAAAGCATACTTGGTTTGAGAAAGGAAAATTCCATCATATTTTTTCCATACTTGAATGCCAAGAAAGTAGTACAAAAAACCAAGATTTGTCATCTCAAATGTATCTTACAATTTTAT
The DNA here is from genome assembly GCA_007258455.2 of Sequoia sempervirens. NCBI lineage: Eukaryota > Viridiplantae > Streptophyta > Pinopsida > Cupressales > Cupressaceae > Sequoia > Sequoia sempervirens. Next base: position 379,932,775 of record VDFB02000003.1, on the reverse strand, counting down.
CTTTAAGTCACTAATTTGGTTCATGCTATGTCCCATGATAATAAGATCATCAACATATAGTACAATAATGATTGTACCACCATCATCAAATTTCTTCACATACAAGTTTGGATCATGAGGAATATTATGAAAGCCTTGAGTTTGGAAATATTCATCAATCTTAGCATACCATGTTGTTGGAGCTTGTTTCAAGCCATAAAGTGACTTCCTAACTTGCAAACTAAGTGTTCTTGTCCCAAATTTTCAAATCCCTATGGTTGGGTCATATAGATTTCTTCATCAATTTCACCATTAAAAAATGCATTCTTAAAATCCATTTGGTGTAAAGGCCACTTGAAATGTATTGCTAATGCTATAATAGTCCTAACAATACTGATCTTTGCTTCTAGAGAAAAAAAAATTGTGTAATTAATTCCCTCTTTTTATGAATACCCTTTGGCCACTAGTCTTGCCTTATGTTTTTTAATGCTCCCATATGACTTGAACTTAGTCTTATACACCCAGTTATTGTTGACCACATTCTTTCCCTTGAGAAATTCCACCTATTCCCATGTTTTATTCTTTATCAAAGATTCATATTCATTATGCATAGATTGTTCCCATTCATGTTTTCCTTTAGCTTCATTATATGTTTGAGGATCATTGGTCTTCATTATGGTGGTCATTAGAGCATAATTAATTTGTTGAGTCTTTTGAAAAATTTCTCGAAGACTCTTGGTCTTTGGAGGAGGACTACATTCTTTGACTACACTAGAAGTTTCCTTGGAAAATTCATTGGTTTCAAAGGACTAAGGATTCACCATTATCTATTTCCATTTGTGGAATAGGAGAGGATTATATCATATCCTCAAACCCTTCAATAAACTTGGCAACCCTACTTGTGAACACATCCTCTACACTAGGATCATACAACTTGTATCCTTTCCTTTGATCATAATAGCCCACAAAGATGCACCTAACACTCTTCTTATCAAATTTCTTTTCTCTAATCTCATCTGGTATGTGAGAAAATGCTTTATATCCAAATACTCTAAAATACTTAATATCTTGTTTCTTTCAACTCTATGCTTCTTCAAGAGTGATATTATCCAAACAAGTTGTAGGAAATATATTCAAGACATGAGATGTAGGATTGACAGCCTTGGCCCAAAGAAATAAAGGAAGACCCTTGGATTATAGCATGCACCGTGCCATTTCCACCAAGGTCCTATTCTTCCTTTTAGCAACACCATTTTGCTAAGAAGTATATATATTAGTCATTTCTCTCTTGATCCCATGATATTCACAAAAGGATTTGAACTTGAATTGTTGACATATTCTCCACCATTATCTATTCTTATTCCCACTGTGATTTTCCACAAATGCTTTGAACATTTCAAATTTTTTAAACACTTCATCTTTTTTCTTAAGGAAGTAGACCCAAAATTTCCTTGAAAAATCATCAATGAATGTTAAGATATACCTAGCTCCTCCCTTTGAAGGGGGATTCATAGGCCCACATAAATCACTATGGAAAAGTTCAAGAGATTTACTTGCCCTCTAGTTAGACCTTTCAAACTTGTCTCTATGTTGTTTTCCAACCATGCATCCTGCACACACATTTTTGTTTACCTTTATCCAAGGTAATCCCTTTGAATGGGGATTCATAGGCCCACATAAATCATTATGGACAAGTTCAAGAGATTTTCTTGCCCTCTAGTTAGACCTTTCAAACTTGTCTCTATGTTTTTTTCCTACCATGCATCTTGCAGACACATTTGTGTTTACCTTCATCCAAGGTAGCCCATCAACCATATTCATCTTTGAAAGCATAGAAAAACTTTGGTAATTTAAGTGACCAAACCTTTCATGCCACAACTCACTTGTGGAGGAACTTTTAGTAATGTAAGCTTTCTTATCAACAGATGCTAAAAATTTGTAGATTCCATCACTCTCAACTCTTGTAGCCATAATTTTGAATGATTAGACACTTATCTGAATAAAACTCCAACTTCTAACCATGTTGAGTTATTTGACTCACTGAGAGAATATTTTTTGTTAACTTAGGTACAAGATTCACATCTGTTACTTCCAACTTCTTACCATCATTTCCTTTCATTGAAATTGAACCTATTCCTTCAATTGCATGTGAACTATCATCCCCAATAAATATCCTTGCAACTTTTATTTCTTCTAAATAATTAAAGAAGTTTTTATTGTAAGTCATATGTTGGCTAGCTCCTAAATCAATATACCATGTGTTATTTGAGTTTCCTTGAATAGCCAAAGAGGCTATTATTATATTATGATCACCATATTCTTGAGAAAATTTTGATTTCCTTCTTTGACCAAACTTTCTTTGACCTCCTACATGTGCTTTCCTAGGACATTCATCACTTTTATGCCCTTCTCCACAATTATAACATGCAATAGATTTTTCTCTTTTACAATGATCTTTGTTGTTTCTACATCTATTTTGTGTCTTTTGAAAACTATTCCTTTGTTGATTATCCCTTGATTGATTCCATTGAATTTGATTATTTTTGTGTTGATTCCCTTGATTTTGATATGATTTATTTTTATTGTAGTTCTTATATTTGCTTCTAGCCATAAATTCTTGGGAACTCTTGCTAGACTCACCTTTGAAATTTTTAACCCTCTCCTTTTCATTCAACAAAGCTCCATACACTTCTTCTAGTGTGATATTCCCAAATTTCCTAGTAAGCTCTTGTTGGTATGTGGTGATTGATCATGCAAGTACTATACACTCGTAAAAAAAATTCATTAACAAATCAAGGTTTTTTTCCCATTGACACATCAAGGTTTTTTCCTATTAACATGTCAAAAGGTTTTCCCGTTGACACGTCAAGGTTTTGTCGTTAACACATCAAATGAAAAAAGACCTTGTAAAACCCTAATTGTAGAAGGTTCTAAAAGGCTTGTTATAATCATTTGGGATGTATGTTGTGGTATGGTGTTTGCAAGATTGTAATCTTTTTTGCACTGGATAATAAAAACATTGGATGGCTGAGTTTCTGTGGATGTAGCCCATATTGGGTGAACCACGTCAAATTTTTGTGTTGATCTCTTTTGTGTTATTTTTCATTGTTATTTCTAGGTAATTTAATCTTCATATAATTGTTAATGTTTATTGCTCCAATCTAGTTGAAACCTAACAACTGGTATCAAATCCGTGTTTATTTTTTGGTTGATTGGCAAGAAACCTCTAGATTTGAGTGGGAGCAATGGAAGAAGGAAAATTCAAGGTTGATAAGTTCAACAGCCATAATTATCAATTATGGAAGATGTAGATGGAAGATTATTTGTATCAAAAGGATATATGGAGGCCATTGCAAGGAAAAACAAAGAAAGATGCTACAATGTCTGATGAAGAGTGGGAGATTCTAGATAGAAAGGATCTATGGAGGCCATTGCAAGGAAAAGCAAAGAAAGATGCTACAATGTCTAACGAAGAGTGGGAGATTCTGGATAGAAAGGAATTGGGAACCATTCGATTATTCCTAGCACCATCTATGGCATTCAATATTAAAGAAGGAAAGAAAACAGAGAATCTAATGGAAGCTTTGGATAAATTGTATGAAAAACCCTCAGCCTCAAATAAGGTATTTCTCATGAAGCATTTGTTTAATCTAAAAAATGATTGAAGGTGGATCTATGATAGATCATTTAAATGAGTTTAATACAATTACCAATCAGTTAGCTTCTGTAAAAGTGAATTTTGATGAAGAGGCGAGGGCTCTCTTGGTTTTATGTTCTTTGCCAGAAAGCTAGAATAGCTTGGTAATCATTCTAAGTAACTCTATCTCTGGTTCAAATACATTGAAATTTGGTGATGTTATTGGTGTTATCCTTACCGAGGAAGTGCAGTGGTAGCCTCCTACAATGATTTAATAACTAAGCCCTTATAGCCATGATTCAAAGATTGGAATCTAACCTGAATTGCTATTTCAATCATCATGAAGGTGCATTTAACTTGTCAACCCAGGGACGTGAACTTGAAATAGGTCAACACAATATGTGCACTAGGAACTCAAAAGTAGCCATTTCATTCTACAGCTAAGGAACACATAATTTTGAAAGTAAATTTCTTAGAAGGGAATACCATAAATACCAATCATCAATCAACAACTACATCAAACTAAAATGCATAACAAGAATGAAAATTTGAGTAACAAACAAGGCACTACTATGTCTTCTTTGGTTGCAGGAATAGTCACGGAATGGAATTCTAGTGGTTGCAAGAACAATCGATGCCATATTTCTAACTAATTACTAAATAGTAAGTAATACTAAACTAAGAAGATGGATTACTCACCAAGTGGGTCCCCTTGGATAAGTATCCTCTAAAACTAATGGGAACTTAGATGCTCGAACTCAGAACTTTATTTCATGCACTATAAATCATAAGTACAAAAGAGTAATTTATTTGTATCACTAAAAACTTGAGAGTGCAAGTACAATATCAAATCGTGCAAACTCCTAAAAAAGGAGCATCATATCTTTATTTATACTATCAGCTAAACAAGTCAGTCAACTCCATGACTAGGGGGATGCCATTTAGGGAAAACAAAGAAAATGGAGCAATGGCGGTTGTGTGTGCATGGAATTTGGTCAGACATGTAGGTCCAAACACAGATTTAGCATATCAATAACGCATGTGCATGCTCAATCATTAAATTTCACTATAAGGCAGTTACATTTGGCTACATGAGGAGTCTTCTGCAGTCAACCTCCTTTGACCTTGAGTGATTCCTTTGTTGGGTGTTATGGTGCATGCCCAGCTGGCGGTGTCTTCCTCAACTTAGCATCTTTAAATTAAATCCGCATGGCAATGTCAGTACACACAATAACTACACATCTATAACCACCTTAAGGAAAATTCATTAACCATATGCAAAATCAATATAGATAATACACATAATATTCCAATGTCATTAAAACTTGCAAAGATAGGATTTAAGGCCAATGTCTATGGTTTTAGGGAAACATTATGAAAATATAACATTTAACATCAAATTTCATGGAAAATTCCAACAAATAAACTATAGATTCTACCCAAAATTGGACCAAAAACTATGCTCATTATGTGGCAAAAAAGTACAAGTGAGACTTCAACATCGGGTAATGCTTTGACTGTAGAGAATAGGGGGAAAATAAAGGAGAGAGGAAAAATCCAAAAAAATTGTGGGAAGTCACAAGGGAAGTCGAAGAAAGGCAGATCTAAATATAGAGGAAGAATGGATTGTTGGCACTATGGGAAGCTGGGACACTTGAAGAAGGATTGTTGGTCTTGAAAGAAAAAACAAGGAGACAAACAACATGATGAAAATAAGGAAGCTAATGTTGCAAGTGACAAATTACAAGATGCTTTAATTATGTTTTTAGATAATGCTAATGATTCTTGGACCAGGTAATAGATTCAAGAGCTTCTTTTCATGCCATACCCCATAGGAAATACTTTGTAGATTATGTTCAAGGCAATTTTGGATAGGTATATTTGGGTGATGATGAACCTTGTCAGATTGTTGGAAAAGGAAAGATAAAAATCAAGTTAGAAAATGGAAATGAATGGTTGCTATAGGAGGTAAGGAATGTTCCAAATTTGAGAAGGAATTTATTTTTTGCAAGAAAACTAGGTAGTGAAGGCTACATAGTTACGTTTTTAGAAAAAGTCTAGAAGGTCACTAAAAGTGCATTAGTAGTAGCTAAAGGTGAAAAGATAGGCACATTGTATGTGTACTAGTAATACTTATTCTACCTTAGTTGTTGCAGATATAGTTGCTACTAAGATAGTTATAGCACTTGCTATAGGGACAAAAATAGAATTATGGCATCATAGACTTAGACATATGAGTGAGAAAGGGATGAAGATCCTTCACTCCAGAAAGTTGCTACCAGATCTAAAGTAGATTGACTTGGATTTTTACAAAAATTGTGTATATGGAAAACAGAAAAGAGTCTGATTTCTCAAAGTTGGGGAAGAGAAGAAGAGTGAGAAATTAGAGCTTGTGCCTTCATATGTATGGGTACTAGCCCAGGTATCTTCTCTTGGTGGATATTGCTATTATGTTAATTTTATTGATGATGCAACTAGGAAAACATGGGTGTATTTCCTAAAATAAAAATCAAAAGTATTTGAAACTTTTAAAAAGTGGAAAGCTTTGGTTGAGAATGAGATAGTAAAAAATTTGAAGTGTCTCTGATCTAATAATGGAGGCGTGCATTTCAGCAAAGAATTTGAAAATTAAGTTCCATACAATGGAATCCATAGGAAAAAAATGGTTCCAAGGAAATGGTGTGTCTAAGAGGATGAATAGGACCATTATGGATCATGCAAGGAGCATGATATTGCATGTTGGACTACCCTTATAGTTTTTGGAAGATGTGTTACATACTACTATTTATTAAATAAATAGGGGACCTTCAAATCCTTTGAATGGTGGAATTCTAGAGGAGCATGGAAGGGTAAAAATGTAAACTATTCATTTTTGAAAACATTTGGTTGTGAAGGTTTTGACCATGTTGATATTGAAAATAGAACCAAGCTTGAGGCTAAGTCTAAAAATTGTACCTTCATTGGATATGGAGTAGATGAATTTGGTTATCAGCTATGGGATTATGAAAATCATAAAATCATTAGGATCAAAGATGTTATATTCAATGAGAAGGTTATGTATAAGGATCAACTACAAAAAAAGAAGCATGAACAAGCCAAAAATTAATATGTGGTGTCAGATGAGATTCCAGAAAATAAAATTCTAATGGTACCTGATGCTTAGCAACAACAAGATATCCCACAGACTCCTATAAGTGTTAGACATTCTACAAGGATAACTAGACCTCCAAATTGATTTTCTCCATCATTATATTATATATTATGAATTGATTCTAGTGAACTTGAAGGTTATGAAGAAGTAATGCAGGTAGATACCAAAAAGAAATGAGAGCTAGGCATGAAAGAGGAAATGGATTCCTTTCTATGGAATCAAACTTGGGACTTAGTCCAATTGCTTGTAGGTAAAAGAGAATTGCCAAATAAATGGGTTTACAGGTTGAAGGAAGAAGATGGAAGCAAGAAAAGACATAAGGCTAGACTCGTGGTAAAAGTTTTTACATAGAAAAAAGGTATAGATTTTGATAAAATATTTTCTTTGGTTGTAAAGATGACTTCTATTAGAACCATTCTAAGTCATGTGGCTGCGGAAGACTTGCATCTTGAACAACTAGATGTGAAAAAAATATTTCTCCATGGGGATATGGAAAAGGAAATATACATGCAACAACCATAGGGATATGAGGTCAAGGGTAAGGATAAATTTGTGTGCAAGTTAAAGAATATTTTTTATGGCCTAAAGCAAGCACCTCGAAAATGGTATTTGAAATTTGACAGTTTTATGGCTAAAAAAGGTTACAAAAGATTTCATTCTAATTATTGTATTTATTTCAAGAAATTGGGTCATGGTAGCTATATTATCCTATTGCTTTATGTTGATGACATGCTTGGTGTCAGGTCTAACATGTAGCATATTAATGAACTTAAGCATAAATTAGAAAATTCATTTGCTATGAAGGATTTGGGTGTAGCAAAACAAATCCTTGGTATGAGGATCACATGGGATAGGACAAACATAATTTTTTTTGTCTCAAAGTGAGTATATAGAGGTGTTGAAAAGGTTTATCTTGCAGAATGCAAAAACATTTAGTGCACCTTTTCCTATTCCTTTTAAGTTGAATAAGGAGATGTGTCCAAAGACATAAGATGAGGAAGAAAAAATGTCTAAGATACCATATGCATCAGCAGCTGGAAGCTTGATGTATGAAATGGTATGCACAAGGCTAGATATTGCACATGCAGAGGGAGTTGTGAGCAGGTATATGAGAAATCTGGGAATGGAACATTGGAATAATGTAAAATAGATTATTTGATATTTAAGAGGTGCTACTTCAAAGAAACTATGTTTTGGAGGAAAAAATTCTACTCTAAAAGGATATGTTGACTCTGATCTAGCAGGTGATATTGATAGCAAGAGGAGTACTATATGGTATGTTTTTATTGTAGGAGGTACTACAATCAATTGGATTTCAAGACTACAAAAGGTTGTTGTGCTTTTAACCACTAAAGCTAAGTATGTTGTTGCTACAGAAGCTAGCAAGGAGAGGATTTGGTTACAATGTTTTATGGAGGAATTGGGACAATGAGAAGAAGATAGCCCTTTGTACACTGATAGCCAGAGTGTCATTCATCTTGTTAAGAACTTAGCTCCGAATTCAAAAACTAAGCACATATAGCTCAGATACCACTTCATTCGGTCAGTTTTGGAGGATGGACAATTGAAGCTGGAGAAAATTCACACAAGTGAGAATCCTACAGATATGTTGACAAATGCAGTTACATGGGAGAAAATGATTTCCTCATTAGTTTTCATTTTCCTTCATGAATGGTAATGGTGGACATAAGAAACTAGCTAGACCTATAATCTAGTGGGAGCTACAAGTGCAGCAATGTCATCCAGGAACAGTCTCCAAGTGGGAGATTGTTTAGTGTGGAGCCTGATCAGTCTCCAAGTGGGAGATTATTGGTATGTGGTGACTAATCATGTGAGTATTGTACACTCGTAAAATAATTTTTTTAATGTGTCAAGGTTTTTTCCCTATTGATACGTCAAGGTTTTCCTGCAGACACATCAAGGTTTTTTCCCGTTGACACGTCAAGATTTTCTTGTTAACACGTCAAATGAAAAAAGACCTTGTAAAACCTGTACCATAGAAAAAAGGAAACTTGATTTGTGGAATAATTGATGATAAATTGGACTTAATAAGGCCTTGATTTGGTGTTGTGATCAAGGCCTTATCACCAAAAAAGAATAAAAATGACTTTATAAAACCCTAATTTTTGGATTCACGATATTGTAATATTTTTTGCATTGGATAATAAAACCATTGGATGGTTGTGGTTCTGTGGATGTAGCCCGGATTGGGTGAACCACGTTAAATTATTTGTGTTATCTTGTTTCTGCTATAATTTTTTGTGTTTTATTTCTCTATTTTATTAATCAAATTTGCATTTAACTGTTAGATATCTACTTCTAACCCTAATAGTGAGGTGGTATCCACATCCACACTAGGTCTTGGACCCTTACAAATTGAATAAAATGCATTTAACGATGTCTTGTAGAGGTGTTGTAAAGTGTTGTAAAATATTTTCACAACTCTCTAGACTTAATGAACCCATTTTCCCTTAATTCAACATTATAAAATGTATTAAATTACATCTTCACATCAATCTAGAAGGCTTGTAAATCAAACCTAACTTTAATCTAGAGTTGTAATGTGTCTTGCACATTCACATTGGATGTTGTGCCTTTCTAGGCTATGTGGATCTCATTTTAGTGTTGTAAAGTGTATTTAATCACACTTTCATATGTAATTTTATATCCCAAGCCCTAATTGACCTTCACATCATCATTAATAGGCCCCTATTACCCCATATTGTGCATCCCGAGGCAATATTTGATGAAATACCTGACAAAGTCATTATAAAAACTTGATTTTCTTATCTCCCAACAACTCAGCTAGCAAATAGGCCCCTCTAGGACTAATTCACCATCTGTGGCTAATGAGTCATTTCCAAGTGGGACTAATTCACCCAAGGTGGTGAATGAGCCCCATTTGGGCCATTTTTTACTTTTGAGTGAGAAATTTTGGAATTTAAGTTTTTTTTTCTTCATGTCGGCCTTGGGGATCCCATTTATAGGTAAATTAGGAGAATTTCCTATAAAATCGAGTCTCTAAACCCTAATTTACATCTCTTAACTCATTCACAACTCATTCACCACTTATCTTCTTTCTCAAGTCAAGCAAGTTAGGGTTTTATCACTCTAAGTCATCAAGAAAGCTTCCAAAGACATTCAAGGGAAGAATCTTCCTCCATTATTGTAAAAATTCAAAGATAAAACATCATGGCGAGGTACTAACTTCATTCTTTCATGCTTCATTACATTCTTTCATCATTTTCGTTTAATTACCTAAAAAGGGGTTTGACCAAGGCAAACCTCCATGCCCTAACATCCAACATTTATCTTTTTCTTCTTGTGTGTTTGCAGATTTAGGCATCTTGGAAGCTTGAAAATCATTAAGTTTCAAGTTGCAAAGTTTTTTAAGTATTCTCTTCATAGTCTAAGGAAAAATATCAACAAAAATTCACTTTCAGCTTTGAAAATAAGACTTTCAAAGGTGGACACCTATGAAGAACCAAAGAGCAGACCAGGGACTTCAATTTCCACCTTTGAATCTTTAGAAATTCAAAAGTGGACTCATTCGACATGGGTGGTGAATGAGTCCCACTACCAAGTTAGATTTTGGTTTTCTATAGTTTTAGATACCCATTTATCCAAAACAAGATCTAGAACAGTTTCCCAGAACTGGGACTAATTCACCCAGAATTGCGAATGAGTCCCACAAGGCCTAAAAATCAGGATCAACAACATTTCAGATGTCATTTCTAGTCTCTAGTAAGATCTCAGGTGCACACATTCAGTTTCATCTATTTTTGTTATAGTTTACTATTCATTTATAGGTGTTTTGCATTACATAATGTGTTTTCAAAGAAGTTGTATTTCTTTAGTTTCCATTCAATAATCAATAGCTTGAATCATTAGTTTCCTACATTTAGATCATTTCATTTAGGTATATTTTCATTGTACTTGCATTAGTTTAAGTGAACCACCTAGGTTTTTGGGTCTATCTCGAGCTCCTTTTAGGTGAAAAACCCTAAGAGTGCAAGAGAAGTACATAACCACCCAAAAATTTATGGTTCATTTTGGTCAACATGCCTTTAGAATACTTTTCTTTTCTGATTTGGAGTCCTTCATCTAGCTTGCATTGACCTTGCATTAAGGATTGCATGGATTAATTTGCATGCTAGGTTTCAAATTTTGCATTAACGAAAAAGTGCATATAGGTTGCATTTTTGCATGTTAAATCATTGAAAAATTCTAAAATTTTGCATATGCATCTTAGGTATGTATCATAAAACTCAGAAAACATCAAAATCATTCAAAAAAATTGAAAATTCTGAAGAAAAAAAATCCATACTAGGACTCATTCGTCACCTTGGGCGAATAAATCCATTTTCACCCCTGAAACTACCTTTTATAGAACTGAAAACCCTATTTTTAATCTTCTATTTGGTGCCATTACCTACCTATATCAATTGATTGAGTTTATGTAACATGCATTTCATTAGATCTAGCTTAAAATAGTTAATTTCATGTATTGTATAATTTCATATTTACATCTCCAACATTTCATTTTTCAAATTATTGCATAATGTAATCAACAACTTTGTTTTACATCTAAAAATTGCATATAAATCATTGCATTGCACTTTATTTCATTTTTCATAACATGTTTTCTTTCAACAGATGTGGCTTTGATTTCGTTCAAAATGGATTGCATAAATACAACATTACCTCTTATGAGTTCAACTTCGATTACAACAATGAGGTCTTTAAGAAACATGATCAAAACATTGACACAATCCTTAATGTTACATTACCCATTGGTGTGAATGGAAGTAAAGACAATCATAACAATCATAATTGTTCTTCTCCCGATATCTCTCCTATTAGTGACGAAGGTATCCTTGTGAAAGAAGATACAAGTGTTGAGATTCTTGATTGTCCCTCTCCTCATTCCCCTTTGGAAGACATTAGACAACATGAGGAGGAAATCATAGAAATATTTCTAAACATCACCTTACCTAGTCTTTTGTATCCATGACAATCAAACTTGCTTATCTCCTAATATCTCTCCTTGATGCAAAGAGGATAGGTTGATGTTTGAATATATACCTATTAAGAGTCATGAGAATATTGACCCTCCCTTCCCTAATGCTCCAACCATTTGGGACAATCTATTTGAAAATCATCATGGTCCTTCTCTTGAAGTCTCCCCCACTTGTGATGACATTACAAACTTGGATGACCATATTGCAAGCTCTCCTATTTGGGTAGATAATATGGAACAAGATAATGAGACCTTCATGACAATGTACAATCAAATAGAGTCTTCCCCTAACTTCCCCACTATCAATAATAAAACATATTCAACCATTAATAACTCCCTTATTTTTTATGAAGTTATTTTGGAAGAACCAAGCCTTACTTGTCAAGAACATGTGGTTTGTAATTCTCCTAAAAACTCTCCTCCTAGGGAGAATATCATGATACAAGACAAAGATAACATTGAAAATAATGATATTATGCCCTTAGAAGAAAATGAAGAGACCATGTTAGACTCTCATTCACCAAGGGATGTTAATATCATTCAACCTCAACTCATCCTTTATCCCCCTTCACACAAACAAGAAACTCAAAAACAACCTAAACTCATCCTTTATCTGCCATCACACCAACCTTCATCTCAACACAAAATAGAATTCACCCTCTACCCACCTTAGAATAATGTGTCATAGCAAATGAATCATGCTACCATTTCTCATGCATATCACACTCAAAAAAAAATTCCCACAACAACCAACCCCAACTTCCCTACCTTTGCCTAATTTGTCTCTTGTTCCTCGACTAAGGGATTATGATCTCATTGAACAACTTAAGAGCACTCTCACAAAGATATCCCTTTGGGATCTTCTTCAGAATTCACCTACCTATCACACTATGATTCAAATGTCCTTAAAACAATTTCCTATCTCTTCTAATGTGCAACCAAATGACATAGTAGCCATCATTCATATAATAAACAATGACATTGTTTTCCACCAAAGTGAACTCCCCTCTTTGGATGTGAAAAAACAAAATGATCCTTTCATGATCATAGCACAATACAAATGAAAAGGGATAAAGAGAACTCTTGTAGATACGGGTTCTTCCCTTAATGTGTGTAGTGTAAGCCTTCTAGATAGGCTTTGCATTGATCAATCGACTATTCAACCTGATTCTTTATCTATTAAGGGATTTGAAAATGTCAAAAAGAAACTGCTTGAGGTGATCATTACACCTCTTATAGTTGGATTGGCCACTTTGAATACACCAATCCATGTTATGCCTCATGAAATTTCATGTAATATTATCTTAGGTAGAGCATGGATTCATGCAATGAAAGGTGTGCCTTCCACTCTTCATCAAAAAATGAAATACATTTACAAGAAAAAAGTATATACACTTGACATTGATCCTGAACCTTATAGTGTCTTACAACTTGTAAAAAACAAATAAAATACCTTGAACATATCAGTATCCACTATACAAGTGGAACCTGTGCACCAAAATGACAACAAAAAAAAAAAATTAAACAACACCCGAAGCTATTAGATGATGATTGGGGTTCCTTGGATTTCGAACATGAATTCATGGACGAGTACAAGATTATCCACAAAGATTCACATAGGAGAAATGAAAAACCAGATGACCCTTCATTTGTGAAAGCATCCACTTCAACCACTTTAGACAATGCCAAAAATTACACAACCACATTTGACGACGATTATCACCAACCACCACCTAATCCCAAAGCAATGAAAAAGCTTTATGGAAAAGGGTACGAGCTTATGAAACAACTTGGCTATAGTGGAAAATTATGTGGTGCTAATGAACAAGGTATCCATAACCCTATATACCTTACAACACAACAAACCACTCATGGTCTTGGCTATTGTCCTTTGATAGAGATCACCAAGCCTTCAATCAACATCAAAAATCTCACACAACATACTCCTAAATCATCCTTAACAGTTGTCCATCCTGAACTCCTTGACACTAGTGGTCTTAAAAATAATCCTTTACACAATATGACACAAACCAATACACCTTCGCTTGATGTCAATGTCATCTTGCAAAACAGTAGTGATTTGAATTCAATAGATTTTCCCTCCTCCTATAAGAGTGATAAAAAAATATTGCAATATAAAGAATCTTGCATATGTATGACATCCTATACTAGTTAAGCAAGACATCTCTTTTCCACCAACAAAAGAAACTACTTCTCCCATTGATCAAGAGGGCATCTTATTGAGACTCCTCCAAGATCACTTGATATCTCTCCCTCTACAAACTTGAAAGAAATGCTATTACAACACTTCATTTTGTGCATATCATAGAGTTCATGGTCACTCCACTAATTCATGTAAGGCTTTGAGTTGTAAAATTCAAAATCTTAAGGAGTTTGGTGTTCTTCCTTATGTGGGGGGCACCTACTTCCTCTAATTGATATTGATTTTCACTCTACCTTGCATCTTATCAACCATTTCGGCTCATCCTTGTCCTGCACTAAGTGGGGGCAAGGAGTTATGTAGCCTTTTCCTCGTATGTCATATGTTGTTGCCTCCTCTGGATAGTCGTTAACCTTTCATGAACATATAAGAGAGCTTGGGATGTGGACAGTGTGCCTTAAGTTGGCTCACATGTGACATACTACCCTTTTTCATGATGTAGCTTATCAGAAACATATGACTTGGCATAGGGATTTTCGCATAAGTTCTCATGTCTCCTACTTTAAAGCAATTTCTCATGGTACTAGTGTTCGCAACCACTTTAAAGTGGGGGCATACATCACCACTCATATTTCATTGTGTGATTTTATTTTTCTTGTGATTCCCTCTCTTGTATAAATTTTGCACAATGTTCCCCAGGATGAGACCTTGCACTTGTCCTCTCTTGGAAACAAGATGAGACTATTTGCACTTATCCTCTCTTGGATACAATAAGCACAATGTTCCCTAAGATGAGACATTGCACAAACTAAGAAAAATCCATTTGACCATTCCTTACACTATTTTGCATTTACAATGTCTATGAGTGTCAAGCATACAAATTTTTGCTTACCTCCACTAGTGGAATTTGGAAAATAAATGAATATGTGACTAAAAATTTTAGTCACATGACTAAAAATTTTAGTCACGTGACTAGCACTAGTAGTTTTTGGAAAATAAATGACTAATTTGGTCATTTATAATTGACTAATTTGGTCATCAGGTAAAATCACAACTAAATGACTAAATAAATGACTAATATAAAAAAAAAATGACTAAATAAATGACTAATTTCAGACAAACAAAAATGACTAAATAAATGTGCTCATTATTAAAATCTTGGCCATAATTTTCATTTTAATAAACATACTCTAAAACCTTCATCAAGACCTTATTTTCAATCGTAGCATGCCATAATTAATAATTAAATATTACAAATAAAATTATTAATAAATATTTTTTGTGGAATAAATATTTTGTTTTGTGGTGTCATCATATGAACACCAAAGTTTCTTCTAAATTGACGAAAAACCACCAAATTATAAAAATTAACAAAAAGCATAAGAGAACCTAAAAAACTAAAACCCAAAAACCTTGAAAAACAAAATAAAAGCAAAAGGAAGAGAAAAAACAAAAGATAAGAATAAGCAACCAAATAATCTAAGAGGAAAAATGACCAAAAATTTTTTTATAAGCATAGTTTTCATTTAAATAAACATACTCTAAAACCTTGGAGAAAACCTTACTTTAAATGTAGCCCGCCAAAATGGAGCAGTCAATCAAAACCTTATTTTCAAGGTAGCCCACCAAAATGGAGAAGTAAAGCAATGCCTAATTTTGGATTGCAACCTCTGCCCATTTTTCCACATCGGACACGATTTGTGTAGAATCTTGTGGTAAGTCACTTTCCATGGTTTCAATTAATTTTACTTTTCAAATCTGTACACGATTAGGCCATATGATCCATATGATCCATTCTTTTTAATAATTTTACTAGCTTCTTGTTGACTAACTTAGGAGGTCTTCCAAAATATTCTTGGACCCCTCATCTATGGTATCTTTTATTTGACAAACCCCAGTTCAAAAATAAGTGTTAAGGTGACCAAACCAGTCTTTATCATTTGTCATCATAAATCTAAAACTCAACCCAGGTAAATTGACACTTTTTAGGTCCCCTCTCTTGACAAGCCAACCCTCACTAGTAGTTATTTTTTGCAAATGGGTTTCAACATCTTTGTAACTTTCCAAAGATGTAACTATGGCTTCAAGGAATTCCATTTACTAACCTTAACTCTCTCACATAGATCTGCAAATCCATCAGCTATTATTTGTTTCATCCTACTAACAAACAATATTTCAAAAATTTCATCCCACAGACTCTTTGAGTGCTTCAAAACAATCTCACACATGCATTGGCATGGAAACTCAACATTTGAACCAAAACCATTTTTAGCCACTCCAAGCTCCCTTCAAATGCATCCAGATTGTCCAATGTTTCTCTAATCAATGTCTTATTCTATGCAAGTTCCTTTCCACTTTTCACAACATCAAGCAAATACTTTCCCCCAAGCCTATCTGTAGAGAGAATATCATTTTCACATTTCTTAAGCCATGCTAAGAAAGACTCTGATATAAATTCACTTGAAAAAATCATCATGGTAGCGTGTAGCTTCTCTCTATGAGATTTCCACAACTGCACCTCATTGTCTAGGTTTGGAATCCCACCAAACAACTATGATTTAGGTGGCACTGCCAACACAGTCTTATAAAAAAAGAGGAAAATCGTTTAAAACCTCCAAGAAGAGTTCCCCAGCCTGACATAGCGTTACCTATATGACTCTTACCACATTATAGAAAATGAAACTGACTGCCCCCACCTTATCAGTGTATCGATTGAACGTGTCTTCTAGTTCTAGCGATGCATCGATGGTTCTATTTTTTCATTGGCGTGAGGATCTTCTATCTGTGAGACGAGGTCTCCAGTTCCCAGTCTCTAGTTCCCACAATGGTCCAATGGGGATGTCTCCACCGACGACATCGCCATCAGACCATCATGGGAACATGAGACCTCATCTCGTCAATAGAAGATCCTCACGCCGATGAAAAAATAGAACTTGCGATGCATCGTTGGAACCAAAAGACACGTCCGACCAATAGAACCCTTGGTGTGTGAAGTCTTCTAGCCATTTCTATCATAATGAAGTAGATGGAGTTCAAGGGTTTTGTTTTAGATGATATGGAAAAAAAATTTGGAACCAAACAAAGTTGAATGGGTCTTTCAAACTCAATCAAATCTTGTTTAAAACAACCCAACATGAAGAAAAGTGTACTTGGAAGATTGGGATTGCTTTTCTGATCATCATGATTTGGTTTTCAACATCTTTGTAACTTTCCAGACATGTGACTATGGCTTCAAGGCATTTACCAACCTTAACTGTAGTTTACCTCTACTCGCATGCTCTTATTTCAATTCAATTTCTTCCCAACCCTACAAATCACAGACTAATAAATGGTAAGCCTTGAAATTATAGAACAAAAAACTACAAGAGACAGAGCAAGCATACAACATTAAAATTGTGACTTGCAGCAGTAAAAGAAAAGAAGCAATAGGAAATTTGGTATACAATCAGAAAAGGGCATTTTATGAGGCTACCTTAAGGAATCAAATTAAAAATTAAATAAAATCATGCTTCAAATTTCATTTAAATGTTTTGTTGTATAGTAGATGTCATCCTACTTTGTTTGAGAACTCTTATTGAATTCCCAAAAATAGGAGTTCCCAAATGATGCCAATAGATATTATAAATAGAAAAAAAATAGCAATATTTTCATATAAAAACAACAAGAGCTGATTCATAGGCCCTATGAAAATCTCTAACTTTTTGGCTCCCCTTGATACTTTTCTGCATACTTACAGATTACATCTCCATAATTAATATGGACTAGAAGGGTTGAAAGGGCACATGCTAGTCTTTTCCATTTATTGGGCAATAAAGAGTTTGAGGTAACTGAAAGAATCAAATGTAGCTCTTTACTCTAGATGCTTTATTCTCATTTGGTTGTTAATATATCCAAATACAAACCATGATTACTTAAATCATAACTAGAATAAATCTCATGAAAACTACAAGAAGAGATAAGTGATTAGATGAATTTCATGGAAATGAAACCAATTCCATAAGCCACAACAAACAAAATATGCAATGCAAATGAGAATGCAGGCCTTCAAAGGAGTTGTCATGGATAAATAGTCATCCTCCCTTAGATCTATTGTGAGAATGCTTGAAACTCTTCAGTTATCCACAATATCCACATGCTATGAGCTCTGCTACAAAGATTGTGCATAGTTCTTCTCAGTTTATTCAATTTGGTGCTATTATTTTTATCCTGTGATTTAGGATTCAGACCAACCCCTCTCATTAGTATTTGTCTTCCAGAACTGTCTAGAAGAGGGTAATCAAAATCAATACTGGAATATCTGAGAGTCAAAGATCCTTTCCCTCAAATTGAAGCTTTGTTCTTGACAAACTAGAGCTAAGACAAGCCAAGAACTAGTGGAAGGGAAGTTGAATGAAAAGAAAAAGCAACTAAAAGCCTTCCTAAGAAAAGTACCATTTCCACTATAACTATTGATTTTAGTTTCTCCTTGTTGATTTTTTTCGCATCTCCTCATTTTTTATTTCTTGATAAAGAGCTTCTGAAAGGTGTGCAAGATGTTCTTCAATCTCAACAATCAATTTTGAGATAAAATGGAAGCATTTCTCTTGAAAATAAGGTGCTAAATCATTTATCCTTGAAGGAGATTTATGTGAATGAAGAAAACTTAGGAGGTCTTCCAGAATATTCTTGGACCACTCATCTATGTTATCTTTTATTTGACTAACCTCAGTTCAAAAATAAGTGTTAAGGTGACCAAACTAGTCTTCGTCATTTGTCATCATAAATCTAAAACTCAACCTAGGTAAATTGACAATTTTTAGATCCCCTCTCCTAACAAGCTAGCCCTCACTAGTAATTAATTTGTGAAAATGGGTTTCAACATATTTTTAACTTGCCAGAGATGTAACTTCAAGGCATTTACCAACCCTAACTCTCTCAACAGATCTGCAAATCCATTAGCTATTATTTGTTTCATCCTAATAACAAATGGGCTTTCAAAAAGTTCATCCCATAGACTCTTTGAGTGCTTCAAAACAATCTCACACACACATTGGCATGGAAACTCAAAATTTGAACCAAAAAGCATTTTTAGCCACTCCAAGCTCCCTTCAAATGCATCCAGACTGTCCAATATTTCTCTTATCAATGTCTCATTCTCTACAAGTTCCCTGCCACCTTTCACAAGGTCAAGCAAATACTTTCCCCCAAGCCTATCTGTAGAGAGAATATCATTTGCACATGTCTCAAGCCACGCTAAGCAAGAATTTGATATAAATTTGCTCAACAAAATCATCATGGTATCTTGTAGCTTCTCTCTATGAGATTTCCACAACTGCACCTCATTGTCTAGGTTTGGAATCCCACCAAACAACTGTGATCCAGGTGGCATTTCCAACACAGTCTTATAAAAAAGAGGCAAATCATTTAGAACCTCCAAGAAGAGTTCCCCAGATTGACATAGCATTACCTGTATGACTCTTACCACATTATAGAAAATGGAACTGACTATCCTATCCTTATTTTGCATAAGCTTTATCTAGTACAATGTGCTCCCACCTGTTATGCAGTTGGCTAAATCCTTTTCCAAAGCATCGGTTCCTTTCCCCCATTGGATTTTTAATTCTTTGCTACCTTGGTTGAGTTCTTGAGTTGCGTTAATGGAAAACTGGTTAATCAAATTTATGTGAAGGCCAAGAACTTTGCCTCTGCCTTCGTCTTTCTATTATATTCTTTCATTGACTTGTTATAGGTCGAGGTTATATTTCATTTAAGTGATTGATCTTGTTTGTTTGATGATTGGATAATGGTCCCATAATCTTGGTATACCGGCATGGTGGGTTCAATATCCATATATTGATCTACCAAAAAGGTCTTTATTGTTAGAATGGGCATCTCCAACATGGAGCCTAATAGAAATCAGGAGCACCATTCAACCTCACTTAGACAAATTTCACAAAAAATAGGCTTCTATCTCTCAATTCCTTCAATCCTCAAGCACTGTAGACAAGATATAAAACCATTTTTAGATACCCTTTAATGACTTCTAAAACATATCCAAAATTCATCGTGGGTTGTTTTGGAACAACCTGCAAATTGCAATTAAACCTACAAATTACATTTGCTTTAAAGTTTCTAAAGCCTTTTCAACAAATCTAATTTGTGTATATCCTACAATTATTGTAGTCCATGAGACCACATTTCTTTGAGGCATTTTTTTGAACACTTCAAGTGCCTTGTCTATGATCCCACATTTAGCATACATGTTGGTGCAGGAGCACCTAAGCTTCCATTTTCAAATTTGAATGCCATTGCATCTTAGTAGGTAATTTTAGCATTTAAGGAGGTCATTTTAAGTTAATTAGGTCTTGTGAGACCATTCACTATGAATTAGAATGATTTTAGAGTCAATTGGGTAAAAGAGACAAAGTTGCACAAAAGTTGTAAAATTGCAAACTATCAAAAGGTGTTGCTGGTCATTTTTGTCAAGTTTTGCAGAATTGCTAAATATAGTGCAACATGAAAAATTTTGCATGTCTAAGGAAAATAGATTCTCCTCCATCGAACAACAAATGTGCATTGATAAATTAAATATATACTTGATATACCAATTTAAATAAAAAGGAAATATTAAACTGGAGACAACTAGATAATTGAATATTTTCAACAAACAATTGATACCAATATAAAGCCACAAAATCAAAGACCTTTCATTGATTTCCTCAAAATTATATCTGCAACATAGTCTTTTGAAATAGAAACATTAGAAGCTTTCTAATGTCTATCTATCTCTATTCGCATATATCTTCTCCCATATCCTTCTTTTGGTCCTGGTCTCTCTTATATACACGAGAAGAAACAAGCTTCAGACCAAAAGACATGACTCTTGAAAACAAAACATGATTTTGAACTTAATTTAAGAAACTAACACCATCATAAACATGTGTACCAATCCATTAATCTCTGAGTAAAATACCATGGTCATCTAAGACCTGTTCAAAGCTTTTACTGTATGATAGAGTCTACATGATTACCACTGACCGATTCTGACTGTTGCTCAGTTGTGCCTGGATTACCCACTACCCAATTTATAAATAGATTGAAAGCTGAGAGGTGATCAATGCACCCCTATTTTGCATGAGTTTCGGCATTGGATATGAACACCTTCATATCATACTCTATGTACATGAATTTCTCAATTTGTTTATGAGTATTAAGCAAGACCATATCCTCATCATTGATCTCCTACAATGCAATTGTTAGAAACTTTGTAAATTTTTCTTTTTAATCATATGTTTCTTGAAGATTCCCTGTATCATCATGGAGTGTAGGAACCAAATCAAAAAAAATGAGGTCTCCTTCGAGTCTTTCTTGATATTGGTTGTGGGATCTCACCAAGTCATTATATCTTTGCAGTGTTTGGTCTTTCAGGATATGTTTACCCAGAAGTTCCTTCTTTTTATCAATCATTCTTCCTTGTAACCGGACATTCTCCTCTAGTGTTGATTGTATTTGCTTAAATACACCCCAATAATCATCAGCTTTCTTTATCAACTTATTGAACCTCTCTTTGATTATCTTAGACACAACATTGTACTTAATGATTTTCAACTCCTTTTCTAGTGTTTTATACTTTTCTTGGGCTTTCAAATGGAATTTTTTCCAATAGATTGCATCAACTAATGCATCTAACACTCTCTTATCCTTTTTCAGCCATGGAGCGTATAATTCTGGAGTAGAAGAGGAAGATGAATTCTCCATTTTATGTGATAACTACTTTTTCAATATTTCATTCTCTTTGACCAATTTTTCAATTTGTGCTCTAGTGAATTTTGCCACATTGACATTCAGCTCTGCAATTTCTAAGGGATTAGTGTCTACAACTCTTTTGACCAAAAGGTGTCCAAATACTTGATTAGGATTTTCAATCACTGTCGGCCTCTTCTCATGAGGGTATAGTGACCAAATAAGAAAGGTATCCTCATCTAGATTGTATCTAGACCCTGAATATATATTACCACTAGCTTCCTTTAATAAGTTCATTGTTGTA
Source organism: Sequoia sempervirens (assembly GCA_007258455.2). NCBI lineage: Eukaryota > Viridiplantae > Streptophyta > Pinopsida > Cupressales > Cupressaceae > Sequoia > Sequoia sempervirens. The sequence goes on along the minus strand of VDFB02000003.1, from coordinate 379,910,801 downwards.
TCCCCTCTTTTTCTGAGACTGTCAAACACAATTGTTGAGCTCATGTCCCATCCTAGTAGAAGTAGTACCCCAACCTCTTTAAGTAATTCTCTACCTCTTTCAAGAGTGATGGATTACATTTCCCTGTCAACTTCCTTTTTCAATTCTTCTAAGGCATCATCTTCCTTTTCAAGATTAATGTCTTGCTCCTTTTGTCTTATTTTCTTCCCCTTATACTCATAGACAAATGATTTGAATTCAAGATTTTTAACAAAATCATTATTAGAAATGAATTCATGACTAGCCTTGACCCTAATGTCATTAGATAACTCATCCGATGTCTCAAATTTTACAAGTTCCTAAGGGGGCTCGTATTGTGTAATCACAAGGGCCTTTATTTGTTCTCAAGGGAGCTCATATTGTGTAATCACAAGGGCCTTTATTTGTTCCACTGGTTTCTCCTCTCCATCACTCTCCTCATCACTTCCTTCCTCTTCACTATTGTTAGTGGAGAAAAATACATTAGGGGTGGGTTGTAGGGGTATGTGATCCAAAGGCTCCACATCCTCATCCTGCATTCCAATGTAACTCATATGATATGTATCAAAAATGTATGAGGGCACATCTTTTACTATTTCATTCATATGAGCAATAAGTTGCTCAATCCTAGCCAAGGGATCTTGTATATATTAGCAAATGCTTCTCTATATGATTGGAAATTATTTCTCTTCCATTCCTTTGCAAGCACAAATTTATTAAATATGAATTCATTCTCTCACCAATGGAAGCTTCATCTCAGTTCCTGATCACATCATCAAGTGAAAACCAATGCTCATACCCTGACAAATTCTGACTTAATCTTTCTTGATGAATAAATCCCTTTGCATCAAATTTATTTCTTTCATACCAAAGAGGAAGGTTGTAATGAGCTAATTTAGCATCAATTTCTTCATATCCTTTAATGGCACATACTGTGAAATCTCCAAAACAAAGAGTGCTAGGAAACAGTGATTGTTTATTATGACTCTTGAGATGTTTAGTATCAGACCTTGCTAATTGTCATACTATTTCCAAATAAGCAACTCTATTAGGAACCACTCGTGACCTAGCAAATGTGGAACCCCTTCAAATCCATAAACCCTTATTACTGTGCAATTGGAGAAGGCATACTAGTCTCCCCAATTATGGTTCACCTTGCCTCTCAGGGTGTTTTCCTTTGGTCTCAAAAATCTCTGCACCTCAAGGGATAAATTGTGATCATATGAATAGCCTAGCAAGTTCATTAGTGGTTTAACAAAATATTCTTCAAAATATAAATATTGAGACCTCTCACATCGACTATCCCATAGTGCAGTCCACATTTGTACAGGTTTAAACTTTCCATCTTTATCTTTGTCTTTGACTCTTAATTCTTTACCCCACACATTTCTAGCATGTCCCTCATATAAAAGTAAATGCATTAACAAGGAATAGTGTTTGAAATCTATGCAGTCATTGTTGTTTTTTATTCTTTCAAGCCCTTGATTTAAGGCATTTGCCAAATAGTTTGCATTGTTGAATGACCTAGCATCTTTGCTTTGCATATCAGCAGCTAGAACCATCGGTGCAATAGACATAAGTGGTGAAACCTCAATTCCCAAGACTTGACCAGCTGAGTAGTAGGTATATTGGAAGTATTCTTCAAACAAATCTATATGAAATGGAGGGTTTTCATTGCTCAAAAAATTATGAGTTGACCTTGCTCATTCTTAGGTTTGTGCAAAGCTAGCTTCCATCTCTTGTAACTAGTATCCATGCAATGGTATTTTATTAAAAAGTCTCTAATGGTGAATGGAAATTTCATGGGACCGTCTAACTAAAATACATTAGAGATCAGGTCTTGGGAGAAAAAAAGCATATCAGGCCCATTTGGTGATTGGATAGTTCCTTTTTTGGCATTATACCGACTGGCCAGAGCTTTCACCAATTCTACATTGATGAACACGTTTGGCACCACAAGTCTTCCTAAGTTTAATCTCCATGGGTTACAAACTAGTTGAAATCTGAATTATTTCTTGTAGTGATACATAAAAATCACATAGCCCTGGTGTGGCATCCAGACATCCCCAAAACCCCTATGTTTATCTAACAATTTAATTTCTTGAACACTTCTTCTGGGTCTTGGCCCTGACCCCAGAAACTGATCTATCAAGTCTTGGTTTAAATTCCTCTTTTCAATTTTTTGTTTCTTTTCCTTAGGTTTTTCCACATTTTCTTCCATTGCAAACTCTGAAAAAATGCAAATTCTAGCTAAGAGTGGAGTACTTACGTGAATTTTTGCTTCTCCTGGCTTCACTGCATGAGAGCTCTAAGTTTTTTCCTTTCTACTTCTGCCCTTAGCATAGCCTTTTTGGTTTTTGCAAATTGTATGATTAATTTGTGGTGCAATTCACTTCTATGCTAGCTCATTAATATACCACCTGCTTCAGTCTTGTCACCGGGGAGAGAATTTATGTTAAATATCTCGATGATGCTTTTGACGCCACATTAGCTAGTAGTAATCATTCATCACTATATCATTGGGATCTTGGTTCGTTTTCCATCGATGGCCACCTTCTCTACCAATAAGTGTTTTTATTTTGATCTATCGGTAAGACATCAAACAATGTTACCCCAATGCATCCTAGCTTCACCAATAAATGTTAGACTTTGATACCTATAAGGAAATCTAGGAGCGCATCTTATGAAAACTCCATGCAGTAGTGCCTTCGGTAACTTTCAATTTTCAATTAGGTTGCCTCAAAGACACAAACAACTATGTCCAAATGTGGAACAGACACAGTTCATTTCCTACATTGATCCATCTGAGAGAAACACATGTAAATTCAACAGCAAGCATTAATAGATTCTACTATATGAACCAGTAGACATGAAAGATGAAAAAAGAAAACCAGAACACAAAGATTTATGTGGGGAAAATCCTTTCGGATAAAAAACCCCACACTCCAAAGATTGAGCCATTGTATTATTCAGCAACAAAAAGGTTACAATACAAATTCAGGCTCATAGCCTCTTCAGAGATTCATCTTGTTCATTATGGATACTATCTGGTAATCAACTCTCCCTCTGTACATTTCCTGATCAAACTCTCAAACAAAACAATCTTCGTACTATTGCAATACCCTCACATAGGTTATAGTACTAACCAACACGAGAGATCAACCATGGCATTCAATCCTTGATCATGAGAGAAATCAGCAACATAACCCCGCCTCTCACTTTCTCTGTTTCGACCTCATGGCCTCAGCCTCATGGCCTCAGCCTTCCAGCCAGCCAACTAGTCTCTTCACTATTCGCTCTATTTTCCTTCTCTTCAGCTTCGGCTCTATGAAATGGTTTGTTTCCAACTGTCGGATCACAACTGTCAAATCATCCAGCGCAACAACGGTTCACATTCTGCTTTCTCTGATTTGTCCATATCGCAAAACGTCGAACAATCTTCACTTGATCAACAGCGATCAACTTGTGTCGCATGTCGGTGAGACACTAGAAGTGTCTCCCCAATGCCACAAGACCCAATTACATGTTGTCACCAAGAGTCATCTCCATCGGCAAGAGGTTCTACTAATATCCACAAGTCATACCGATTTCAGCATTCTCATCAGCGAGACAATCACCATTCGATGAGACATCACACCGAGCTCATAAGTCATTCTAAAATGTTCCTTAGTCACCAAGACTTTAGTCATTCACTGAGAGATCATATCGAGTCTTCAAGTCATGCTGAAACCCATTGTATTCCTATCATCATCCATCTATCGGCAAGACTATCGTCTTTCGCCAAGACGTCACAACGAGCTTCATGTTATGCCGAAGACCTACCATTGGCCAGACATTCAACATTCGCCAGGAGATCATATCAATGCCTTCATGTTATACCGAACATTGACTAGTCGCCAAGATTCATAGCAACAACAGGATTCCCATCGGCAAGACAATTGCTCTTCGCCAAGACATCACCCCGCAGGTTCCAAGTCACCCCGATTCAAACTTGTCGGCCAAACTTACTGCTTTCGCCAAGACTTCATACCAAAGCCTTTAAGTCACATCGATGTGTTCCATGTTCAGCAAGAGAATCAACCTTTGGCAAGACTTCTTACCAAGGCTTCCATGTTATCCCGAAACAACTGTTCGCCAAGAGTCACACCGAAGACATCTAATAGTCGGCAAGACATTTGTCTTTCGCCGAGACTTCATACCGATCGCCTTATGTTATACCGATGACCCCTAACACTGTTGGTGAGACTTTCCACATTCGCTAAGACTTCATATCGAAGCCTTATGTGTTACACCAAAGTCTCCAAATGTATACCAGTTGGTGAGACATATCACTATCGGTAAGACTTCTTACTGATCACCCAAGGGTTTCCCCGAAAGCTCCAACACTGTCGCCGAGACATGTTACTTTCGGTAAGACTTCTCACCGAGCCGGAAAAGGTTACCCCAATGACTTCAATGCATATCCTTGTCAGCAAGACCTTCCAATGTTGCTGGGACTTCTTCCCGAGTGTAGAAGTCACTCCAAAGTCCCTAGTCACTATGAGTCTCACCGACACCTGATTGAATGGCCTGTCGGCTAGAGTTCTCCACGCGATGAGAAGTTACAATGACAGCCATAAGTCACAGCGATAGATTCCTTTGGCAAGACAAAAGCATTTTCTTGGCGACATGAGCAAAACATAAGGTAAACGGCCAGTCAGCCAGACAATAGGAATGTCACAGCGACTATGCTTTCTCAGAGGTTTTAGCCTATGAGATTGAGGCATATATTCCAACAATACCCTATGATTATATCGGGCTATTGGGGGAGCTTCATCATTCATTCTCCCAATGCACCAAAGTTGCAGCAATGGAAGGATATTACGCTGATGTAAGGATATGAATTTCCCCTATTGGGATATCGGTGGGGTGGTGATGGGAGTTCCACCGACAAAGTATTGTTAGCCTGATGGTATCAAAGGACTTCAATGGATTTCATGAATGTGATTATTTGGGTATGTTGGTTACAAAAATGGATTTTTTACACGAACCTCAATAATTTGTCTAGATCATGAAATTTACTCTGGTGGGATTTTGTAAGGAATAGGAGATAAATGAATAGATGTTAATGCAAATATGTGGGATTATTTTTTTTAGTATTAACACAGCTCTTTTGACATTTTTTTTCTTATACTTATTATGTGCTGCATGATCTTTATTTTTCTTTGTTATTATGTGCATGCAATGTGTAGGCTTAATAGTGGGTTATTAATCTCTCACATGAGTAGATATGTTGGTGATCTAGGTTTTCTAAACAAAAGTCCCCCTGATAAAGTAAATTTCCCCCAATAGAATAATATGTAATAATATTTAATTGAGGGAGTATAATATTTCTTATAGGGATGTATTTTCTATGCATTAATGGCAAATTGTATTTGCTTGAAATTTTTTAAAGTCTTTCCACCAAATTCATTTTGTGCATATCTATTGTAGATGTCCTTAAGCTATATGGAAAAAGGTGTATATGCAATTTAAGATCAATTGATAAGCTGAGACTTGTAATGTTGATTTGATTTACACTTTATTTAAGATATAATTTCATTGTGTTGCTAAATTTCTTAGTTCAATAATTGGGATTCTCAACGATCTTGTATACCCAAAGTGTATGTGATAGAAAGAAATTAGGTAGTCATGTCGATTAGTTTGAAAATTTAAATGATCTTGAGTTCATAAGTACATAGTGATAAGTTTTGACAAATAATATAATTTCTTGTTACATTTATCACAGAAACAAAGGCCTCTTTTTATTGTAGCAGAGGATGTAGAGAGTCAAGCATTGGCTACTTTGATATTTGAAATTGATGATTTTTTTACTAAATTGATAATGTTTGAAGTTTCTTTTTCTTTCTTAGATGTTGAGTCTAATTAATAAGTTTAATGTTGTGTTGCAACTTGCAAGTGAGTATGTTGATATGATAAAGGCTAGCATTTTCGATCCTATAAAAGTTATTAGAATTGCATTAGTTGATGCAGAAAGGTAAAACTATTTATCTTTATTATAATTAGTGGAACTTGCAACTACAATATCTAATAAAAATCTACTTCCAAATATGCTTTTGATGGATGTTATATCTAATTTTGATATATCTAGCACCTAAGTTTAGGGTGTCATAGTTGGAAAAGGAAAATAAAAATGTTTGAATTTTATCCTCTGTATTATTTGACTTTTCTGAGTTTTTGATGTGCAAATTTTGAAACCTTATTTTCAAGCTGCAACTCCAAATTGGAGAAGTGAAAGGTCATGAATACCAGCAAGGAAGATTTTGGAGGAGCCGAAACCAATAGCAGCAGGAAAGTTGTGGATTTGCAAGGGGATTAAATGGGTCAAGCCCCTATAGGAGTTCACTACCCTTCCAAAAGGACTATAGTTAAGGGGAAAATAGTATAAGTATATGAAAATAGGAGTATTTTGTTTATATAGTGTCTGTAAGTTGTACAATGTCATTGAGACATTGAATGTAACCAATGAGATTTTGATTTTCCAATGAGGCTTAATGAAGTAAATTTTTAGAGTGGTTTTTTCTCCACTCATAAATACTATGTTGTGGCTCCTCTTGATTTGTAGTCTTCATTTCATGGTGTTTTTAAACATTCAAGAATATCTATGATACTTGAAGTTTATATGCATAAATTTGTGAGGATTAATTAAGTTAGATTTGATTTGTAATGACTAAAGTAATGAATAAATTAATGACTAAATACATGACTACATTAATGATTAAATATATGACTACCATGACTAAATAAATGACCAGTTAACAACAACCAATGACTAAATTAATTACTAAATATATGACTAAACAAATCACTACCATGAGTAAATAAATGACTAAGTTAATGACTAAATCAATGACCAAATCAATGACTAAATAAATGACTAAAATAGTTTAGTCATAAATTTGGTGGTGTTATAAATGACTACAAATAAACCACTAAAATAGTCCTGTGACTAAAATTAATGACTAAATAAATGACCAAATCAATGAACAAATTAATGACTAAATAAATGACTAAAATTGTTTAGTCATAAATTTAGTGATGTTATTGTAGACATCAAAAATGTACTGATTGACATCATGCATCTGATCCTGACTTACTAACATCGTTTCTTCCTAAATCATCCCTCGGTCTAACCGTTTAATCAAATTCCCTTATCTGATTAAATTCATCAATATTCATCTCTTAATTAAATAAATCATTTTGTCTAATTAAGTCACTTTCTCTTGTTAATTAAATCAATCAATCTGATCTAATTATCCCTATTTAATTAACTAATCAATTTATTTAATTAAATCTCTAAAGTTTATCCATTAAATTAAATAAATTAAAACCTTATTTGATTTAATCTAACATCATCCCTTTTAATTAAATAAATCAAAATATTTATTTAATTAGCCTTTTATCATATTCCTCTCTTATTTGATTTAAATAAATCCATAGATCTAAGTCAAATAAGTCACATCATCAAATCTCCCATTAAATTAATTAACCCCTAATTAATTTAATCTAATCTCATGTCACATCCTCTAGATAATGCAAGTTGCACATGAAAATAGATTTAATTCATTTATTAAATCCCTATTTTCCTCACATGGCATCTTTTGGAATATTCTCTCAATTTGAATTCAAAAATTCCAAGTCAACATGTACATCCAACAAGGCAATAACTTCATCTTACATGTCCTTTTCCTTGAGCCAAGTGGCATTTATTGCATTTTCCCTTCCCTCTTACATGTCATTTCAACAAATTTGAATTTCAAATATCGGCATTTATTGGCACAAACCCCAAATCTTGCACAACCATCATCCATTCATAACTTGACAAGGGGCATCATATCCTTGGATGAAAGTTAGTCCCACATTGCTCAAATTGGGGAATTCATCCATCTTGAAATCTTATAAATGAAGAGCTCCTCTCCTCATTTGATCATCCACATTCCACGCAAAGGTACCATGCTAAAATACTTAGCCATTTTCATTCATCATTTGAGTTCTTAGCTAGGTTATTGCAGATTTTTTTTTGGCTTGGAGCTCTCACCTTCATCATCAAAGTGGATCAACACTCTTCAACAATCATCAAACTTGCATCTTAGGGATTGGGAAAGGGCCAATTTTCACATCAAATTGGCACCAATTCCCCCATGGGATTAAGAGTTTGCTTGCTTAATTAGGATTCAATCTTGTTTTTGTGATTTCATTGTGTTTTTCATCATTTTCTTCCTAATTTGAGCTATGTTAATGAATCTCATGGGGAATTCATGTTTAGGCTTGCATTTCCTTGTTTAACTTGTTTAATCATGTTGTTTTGCAAGTACTTAGGCTTGGGTTCGCACAGTTATAAATGACTAAAAATAAACCACTAATAGTCACATGACTAAATTTAGTCATTTATATGCAATTTTTAGTAGTTTATTTAGTCATATATTGTTGTTTGTGTACTAGTGCTTGTAGAGCTCAAAAAAAAAATTTCTTTGTGACACCTTATTAAAGTTATTAGGAGGTATAACTTTGGTATGGTTGAGTGGGAAGCCCACTCTAAGGTATGACTTTCCCCATAGCCACTTGCATGTGTGTGAGCACATATCAGCCGTGTGTGTCTCATCTCCTAGGACTTCTCACCCGGTGGACAACCAATAGTTTCATCACCTCAGAAGTGAGTATGCATTTTTTGAAAAACAACATAGATCTAATCCACAACCTGTTGGAAAAATGATCGAAGCTTGATCTACCTTTTTATTTTTGCTCTTCTCTTCCTTTTAGTTCTTGCGATTGCATGATCATGTATCTTGTTTTGCTACAAATCATTCACCTTGTGCATGTCTTTTTGTGCTTATGTTAGCTTGACTTAGGATCTTGGATCCTGGGGGCTTGATCGTCTCCTCAACCTTTGTTATCCTAGACTATCCACATTGGTACAATTGGACCTCTCTTGAATATCTACTTTAGTGTGATTTTGAAGCAAGTTCATCCTAGATCACTAAAGTGGGGGCTAAATGTACCATAGAAAAAAGGAAAATTGCTTAATTTGGGGAATAATTGATGATAAATTGGGCTTAATAAGACCTTGATTTGGTGTTGTGAGGTGTTATACACATCCACACTAGGTCTTGGACCCTTGCAAATTAAATAAAATGCATTTAACAATGTCTTGTAGAGGTATTGTAAAGTGTTGTAAAATACTTTCACACCTCTCTAGACTTAATGAACCCAGTTTCCATTAATTCAACATTATAAAATGTATTCAATTGCATCTTCACATCAATATAGAAGGTTTGTAAAACAAACCTAGCTTTAATCTAGTGTTGTAATGTGTCTTGCACATTCAAATTGGAGGTTATGCCTTTCTAGGCTATGTGGATCTCATTTTAGTGTTGAAAAGTGTATTTAATCACACTTTCACGTTGAATTATGTATCCCAAGCCCTAATTTACCTTCACATCATCATTAATAGGCCCCTATTACCCCATATTGTGCATCCTGAGGCAATATTTGATGAAATACCTGGCAAAGTCACTATAAAATCCTAATTTTCTTATCTCCCAACAACCCAACTGGCAAATGGGACCCTCTAGGACTAATTCGACATCTGTGGTGAATGAGTCCCTACTAGGTGGGACTTATTTTCCCAAGGTGGTGAATGAGTCCCACTTGGGCCACTTTTGAATTTTGAGTGAGAAATTTTGGAATTTAAGTTTTATTTTTATTCATGTAGGCCTTGGGGATCCCATTTATGGGTAAATTAGGAGAATTTCCTATAAATCAAGTCTCAAAACCTTAATTTACATCTCTTAACTCATTCACAATTCATTCATCACTTATCTTGTTTCTCAAGTCAAGCAAGTTAGGGCTTTATCACTCTAAGTCATCAAGAAAGCTTCCAAAGACATTCAAGGGTAGAATCTTCCTCCATTTTTGCATAAATTAAAAGGTAAAACATCATGGCAAGGTAATAATTTCATTGTTTCATGATTCATTACTTCATTTCATCATTTTCGTTTAATTACCTAAAAATGGGTTTGACCAAGGCAAACCCCCATGCCCTAACATCCAACATTTCTCTTTTTCTTCTTGTGTGTTTGTAGATTTAGGAATCTTGGAAGCTTGGAAATCATTAAGAATCAAGTTGAAATTTTTTTTAAGTCTTCTCTTCATATTCTAAGGAAAAATATCAACAAAAAGTCACTTTTAGCTTCAGAAATCAGACTTTCAGAGGCGGACACTTGTGAGGAACCAAAGAGCAGACCAAGGACTTCAATTTATTGCTTTGAATCTTTATAAATTCAAAAGTGGACTCATTCACCATGGTTGGTGAATGAGTCCCACTGTTAGGTCAGATTTTGGTTTTCTGCAGTTTTAGATACCCATTTGTCTGAAACGGGCTCTAGAACAGTTTCCCAGAACTCGGACTGATTCACCCAGAATTGCTAATGAGTCCCACTAGGCCTAAAAATCAAGATCAATATCATTTCATATGCCATTTCCAATCTCTAGCAAGATCTCAGGTGCACACATTTAGTTTCATTCGTTTTTGTTATAGTTTACTATTCATTCCTAGGTGTTTTTGCATTACACAATGTATTTTCAAACAAGTTGTATTTCTTTAGTTTCAATTCAATAATCAATAGATTTCATTAGTTTCTTGTATTTAGATAATTTCATTTAGGTATATTTTCATTGTACTTGCATTAGTTTGAGTGAACCACCTAGGTTTTTGGGTCTATCTCTCTCCTTTTAGGTGAAAAATCCTATGAGTGCAAGAGAAGTACATAGCCACCCAAAAATTTATGGTTCAAAACAATAATTGTAGAAGGTTCTAAAAGGTTTGTTATAATCGGATAGGATGTATGTTGTGGTATGGTGTTCACAAGATTGTAATCTATTTTGCACTAGATAATAAAATCATTGGATGGTCGAGTTTCTATGGATGTAGCCCATATTGGGTGAACCACGCTAAATTTTTGTGTTAATCTCTTTTGTGTTATTCTTCATTATTATTTATAGGTTATTTAATTTGCATATAATTATTAATGTTTATTGCTCCAATCTTCCTAAACCCTAATAGATGGCAATAAAAAGAATAGTTTTGAAGGTAGTTGCCTTCCAAGTAGAGGAACCTTTTTCATTCCACCTTCTAGGTTTCATGATTTGTAGGCATGTTCCAGTGTACTAAAACCTACATCAACATAAATGATGCTAGAAGGATGGAAAACCATGGAATGCTAGTATAGAAAAAAAATATTGTTTCTAATAATTAATATTCCTCTTCTAAATTCTTAAATTATTTTTTTATAAAATATAAGAAACATCATAAAATTGATAACACAAGCAAATGATTGTTAATTACTAGAAGAAAGGTTTTCCATCAAATCATAACCATAATTAAGAAATAATTTCATGATGATGGAAATCCCTTTATGAATACTTGATATTTTTCACAAAATTATAACATATGCACATAATTGGATCTCTACTTTATCTCCTAATGTTGCAAAAACACACATGAGCACAAAAGGATTTATAAAAAAATTGTAACTAAAAAATGAAATTAACAATGAGATTTTTTCTTTCCTACATCTTGTCAACACTTTTTATGATGTAGCACTACAATGGTGCATTTTCCTCATGCCTAATTCCATACATTCATGGGTGGATTTAGAGAATGCCTTCCTAGCATAATCTAAGAAAAAAATTGATAAAAAAAGCCTCCATTCAACTTGCGGTAGTGAGGACACAATTTGGTGATCCTATTTTTCATTTGAACTATTGATTCTCACAAGAATGTGAAAAGGTAAATATTATATTTACGCCTAATCAAATTGAATTATTGAAGCATTATCTATGGGAAATGGACCATTCATTTATTACACTCATAATAGACACATTCAGAGGATCATGGTTAGAGGGTCTATTCAAACATTATCCTCCTATGGATATGATCACACATAAGGAGTGCGATATAAAATCTCACCATAATTTTGATCATGCAACAACAATCACAAGGTAGGAAATAATTTTATTATGATTTTTCTTTATTTTCTAATGTGAATCATATTGCTTCCCCACATGATTTCTTTGTACTATAGGAAAATGTATCCTTTTACATTTTCACAATTTTTTGGGCCCTCCCTGCTAAAATTGGGCTTCTTTATGCCTTGTTTGGTCCTATTTTGCATCCATGAGCCTTAATTAATACATTTTTCTAAGGATAATCCTAACATATAACAATTAACCAATCATAATTTAATGTTTTTGGATTGTATGGCCCATATTTAGTGATTTGGGACTCATATGCCACCTTGGGTGTATGAGTCCCACCTAAGTTTTGTGGCCTAGATCTAAATTTAGCATAAAACTAAGAATTTCTTTAAAAATGTGTCCCAAGCTTAGCCTAATGGCACTCATAGGCCTCAACTGGTGTATGAGTCCTTCTTAGCTTAGACCTAATTTAAATTTAAATTCTTGGCGATATATTATTCTCCTAGATCTAATGTTGGCTTGTAGTGTTGTAATTTTAGGAAATTTGGCATTAAAAAGTATAAATACAAGGTTAACATATTCAATTGATATATGTCAAGATTATCCTTAGAAAAATGCATTAATTAAGGCTCATGGATGCAAAATAGGACCAAACAAGGCATAAAGAACCCCAATTTTAGTAGGGAGGGCCCAAAAATTTGTGAAAATGTAAAGGGATACATTTTCCTACACTAAAGAGAAATATTATGGGGAAGCAATATGATTCACATTAGAAAATAAAGAAAAATAATAATAAAATTATTTCCTATCTTGTGATTGTTGTTGCATGATCAAAATTATGGTGATATTTTATATTGCACTCCTTATGTGTGATCATATCCATAGGAGGATAATGCTTGAATAGACCCTCTAACCACGATCCTCCAAATGTATCTATTATTAGTGTAATAATGAATGGTCCATTTCCCATAAATAATGCTTCAATAATTCAATTTAATTAGGCGTAAACTTTTTTATGGTGATGAATCAACTACTTACACTACAACCTAGTGTCAACTATTCAAATCTAAAGTCAAACAATATTATCTTCACGTTATCCATTTTATTCACATCATTCTTAGTGTGATTCCTCCCTCTATTGGTGTAAGATGCATCTCACAAGAGGCATGTGAAATATTTAAAATGACATTATTTTTTATATATTTTTCAACAAAGATGCCAATGGCCAAAATAGTGATGGAAGTCATATATCTTCTCCATAGTCATAGTGGATGAGATGTAAGGCCGACTACATTTTCCTCCTCCTCAATCTTAATGATCTATCGTACTCTCACCATGAGAAACATCATGCTCACAAATATCTCTATCTTCACAATCTTAGCGGGTAGGGACACATCATTCATAGTCACATGATCCTTTTGACTCATCTTAGGTTGTTAAATTTTGTGGTAACATAAAAAGTATCCCTTCTGCTTTTCCCTTGCTTGTTTGTGTAACACCTCACCAAGGAACCCAGAGAAAAACACTGTCAAACATATCTGCATAAACTGACAATCGTACTGTGAGGTACTCACAAGTGAGTTATGCTACACTGTCTCCTTCACCAAGACTAGCATACAATACTACATCATAAACAATGTTAGATACAACATCATAAACACATTAATTCTTTGAAACAACATAAAACCATAACACACATAATGTTCATCATAATGTTGCCACACAAACATAATTAGATGATAAACAATGTATCTAATGTATCATCAACACTGTATAAAACCAGCATAGCATCAGTGTTGAAACTAAAGTAAAGTAGCATAGTATCAAAAAACCTAAAGCAACTATGATCAACTAAACTGAAACAAACTGAAACAAAGTGCAAACAATAAAGTCCCTAGTAGGTTCAGGAACAACTAAGATAGGCGCACTAGTCAATTTTTCCTTGAGTGTCTGAAAAGCCAATTGACACTGATCTAACCAAATAAATTTCTTCCCTTTCCTCTAATGAAGAGTAATAGGATGAGCAATCCTTGAAAACCCCTGAACAAATCGTTTATAATACCTAACAATACCCATAAAACTACAAACCTCAGGTACATTGGTAGGCATGGGCCAATCAATAATGGCTTGGATCTTCAAGGGATCCACAACAATACCCTCTCCAAAGATAACATGACCAAGGTATTTTACCTTAGTTTGGAATAACTCGCACTTCTTCAAATTTGTGTACAAGTGAATCTCTCTCAAGCATTGCAATACCTATCTTAAATGCTCTTCGTGCTCCTTCATATTTCTCGAATAGATCAAACTATCGTCAAGAAACATGAGAAAAAATGATCAAGGTATGTGCAAAATGCACCGTTCATCAAACTCATGAAAATGGATGGTGAATTTTTTAACCCAAACGGTACCAATGTGAACTCATAGTGCCTGTTGCGAGTTCGAAATGTAACTTTATGAATGTCTACTTCTAAAATTCACAACTAATGGTAACCTGATTTAAGATCAATTTTAGAAAACATATTAGCTCCCTTGATTTGATCAAAGAGATCATCAATTTTTGGTAAGGGATATCGATTCTTTATCATCACTTTGTTCAATTCATGATAATCGATACACAATCTAAGAGATTCATCCTTCTTCTTCATGAAGATGATAGGTGCTCCCCAAGGAGAAACGCTTGGACATATAAAACCCTTAGCCAAAAGTTCCTCCAAATGAAAACAAAGCTCTTCCAGTTCTTGTGTGGTCATTTTGTATGGAGCTTGAGATAGAGGCTCTGCTCCAAGAACCAGATCAATTATGAAATCTATGTCATGCTTATGTGGCATACCAAGAATATTATTGAGAAAAACATCTACAAATTCCCCAAGAATAGGATAATCATCAAGAGATACCTCTCGACTCTTCCCTACCTCCAAGTCATTAATTGTTGCTACAAATAGCTGACAACCCTGACTAAGGCATCTCCTCAACTGCATAGTAGATATTATCTGCAAGGAGATGGGTCTTTGTACGCCAATTATTTCAACTTCTACACCAGAATCATCTAAGCAATGTATTGTCTTTTATCGATAATCAATCACTACATGATGGGTTTCCAACCATTCCATACCAAAAACAATGTCATAAGAGCCAAGAGGTGTAACACAAAGATCTACTAAGGTAGATAGTGATCCAATCCTTAGTTCACAATCATGAAAAAAGGGTTTCTACTACTACCTTCGCCCCAAAGGAAAATTCTACCTGCCACCTATCACCTTACTTTACTGCCACAAGTCCACATCACTCAACAATAAAGGGTGAAAAAAATGAATCAAAAGCTCCATAATAAAAAAGGATAGATACATTAGTACCCTATAACTGACCTGAAGTCTCAACCATAGTATTCTGATGATCTTCCAAACAGTTATCTACCACAGCAAAGACTTTGTGTGAATGGCCTACATCTCCAACTGTCGGCTCTGAAACTTTCGGTCGCTGACCAAAACCTGATGTATCTCTCATGGGGCACTACCTAGCAATGTGACCTTGCTAACCACATGAAAAGAAACTAGTACCTCTACCAAAACCTCTGCCACCCGAAGGTGCATTAGACTACTGGAAACTTCCTCTGCTAACCATAGACTATGCACTCTATGTTGGTTGATCCTGACGGTTACGCTTATTATGCCACCAATTATGATTCTTCCTTGACTGTGAATTGTTACCCTGCTGAGCTTCAGAATTTTTATTCTTTAGTGGATTATGTCATTGCTTCTACTATTTTCCACCCTTAGCGGGTCCCTGTTGGTTCCGAGAGGGACCCCTTGTCTAAGTCTAACTTCCTCACGGACCAAAACCTACAGAAGGTGCACTACCTAACTGAACACATGTATGTCCACCCAAATCCATAGTCAAATTCTCCTCCAAAAGACATGCCTTCTCCATGGCTACCTTCATAGAATTTGGCTCGAAGACTCAGACTCCTTCGCTAATACGGGTGTTCAAGCCCTTGATGAAGTGTTGTACCAACATAGCCTCGTTGTCCACAATTCCAGCATAATTTTTGAGCTCGTAGAACCTACACTCAAACTGCTCCACTGAAATGGACATCTAAAGCAGATCATGGAACTCATATTCACATCGTTGTCTCCAATGCTCTAACAATAAACTTGCTTTGAATCTCTCCAAAAACATGTCCCGTGAAATTGAACCAATCTCCAAATGAAGCATCTACTCCTCCAATCACCACCATATAGAGGTAAAACATCTAAGATGCATAATGGTGCACCTAGCTCTAGTGTTGCTACCATATGGATGCATAGAAAAGCACTATCCCAAGTCTATCAACCAATTTTCTACCTCCAGACCACCACCAGTACCATCGACTATGGGAGGGCATTCCCTCAATAAGTCTATCATATGCCCCACAACAACGACATCCTACTCCATAGTCTCAACAACTCTCCTAGGTGATTTGTCTCATTCTCTAGCCACTTCTTATTCAGCCTTTTGTCTAGGACCAAGTTGGGCAAGAACCTCCTCCAGTAAGGGGCACAACTGTGCTCCCTCTATCTTTGGCTATAAAATATTTTTTTCCCCACTCACCTAATCTAATTGAGGACCTTGTTGTTTTGCATGCTCACTCTCATGATAACCCTAGGAGGGAGTGTCCTAATGGTTAGCCATATGACCACCACATCGGCCTCAACCACGACCCCTACCTCGACATCTAAGTATGGTCCTACATAAATCAAGGAAAAGTCTCAGTTATAAGACAAACAATAACTGACAATCACACCATAAAGAGAGCCACAGTGTAGTAGGGTACTCATGAGTGAGTTATGCTACACTGTCTCCTTCACCAAGACTAGCATACAATACTACATCATAAACAACATTAGACACATCATCATAAACACACTAATGCTCTGAAACAACATAAAACTATAACACACATAATGTTCATCATAATGTCGCCACACAAACATAATCAGATGATCAACAATGTATCTAATGTGTCATCAACACCGTATAAAACCAGCATAGCATTAGTGTCATAACTAAAGTAAAGTAGCATAGTATCCAAAAAAACTAAAGCAACTATCAACTAAATAGAAACAAACTAAAACAAAGTGCAGCATCTGGAGGGACACTACAGTTTGGGCCCTCCTTGTGAACTAAGCTTAATATTGCCTTGATTTAATGTTGTAATGTGTTTGACACATTCACATTAGGTCTTGGACCCTTCTCAATTAATGAACATAAATGGTACCTTACTAAAGTGTTGTGAAGTGTTGTAACACACTTTTACACTTTTCTAAGGTTTTATTAATTAACTGAACCTAATAAACCTCTTTTTAATCAAAATAAACCTTAATCATGCCTTATTTAGAGTGTTGTAAAGTTCTTTAAAACACTTTCACACTTTTCTAAGCTTTTCATTAATAATTGGGCTTTCTTATGCTTTAATTGGCCTTATTTTGCATCGACAAGCCTCATTTAATGCATCTTTTTGAGGATAATCCTGACACCAATCAATACCCAATCATAATTCATATGTTCCAAGCTTGAATGGCCCAGATTTAGTGATTTACGACTCATTCGCCACCTTGGGGGAATGAGTCCCACCTAGATCTTTTGGTCCTAAACCTGGTTTCACACCTTTCTAAGCATTTTAAAAATTGGTCCCAAAAATTAGGCCTAGTGGGACTCATTCACCACCTTGGGCGAATGAGTCCTGTGTGGCCCAAAATCAAAATTAATTCAAATTTTTGGCAAGATTTTATTCTCCTAGATCTGATGTCGGCTTGTAGCATTGTAATTTCGGGAATTCTTGCATAATTAAGTGTAAATGCAAATTTATTTCATTCATTTTTCACCTAGCAAGTTGAACGAGCATTCTTATAGCAAGTTTGAGTTCACAAGATCATTCAAGGGCATATTATCAAGCATTTTAGAGAAACATTCAAGCATCAATCATCATGTCAAGGACTTCATGCATCATGTTTGTTTTTGAGCTAACAATTGTGATGTAGGGTTTATGATTCAAGCAAGCATTTCATTCAAGATCTATCACCTTCAATCAAGAGTCAAGATCTGCATCCATTGGAGTCACTTCATACATGTTTGCAGCCTCTTATTGCTAGGGTTTGGTGAGTTGCAACATCACATTTTTTCATTCATCATTCTCCATTCATATTTCATTCTATTTCAAGGTTTAATTACCAACAAGGGGTTTGATCAAGGCAAACCCCTATTCACTAATCCAACAACATTTTTCCCTCTTCTTTGTGTGCGATTTGTAGGTCTAGGTTATAGATATCCTAAGGAGCAAGATTGGAGAAAGGTTTTCAAGAGCTCAAAGTTGTCAAAGTTGTCATCAAGTCTTGGAGAACCTTGGAGAAGACCTACAGGTTGCAAATCAGGGTTTCAAATCTGGGAACCAATCAAGAAGGATAGAGTAGATAGAGAAGAGAAGGATCAGCTTTTGAAGCTTTAGAAAAGCCTAATGGATTTATTTTCCACTTTTGGCTAATGAGTCCCAATTTCAATCAAAATTTAGATTTTTGCAACTTCGAATACCCATTTGGCAGATTCTTATTCCTGCATAGAAACCCAATTTTTGGATTGATTTGCCCAGCTTAGCGAATGAGTCCCATTCAGCATTAAAGGTAGAATTTTTCAGTTTTCTAGGCCTCTTTCCAGTCATTTCTAGATTTCTAGGTGCACACCTTCCTTTATATAGCTTTATATTTCATTTCATTCACTTTTCTAGGTCTTTTTATAAGTCATTGCATTGAATTAAGGTTTAGTGTTGCATCTTACATTTCATTTGTCTTTCCAAGTCTAAACTTGGTGGTGAACCCCTTATTAGTTTGCATTGATCCCCTAGGACAACCCTATTGCAAGATTTCTTTCCCTTTTGCATTGAGATGTTTAGGGCTACCCTTGAATGTAGTAGGTGGAAAGTGGGTATACTTTATGTCCTAAGTCATATGATAGCATCCATCCCACATTTCATATACAACATTTTGGTGAACCTGCTTTTAGAACATTAAAATTATGATTTGGAGTGCATTATCATCCTAGAACTTGCTTGCATTAACATTGCATTATGATTTGAATTGGTTCATTTGCATTCTAGGGTTTTCAATTTTTGCATTAGTGAAAGATCATATAGCTTGCATTTTTGCATTTCATTTCACTGAAAAATCACACAAAATCTACATTTGCATTTAACATACAGATCATAAAATATAAAAAGAATAAAATTCAACTAAATTTTTTTGAAAATTTTGATAAAAATTATCATTGGGACTCATACGCCACCTTAGGCGAATTGGTCCCGGTGCAGATTTTGCACTACATTTTCTAACATTTAAAGTTTTGTTTCTTAGTTTTTGTTTGTTGTTATTGTATTTTTGTTTCAATTTACAAATTTCTTATTTCATCCAATTCATTGTATCTAAAGGAATATATGGATTGATATTTTTGAAGTATATAAATATTTAAGTAATATTTTCCAATCAAAAATAATAATTATTTATAAATATATAAAGTATGAAACAAATATGTTCAAAAAAATGAAGTATAAAAAATATATGTTAAATTATTAGACATAAAAAAGAAGTTTCTAAAATTTAAAAATTAATTATAAAACAAATATGAATTCTAAATTTATTATTTCATTCAAGTAAGTTTCTAAATTAATATACTTAAAATTTAAAAAAATAAAAATATTTTTAAAACAACATATCTCGTGAGATTTATTTAAGTATTTTTTTCTAAAAATAATGATTATTTATAAAGAACAACACATAAAAAGAAGTAGCTAAAATTTATAAGATAAAGTATGAAAAAACTTTCTTAAATTTACTATTGTATATATAACTAAGTTTCTATATTGATATACTTAAAATTAAAAAAAATATTAAAAATATTTAATAAAGAGAAATATTATTTGATTCATTGTAAAATGTTCATTATTATAAGGAATGAAAAATTTATTTATTTTTTTAATTCTAAACAAATTAATGTATTTAAATTTTTAAAAATTGAAAATTAAATAAAAAAAGAAATATTCTAAATTTATTATTACACAAAAAAAGATGATTCTAAATTAATATATTTAAAACATTAAAAAAGAGCAATATTTTTAAAAAATTGAGAATATTTCAAAGGCAAAATCATTAATATTCTATTTTATTCAAAAATAATATATATATACCTATAGAAATATTATAAACTTAAGGTTTTACTAAAGATTTAATAGTACAAAAATATAGCAACTTAAATATACATCTAATATAAAAGTCTTTCATAATAAGTGCCCATATAAATTAATTTAAAATTACAAAATTAAATACAAATAAAATATGAAAAAAAGTTATGTGTGTTGGTGCTGGGGGTTGTTTGGAGGGGCGATCTGGTGCGCAGGGGTAGTGGCTTGGGTGACCACATTTTTTGCTTGTTTCTGGTGAGTTTTGGCTGCGTTTTTCTGCTTCTTTCCGTGCATTTTGAGATCTGCTCGTGGTGGTCGGGGGGTTTTCTAGTGTCTGTGAGAGGGCTGCGGATTTTTGTGTGGTTGAAGCTTGGTGGAGGGAGGTTGGGTTTTTCTGCACTCTTCTCAGGCGCGTTTTGGGCTTTGGGGTTATTTGTTCCAGGCCTTGCATGGCCCTGAACGGGATCACCCCTGGTGGTATGGCGTTGTCTTTTAAGGAGACGGTGGTGAGAAACAATCCTTCGGCTCCACTGCATACAAATCCTATTTTTGGTGAGTCTGGAACAGGCATGGGAGAATCCTCATGTCTGTCTAGAGGTTTTAGGCCCTCAAAGGTGAATGGGTGCCTGGCCAAGAGTGATAATCGGCTGGTTGTTGAGATCCAACCTGAAGCTATTGCGGATGATATCAACTATTTATCAAAGCATGCTCTGATCTGTAAGTTTCTAGGGATTCAGGTATCCTTGTCTTTTTTGGAATCATGGGCTCGGCGTACCTGGTCTCCAGAGGGGGATATGGATGTTTTGTTGGCAGCCAATGGCTATTTTCAAGTGGTTTTCTCTTGCATGTCAGACAGGAATAAAGTTTTTGAAGGAGGGCCCTATTTCTACAATCAAGTGGGTCTCTTCATTAAGCCTTGGCACGTGGGATTCAATCCCACAGAAGAGCTTCCTTCGCAGGTTCCGGTTTGGGTGAGATTACCATGGCTTCCTTTAGAATTCTGGAGGAAGGACATCTTTAGTTTAGTTGCTAGTCAGCTTGGAAAACCAGTTGGTCCCTCGAGACAAACTATGGAGAAGAAGGTAATTACCTATGCCCGGGTATGTGTCGAAATTGATTTGAATAAGCCCTTGCCTGATTCTATCGAAATTCGGTTGGGGTCAAGTTCATGGATTCAGCAACTTGACTATGAAACGTTACCG
Organism: Sequoia sempervirens; assembly: GCA_007258455.2. Classification (NCBI taxonomy): domain Eukaryota; kingdom Viridiplantae; phylum Streptophyta; class Pinopsida; order Cupressales; family Cupressaceae; genus Sequoia; species Sequoia sempervirens. The sequence continues at coordinate 379,889,360 of VDFB02000003.1, read as the reverse complement.
TTTCGTTGTCGCCTTTGTCATGAATATGGGCATTTGCAGAGGGTGTGCCCCAAATCAAAACTTACAGAGAATTCAAAAATAGGGCCGGCTGGTGCTCCTCACACCCAAGATAAAGGGAAGGCCCCTATGAGGGAGGACACAGAGGGCTTTATCCCTGTACGAGGGCGTAATAGGGGTCGCGGCCAAAAGAGGACCTTTAAGGACAGACAGACAGATGAGGTTTTCAATAGGTTTGATGGGTTGGATGACTTGGAACAGTTTGATGGAACCATTGCTAACATGTCGGTTAGCCATGAGCTCTTGGAAGCAAAGGAAATAGGTGGGGAGGAGAACAATGTTGCTCTAGTCGATCCACAGGAGGGAGAGCTTGGTGCACTGATGGACACAACTACTCCTGTGAGACCTGTTGAGGAGCTGGAAACCAGTGGAGACAAGGACCTACAGGAGATTTCTGCTCATGCCCGAACCAAGGCTTGCACCGGTAATGTTCGGCAGGAGGAGAGCAAAAACAAGGGTTCCCCTTCCTTTTTAGGTATTCATCAAAAAACCATTAGAAAAGACACCCCAGAGAAGACTCTTAAGGTGGGAAGAAAGAAAGACCAGGAAAAGGTGAAATTGGTGGGAGAGACTTTAGTGGAGTCTGGTTCTGTGAAGACCATTGATTCCCACTTCCCTCTTCATCAGAAATGATTGTTCTTTCATGGAATGTAAGGGGGTTGAATAGCATCCCTAGACAAAAAGCTATTCGGGATTTGATTAAGTCTCATTCGCCTGAGGTGGTTTTTATTCAGGAAACTAAGTTATCCATTGATAGGATGCATGATACGGCCGCTAAGATTTGGCCGAGATGTCTTTGCCAGTGCATTGGCGCTCAAGGATGTTCTGGGGGATTGGCTCTTTTATGGGATCCTCGCAAGCTGGTCCCGCTGTGGTGGGTCTCTAGCAAATCTGCTATTTCCTTGGTGGCCACGTGTTGTGTAACTGGTGAGATTCTTCTCTTCACTAATGTTTATGCTCCGATTGATTTTATTGGAAAAACTTTGCTTTGGTCACATATAGGCTATGTCCGCTCTCTTGCCCCTCTATTCCCTTGGATTCTGGCAGGAGATTTCAATGCTGTTTTAAGTTTGGAAGAGAAGCGGGGAGGTAATCCCAAGCTCGATCCCTCGGCAGGCCTTTTAAGGAGTAACATTGAAAGCTTGAGGGTGGTGGACATCACACCTTCCAATGGGTTGTTCACTTGGAATAATAGGAGATGTGGGGCGGAAGCGATAGCGGAAAGATTAGATAGGTTCCTGGTTTCTTGTTTTTGGATAGCAGACAGTTGGATTACTAGTTCAGAAATTTTGGACTGGAGGGGCTCAGATCACTGGCCAATTCTTTTGACTGCTTCTAAGTTTCAGAGGACAAAGAATCCATCCTTTAAGTTTCAGCTTATGTGGTTGAGGGAGGCTTCTCTCCAGGATTATATCATTGCTTGGTGGAGGGAAGGGAAGCCTGCTTATGGCACTGCTATGTTTTCTTTTGTCAAGCAACTGCAGTATGTTAAGTTTAAGCTGAAAAGGTGGAACAGAGAATGCTTTGGAAATCTCTTTGGAGAGAAGAGAGAAGCGCAACTGAGGGTGGACTATATTACTCACCAAATCAGAGAACAGGGCTTATCTGATGAGCTATATAGAGAAGAAGCTGCAGCCGTAAAGAATCTAGAGGAATGGGAGCTCCGAGAAGAGATTTACTGGAAGCAAAAAGATCGAATTGATTGGCTCCAGGCAGGGGATAGAAATACTAAGTTCTTCCACAACACTGTGAAGGACAGAAGAAAGGGGAGCGTTCTCAATTCTCTCACGACGGCTGAAGGGATTCTGCTTTCCTCTCATAGGGAGATTGCTTTGGAGGCTACTAGATTTTTTGGGAGTCTGTTTTCAGAAGACTCTGATCTGGCTAGGGCTGAGGAGGATTTTGTTCTGGCTTGCATTCCCTCCTTGGTCACTCCTGAAATGAATGAGGCTCTCATTAAGCCCATTACTCTATCTGAGATAGAACTCGTTGTGTTTGGAATGAAAAAGGGTAAAGCCCCGGGACCAGATGGTTTTCCTATAGAGTTTTTTCAAGCCTTTTGGGAGATTGTCAAGATGGACCTCTTTGAAGTGGTGCAGGAATCCTTTCACAACAAGCAGATGCTTAAGGCTTTGAATGCAACTTTCCTGGCTCTCATCCCAAAGAAGGAAGGAGCTAACTCCCTCAATTTCTTTAGACCTATTGCTTTGTGCAATGTGATGTACAAAATAATTACAAAAGTGATAGCTGAACGGTTAAAGCCATGGCTCAATAACCTAATATCCGAGGAGCAAGGGGGCTTTGTTACAGGACGACAAATTTTGGATGGGGTTATCATAGCGGCTGAAGCTATGCACTCTATGGCTGCCTCCAAGGAAAAAGCTATGTTCATAAAGTTGGACATGGCCAAAGCTTATGATAGAGTCAGATGGAGTTTTTTGCAGAAAATCTTACAGGCCTTTGGTTTTGGTCAGGAATGGATCAGCTGGGTTATGAGCTGCATAACTTCACCTTCTTATGCTGTCCTGATTAATGGTGAACCTTCAGACTTATTTGGTGCGGCCAGAGGCCTTAGGCAAGGGGATCCTCTCTCCCCTTACCTTTTCATCCTGATGGCAGAAGGATTGGGAAGACTTATCAAGTCTCAAGTTAGTCAGGGAGGGATTCAAGGTTGGAAGTGGGGGCATGACATTCCTCCTTCTTCTCACCTCCAATTTGTGGATGATACATCTTTGATGGGTGCTGCAAGAATTCAGG
>VDFB02000003.1:379671512-379886446 GCA_007258455.2 Sequoia sempervirens | reverse complement strand
AGTCCCATTCAGCATTAAAGGTAGAATTTTTCAGTTTTCTAGGCCTCTTTCCAGTCATTTCTAGATTTCTAGGTGCACACCTTCCTTTATATAGCTTTATATTTCATTTCATTCACTTTTCTAGGTCTTTTTATAAGTCATTGCATTGAATTAAGGTTTAGTGTTGCATCTTACATTTCATTTGTCTTTCCAAGTCTAAACTTGGTGGTGAACCCCTTATTAGTTTGCATTGATCCCCTAGGACAACCCTATTGCAAGATTTCTTTCCCTTTTGCATTGAGATGTTTAGGGCTACCCTTGAATGTAGTAGGTGGAAAGTGGGTATACTTTATGTCCTAAGTCATATGATAGCATCCATCCCACATTTCATATACAACATTTTGGTGAACCTGCTTTTAGAACATTAAAATTATGATTTGGAGTGCATTATCATCCTAGAACTTGCTTGCATTAACATTGCATTATGATTTGAATTGGTTCATTTGCATTCTAGGGTTTTCAATTTTTGCATTAGTGAAAGATCATATAGCTTGCATTTTTGCATTTCATTTCACTGAAAAATCACACAAAATCTACATTTGCATTTAACATACAGATCATAAAATATAAAAAGAATAAAATTCAACTAAATTTTTTTGAAAATTTTGATAAAAATTATCATTGGGACTCATACGCCACCTTAGGCGAATTGGTCCCGGTGCAGATTTTGCACTACATTTTCTAACATTTAAAGTTTTGTTTCTTAGTTTTTGTTTGTTGTTATTGTATTTTTGTTTCAATTTACAAATTTCTTATTTCATCCAATTCATTGTATCTAAAGGAATATATGGATTGATATTTTTGAAGTATATAAATATTTAAGTAATATTTTCCAATCAAAAATAATAATTATTTATAAATATATAAAGTATGAAACAAATATGTTCAAAAAAATGAAGTATAAAAAATATATGTTAAATTATTAGACATAAAAAAGAAGTTTCTAAAATTTAAAAATTAATTATAAAACAAATATGAATTCTAAATTTATTATTTCATTCAAGTAAGTTTCTAAATTAATATATACTTAAAATTTAAAAAAATAAAAATATTTTTAAAACAACATATCTCGTGAGATTTATTTAAGTATTTTTTTCTAAAAATAATGATTATTTATAAAGAACAACACATAAAAAGAAGTAGCTAAAATTTATAAGATAAAGTATGAAAAAACTTTCTTAAATTTACTATTGTATATATAACTAAGTTTCTATATTGATATACTTAAAATTAAAAAAAATATTAAAAATATTTAATAAAGAGAAATATTATTTGATTCATTGTAAAATGTTCATTATTATAAGGAATGAAAAATTTATTTATTTTTTTAATTCTAAACAAATTAATGTATTTAAATTTTTAAAAATTGAAAATTAAATAAAAAAAGAAATATTCTAAATTTATTATTACACAAAAAAAGATGATTCTAAATTAATATATTTAAAACATTAAAAAAGAGCAATATTTTTAAAAAATTGAGAATATTTCAAAGGCAAAATCATTAATATTCTATTTTATTCAAAAATAATATATATATACCTATAGAAATATTATAAACTTAAGGTTTTACTAAAGATTTAATAGTACAAAAATATAGCAACTTAAATATACATCTAATATAAAAGTCTTTCATAATAAGTGCCCATATAAATTAATTTAAAATTACAAAATTAAATACAAATAAAATATGAAAAAAAGTTATGTGTGTTGGTGCTGGGGGTTGTTTGGAGGGGCGATCTGGTGTGCAGGGGTAGTGGCTTGGGTGACCATGTTTTTTACTTGTTTCTGGTGCGTTTTGGCTGCGTTTTTCTGCTTCTTTCCGTGCATTTTGAGATCTGCTCGTGGTGGTCGGGGGGTTTTCTAGTGTCTGTGAGAGGGCTGCGGATTTTTGTGTGGTTGAAGCTTGGTGGAGGGAGGTTGGGTTTTTCTGCACTCTTCTCAGGCGCGTTTTGGGCTTTGGGGTTATTTGTTCCAGGCCTTGCATGGCCCCGAACGAGATCACCCCTGGTGGTATGGGGTTGTCTTTTAAGGAGACGGTGGTGAGAAACAATCCTTCGGCTCCACTGCATACAAATCCTATTTTTGGTGAGTCTGGAACAGGCATGGGAGAATCCTCATGTCTGTCTGGAGGTTTTAGGCCCTCAAAGGTGAATGGGTGCCTGGCCAAGAGTGATAATCGGCCAGTTGTTGAGATCCAACCTGAAGCTATTGCGGATGATATCAACTATTTATCAAAGCATGCTTTGATCTGTAAGTTTCTAGGGATTCGGGTATCCTTGTCTTTTTTGGAATCATGGGCTCGGCGTACCTGGTCTCCAGAGGGGGATATGGATGTTTTGTTGGCAGCCAATGGCTATTTTCAAGTGGTTTTCTCTTGCATGTCAGACAGGAATAAAGTTTTTGAAGGAGGGCCCTATTTCTACAATCAAGTGGGTCTCTTCATTAAGCCTTGGCACGTGGGATTCAATCCCACAGAAGAGCTTCCTTCACAGGTTCCGGTTTGGGTGAGATTACCATGGCTTCCTTTAGAATTCTGGAGGAAGGACATCTTTAGTTTAGTTGCTAGTCAGCTTGGAAAACCAGTTGGTCCCTCGAGACAAACTATGGAGAAGAAGGTAATTACCTATGCCCGGGTATGTGTCGAAATTGATTTGAATAAGCCCTTGCCTGATTCTATCGAAATTCGGTTGGGGTCAAGTTCATGGATTCAGCAACTTGACTATGAAACGTTACCGTTTCGTTGTCGCCTTTGTCATGAATATGGGCATTTGCAGAGGGTGTGCCCCAAATCAAAACTTACAGAGAATTCAAAAATAGGGCCGGCTGGTGCTCCTCACACCCAAGATAAAGGGAAGGCCCCTATGAGGGAGGACACAGAGGGCTTTATCCCTGTACGAGGGCGTAATAGGGGTCGCGGCCAAAAGAGGACCTTTAAGGACAGACAGACAGATGAGGTTTTCAATAGGTTTGATGGGTTGGATGACTTGGAACAGTTTGATGGAACCATTGCTAACATGTCGGTTAGCCATGAGCTCTTGGAAGCAAAGGAAATAGGTGGGGAGGAGAACAATGTTGCTCTGGTCGATCCACAGGAGGGAGAGCTTGGTGCACTGATGGACACAACTACTCCTGTGAGACCTGTTGAGGAGCTGGAAACCAGTGGAGACAAGGACCTACAGGAGATTTCTGCTCATGCCCGAACCAAGGCTTGCACCGGTAATGTTCGGCAGGAGGAGAGCAAAAACAAGGGTTCCCCTTCCTTTTTAGGTATTCATCAAAAAACCATTAGAAAAGACACCCCAGAGAAGACTCTTAAGGTGGGAAGAAAGAAAGACCAGGAAAAGGTGAAATTGGTGGGAGAGACTTTAGTGGAGTCTGGTTCTGTGAAGACCATTGATTCCCACTTCCCTCTTCATCAGAAATGATTGTTCTTTCATGGAATGTAAGGGGGTTGAATAGCATCCCTAGACAAAAAGCTATTCGGGATTTGATTAAGTCTCATTCGCCTGAGGTGGTTTTTATTCAGGAAACTAAGTTATCCATTGATAGGATGCATGATACGGCCGCTAAGATTTGGCCGAGATGTCTTTGCCAGTGCATTGGCGCTCAAGGATGTTCTGGGGGGTTGGCTCTTTTATGGGATCCTCGCAAACTGGTCCCGCTGTGGTGGGTCTCTAGCAAATCTGCTATTTCCTTGGTGGCCACGTGTTGTGTAACTGGTGAGATTCTTCTCTTCACTAATGTTTATGCTCCGATTGATTTTATTGGAAAAACTTTGCTTTGGTCACATATAGGCTATGTCCGCTCTCTTGCCCCTCTATTCCCTTGGATTCTGGCAGGAGATTTCAATGCTGTTTTAAGTTTGGAAGAGAAGCGGGGAGGTAATCCCAAGCTCGATCCCTCGGCAGGCCTTTTAAGGAGTAACATTGAAAGCTTGAGGGTGGTGGACATCACACCTTCCAATGGGTTGTTCACTTGGAATAATAGGAGATGTGGGGCGGAAGCGATAGCGGAAAGATTAGATAGGTTCCTGGTTTCTTGTTTTTGGATAGCAGACAGTTGGATTACTAGTTCAGAAATTTTGGACTGGAGGGGCTCAGATCACTGGCCAATTCTTTTGACTGCTTCTAAGTTTCAGAGGACAAAGAATCCATCCTTTAAGTTTCAGCTTATGTGGTTGAGGGAGGCTTCTCTCCAGGATTATATCATTGCTTGGTGGAGGGAAGGGAAGCCTGCTTATGGCACTGCTATGTTTTCTTTTGTCAAGCAACTGCAGTATGTTAAGTTTAAGCTGAAAAGGTGGAACAGAGAATGCTTTGGAAATCTCTTTGGAGAGAAGAGAGAAGCGCAACTGAGGGTGGACTATATTACTCACCAAATCAGAGAACAGGGCTTATCTGATGAGCTATATAGAGAAGAAGCTGCAGCCGTAAAGAATCTAGAGGAATGGGAGCTCCGAGAAGAGATTTACTGGAAGCAAAAAGATCGAATTGATTGGCTCCAGGCAGGGGATAGAAATACTAAGTTCTTCCACAACACTGTGAAGGACAGAAGAAAGGGGAGCGTTCTCAATTCTCTCACGACGGCTGAAGGGATTCTGCTTTCCTCTCATAGGGAGATTGCTTTGGAGGCTACTAGATTTTTTGGGAGTCTGTTTTCAGAAGACTCTGATCTGGCTAGGGCTGAGGAGGATTTTGTTCTGGCTTGCATTCCCTCCTTGGTCACTCCTGAAATGAATGAGGCTCTCATTAAGCCCATTACTCTATCTGAGATAGAACTCGTTGTGTTTGGAATGAAAAAGGGTAAAGCCCCGGGACCAGATGGTTTTCCTATAGAGTTTTTTCAAGCCTTTTGGGAGATTGTCAAGATGGACCTCTTTGAAGTGGTGCAGGAATCCTTTCACAACAAGCAGATGCTTAAGGCTTTGAATGCAACTTTCCTGGCTCTCATCCCAAAGAAGGAAGGAGCTAACTCCCTCAATTTCTTTAGACCTATTGCTTTGTGCAATGTGATGTACAAAATAATTACAAAAGTGATAGCTGAACGGTTAAAGCCATGGCTCAATAACCTAATATCTGAGGAGCAAGGGGGCTTTGTTACAGGACGACAAATTTTGGATGGGGTTATCATAGCGGCTGAAGCTATGCACTCTATGGCTGCCTCCAAGGAAAAAGCTATGTTCATAAAGTTGGACATGGCCAAAGCTTATGATAGAGTCAGATGGAGTTTTTTGCAGAAAATCTTACAGGCCTTTGGTTTTGGTCAGGAATGGATCAGCTGGGTTATGAGCTGCATAACTTCACCTTCTTATGCTGTCCTGATTAATGGTGAACCTTCAGACTTATTTGGTGCGGCCAGAGGCCTTAGGCAAGGGGATCCTCTCTCCCCTTACCTTTTCATCCTGATGGCAGAAGGATTGGGAAGACTTATCAAGTCTCAAGTTAGTCAGGGAGGGATTCAAGGTTGGAAGTGGGGGCATGACATTCCTCCTTCTTCTCACCTCCAATTTGTGGATGATACATCTTTGATGGGTGCTGCAAGAATTCAGGAGGCAGCTAGTTTCCGAAGAGCTTTGGATATTTATGTGAAAGCCTCAGGACAGAAGATTAATGAAGAAAAGTCACAAATCTTCTTCTTCAATACCCCCGCCTCTATTCAAGCTCGGATTGCGCATATCTTGAGGTTTCAAATTGGAAAGCTTCCTTTAGTGTATCTTGGCATCCCTCTTTCAGACCAAAAGTTATCGAGGGGTGTTTGGCAAGAGATTTTGGATAAGCTTCGAAGCAAGGTGAGTCACTGGACTCACCGGTGGCTCTCAACTGCTGGTAGGATGACTCTTTTGAAGTCCGTGATCCAAGCTCTTCCTATCTACAGGTGTCTGGTGCAGTCAGCCCCTGCTGGTTTCATTAAGGACTTTGATGCCCTGTCCAGGCAATTTTTATGGACAGGTAATTTGTTGTCCTCAAAATGGAGTTTGGTCAAATGGGATTGTGTTTGCAGATCAAAGCAGGATGGTGGCCTTGGTTTGAGGAAAACAAGTTGGAATGGTTGGGCTCTTGCTGCTAAGCTATTTTGGAGATGGTGCATAAGCCAAGATCAAGGCTGGGCTAAAATCCTTAATGTTAAGTATCTTGGTGGGGTGAATGGGAAAGAGGTTCCAAGGTACAGCCTGACTGGAAGAGGGTCCATGATTTGGGAGACTTTGAAGAAAGGGGCGCAGTTAGTTAAAAATGGTCTTTTCTGGATTTGCAATAGCGGTTCGGATGCCCTGTTTTGGGAGGATTCTTGGGATGGATTTCCTCCTATTTTATCTCAATACCCCCACCTTCAACCTTTATGTGACAGTTTCCTCGCTGCAGGTTGGAGTAAGGTTGAGGATTTTAAGGTGTTTTTAAGAGTGGGAAGGGGCGAGGTTGCCAGATGGAAAGAACCCCAAGAATGGCCTCCTGGGGGTTCTGAGGGAGAGAGAGAGACTCTTGTTAGGATTCTTGCTGGTAGAGCGTGTAACTCTTTAAGAGGAGCTGATACCCTCGCCTGGAGTCCCAATCCAAAAGGGAAGTTTTCAGTTGCCTCAGGCTATCAAGAGTTGGAAAGACAAAATTTTGACAGGATTGAAATATCGTGGTGGAAACAAGTTTGGAATAAGGCGGCTTGGCCCAAGTGCAATTTCTTCTTATGGCTTGTGGTTCAAAATAGATGTCTTACCTGGGAGAATCTCCAGAAGAGGGGCTTTCATGGGCCCTCTATCTGCACTTTATGTAATCAAAGTGAAGAAAATAGTTCGCACCTCTTTTTCCAATGTTCTTTCACTAGGGTTATTTGGCACTGGTGGTGGGAAGCTTGGGAGCATGCCTGTTTTCATCCTCACTCTTTGGTTGAGTTTTGGAACAGTCTTGGTAGACCCCCTTCTAAGACTTCCTTTCTGGAGGTGGCTTGGGATATTGGTCCAGGATTTATTATCTGGCAGGTGTGGCTGGAAAGGAATCGTAGGATCTTCCAAGATAAGCCAAGGAGGGTGCAACAGGTGTGGCTGCAAGTAATAAATATGCTACAGGAGACTCTTGCTGCGAAGTGTGATCTCTCGGAGGATATTGCTCCTAGAGACGTGAGAGTGGTTCAAAAGTTGAACATTCTAGGTGCTGATCCTAGCGGTGCTCCTTGGAAGATACAACAAACCAGAAGCAGGAAAGCTAAAAGGAAGGTGTGTAGGGAAGGAAAGTGGTCCCCCCCCCTAGTGGGACTCTCAAGATCAATACTGATGGGTCTTCTAGGGGAAATCCCGGGCATGCTGGGGTTGGAGGAATTGGTAGGGATAGCTTGGGTAAGGCTATTTTCTTTTTCTCTGAATATAAGGGAATTCAAACCAATAATTACATGGAGGCACTTGCTATGCTCATGGCTATTGAAAGAGGTTGTGCTCTCGGATGGAGCAAGATGATCTGTGAGTCTGACTCTCAGGTGGTGGTGGATATGCTGAATTTGCAACGGATGGAAGATGTGGATTGGCATCTGGCAGTGGTGGGTAGACAAATCCTTAGGTTGAGCGCCTCTTTGGATGATGTCTCTTTTTGCTATGTTCCTCGTGAGTGGAATAAGACTGCTGATTGCCTGGCTAAGTGGGCTTCTGATCGTGGAGAGGGATGGAGGATGGGAGATTGGACTCACCTGCCTCCGGAGTGTGCTTTGGATTTTGAGAATCTGGTCAAGGAAGATATGGATAGTTAGTTGTGCCCCTTTTGGGGGTTTTTTCTTCTGGTGTTGTTTTCTCTTTCGGGCTCCTGGCCCCTGCTTTTTGTACTTTGCTGGTTGATTCAATAAATTTTTACCCCTTTTTAAAAAAAAAAATACAAATAAAATATAATAAATTTATTATTAAATATAAAAATAAGTTTTTAAAATAATATAGTTAAAACTAGCTTATCTATCTTTAAAAAATTAATGTAATTGAGAATTACATTTTCACTTAACTTTATCATATAATTTAAAAATAATTCATATAACATTATTATTTATTATTTATTATTTAGAATTCGTTATGATTAATGATTAGGAACAAATTAGGGTTAGGGTGAACAATAAGAATTCTAAGATAAAGCTTGAAGTTAGGGTTTGGGTGATTGAGGGTAGATTAGGGTGACAATTAGGGTTAGGATTAATGATTAATTAGGATTAAGGTTGAATTAGGGATAGGATTACGGTTAGGGATCAATTATAATTAAGCTTCAATTGGGATTCAATTAGAGATCAATTATGGTTTAGGTTAGGCTATGGTTAAGGTTAGCATTAGGGTTAGTGTTACGCTATGGTTCAATTATGATTAGGGTTAGGATTAGGGTTGGAATTAGGGTTATGACCCAACTAGAGTTAGTGTTAGGCACAATTAGGGTTTGGGTTAAGGTTAATGTTAGGTTAGGGTAAGGGTTCACCTAGGGTTAGGTTTTAATTATGGTTCAGACTAAGTTTGAGTTAGTAATATAGTTATAATTAATCTTCATATTAGAATTAGGGTTAGTATTAGAGTTAGAATTGTTGTTAGAGTTGGAATTAGATTTAAAGTTAAAATTCAATTATATTTACAGTTAGGTTTAAGTTAGGATTAGAATTCATTAGGGTTAGGATTAAGGTTCAACTAGGATTTGTATTAGGATTCAATTATAATTAAGATGATTAATTAGTATTAGGGTTAAGATTTAATTAGGGACAAAATTCAGTTAGGGTGGGTTGGGGTTAAATTATTGTTCAATTAGGGTAAGGGTTCTAAGATAATGTTTGGAGTTAGGCTTAGGGTTGGGGTTAGAATTCAATTAGGATTAGAGTTAAGGTTACAATTATAGTAATAGTTAAGATTCAATGAGAAATTAATCAGGGTTATGGTTATGCTTTATATTCAATTAGGTTTAGGGTTCAACAAAGGTTATGATTATATTCAATTATAGTTAGGTTTAAATTAATGTTAGGTTTAGGTTCATTTAGGATTAAGTTTAGGGTTCAATTAGGGTTACAGTTAGGATTAAGGTTAGAGTTAGTGTTTAGATTCAATTAGGATTGAACTTCAATGGGTTAGGATTAGGGATCTGGTTTAATTAAGGTTGAATTTCAACAATATTAGGGTTATGGTTAGGGTTAATATTTTAAGGTAGATCCTAAGGTTAGGGTTTGCATTCAATAAAGGTTACATATCTATTAGGGTTAGTGTTAGGATTTCCAAGATAAGATTAGGGTTAGGGCTAGAGTAAGGGTTAGTGTTAGGGTTGGGGATTAATTAGTGTTAGGGTTGGGGTCTAATTTAGGTTAAGATTCAATTAGAGTTAGGGTTAGGGTTCAATTGGTTTTCAATTAGGGTAAGGGTTTTAAGATAAAGTTAGGGGTTAGGGTTAGGGTTTGGGTTAGAATTCAACTAGGATTTAAGATTCAATTAGAACTTAATTGGGGTTATGGTTGTGATTCATATTCAATTAGGGTTAAGATATATAAGTAGAGTTATGGTTAGGGTTCATATTCAATTAGGGTTAGGGTTCAATTAAGGTTAGGATTGGGATTCAACTATAGTTAGGGTTAAAGTTAGTTTAGGGCTAGGGTTCAATTAGGGTTGAACTTTAATAGGTTAGGGTTATCGTTAGGGATATAGTTCAATTAGGATTGAATTTCAATAGGGGTAGGGTTCAAAGATAAATCATAGGCTGCAAGCCTTATAATACAACTAATGTAAATTATAGACTTATTCATTCAATATAATGTCCTCATATGTCCCCATGTTTAGACAATATTCATTCTTCTTAGTTATATTCAATATCATACACATGTCGGAGTGTTGTACATTCCTAGAAGATAAGCCAATGATATTATATTATTGTGCAACTAAAGAATCCATTATGATAAACACACAACAATCAAATTTCAAAAATGGATTCAAACAAGTTGATATATCTTGACTATATAGATTATGTAATAAGATAGATAAGCTAGTAAATTCTTTCTTTTTTTTCATTCATACTCCTCACATGTAGAAGCATAACAACTTCATTTAACATATACCTGAAAACCCCAACCAAATGGTTGTTAGGTTTGTAAGTAAAAATAGTCATCATAAATATAAATAAAAAAATCATTTATAAAAGACAAAAAAAAATTCAAAAACATTCAAAAACATACAAATGCTCACCAATAAAATTGAAAACTTCCCAATCACCTATAAAACACAAATTCCAATTTTAATTTGTATCTTGAAAAAAATCTTATTATTATTATTATTATTATTATTATTATTATTATTATTATTATTATTATTATTATTATTAAGTAAAATAATGTAACATTAGAAAACAGTAATAATTAGTAATAAATCTAAAAAATCATAAATGTATTAAGGAGTTTCTAAATTTATATTAAAAATAAATCTTGTTAAAAATATGTTAAAAGTTAAAAAACAATTATATTCTATTTTGAAAAGATTTTTAATTTAAAGTTTCTAAATTCATATTAAAAATAATCAAAATCTTAAATTTATTGTTAAAAATATTTTAAAAATTAGAAGGAATTATATTATATTTTTATAAGAAATAATATATATATAAATATAGCAAGTCAATTTATACGGTCTAATAAATTTTAAAATTGTAATATACCATCTAAAAGGCAAAAAAAACGACCAAATAGGCCATCAAATTCCAGCCATAGACGTGATTTCACTCTTTCTAGATTTTTTATTAAATAAAATAAATATTTCCATCTAAGCCAATTATAACACGATGAGGTAACATACATCTGAAGAAAAAACGATCATATATTTTACTTCAAACGAATTTCTATTTCGAATAAAAATAGTTTCCAAAAAATCTGCTCGTAGGATTTTGCTCTTGTTTAATTATCCTTTATATTTGGGGACCGCTTGCAATAAATCTATTTATACGGCATGGAAGTACAATACTTAGTGTACAATTGAAGATAAAGTAGAAAATAGACTGAAGAATGGCAAATGCAAGGAAATTGTTGTTCGTACTCATGCTCATTACACTCTGTGTAAATCTTTTACTCTCACCATGTGCAGTCACTGGTAATTTTTTTGTTTTTATTTATTTAAATCATTTTTCATGGATTATTAAGAATGATTAGAATGTCATTAAAAAATATACACAGTTAAATTCAGAAATTTGAATAACAAATATTTATTATGAATATAAAATTATTGCAGCTTCTGAAAAATCAGGTAAAATACGAGAAAAATCTATAAATAAAAGACCTGAATTATCTGATGAACCATGGATATGTGCATGTTGCGCGGAAGAAGGAAATGTAAATGGTTGTTGCACACGATGTTGCAATAAGGAATCATGCTTTTAATCACAGGAGTTCCATTTGTAAACTATGAATGCTTCTCAAATTACTGATGGGTTTCGATTTGAATAAATTTTTACCCCTCTTTTAGTTAAAATTACTGATGGGTTTCAATAGTAGAATAAACTTGAAATATGTATGATATGCTTGATTAAAAGCTTATGTAACTTGATTTCAAGCTTTTCAACAGCATACATGGTTTCTACTATGCTACACAATAAAGATTATAAATTATACAATATTCTTCCCTTTTTTCTTTTAGCTGTCTATATAAAGTTGGTATACTTAGACCTCTTTAGATGGAGTCATGAATTTTTATATTTTTAAAAATTGGGATAAAGATTTTTTAAGTAGAGTTGTGAACAGGTGAGGTCATAAATGATGAAGATCTCTCTCCAACATGAAGTCTAAACAATAATATTTCAATAGAGGTTTGAACCTTGATGACAAGAATCAAGAATCACAACACTACAATTTGATCATCACACCATGTCATTACGTGATAGAAGCACAATTTACATAAAACTCTATTGTGTTATTTTATTAAATTCTTCACAATTGAACATAATCCCCACTAAACTTATGCATGACAATCTAAGTCCTTCCTGAAATTGTATTCTTCAATAGTTAAAGAATATATGGACGGACTATCATGTGAGAATTGCAATTGCTTAAGGGGTGTTGTTGGAATTGGATTGGTGGATTTCATTTTACAATCTAAGTGTTGTCCACCATAGTAATCAATAATTAGGAGGTATTTTCCAGAGCCTGTCAAATTGTGACATTGCTATCGGAATTCAACTATGTAGTTTGAGTCAAACTCATTGACCCATGTCTCATAATAGTTGTTACTGTTGAAATAAATTAATTATACGACATAGTCCCACTGATCAATGTTGTCCATAGCCAACCAAATGTCGACTCATACTGCCCCACACCATTCATACCATTGATGTTGCATCCTCTCACCTACCTCTTAAGAAAAAGAAGGTGTCTGAGCAACCTTTGATATTCCCAATAGAATTGTTTTTTCTAAATATTGAATGTTGCTAATTTTATCACATTGTCTTGTGAGGTACAACTTTTAGTTTCTATTTTGATGAGGAGTCAAATTGAAAAGTTGATTTTATAGGTGGAATTGTGCATAAAAACATTTTCTATTTTCGTGTTGAATTTACATGGAATGTGATTTTTTGAAGTGCAGTTATTTTGGCAAATGCAAATTTAGCATGTGATGATAATTGGAAACTTACTATTATATGTGTGAGTGGTTTTGGCACTTTCCATGTTGCATCTTCAGCGTTTGGCAATCAATTTAGAAATGTCTAATTTGTGCATTGTAAGCTCTATAAATATGTTTTTTTGCTTGAAGAGTTGTGAGAGGTGAGACTAAATTCACAACTAGATTTTCTTTAAATGGAACAAGATTTAAATCTCCATGTAAAAACATAGAGTCTGCAATTGTATTGTAACTATGTATTTTGTTGTTGAATAATACAATGGATCTATGTTTTTGGAGGGTGAGGTTTTTTTTACCCGAAAGGGTTTTCCCCCAAGTAAATCTTTGTGTTCATGTCTTTTGTTTTATCTTTCTAATTTCGTTTATTGAATCTGTTTAATGCATGTTGTTGAAACTAGTTAAAATTGTGTGAACTTTCCTCTTAAGGATTAATGGTGGGAAATAAACTATATCTAATTCCACTTTATGACACAGTAATACATGTTTTTAGAGATTATATGAAGAAACATAAGGCACCTACTGATTTCAGATGTTCATTTTGGCATGAATCAATTTGCCGTTCACTATCCACAATAAATGTCATAGCTAACACTTTGCTATAATTCGTATTGAATTTAATGCATGTCTATCTATGAATTGAATGGAAGAGCCTTAATCTGAGCGCTTAGATTTACTGAGTTCTCTTCTATCTTAACTTATCTCTATTTTTGTTTTCTGTCCTTCCTCCTTCAAATTGGTATCAGAGCATAGAAAATAACATGAGCATCAGACTATCAGAGCCAAGCTGATTTGTTTGACAAGTAGTCATTATTCATAGATTTCAGGCTGCCTGCAAAAGAAAATGGCGCAGACCCACGCCAAGAGAGACTAACGCCACATGAAGATGCCACTGAACCATTTCCAAGCTTTCACTGAGAGAAATTAAAGGTGCTACAAGATTGCGGCTAAGAAAGAAAAATAATTTGAAGCCCGCACAAAAGGAGAATGTGGGGAAGAGGAAGTAGTTGAAGTAACCGATACTGTTTAATAAAGGTGGTAGTTGTTTTTCGATAAAAACTATTGTTCTTTTCAGGGAAGAAATTAAAGTTGTAAAGTTTGGATGGTCTTTAATTCAAAACTTGTACAGGTGAAGGCAATTGTATGTTTTTTTTGTTTAAGAGGTTGAAATCAAAGAGTCAGAATATGTAAATATTGTTGATGTCAAAAGGCAGATCATGTCATGTTTAAAGAAAATAAGTAGTTGTTCAAATGATCACAATCAAAGTCGAATCTGGCACCACTAAAGATTGGCACTGTAGTATTGTTTGAAGCTATGAAGAAGTTGCGGAAAAAACAAAGGAAGTCATAGTCTTGAAGGAATAGTTGAAGTTGGTGGTTAAGAATAAATCACAATGTTTTGAGCTGTCACACAAGTCATCAGTTTTGGAATGAATATCCATAAAAGGAGATTAGTTTTTGTTTTGTAATCTACGGAGAAGAAACTATGGCTTGTAAATTCAGTCCAGGATCAAAGGAGCTTGTGAGACTTTGAAGGTGGTTGAGCTATGTTTAGTTTGCGATTTGGATGAGATGAGAAGGAAAAAAGTAAGGAAGATTGAAATCCAACTTAAAGGTTGTTGTTAACTGAGGGCTCTATTAAAATTCACCGTCAATAATTTACTGATGGAAAAATCACCATCAACAATTTATCGATGGAAAATTTACCATCAATAATTTACCGATGGAAAAATCACCGTCAACAATTTATAATGGGAAAATTCACCGCCACAAGCAATTCACCACCATGAAAAAGAGAGATCCACTATTAAAGGAAGTTAGTTTTGATTGTTGTCACCAAAGTCAGAGTGATCGTTGAAGCACTGACAATGAAGTGAAGAATATGCATGAAATTAAAAAGGTTACAATTTTGTGAGGTTTGAAAAGAAAAAGATATAGTTGCAGTTGTTGGAAGATCGGTTATAGTAGTGACGAAAGAAAAAGTGGAAGAGAAAGAAGGCGTGCGAAGCTGCCGAAGAAGGAGAACTAACTCATTGTGGTAGAATCATAGTCCAGTGTACAATCAAGTAAGTTCAAATTATTTGTTTCAATAGGAAAAGTTGGTGTACATGTTAAGAAAGAAAATGAAAATTTGGAGGAAGAACTCATGAAAGCTAAAAATTATAATTCTAAATTTATAAAAAAAAATTGGAGAATGTTAAGACAAAATATAGAGAATAGAAGAAAGATTAAAGTTTTTTTATGAAATCAAAAATATAAATAAAGATCTTAAAGAAAAGCTAAAGTTGTTGGAAAAGGAAAATGAGTGTTTGAAATTAAAGCCACTGGCTTGTGATGTTTCATGTCAAAAAAGATATTTGTGTTGATCATTTGATCAATTAAGGAAGAATATAATGTGTTTGAATCTACGAATCTTGTTAGATGTGATGAAAATAAGAAAATATGTTTTGAAAATAATGTTAGCTTGAAAATCGTGTAGAAAATGGGTTATGAAGGAAGAGGATTAGGAAAGTATGGGAAAAGAATCAAAGAACCCATTGACCCAATTGTGAGGCCAAAGTATGAAGGCCTTGGATATAAGAGAATTATAAATGATATTACAAATGTTATCAATACAAATAAATTAGTTCAAGGAATGCAATGTATACAATGTTCCCATTGTAATAGGGAAGGACATAGAAAAGAAATATGTTGGGATCTACATCCATGTAGTATATGTGGTTTGAAGAACCATTCTAAAAAGACATGTTGGAATAAAGAATAGAAGAGGGAATCTTTTATGGAATGCATGCAAATGGATTATGGATGGAATTATAGACCACATTGGAAAAAGATTATAGGTATATTCAAAAAATTGTGTAAGCATAAATATTCATGTGTTGAAGAGAACTCAAGAAAGTTCAAAGGTTTGAGAAGGATGACAAATAGTGTCTTGTAAGGAATCATGCAGAATGTTGGCAAGCAAGTTGACAAAAGAATTTACAATGGAGAATTTTTCAAAGATAAAATTTGATTATAGTGAATGTCTACCATTGTATTAATAAATAAGGGATTACAAATGGATACCTGACAAAGATTTAGGATAGGACCCATCTTTTCTAGATTATGGCGAGGTGGGGGAGGGGGGCGTCTATTTGAAAATAATTAGTATAATTAATTTATGGGGGTACGTTGGAGTAAACTAATTATATGACATAGTCCAATGAATTGATGCAGTCCATAACTGATCAAGTGACGAATTCTACCAACCCACACTGTTCATGCCATTCATGTTGCATCCTCTCACCTATCCACAATTAATATCATAACTAACACTTTTCTATAGTTTGTATTGAATTGAATGTATGTTTATGTAAAAGTTTAATATAAGAGCCTATAATCTCAATGGTTGGATTTATTGAATTCTCCTCTTATCTTATCTCTATATTTTTTGCCTCTCCTTCATCCTTCAATTATAGGTTTGATTTATTAAATGTTGATATTTGTCTAATTTTTGTTTTATTAAAAATTTGGCCCATTTCAATATTACATATTTTAAAAGTTACAAATATTTTCATATTATATTTTTTTCTTTGCATCACATATAATTAAAATACAAGTAAATAAGCACATAATTAGAAATAAGAGTTGTACTACAACATATTTCCTACCAAATTTTGATAGGGCAATTTTGACAAACAAGGTACAAAAATCCATCAAAGCATAATGTAACAAGATTTCTATGTCACTTGGCACTACTTAAGAGTTTAGATGCAATATGATCAATCTTTAATTGAACCATCTAATCAATATAGCAATCAAATATTTGCACCATCATTTTACTATTTGGATTATAGAATCACATAGATGATATATAAATTTTGATAGTGTAGGTATAGAACTAATTCTTAGTACCAAGGTGGTGAAAGTTGATCTCACCACCAAAACTCTTATGAGTGCAAAAGTCATTCAAAATGAGGTCCAAATTAAAAAAAAAATTACAATGTAATACTAATTTTCAATAGCATAAACATATGTAGAATATTATTAAATTTGATCTTTCTAGAAGTACACAAACTTTGATACACCTCAATATTTTCAATGGTATCACCATTTACTAAAATAATTCTAAAAATAAATTTGTCCCAATTAAAAAAGTAATATTATAAATCTTCTATGCTTATGAATTATTTTTCCCACCATTTGGTTTATTGAGCTACAACTTTATCTATCATAACCATTTTCCTCTTATGTTTCAAAACTATTTCAATCAAAAGATGATGGATAGTATGGAAATATTAGTGTTTTTTTCTTTCAATTACTTGAACACCAAAATTACTGAACACTAACCTCAAAAAATAAATAATCTTGGTTAGCCAGAAAAAAAATTCTTTGATTGAGAGGTTGTGGTTCCAAAGAACAAATAATGGGTAATCCATACCTATCACTAATTCAGGAAAAGTAGACATAGGTGGGTCAAACATTTCCCTAAAAATGTTTTCCTTTTGAAAAACATATACATGCTTGATTTTATAGTGCCAAGCCATCCCAAACATGAACATTCAAAAGAAGATCAAGCTCAGGAGGCAAGTTGAGATTGTCATAGTTCCCATAATCTATACTAGTACATCAATCTTATTTTCTAGCTACGTTCATTGCATGATTGAAAGGAATATACGTAATTAATGATCATCTAGGTATTACCTCTTAGAAATCAAAATTCTTGAATTCAATGGTGAGGATATTGTTTGAACACAAATCTTTTGGTTAATTTATTTAAATGTAAGAAATAACTTAGCTTACAATTCTTTAACTCATAAGAAAAATTTGCAAAACAAAATTGATGCCATTGATGTTGTGATGCAAGAAAGGTGGTGATAACACTTATTCCAACACAAAATGACTAGTCTCCAACAAAGAACCCTGCCTTTGATCACAATAACACTCAACTTTCTCAAAAAAACTCAACAAGAGGCTTCTAGCCCTCAAAACACAACAAATGGACTTATCTTTTGTAGAAGGTCGTACAATGGCCAAAAAAACACCTTTTAAGACTCTCAACCAAATATGAAACAACTTCCAAAAAGGTTTCAAGTGACTTCTATACAAAAATACTGAGATTCAATAAATCACCACTAAATTAGGCTACTAAATTGGACTTGTTTTTCAAATGAAGTATCTTCAAAACACTTTGTTTTCACCCAAACACTTTTGATAGAGTTAATTAGTGACACAAAACCATAAAATCCTCAATCACTTCTCAAATTTAGTGCCTCTAACCCACTGATCCACCAAACCCTCCATTTACACTCAAAAACTCTAGGGTTTCCAAAAAAACACTATACCCAAGCTTCTCGTACCTAAAAATTACATCCAACACCTTCAATTAAGTCTATACAGACTTTCCAAACCCACACAAGTTCAATTCCCTCAACAATCCATCAAAACCCTACTATAGTAACTCATTTTAAATGAAAATTTTCTCTGCCCAGCCCTAGGGCATCAACCAACTTCACACAAATTGCTCTCTCAGCCTACCCAAACATTAGAATGACTAAATTGCAATTTTTATGACCCATTCCATGAGAAATAATGGAAACAGAAAGTGGAATGGGTCACTTAAGCATTTGTGAAGACCCTCAACCCTTAAACTATGAGAACAGAGCAGTTACAGAGATGTTAAGAGAACTCTCACCAAACTTTATAAAAGGAGCCCAAAATTGTTCCAAATAAGAGTTAAAACATGCCTCCACAAATTGGAATGGATTTCAAAACATGCTACATACTGTACAGGCCGTACAGTAGTTAGAAAGTTCAAAAACCATAGGAAATAGTAGAAAAACGTTATGTTTCTTATGGGAAATTCAATACAATTCTTCTCCAATCCCTCTTCAAGCCTTTTTGAGGCCTTTTATAGCATTTTAATTCAAACCTTTAACTACTCCAATGTTCACAACTTCCTTTAAAATCCTAAACTCTTCATATTCCCTAAAACAACATTTTAACAACTTTTTGCTTAACAACATGTTTGCATTTTTGTGCAACTTTTGAAACCTAGGCATAAATGACTCAAATACATAATGAATGGTCTCTTTAGACCTTATTTAATGTAAACATATTATGTCTAATACTAAATGACCTCAACCCCTACTCTTGACCTATTGACCACCATTGATGAGCATCATATGTTTAGGTGCACTTGCACCATTCACCCCCATCGAAAAGAACTCATGTTACATGAGTTGGTGTTTAGTCCATGCTTCATCATTTCTCCACACACCTGCAAACACATTCCTTTGATTCATATATACTGACATATCCATCTTCCCTGCATCTTTGACATTGTTGGCATATGAAATTTTCTTCAACTTAGCCATCAAACCTAATGATGGTCTTTGCTTTGTTCCTGGTTCAATTCCTAATTGTAGTCCTTCATCTATACCTACACACAAACACTTATTAGCAACTCCCTAAACTGACTTTCATTTTGTTTCATATTCATGCTTATAATTGCCTCTAACTCCTTGTGTACTCTATCCTTTCACAACTGTCATCCTTTCCATTATCTTATCATCTTTTTGTCCCATCCTACTATCCTCACATACCCCTATACTCACTGTACCTACAGGTTTCACAGGCTTTATATCCTTACCTTCAACTATAGGGCATACCATTGTCCCCACCAAAATATTTGTATTCCAATCCACTGCCAACTCTTTTCTTACTACTATATCATCCTTCACAATTGTTTTCAAAGCATTATTAGTCTTCATACTAATTTTGGTATCCAACCCTTTGTCTTCCTTTATATTCTTTACTTCTTTCCACACATGATAACTTCTCCCTTACCTTTCTCATCTTCCACAAAAGGAGTCAAAACAAACATGCACCCATCCTTCATTATTGTATAGGTGTTCTTTCTTCCATCATACAAGGCTTGCCTATCATATTTCCAAGGTCTACCTAGGAGTAGGTGACAACAATCCATGGGAATAATATCACAAACTGCACTATCTTTATAGCCTCCAATCTAGAAATCTACCATAGCTTTTTCATTAACCAACAAAGATTGTCCATCACTCAACCATGACACTTTATAAGGCAATTCATGAGGTACTTTTTGCAAATTTAACTTATTCATCATCTCACTTGACACCATGTTCTCTATTGAACTAGAATCAATGACAACTACATACCTTATTCTTACACTTATATGTGGTCTTGAAGAGGCCCTTTCTTTGCAATGGTTCCACTTCCTTAGCTACCTTCAACATTGTCTTTCTCATCATCATCATTTCCCCTATTTCAGGAGTAGCTCTCAAACTTGTAGGATGATTTCTCTCACACTCCTCTTCTTGAATGATTTGTGCTCTCCTATCAATCCTCTTTTCACCACAAGATGAACTACCTACCCTTTCACGACACTTCCAAGATGGATGGCCATATTCATTGCAATTATAACATCTCCCTACAATATCATTAAAAATTTTGCCACCACTAAACCTCCCTCTACCCCTAAAACCTCCTCTTCTATCAACACCTTCATCCTTACCCTTATTTACCACTTCTTGTTCTTCCAATGGTTGCTTTGGTGTAGGGATTGTTCCTCTCCCTCTTGCACTAGTAGCACCTCTTCCTCTGACTAATTTTCCTTGCCTTATTTTAAGCTTTTCCTCCACCCTAATTGCTAATTGAAAACATTCCTCAATAGAATTTGGGTTAGCAACAACAAGTTCATCTTGTATATTAAATCTCAAAACCACCTAGATATCTAGCCACCTTTTCAGCCTCATCCTCATCCCTTCTTGATCTTATGCTTAGTTTGTAAAATTCATCAGTGTATGACTTAACATCAAGATCTTTTTGTTTCAAACCTTGCAACTTCTTATACAATTGAACTTCATAATCTTTTGGAAGAAACTTACCTTTCAGTTTTTGCACCATCTTTTCCCAAGAAGTAATCCTTGATTTGCCTTGTTTTCTTCTCTCTACTTGCTCATAGTCCCACCATAAAAGAGCATGACCTTTGAGTTTTGTTTTTGCCACCTTCACCATATTCTCAACTAAAATGTATTCACTTTCAAAGTAATTGTCCATAGCAGCAATCCAATCAAGCAATTCTTCTTTATTTAAATTACCACCATACACAAGAAGATCAACTTTTACCTTCATTGAATCACATTTCACTACTTTGAGCATATTCACCATCCTCTGATCTTTAGGGTCTAGTTCTTCATCAACATTCTCATACTCTTCATCATCTTCTTTTGTTTCACTCTCTTCATTCTCATCTCTTCTTTTCTTTGTCTCCAAGGCAGCAAGCCTTGCCAAAATTGCATTATGAGATTCCAGAAGCTTACCATGCTTCTCTTTCAAATCTTGCAACTCTCTAGCAACACCAACACCCTTCGAAGGCATCTTCACCAATCAACTTTATTCAAGCTTGCAAAAATCAAACAAATCACCAACAAGAGACCTTATCCCTAAGCTCTTATACCACCTAATGCAAGCAAGGTGGAGATAACACTTATTCCAACACAAAATGACTAGTCTCCAACAAAGAACCCTACGTTTGATCACAATAACACTCAATAAGAGGCTTCTGGCCCCCAAAACACAACAAATGGACTTATCTTTTGGAGAAGGACGTACAATGGCCAAACAAACACCTTTTAAGACTCTCAACTATATATGAAACAACTCCAAAAAGGTTTCAAGTGACTTCTATACAAAAATACCGAGATTCAATAAATCACCACTGAATTAGGCTACTAAATTGGCCCTATTTATCAAATGAAGTACCTTCAAAACACTTGGTTTTCACCCAAACACTTTTGAAAAAGTTAAGAAGTGACACAAAACCACAAAATCCTCAATCACTTCTCATATTTAGGGCCTCTAACCCACTGATCCACCAAACCCTCCATTTACACTCAAAAACTCTAGGGTTTCTAGAAAAACACTATACTTGAGCTTCTCATACTTCAAAATTATATCCAAAACCTTCAATTAAGTTTGTACAAACTTTCCAAACCCACACAGGTTCAATTCCCTCAACAATCCATCAAAACCCTACTATAGTCACTCATTTTACATGAAAATTTGCTCTGCCCAGCCCTAGGGCATCAACCAACTTCACACAAATTTCTCTCTCAGCCTACCCAAACATTAGAATGACTAAATTGCAATTTTTATGACCCATTCCATGAGAAACAATGGAAACAGTTCAAGTGGAATGGGTGACTGAAGCATTTTTGAAGACCTTCAACCCTTAAACTATGAAAACAGAGCAGTTACAAAGATGTTAAGAGAACTCTCACCAAAATTTATAAAAGGAGCCCAAACTTGTTCCAAATAAGATTTAAAACATGCCTCCACAAATTGGAATGGATTTTAGAACATGCTACAGACTATATGGGCCATATAGTAGTTGGAAAGTTCAAAAAACATAGGAAATGGCAAAAAAATGCTATATGTTTCTTATGGGAAATTCAATACAATTCTTCTCCAATCCCTATTCGAGCATTTTTGAGGCCTTTTATAGAATTTGCATTCAAATTTGTAACTACTCCAACATTCACAATTTTCTTCATATTCCCTAAAACCACATTTTAATGACTTTTTGCTTAACAACATGTTTGCATTTTTGTGCAAATTTTGACACCTAGGCATAAATGACTCAAATACATAATGAATGGTCTCTTTAGACCTTATTTAATGTAAACATATTATGTCTACTACTAAATGACCTCAACCCCTACTCTTGACCTATTGACCACCATTGATGAACATCATATGTTTAGGTGTCCCTGCACCATGTTGAAACATCAAGAAATGGGAAGAGGAGGTGGCTATCCTTGAAGAGATAGGGATCCTCCTATTTTACTAAAGTTTCGCTCAAGGAAATCCCTAGAGATCTCAATCTAAGGATGTAAAGAGGGGAGATTTACAATAGTGATGTCCTAGGGTCTGATCAATAACTAAAGAGGGGTTCACCACCAAGCTAGGGCTTGGAAATACTAATGAAATGCAAGATCTAATGTTAATTTGATATAGTAGTTCAAATAGTATAAGATAGATAATTACAGTCATGAAATGGAAAGTGTTTTTATTACTTGTTCATTTTGTTCCTGAGTATGATGTTTCAGATTCCATGCATGAACAATCAAGTTGAAATATCTTTCAGCAGCAAGACATTCTTCTTCTTTTGACCAGTCAATAGTATCCATGTTTGGTGCTCCTTTGATCCATAGAAATCCATGTATGTGTGGAGATCCTCCATGTTGCCACTCATATCTAGACCAATAGTCTTCAGCATTCATCCATTTTTGGAGGATTTCTTGTATGAATTGAGAGTGTCATAAGTGCATACATATTGTGCAAGTATATGAGGGTAGTCGATAACATTTTTTTTTCACCAAAGATGGCTTCTCTTGGTGTGGTTAGTGATGTACCTAGCATTAGAGCATGTAAGTCTAACCAATATAAGTCAGTTGCACTTAATGTAAAGAAAATTTTGGGTGTACCAATCTGATGCAACATGTCTGTCAATTTTGTATGACATTTTGTCCAGTATGACCTTGTACCTTCTAGAGAAGTACCGAATCACATTAATCTATTTTCCATTTGTGATTGTGGCATATTGTTAATGTAAGGAAAGTTAGATGCAGAAACAACTCTCCTAACGTCAAAACCTCAAGGAAGAATACAGATATACTTTTAATTTTTCTATTACAGTTCAATTAAGATGCACTTTGAAAATAAATAGCAGAAACAGAGAATTAGACAAACACAGATGAACACCATATTTATGTGGGAAAACCCTTATGAGAGAAAAATCCACCACACCAAGAGAAGTCACTTTGTATTACAATAATAAGGATTACATACAAGAGTTATAACTTATCTTTCTAATGTCAAATTACAGTAGCATTCACCATGCACAATCTTGTATGTAGGAACCTTCAAGTTACAGTCTACACAGAATAGAAATCACTCTGATACAATTTGAACTATTCACACAATTGTTGATCGAACCAACCGTCGAACCCAAGAGCATCTGCAACTTCAAACTATATTCATGTTGTTCTCGGATGTCAAGCTTCCTCTCAGAACTGCCACAACGAACTATCTCCTAACGGTTCCAATTCCGCTCCTTTGATTGGTCGAATACCAACCATGTAGATAGTCATCACTCGGTCAAAAGAATTTGAACTTTGTTGGCATCTCGGTGAGACACTAATAGTGTCTCTCGGATGCCACAAGGTCTTCATGATTGATGTCGCCAAGAGTCATTTCCATTGGCAAGAGGTTCCACTGAGCTTACAACTTGTATCGACTTCAGTTTTCCTTTTGGCAAGACTATCACTCTCGCCAAGACATCCCAATGAGCCTTCTTGTGTTACACCAAGTTCAGGAGACTATCGCTAAGACTTCCTTATGTCGCCAGGACCTCATACTGACGTTCTCCACATGTATCGCTATCACCAAGACTCATTGCTTTCGGTGAGACATCATAACAAAGCTCCATATGTTACGTAGACATGAGTGTTCTCATTGACCAGACAAATGTCTTTTTCTGAGACATCATATCGAGTCATCAAAGTTACTCCGAAGTGCTCAGCAGTCGGAAAGACCTATGTCCTTCGCTAAGACTTTACCCCGAGATCTATATGTTATAATGAACACCGAACGGTTGCCAAGACTTTTGTCCATCACTAAGAGTTCTTAGTGAACCCTTAGTGTTACTCAAATGCCTACAAGTGTTTCCCCATCGGCAAGACCTTCATCGGTCACTAAGACTTCTTCCCAAGACATTTGAGTTGCCCCGAAGACACCAGTCGTTGTGTGTCTCCCCAAAACCTGATTGAATGGCCTATCGGCCAAAGATCTCCATGCAGTAAAATGTCACACCAAATGCTTCCTGTCATAGGGATAGCATCATTCAGTAAGACATCTACATTGTCTTAGCAACCTGTTCAAAACATAAGATCCAAACGCTGCTAGTCGGCCAGACCCAAAGCATGTCACACCGACTTGGCTCCAATAGAGGTTATAGCCTATCATGTTTGAGGGACATATTTCCAACAATCTCCCACTTGACAAAGATCACACAAGCACCTCCAAAGCACAACAAAACTTACTGAAAATCATGGGCACTAAGGCCCATTGAACTGGCACACCACCTGAACTTGTTTGTGCTCACTGGCTTCGTCAATGCATCTGCAACATTCTCCAGAGTATCAATATTTTCCAAAATGACCTTTCCATCCTCCACCATATCTCGTACAAAGTGGTACTATACGTCTATATGTTCTGTCTTGGCATGAAAAATAGGGTTCTTTGCCAGACAAATTGCACTCTGACTATCACAAAAAATAGTTATTTCCCCTGCATCAAAACCAATATTAGAACACAAACGTTTTAACCAGACTGCTTCTTTACAAGCATGTGTAGCTGCCATGTATTCAGCCTCCATAGTGGACAAAGCGACTACAACCTGCCACTTACTCATCCAACTCACTGTACCACCATTCAACATGAAAATGTATCCACTAGTGGACCTCCTGCTATCAATGTCCCCTATCCAATCAAAATCCACATAGCCTCGAATACTAAGAGTCCTATGTGATTCAACCAAGTTCCCATGGTAACACAAAGAAAAATCTAAAGTTCCCTTCAAATATTTGAAAACTCTCTTTACAGCATCCCAATGTGTCCTTCCAAGATTAGCCATAAACCAACTAAGAACTCCCACTACTTGGGCAATGTCTGGCCTTGTACAGACCATTGCATACATAAGACTGCCAACCACACTAGCATAGGGTACACTGGTCATGTCCTCCATCTCAGTAGGATATTTTGGACAATCTTCAACAGATAGCTTTGTTCCCTACAAGACTGGAACAACTAACTGCTTGCAATCATTCATGCAAAATCTCTCTAGAACATTCTTGATATACTTACTCTGACTGAGCCAAATTTTTCTACTATTCTTGTCCCTGGTTATCTCTATCCTCAGAATATACCTTGTTGCACCAACATCTTTCATTTCAAACTTAGCAGACAACTGACACTTAAGATCAGAAATCATTAGCTTACTATTGCCTATGAATAGCATATCATCAACATAATGAGCAATAATAAGAACTTGATCACTTTTAGCTTTATAATAGACATAATGATCAGATTTTGATCTCACAAATCCTAAAGACAATACAAAAGTATCAAATTTTTGGTACC
Organism: Sequoia sempervirens; assembly: GCA_007258455.2. NCBI lineage: Eukaryota > Viridiplantae > Streptophyta > Pinopsida > Cupressales > Cupressaceae > Sequoia > Sequoia sempervirens. Next base: position 379,860,615 of record VDFB02000003.1, on the reverse strand, counting down.
ACATTCTAGGTGACTGCTTTAACCCATATAGAGATTTCTTTAACTTGCATACCAATTTTTCTTTACCTTTTTCAACAAAATGCTCAGGCTGGGACATATAGATTTCTTCTTCAAGATCACCATGAAGAAATGTTGTCTTCACATCCATCTGTTCAATCTCTAAATCATATGCTGTTGTAAGTGACAAAAGAAATCTAATGGACATCAGCTTAGCTACAGGAGAAAATATTTCCCCATAATCAATTCCCTCTACCTGGGAATAACCCTTTGCAACCAATCTCGCCTTGTACTTTTCTACACTGCCATCCAAACATATCTTCTTCTTAAATAACCATTTGCAGCCAATATTTTTTCTACCTTTAGGCAAGGGCACCAAACTCCAAGTTTCATTCTTTTCTAATGATACCATCTCTTCATTCATGGCTTCCAACCAAGAGTCTAAATCAGACATTTTAATTGCCTCTTTTACAATCCTAGGCTCATCAGTGCTAGAAATCAAAGCATAGGCACAAGTAGAATCAATCAAAGAGAACCCATACCTATCAGGTTGTTTTCTTTCACGAGTTGACCTCCTCACTTGCTGAGGCTGAGGTTCTTCTTCAGAACTTTCAGAACTACTTGAGCTTTCCTTAGTTTCAGGTACATTTTGAATTTTCAATTCCTCTCTCTTTGGTGTAGGAGGAATTACAATTACATCCTTATTGTTTTTTGACTTCTCTCTGACTGCAAATCCAAGGTAGAAGGTTTCAGCTCACGAAATATTACACTTCTACTATATACAACCTTCTCTATATTAGGATTCCAAAGTTTGTATCCTTTTATGACAGCACTATAGCTAATAAAAATATATTTGACAGCCTTGTTCTCTAATTTAGATCTTTTCACATCTAGCACATATGCATATGCCTCACAGCCAAAAACTCAAATATTTCTAAGAGAGAGATTCTTACCAGACCACGCTTCCAAAGGTGTTTTCTCAACAAGAGTAGAGTTTGGAGAACGATTTACTAGGTAACATGCAGTAGATACAGCCTCAGCCCAGAACTTCTCCTCCAAGCCAGCACTACTGAGCATACTTCGTGCTCTCTCCATCATTGTCCTATTGAACCTCTCTACAACTCCATTCTACTGTGGAGTATAAGGTGTAGTCTTATGTCTTTTAATCCCATGGTCTTTACAGTATCTTTCAAATTCATCAGAACAAAATTCACTACCATTATCAGTCCTTAAGCATTTTATTTTTCTTCCAGTCTGATTTTCAACAAGGTTTTTAAATTCCTTAAACTGACTAAACAGTTCTGATTTACTTTTCAAAAAATAAACAAATGCTCTTCTTGAATAATCATCAATGAATGACACATAGTATCTTGATTTAGACAAAGAAGGAACATCCACTGGATCAAATACATCAGAATAAATATAATCTAGCAAACAAGAAGATTTATGAGGACTGGAATAAAAAGAAACATGGTGTTGCTTTCCATATATACAGTGTTCACATAATTAAAATTCAAGATTAAAACCCTTCAAGCCCCTCAACCAAGTTTTTTTTCTTCAAGGTTTTTAAACTTTTTTCTCCTATGTGGCCTAGCCTTTGATGCCAAAGCATAGTCTTCTCTACTGGAAGTTTTACTTCCATAGAGTTTACAAAATTAGGGATTTTCCCCTCTTTACCTCCATGAGTATCTTTTAGTGACTTTCCAGAGACACTGTTACATTGAACAACATGTGCATCCAGCTTGTACAGGGTACCAATTCGAGCACCTCTAGACACCACCATAGAGCCTCTAGTCATCTTGTAGCCATTTCTAGAGAACGTGACTTGTACTCCAATATCATTTAACTTACTGACAAAAAGAAAATTTTGAGCCAGACCTAGTATATGCATAACATCCTTGATCCCCTTTAGTCTGCCATCAGGGAATTGGATTATGACTCTTCCACGACCAACAATTTCCAAAGATGAATCACTTGCCAGGTACACCTTTCCACCATTTTGTTCTTCATACTTCGTGAACCAATCTCTATGAGATGTCATGTGGAAAGATGCTCCAGAATCAATCAGCCAGACATCATTTGATGCCTATGTAGCCAAGGCAGCAATGAAGGCATCTAAATCACCCTGAGAAGAATCATTGTTGAAAGAATACTTCTTCTTCTTCTTCTTCTCCTCTTTACAATCCTTTCAGACATGACTAGGTTGCCCATAATTCCAGCATTTCACCTTGGACTTCTTGCTAGGAGACTTTGATCTCCCCTCTTATTTCGATTTAGATTTCTTGTCCTTCTTCTTTCCTTTCTCTTTCAACCTTCCTCTGACAGCAAGAGCTTCCTTCGACATCTCAGAATATTTACTTCTCATCTCTTCTGACAGCAAAGAACCAACAACATCTTCCATCTTGAAACTAGATGTTGTACTCCCAATAGCCATCACTAAATGATCCCATGAGTCTGGCAAAGAACACAATAGAAGCATACAGTGATCCTCTTCTTCAAGTTTTACACCAACAGATGTTAATTGAGCAATCAGCATATTAAATGTGTTCAAATGATCAGCAACAGACCCTCCTTCCCACATTCTCAAGCTATACAGCTTCTTCCTCAAGAACAGTTTATTCACCAAGGACTTCCCCTGATAAATAGACACTAGTCTCTTCCACAAGGAAGATACAGTCTTCTCCTCATGCACATTCAGAAGAACAGAGTCTTCCAAATAGAGCCTTATCAGCCCCTTAGACTTTCTATCTACAAGGTCCCAATATTCTTGCTTCATGCCTGTAGGTTTAGTTCTAGACATAGCAATCCAAAGATCATGATCCACTAAGAGATCTTCCATCTTAAGTTTCCACAACTCAAAATTTTTGCCAATGAATTTCTCTATTTCAATCTTTCCTAACGTGCTAGCCATCTCAATCTGTAATTAGAATTAACAAACTTCTATAGGACTCCCACTAAATAGAATTGACTCAAAAAACCCAGCATACCCACAAGGATAACACAACTAGCCAGGCTCTGATACCACTTGTAAGGAAAGCTAGATGTGGAAACAACTCTCCTAACGTCAAAACCTCAGGGAAGAATGTAGATATACTTTTAATTTTTCTATTACAGTTCAATTAAGATGCACTTTGAAAATAAATAGCAGAAACAGAGAATTAGACAAACATAGATGAACACCATATTTACGTGGGAAAACCCTTATAGGAGAAAAACCCACCACACCAAGAGAAGTCACTTTGTATTACAGTAATAAGGATTACATACAAGATTTCTGACTTATCTTTCTGATGTCAAATTCTAGCAGCATTCACCATGCACAATCTTGTACAGGAACCTTCAAGTTACAGTCTACACATAATAGAAATCACTCTGATACAATTCGAACTATTCACACAATTGTTGATCGAACCAACCGTCGAACTCACGAGCATCTGCAACTTCAAACTATATTCATTTCGTTCCTGGCTATCGAGCTTCCTCTCAAAACTACCACAACAAACTATCTCCCAATGGTTCCAATTCAACTCCTCTGATTGGTTGAATACTAGCCACGTAGATAGTCATCACTCGGTCAAAAGAATTTGAAATTTGTTGGCATCTCAATGAGACACTAACAGTGTCTCCCTGATGCCACAAAGTCTTCACTATCGATGTCGCCAAAAGTTGTTTCCATTGGCAAGAGGTTCCACCGAGCTTACAACTTGTATCGACTTTAGTTTTCCTTTCAGCAAGACTATCTCTCTCGCCAAGACATCCCAACGAGCCTTCTTGTGTTACACCAAGTTCAGGAGACTATCACTAAGACTTCCTTATGTTGCCAGGACCTCATACCGACATTCTCCACATGTATCGCTATCGCCAAGACTCATCACTTTCAGTGAGACGTCATAACGAAGCTCCATATGTTACATATACATGAGTATTCTCATTGGCCAGACAAACGTCTTTCACTGAGACATCATATCGAGTCATCAAAGTTACTCTGAAGTGCTCAGCAATTAGCAAGACCTATGTCCTTCACTAAGACTTTACCCCGAGATCTATATGTTATAACAAACACCAAACGATCGCCAAGACTTTTTTCCATCGCTAAGAGTTCTTAGTGAACCCTTAGTGTTACTCAGATGCCTCCAAGTGTGTCCCCATCGGCAAGACCTTCATCGGTCATTGGGACTTCTTCCTGAGACATTTGAGTTGCCCCGAAGACACCAGTCGCTGTGTGTCTCCCTAAAACCCAATTGAATGGCCTATTGGCCAGAGATCTCCATGTAGTAAAATGTCACACCGAATGCTTCCTGTCACAATGATAGCATCATTTAGCAAGACATCTGCATTGTCTCAGTGACCTATTCAAAACATAAGATCCAAAAGCTGTTAGTCGGCCAAACCCAAAGCATGTCACACCAACTTGGCTCCAATAGAGGTTACAAACTGTGATGTTTGAGGCGCATATTTCCAACAGTTAATATGTTCACGAAGCTCATTGATTATGATAGGTATTTCATGGAGATTTATTTTCATAAAAACTATTGTTGATGATTGTGCACGGTGTCTCATTATCATGTTTGATATATAATATCAGAATCTTGGATGTTTACCAAATTGATTGTCTTTATACCGATATAGGTGCCTGACATATTCAGGCAGGTTTACTTTCTTGATGTGTGGTTCTAAAAAATCACATAAACCATTTGGAAATAATGTTAGAAATGGGTATGTGCAGATCATGATGGGCCAAAAAGTGGCGATATGATGGGTATGTGTAGGGTATGTGGCTAACGATTTTTTTACCCAAAATTGACGAAACGAAAAGGGTTTTTAAACGAGATTCTCAGGTTTCCACCAATATAAATTATGCACTTTACTTTGAATTTAATAAACAATTATTATTCATTTTCTATTTGAATTACGACTAAAGTCATGATTGATAGGCTAATAGAAAAACATCTATAGCTTTCAAACAGTGTCACATTTTTTGAATCTAAAACATACGTCACATTCTATGCTTTGCATACTAAAGGATTAAAAAAAATTGAATTTCATGAAGTTTTGACCAAGTTAAGGTGGTCAAACATACGAGTTTTTATATTTTTTAAAAGTTGTAATAAAAAATTCATAATTAATTATTTACTTAGAAAAAATTACAAAAAATATGCATCGCATTGGGAAATGATTCTTCTACTTATGTCTAAAATCTTGTAAAAAAATATTATCATTTTATTTTGGTTAGGGTGGTTAGATAGACACCTACTTCTTATTTTTTCCCTAAAATTTAAGTGCTACTACTTTGAAATTCCAAAATTTCACCAAATAGATTTTGTTTAAAAAAAATAAACCTAGTAGTTTAGAAAATACATTCAATTTGCTATAGATTCTATTCTTACATATTTTTGAAATAATATAGATAACTTATTCAAATTTTTACATCAAGTTTCCTAACTTTGATTTTTCTAATTTTTTTGCCACTTAAGGGCCTATTTTTTCTATAATGATCCTACACATACCCAGATGCCATATCAAGCAATCCTGGTGTGACATAATCATTTATTAGAGATTCACCAATTGTTGACCAGTCGAATAATGTCATTAGATCCATGTTTTGGTTTTGTATCCATGCATGGATTAGGTCCATCTCTTTTTGTGAATTAGGCAGTTGAGAAACCATCAATGTCGTGTGTTGAATAATATTTTCTTCTTTATTCTCGATTGCTACTTCAACATGTTGTATATTGAATTTGTATATGCTTGAGATTCTATATGCAAAGTCTTCGGCTGGTCAAAAATATTTTGATCTTGATTTCTAGTTAAAGTGTCAAGAGCATTTCCATCTATAGTGACATCTGAATAGAATTTGTCATGGGTGATTTTGTGTTGTAATTCTTTATAAACACGATTTATGTTGACTATGAAGTGGTAAGTTGTGGCACATTGATCTTTCTTTTTTAGTATAATGATTTCCAAATCTGTGATGGCATGTGGCAACATATTTGATATTTGTTCAATATGTTGTGGCAAGCTTATCGTGTGTCCTTGATATTTATATTGACCACCCCTTGCATGTGTAACTTGTAAAATTGGGCTTACACGTGCAATCAATATTTCCTCTACTTGCGTGAGGTTTGCTAGTTCAAGTGGTTGTGATCATAGATTCATATTATTTTGAATTGAGAATCTATTTATTCCTCTTTCTTGTTTACATATTTTGTATAGAGTATCTTCTATAGTAGTTACAATGTTGATTCCAATGTATGTTTCTTCACAAACATAACAAACTGGTGGTGATTTGTACAATTCTAAGTGGTTACGAAAGACCGATTGCATTCTTTTGAAATCTGTGGCAAGTAGGCCATTCGTATTTGATGTGTGTGCATTTTCTTCCTGTCTTGTTTGTAAATCTAATTGTTCGGTTGTTGTTTCTAGTCTTCATCTTGCATATCTTGCTCTATCTTATTCATTTATTTTCCTTCTTTGCTCTTCCCTTTGTGCATCTATCATTTTCTCCCTTTGTCATTTTCAATATTCTCTTTGGTATTCTCTTTGATATTCCTTCCTTTGTTCTTCAGATTCAAAGTTCCCCTTTGGATGACTCATAGCTAGAATGTCAAACAAATTTGTCAACTATCATATAATGTATTGTGATGTAGAGGGTTCTCCCCTCTTCCAAACACCTCAAAACACCAAACAAGTTGCATAGACAAACTCTACCCAAATACAATATCAATTTGCAAAAAAATTGAATTTTACTGATTTCAATTCAAATACAAAAAAAATTGCATTACAAAAATGTTTTCCTTTACATTCACTAGAATCTTATGCCATTCCACACTACTTATGTGATCCATCATAGTCCACACCTTCAGCTTCTCCACTTACATGTGACCCTAATTTTCCTTCCATGCTACCTCTACTCATCGTACAGCCCCTTACACTTGTGCATTTAAAAAATATATATATCAATTTTACACAACTTCATTTCATATGCAGTTGCTTCAACTTTCTTTCTTAGTGCAGCTCTCTCCTCCACCAAGCAACCAACTTACAAACTTCACACGGGCCCTTTAGTTGACCCTTCTCTTATTCATGGATCTCTCCTCTGCTCTTGGTGTGACCTTTCTTCCCCATGATATTGCCTACTTCCCAAGGCTATCTCCTCCCACTATTTGGTCGATGCTCCTCTCTTTATCTCTACCATTTTTTTGATTAAATTTTTTAAACTCCAAAACTTTCAAATGTAGTCACTCACCAGTTCATGATTCTCTTCAGTGTTATTTGCCTCTCCCTGAGGCGCAACCTCTAGTCGATCCCTTATTTTCCTCTTTTTTGCATTTTTTTAAATCTGCATCTTTCTAAATTGAAAGACCAAAAGCAAACCATTTCCCTTTCATTTCCATTATGTATTTTTGTATACTTCAAATTAAAATCTTTAAATGGCCCCTTAATCTTCCTTTGATCCTTTTTTTTCCATCAAAATTTAAAACTTTATTTCAAGATTCAATATTATAGTGTTATTTTACAAGATGAATCGAGCAACAAATCTTTTATTTGGCTTTATGCCTCCCAGTATTTTTCTAAGACTTCTTTGATAAATCCATTTTTTCAAATCAGCATCGTATGTGGCATTGGGTCGAATGATTCATGTACTTGGGCTATGCTTTTACATTTCACATACATGTCAAAGAAGGAAATTGCAAATGAAACCTCTCATTAAAGCATCAAATTTAAGAGGTTTAGGTGTTGAACTAAAGCAAGAGAAACCAAATATGAACAAAACCAAAATTGAAAAATAAACTACAAACTCTTTTTTTGTGATGTTGATTGTGCATGTGCCCGGGTGCTCCTACATCAAACATGTCGGGTAGAAAGATTGTGTGCATATTCTCACAATGGTGGATTTGAGTGATGGAATCAATCTTTCAGGTTGACATCAACCTACAGAAAACTCCTTCGTTGTCTAAGGTGTTGAAAATTAATCCTTCTTTCATCTTTTCTAGCATCATGCCAGAATACACACCACCATTCTCCAACAACACTTCACCCTCTTCCTCTTTCCCGGGCTCATGGACTCACATCCACCAAATCTTGACCTCCTTCGCCAAATACTTTCCATACTCCTCTCCTCTTCTGTGGGTTCAAACCCACCTCTAACCATCCACCTCCACTAAATCTCTCCTATCACATCCTCTACAACTTCCACCCGCAAGTAGGCATCTCTACTCCATTATACCACATCTACACATTCCATAATTTTCTCTACCATGATACTCATCTCATCAGGTACATGCACTTCAAAATCAATATCACAAAACTATAAACAATAGAGTTTACCTCATACTCCTTCGCTACTCCATTGTCACCAAGTGTACCATTCTTCTTTACTCCAACATCATTGGGTGCATCATTCTTCATTGCTACACTGAACAATTGTTCAATTTTTTGTATCTCTTCAAGCAACCCTTGATCTTTATCAGGTTCCTCATCAAACACTGGACCATCATGCAACATCAAATCTTCTTCTTTACTATTCACTTCTCCTTCCAAGAATCTTTTGATTCTTCTCATCTCCTCTTTCAGTAGGGGATCATCCTCACCAACTTCTCCATCAAACATAGGACTCCCAAAGTCTATTTTCTACACCTTTTCATCTCTCTCTTCTTATTTTCTATTATCATGCCTTCCTCGTGGCACGTCATTGCTGCAACTTCTTCATCAATAGGGACTGCTCTTACTTCTACTTTCCATCTAGGGTTGCAACACTCATTTCTTCTATTCTTCTTTCCACTATCCTCTTTCAAGAGAACCTTCTTCTTCTCACTCCTCTTCACCATTTTCCTCTCACTCTTTCTACACTCTTTTCTGCTTTTCCTCGAACCATCTTCTTCAATGCTTCACACAATTCCTCAAGCCTCACCTCATTCTTTCTTACTTCACAAACTATTTGTCCCATCTTTTCAATCATCTCATCCTCCACTTTATCCCAATACTACTCCCAAAATAGTATCTGCACAAGTCTCCTCACAACCCAACCCATTTTTCCTGCTGCAATTACTCACTCTACAAACACATTATGTCATGGCTTCAAGCTCCTTCTCTCGCTACCAGGATTCCTCACACACCTACAATAGCTCTCACGAGCTTCTTCACTATCGCTTCACACACTTTCCTCTCGGTGTGAACTACCTCCTCATCAGCGATCTACTCACACAACACCCACAGGTCCTAGTGGATCCTCTCCATTCTCAAGACTACCTGTTGAACCAAAGATTTTAAGGGTGTGAAATTCTATGTCTCTTTTGCTCAATTAGGGTTTTTCACCTAAAGCAAAGAGATAGATCCCACACCCAAAATCTAAGTGGTTCACTCAAATAAAGGAATGTATGATGAAATTATGACTAAATTCAATGATGTAAATGTAGGAAACTAATAAAAACTATTGATTATTGAATGGAAACTAAATAAATGCAACTTGTTTGAAAACACGTGATATATAGAAATACCAAGAAATGAATGCAAAACTAAACAAAAATGGATGAAATTGGAAGAGTACACTTGATATCTAGGTGGAGACTAGAAATGACTTATGGAATGTTGTTAATGTTGATTTTTTAGAACTGGTGGGACTCATTCGCCATTCTGGGTGAATTAGTCCCAATTCTGTAAAACTATTCTGGAACCCGTTTCAGACAAATGGGGGTCCAAAAATGTAGAAAACCAAAAATAGGCCTAGAAGTGGGACTCATTCGCCACTCATGGAGAATGAGTCCACTTTTTAATTTCTAAAGATTCAAAGGTGGAAATAGGAGCCTTTGATCTGCACTTTCTGCTTCTCTAGGTGTTTGGTTCTGAAAATGTCGAATTCGGGCCTAAAAATGATTTTTGTGGGTATTTTGACTTGTCCAATGAAGAGATGACTTGAACAACTTTGCAATGCAATCTTCAATTATTTCAAAGTCTCCACGATGCCTAATTCTACAAACACATAAGAAGAGAAGGATAAATATTGAATGTTAGGGCATGGGGGTTTGCCTTGGTCAAACCCCTTTGTAGTTAATTAAACCAAAATGATGAAAGAATGTAATGAAGCATGCAATAATGGATTAAAACCTTTCCATTATGATTGATCTTGAATTTCTATAGCAAAACATGAAGAATCTTCCCTTGAATGCCTTAGGAAGCTATCTTAATGACTTGCAATGATGAAACCCTAACTTGCTTGACTTGATAGAGAAGATAGATGAAGAATGAATGATGAGAGATGTGTGAATGAGCTAATTAATGTAAATTAGGGTTTAGAGACATGATTTTATAGGGAATTCTCCTTATTTCCCTGTAAATTGGATCCCTAAGGCCAACATGTAAACAATAATAAACTTAAATTTCAATTTGTCTTGCTCAAAGGTCAAAATTGGCCCAAATGGGACTCATTCGTCACCTTGGGTGAATCAATCCCACCTGGCAGGGACCAATTCACCACAAGTGGTGAATTAGTCCCAGTGGGGCCCATTTGACAACTAGGATGCTAGGAAGTAAGAAACTAAGGTTTTTATGGTGACTTTGTTGAGTATTTCATCAAATATTGCCTCGGGATGCACAATATGGGGTAATAGGGGCATATTAATGATGATGTAAAGAGTAATTAGGGCTTGGGACACATAATTCAATGTGAAAGTGTGATTAAATACACTTTACAACACTAAAATGAGGTCCACACAGCCTAGGAAGGCACAATATTCAATGTGAATGTGTAAGACACATTACAACACTAGATTAACATTAAGTTTATTTTACAAGCCTTCTAGATTGATGTGAAGATGTATTTAAATACATTTTATAATGTTGAATTAAGGGAAAATGGGTTCATTAAGTCTAGAAAAGCATGAAAGTCTTTTACAACACCTTCACAAGACATTGTTAAATGTATTTAAAAGGGTCCAAGACCTAGTGCGGATGTGAAAAATACCTCACAACACTAAATCAAGGTGAAATTAAGTCCATTTAATCATCAATTATTCTCCAAATCAAGCGAGTTTCCTTTTTTCTAGGGTACACCCACTATGATACCAATTGATGCTACTGCAGCCACGATAAGAGGGTCCTCTTGAAGAGAATAATCTAGACTATGCAACAAGAGTAACACAACAAAAGAAGCACTGAATATGGAAGAAAATGTAGATTAAAACATGCTCATTAATAGAAATTTTGATCACAAATAGCTGGCAACATCCAAGCTTACAGATTCGGCTCACAAGCTTGTTATAACATGTTTGAAATTACAAAATTCCTATATGCTCCTCAATGCGAGTGAAATCATACATATCATATATATATTATCCTACTTAATCAACTTCTACTCCTCTAATGATCTATTACAAGCTTTATATCATATCTACAAATATGGAATCATCCACGTCGGCCCAAAGATCATTACAATCTCCCAATGAAGAAATTGTAACATGTGCATGAATAGGTCAGCCTCAAATTTGAATTACTCCTTGGTGAATGCATAGGATGAAGTGTGGACCTAAATTAAGGTTGGGGAACACTCCATGGAATAATTAAAATCACACTGTAAGGATCCACAAGTTACGGGATAGATCCATGAGCGATCTATCTAACCGTTAGCTTAGTAAATTATTCTAGTGTTAGTTCAAGAAACTACCAATAAATCTGGAAGCAATAACTTGCCGAAAAATGATCCAATCGCACTCAAATATTGGAATAAGGAAAATGAACATTTCCACGATGTAAAAAAAGATCCACAGGATCTGATGAGAAAATATGACAGATCCACCAACATGAACTGAGCAAGAATAGAACAAGAACAAAACTGACAGAAAATATTTTTGGTTGATACAAGATTGTCAAGAACCAAGGATGCTCCTGCATCATACATCTGGGGTTGATTGAAAAGTGAGTCCCTCACTTTTTTTGGGCTAAAGGAAAACCAAAATGGTCTACCACAACCTAAGAAATCCAAGAAGAATCCTCCACTGGTTTTCCTTTCCACTTCATAAGATATTCTTTGTAATGTCTTCCACGAGTTTTTCTCCCATCTTTGATATCCAAAACCTCTTCTATCTCATATGATTGTTGTTTAGGAAACCGATCCTCCAATTTTGCTTTATTGTCTTCATTGAATTTTGCTTCATGGTACTGATGTAGATTTGCAATGTTGAATATAGGTGATAGACCCATGTCATCTGGTAACTCCACTTCATATACATTTCTTGAATCAAATTTCTTCAAAATATTACAGGGTCCAAACTTCCTCATCTTCAGCTTATTGTATGTGTTAACTAGAAATCTCTCCTTCCTCAAATATACCATAACTTCATCTCCAAATTTGAACTCCTTATGTCTCCTCTTTTCATCTACTTTCTCCTTATACTTATGGTTCATGTCTTCCAATTGCTCCTTCACATGAGTGTGCACTTTCTTCATATGTTCTACAAATTCCTTTGCTTTTGCACTCCTTTTATCTTCCATATTGATGTCTCTCAACTCTGATATACCTATAAGATGAACTCCAATAATGATCTCAAAAGGTGTCTTTCTGATACTCTTGTTCACTGAATTATTGTAAGCAAACTCAGCTTGTGCAAGGACTAAATCCCAACTTCCAATCTTCTCTCCAACCAAGCATCTTAGAAAATTCCCCAAACTCCTATTTACTACCTATGTTTGTCCATCAGTCTGTGGGTGAAAAGTAGAACTAAACTTTAAATACGTCTTTAACTTCTTCCAAAGTGTCTTGCAAAAGTAACCAACAAACTTTGTATTTGTCTGAAACAATACTCCTAGGTAATCCATGCAATCTGATCACTTCCTTGAAAAACAAGTCTGCTACATGTACTCCATCTATTGTCTTCTTACAAGGTATGAAATGTGCCATTTTAGAAAATATATCTACCACCACAAATATAGAATCATTACCTCTTTTTTCCTTCGGCAAACCAAGTATGAAATCCATGCTAATATCCTCCCAAGGTCTCTTCAGAACAGCCAAAGGCTTATACAATCCAACATTTTGACTACTCCCTTTTGCAACTTGACAAACTCTGCAACTCTGCATAAATTTCCTAACATCCTTATGAATTTTGGGCCAAAATTAATTCTCACTTACCAATGCTATTGTCTTATCAATGCCAAAGTGTCCTACCAATCCTCCACTATGATTTTCTTTCACCGAGTTATCCCTCATTGAACTCTGGGGTATACACAACTGATTTCCTCTAAACAACATATCCTCCTAAATGAAATAATCCAACCATTGACTCCTATCCTCCAAAACTGATTCTTTAGAAGATTTCCAAGGTTCTACAAAATCCGGGTCTTCCTCATACAAGTTCTTCAATCCATCAAATCCTAATACCTCCACTATCATCTTTATCAATAAATTCCTTCTTCTACTTAAAACATCAGCAACTCTATTTGATTTTCCACTCCTATGCTTCAAAAAAAAAGTATAAATCTGCAAGAATTCTACCCATCTCATGTGTCTTTGATTCAACTTACCTTGATTGTTCAAATATTACAAAGCCTGATGATCTGTAAACAACAAAAACTCCTTAGGAAACAAGTAATGTCTCCACTTCTTCAAGGATTGAACTATGGCATAAAATTCTTGATCATACACTAAATATCTTCTCCTATCATCATTCAATTTCTCACTGAAATAAGCTATAGGTCTTCCTTCTTGACTTAATACTGCTCCAATTTCATTTCCATTTGCATCACAATCTACCTAAAATACCTTATCAAAATCTGGTAAAGCCAACACAAGTTGCTCAGTCACCTTTTGTTTCAACAACTCAAAACCTCAATCTACTCCAGATGTCCACCTAAAATACTTCTTATCTCCTCTCATTATTTATTTCATAGGACTACAAATAGAACTAAAATTCCTAATGAACTTCTGGTAGAAACTAGCCAATCCATGAAATGATCTCCCTCTCCAATGCTATATGATGTAGGCCACTCCACAATTGCTCTTACCTTCTCAGGATCCATCTTCAATCCATCCACAGATATCACAAATCCCAGATATACCAATTCTTCCTTCATGAAACTACACTTCTTAATGTTTATCAACAACTGATCTTCTCTCAACCTCTACAAAACTTGTCTTATATGCAACAAATGTTCTTCTCTACTCTTACTGAAAATCAAGATGTCATCCAAATACACAATCACAAACTTACCTAAGAATTTCTTCAATACCCCATTCATCAACCTCATGAAAGTACTCGGTGCATTTGTTAGTCCAAAAGGCATCACCAACCACTCATACAACCCTTCATTTGTCTTGAATGATGTCTTCCATTCATCCCCTTCTCTGATTCTAATCTAATGATATCCACTCTTCAAATCTATCTTTGTAAAGTATCTAGATCCACTCAAACAATCCATAATGTTATCCATTTGAGGCAAAGGAAATCTATACTTCACCATGATCTTATTTATGGCTCTAGATTGTGTACGTATCCTCCATTCTCCATCCTTCTTAAGTGCTAACACAATAGGTACTGCACAAGGACATAAGCTTTCTCTGATCAAACCCTTTTTCAACAACTCTTGCACTTTCCTATTCAACTCCTCATTCTCTGTAGGTGTCATCCGGTGTGCTGCTTTATTAGGAAAACTAGCTCCAAGAATTAGATCCACACAATGACCAATACTCCTCACAGGTGGCAATCCATCAGGTACATTATCTAAAATGATCTCTTCACACTCTATCAGCAACTCCTGTATCTCTTCCGGTTGTTTTTTCTACATGCTTCAAGTCTGCAGCCTTCTTAGGAACCAAGGCATAACACATGTTCTCATGTCTCAATCCATCCAAAAATCTTCTTCCATCAACCAAACAAATTCTAGCACTCGTACAAACCTCAATTGTAGGAACATCTTCGAATGGAAACAAATTTTGTTGCATCCCATTAGCAACAATTGTATTTATGTATTCTTCTTTCCATCATGAATATCTTGTCTATCATACTACCAAGGCCTTCCCAACAAAACATGGCATACATCCATAGGCATGATATCACACAAAACTTCATCGTGGTAATTTCCTATCTTCAATTTCACTGAACATTGTTCACTTACCAATATCTTATGCTCATCTTGAATCCATGCTATCTGATAGGGCTTTAGTTGTTTCAACCTTTCCAACTTCAATTTGGTCGCATTTCTTTAGAAACTAGGTTCTCAGAACTTCCACTATCAACAATCACTTTGCAACATTTTCCAGCTACCTTGCATCTAGTTCGGAACAAATTCTTTCTCTACAATGGTTCCTTATCCAACTGACTTTGACATAATACCCTTCTATTCACCAACACTTCTCCTTCTTCTGATTTTCTAGATGATCTAGTATGATCTTCCTCAGCAAAGGTTGTTCTTCTATCATTTTTTGTCTTTCTACTTGTCTCTCCTTGATTGCATTCAAATGCTCTATGTCCTCCACATTTAAAACAAGTTCCATTGAATACTCTTTTCTCCTTATCATCTCTTCTATAACCTTCATTATGGTAACCACCATATCTTCCTCTTTGGTAATAATTTGCATCACCTCTACGATACGAATCATCATTCTTACTAACCTCCTTATCTTTATTTTGTTCTGAAAAAGATCCTCTTCCTCCTCCAGTAAAAATTCTTCCTCTCTAAAATCTTCCACCTATTCCATGGGAAATGTGAGCAGGTCCAAATTGAAAATTGTGTCAAATGTCCCCAAGCGAGCTATGACTTTGCTCATGTCTTTTATTCAACTTCTCTTATGATTTAAGGGCACATTGATATTCCTCTTCCACACTCTGCAACTTAATCAAAATAATTTCATCTTGTATAGATGACCTCAAACCATTCACATATCTAGATACTTGCTTGATCTCATCCTCTGAATGTCCAAATCTAATAATCAACTTGTAGAACTCCTTTGTATACTCTGTCACACTTGAATCCTACTTAAAATTCTACAACTTCCAAAAAAAATTGATCTAATAATCTACAGGCATAAATTTTGTCTTCAACTTATTCACTATTCGATCCCATGATCTTATCTTTTATTTTCCTCTTCTTTTCCTATCTGTTTGCAAATGTTCCCACCAAAGGGATGCATGTCCTCTCAACTTCGTACAAGAAAATTTTAACTTCTTATCTTCAATGGTACCTTCAAAATCAAAATAATTTTCCATCTCCGTTATCCAATCTAGCAATTCTTCTTAATCCAACTTACCATTATAATCTAGTGGATTGAAATGTGGTTTTGTATTTTCTCTAGTTAGGGCTCTTATGAACCTCTCTTCTCCCTAATCCAATCCAGTTTGATCTTCTCTTCCTCTTTCTTCATGTACTTCTACCTCTTCATCACTCACATCATCAAGTGGTTGACCTCTCCTCTGGGTCATTTCGACTGCATCTAATCTGGCAGCAATTCATCTCAACATCTCCATTAAAGTTGGGTTTGCATTTCCACGCACTCCATTTCCTCTAACATTTCTTCTTCCCGCCATCTTTACACAATTCCTTTGCAACTGCAAGTCAAATCCACAATCCACCATCCCACAAAAAATATTCAACAGGACTCTGTGAATTCTGATGACCTCTCATGGATTGACTCTCTCTCTGATACCAATCTAGTGCAGCCACGGTAGGAGGGTCCTCAAAGAGAACAATCCAGATCGTGCATCAAGAGAGTAACACAATAGAAGAAACATAGAATATGGAGGCAAATGCATATTAAAACATGCTCAATAATATAAATTTCGATCACAAATAGCCGACAACATCCGGGCTTACAAATTCGGCTCACGGGCCTATTATAACATGTTTGAAATTACAACATTCCTATATGCTCCTCAATGAGAGCGAAATCATACATATCAGATCTATATTATTCTACTTAATCAACTTCTACTCCTCTAATAATCTATTACAAGCTTTATATCATATTTGCAAATTTGGAATCATCTGTGTCATCCCAAAGATCATTACAATCTCCCAATGAAGAAATTGTAACGTGTGCATGAGTAGGTTGGCCTCAAATTTGAATTACTCCTCGATGAATGCATAGGATGAAGTTTTGACCTAAATTAAGGTTGGAGAACACTCCATGGAATAATTAAAATCACATTGTAAGGATCCACAAGTTACGGGAAAGATCCACAAGTGATCTAACTAACTGTTAGCTTAGTAAATTATTCTGGTGTTGGTTCAAGAAACTGCCAATAAATCCAAAAGCGATAACTTGTCAGAAAATGATCCAATCACACTCAAATCTTGGAATAAGGAAAATGAACATGTCCACAATGTAAACAAAGATCCATAGGGTCTAGTGAGCAAATATGACAGATCCACCAACATGAACCGAGCAAGAACAAAACTAAAAGAAAATATTTTTGGTTGATGCAAGATTGCCAAGAACCAAGGATGCTCTTGCATCAAATGCAAAGGGTTCTCCCCTCTTCCAAACACCTAAAAATACCAAACAAGTTTCATAGACAAACTCTACCCAAATACAATAGCAAATTGCAACAAATTCAAATTTTACTAATTTCAATTCAAATACAAAAACAACTACATTACAAAAATGTTTTCCTTTACATTCACTAGCATCTTATTCCATTCCACTTTGCTTATGTGATCCATCATAGTCCACACCTTCAGCTTATCCACTTACACGCGACCCTAATTTTCCTTCCATGTTGCCTCAACCCATCATACATCCCCTAACACTTGTGCATTTTTTTAAGAAAATCTCAAATTCACCCTTCATTTCATATGCAACTGCTTCAACTTTCTTTCTTACCGCAACTCTCTCCTCCACCAAGCAGCCAACTTACAAACTTCACACGGGCCCTTTAGTTGACCCTTCTCCTCTTATTCATGGACCTCTCCTCTACTCCCGATGTGAGCTTTCTTCCCCATGATATCGCCTGCTTCCCAAGGCTATCTCCTCCCTCTGTTTGGTTGATGCTTCTCTCTTTATCTCTACAATTTTTTTGATTAAATTTTTTTAACTCCAAAACTTTCAAATGCAGCCCCTCACCAGTTCATGATTCTCTTCAACGTTATTTTCCTCTCTCCCTAAGGCGCAACCTCTAGTTGATCCCTTCTTTTCCTCTTTTTTGCATTTTTCAAATCTGCATCTTTCTAAATTGAAAGACCAAAAGCAAACTGTCACCCTTTCATTTCCATGTTGTATTTTTGTATATTTCAAATTAAAATCTTTAAACGACCCCTTAATCTTCCTTCGATCCTTTCTTTTTCCATCGAAATTTAAAACATTATTCAAGATTCAATATTATAGTGTTATTTTAATAGATGAATCGAGCAACAAATATTTTATTTGGATTTACGCCTCCCAATCTTTTGCTAAGACTTCTTTGACAAATCCATTTGTTCAAATCAGCATCGTATGTGGCATTAGGTTGAATGATTCATGTACTTGGGCTATGCTTTTGCATTTCACATACATGTCAAAGAAATTTAAAAGGTTTAGGCATTGAACTGAAGCAAGAGAAACCAAACACGAACAAAACCAAAATTGAAAAATAAACTACAAACTCTCTTTTTTTTGGTGATGTTGATTGTGTGTGCACCCAGTGCTCCTGCATCATGTTGTTTTATTCTATAGAATGCTTATGGAAAAATTGTGTAACATTTATTTATGTCTATGAATTTTTGAGCCAAAATAGAGAAAGTTAAAGTGAGGAATCACAATAACAATGTCTACAAATTGAAAATTGATTCACTAAAGAGATGAAGCTTCGCATTAGGTATTTTAAATTTTTGTATAGCTCTCACATACATTCTTGTGGCGGGAAAATATTTGAAATCTTAAAAATGAGAAAAAAATCTATTGAATCAATAAATTGAATAATTATAAATGGATCTACATATGATATACAAAGGAGAGAGTATTTACTTCCATCATCCATGTTGGGTCATTTTTAGAAAGAAAGATAAATAGTTTAATGAACTTAAATTTATTTGTAAATATATATAAGCATGGCTTTATATATCTAAGTTTCTAACAATTTAGTTATGTTTAGTTTCTTTTGAAATATTTTCAATATTTTAAAGAAAGTATTTTTTCTTAATGTTTTATATATATTTATTTAGAAGGATATTTTATGTGTAATAATAAATTTAGAATATTTTCTTTTTATTTAATTTTTAATGTTTTTAATTTTAACTACATTAATTTATTTATAATTTTTAAAAAGAATGATTATTTTTCATTCTTTATAATTTTATTTCTATTCTAATATTAAAAAATATTTTACAATGAATGAAAGAATATTTTTCTTTTTTAAAGATTTTTAATAGTTTTTTAAATTTTAAGTATATTAATATAGAAACTTAGTTATATATGAAATAGTAAATTTAAGAAAGTTTTTTCATACTTTATCTTATAAATTTTAGAAACTTCTTTTTATGTGTAGTTTTATAAATAATAATTATTTTTATTAATAAAGATTACTTTAATAATTAGTTTTAAAAAAATTAGAAACTTTTTTTATGTCTAACAATTTAACATATATTTTTTATACTTTATCTTTTTGAACATATTTGTTTTATACTTTATATTTATAAATTATTATTTTTTTATCTATATCTTCTAGTGGTGTCTATTATAAATTTATATAGAAATTTTTCTTATAAATTTTATTTTACTTTAATTTTATACATTATCTTTTTGAACATATTTGTTTAATAGTTTATATTTACAAATATTTTATATTTTCATAAAAAAATTAATATAGATAAGTGATATCAAAGGGGATAGTGCCCATTTACATTAATATCAATTGGAATAACATGCCAAAATACATTTTACTTCAAGTTAACAGAACACAAGCCCTCCCTGGCCAACCAATCCTCTTTACAATAGAAGATATTGATAAACCACAGTCAAACTCCTTCCCAATTCTAGCACTTGTGCCAAGCTACTCTCATTGAGCCACGAGTAGCCTAAATCCATATACCTGGAAAAATCATCCAGATGGGAGTTCATGACCCCAACTCTAAACACTTCCCAAGCATTCACCATGAAGTTTTCCCTCACTGCCTTACCATGTCTTATTGCCTCTTCTTCATACACCTCATCTACGTCCTCCTCAGTTTCAATGCAAGCAATGTCAAAGAAGAGCCTTAGGTGACTGACCAGACCATCTGTAGCCAACTCCAAAGTTGTGTTGTCCACCGTTGGAGCATTTGCAGTCGATGCAAATCCATTGAAGTGCTTGACTATCCTCTCCTAGGAGTTGATTATGTCAACCAGAGGCCCAATCACTGCTCTGTACACCTTCCCATCACACCTATGTGATTGAAAATATGTGTGTATTAAAATGAAATAAATACTATTCAAGCACACCAATGAAACTTTAAATCAAAGGAAAACTGATTAAACAAAGTAAAGCAAACTCTCAATGCAGCAGCTCCTTTGAAGATGTCCCATTGTCCTCTATCTCCAGTATTTTTGCTAAAACTCTCCGATTTGTATGCTAAGCTCCACAAAATGACTAATAAAGAATGAGATTTAAAAATAAATGCATACTATACTAAAGATGCAAGATTTTGAAGGGTGATTATTGAAGGAATGTTGATTGTTCACTTCAGCAGCATAACGACTTGATATGATAATGAAATGGAGAATGATAGAGATGGATTGAAAGATTGAGGAATGATTTTGGCAGAATGAGGATGTCTGAAGAAGATCTCGATCCAAATGGCTTGTGAAAGGCTTGATTTATAGATTTTCGAAGGCAAAAGCTTAGTTGGCAATGATCAACGGTTGAGATTCAGTCTGGCAAGATGAACGGTATAGGATTTTCGAAAGCTTGAGAGGGAGATAGAAGGCTTCCTCTTTTTCAATTTTTTTCATTCAGATCCGAAGGAAGGTTTTTGTTTTGAAGGATGAGTTAGAATGAAATTCATAATGAAATAAATAAACTTACTTAATTATATGTGAAGATGGATTTAGAAACTCTCATAATTAAATAAGCAATATTTAATTATGTGTGAAGATGAGAGTAGAAGGCTGCATAATTAAATAAGTAATATTTAATTATGTGAGAGAGATGGATTTAGAAGGCATTAAATTAAATATTTAAAATATTTAATTTAACTATGAGATGAAGAGGAGGAATATTCCATTTTGAATATAAATATTCAAACTTAGAATAACATGATAATCAAATATAAATAAATTATGGAAATTTATTTAATTTAATTAAGAAGAATATGGGAGATGGTAATTAATTAAATAAAGTTCTTTATTTAATTAATGTAGAAGAATCATAAGAATGAACAATATAAATAAATAATTAAATTTATTTATATGTAGATTACTTTAGGAGAATTAATTAAATAACTTGTATTTAATTAATTACCAGACTTATTATAATGTAACCATTTTTAGGTGCATACAACACCAATGGCAGTCCGCCTAAATCTCCCCCATCACCACATCCACAATCACAGCAAACACCCCTAGGCGATGTATTATGAAAATCCTACTACACTGCGCCACAAGCATCTCTTCAGAGTAGAGGCATCTCAAACTGAAAAAGTGCACCATCCTTTCTTACTGCTCGGCACACCAATCTCGAAATGAGTTGTGAATGTGTAGTTTACCATCAAGCATGGGAAAATATAGCACCTATTCCATAACACGTGATCAACATCCATTGTTGCGTCTGACAGCCTTTTTAGTCACCATATCTTTACCAAATCTTTACCTGAGTGTCCCAATCTATGCCTTCATTCGCAAACATGTGAATCACGTACCTCATTGTCCATTCACAAGCCTGAGGCTGCACAAAGAGTATCATCTTGAAACCTAATGTTATCTTGGTCAATGTTGGCCTATAGCCCCAACCACCGCCTCTTGGTGGAATCCACTATTACCAAATCCTCTTGAGATACTCCTCAATTAGCCAACAAATTTGTGGCTCTGTTCGCTTCCCTATATACATGTGTAAGGGAGAAGTTATTGAGCTTCCCTAGGAGCATCTTAATAGCTTCAATCCAATTGCCAATCCTCCAATTTGGTGATTTCCCTGATGTGATTGCTTGAATACATAACTATGAATCACCCTCAATTTCTACATAATATATACCATTTTGGATACACAATTGTAAGCCTAATGACAAAGCCTCCATCTCAGGGATGTTGTTGGAGCGAACACCCAAATTTTTTGGCACTGCCCACAAACAATTGCCACTTTTGTCTCTAATTATACATCCAGCACCTACTCAACTAGGATTGCCTTTGGCAGCCCCATCAAAATTTAGCTTCCATTTAATCTCATCGGATGTGTCCTTTGCACTTCCTTCCTATTGAACTTGCTTACCCTGAGTGTTGTGGACTTAGGAAATTTGAGGTCATTCCAAGCCTTCTGAATCTCCTCATCTCACCTTGTAATCTTTGTCTTGGAACCAATGTTGGTTCTATTATTTGTTGTCTCAATAATGGCTCCTTGGATCTTTGCAATAAGTAGGTCGCAGCTTACGGATTCCTCCTTGAAGATTCACCTATTCCTCTCCTTCCATATATGTCAAACCACCAATGATGGCACCATTATCCAAATCCCATACCAATAGCCATTCTTATTTGCTATTGGCCAGTTGTTCAGGAAAACCCAAAGCTTATAGTGTCTTGGTCCCTGGAAGCGAAATATCCCTTGCAACCAATCCCAACAAGAGGCAGCCATAGGTCATGTGAGAAAAAAATGATCCATGCCTTCCTCTACTTGCTCACATAGTGCGCATCTAGACAAACCAGGAATCCCAATTATCTTTAGTCTTTCTCCAGTTAGGTAGCACTGATGTAAGGCTACCCAAAGAAAGGCCATTGCTTTGGGCAGCACTTCACTCTTCCAGCAGAGGGTAGCCATCCACGTATTCTCTCCTTGTGCAATTTGGAGATGGTAACCCAATTTGGCCGAGTACTCCCCTAATGTAGCCCCACACCATATAATTGTATCCTCCCTATTACTCAAGTTAACTGTCCTATTGCTTAATTCTCGAGCCACTTCCCCTTTGAATTCTTGTGGTAACAAAAAATTATCAACATCTATCCACTTGGTATGGTCACCTATTATGTCTTCATCCCAAAAAACATAGTCCACCACCTTGTTTCCAAACTTCACCTGCAGCCTACCCACATATTGATCCAATCAAACATTTATGTCAGACTTTTATAGTCATCCCATGAGTCCGTCCAAAACATTACTTGCCTACCATCCCCAATTCTCCATGAGAGGTGGAAAGTGATCAAGGATCTGCATTTTGTTATGTACTTCCACATTGCCAATCCACCCTCGATGTTTGCTATTGTTAAGATTCTTGATGGCTCCATATTATCCAAATATTTATCATGTAAGATACGGCACCATAGCTTCTCAAGGCACTTGTACATCTTCCATACAAGTTTGGCACCCAAGGAAGTGTTTTGCAATCTGATCTTGTGCAATCCAACCCCACCATCTTCTTTTGCTTTATAGGTCGTGTCCCAACCTATGAGCAGTATTTTCTTGTCATTTTTCAAACCTTCCCATATGAACATTTTCAAGACCCTCTCCATGTCATTCTCCACCTATGCATGAGCTTCATAACATGACATTGTATATTTCAGAATCACTAACAAGATAGTCTTTGCCATTGTAATTCTCCCAACCAATGTGAGCCAGTTATTCTTCCATGCCATTGCCTTGTTTCTACACTTTCCAACCACCTCATCCCATTTTTTTTCCTTGCACGCTCCTTCAAATATTTGAACCCCAAGAAATTTTTGTCAATAGTTTACCCACTTGGAACCCCAAGATAGCAGTGATGGCATGTTGCATGGGAAACCTTGTGTTGAAGAAGTATATACACGACTTATCCTTGTTCATTTTCTGGCCCAATTGCTCTTCATATTCAGTAAGCACCCCTTTGATACATCTGGCTTCCCTAATGCTTGCCTCACCTAGCAATGTGGTATCATTTTCAAATTGTGAGTGTGTTACTGGATCTACATTTAGTGCCACCTGCACACCCTTCTAGTCCAGTCATTGGCTTCTAATTTTGATGGCATAGATTAGGGATTCAGCCATGATCACAAATAGGAACTGTGATATGGGGTCACCTTGTCTAAGACCATTGGTGGCCTGAAAAAACTATGGAGCATTCCATTTACAGACCGAGAATCGAACAGTGGAGATGCAATAAGAGATAAGCTCGCACTAATGACTATCGAACCCCATCTTTTCCATGACCTTCAGAAGGAATTCCCAGCACACTTTATCATATGCCTTGCAAACATCTAATTTGATTATCATCCACACCTTCCTTCTTGTCTTAAGAGTGGGCACAGCCTCATTAACTAGCAAGATGCAATCTATGATTTCTCGACTATGGACAAAGCCATTATGCTATGTGGATATTATTTTTCCCAATACCAATTTGAGTCTACTGGAAAGCACCTAGGATGCCACCTTGTAAATGGTGTTGCATAGCAATATGGGCCTGTAATCACTATAGGAATGGTATTCAATATTTTTCAGGACCAAGGTTATCACTGATTTGTTCAAATCCTTTACAAACCTCTTAGTTCTGCGGAAGTCCTCCACTACCCTCCATATATCATCCCCAATGAAGCTCCAACATGTCTAGAAGAACCTTGCCATGAACCCATTAGGCCTCAGTGCCTTGTTAGGATGTAGCTGAAATAGGGTGATCCAAACCTCATCTTTAGAAACTGTGTCACACAACATTTTGTTATCTACTTCACTTACCTATTTGCTTGTTGAGTCAAGGATTCCACCACCAACCTCCTACTTTATCTGGCCTTCAAGTAGGTGTTTAAAAAATTTAGCCGCAACCTTTCCAACCTCGGACAGACCACACACTGTGTGACCATCGATAGTTTGGACTTATTTTATCTTATTAGCTATACTCTTAGCCAGCACCGAGGCATGGAAGAATTTGGAATTTGAGTCACCCTTGCTTAGCCAAACCTCCCTTGATTTTTCCCTCTAGCATATTTCCTTAGCTCTTCAAGAGCTCAGTTAGCTTTGTATTCAGTTCTTTCTCTTTCAAGTATTCATCATTCCTAATGTCGTCCTTGATTTCTTTTTCATTGAGGGCTTCCAACTCATTTTCCACATTTTCTTTTTCAATAAAAATGTTCTAAAACTTCACCTTATTCCAATCCTTAAGCTTTTGCTTAAGGAATTGTAGTTTCTTTGCTAGTTTGAAACTGATCGAGCCTTCCACCTTGTCTTCCTTCCACTAGCTTTCCAACAAGCCAAAAATACTTTTATCCCTCCACATATTCTAGAATTTGAAACTTTTCTTCAGCATTTCCATCCTACCATTGATAGTTAATTCCACCAAGTAATGATTTGAGATAGAAACGGGTAGTATTCCAGCTATCATTTGCATACCTAAATTGCTCTAGATCAAGAAGACCAAGAATCTATCCAATCTCTCAATGATAGCAATGAAATCATTGCATTTATTGATCCAAGTAAAGATTCCATTTTTTGTGGGACAATATTCTAATATAGCCTTTTCCACGAAGCTTCTAAAGTCTATGGTTGCTTGTGAGACACTTCTAAGCCCTCTGCCCTTCTCTGACAATTCCAATATAGCATTGAAATCTCCACCAATGATCAATCTGTCCCTTAGGTGTGGTCAAGAAAAATCCAGCACTGAATACTAGAGAGAGGCCTTTTCCTCCATTTTTGTTGGTCCATAAATATTAATGATCATGAAGTGACAATTGAGGCCAAGATTGTATACCCTCACTACCATCCAATTTGATGATGAACTGATGACCTCCACAGAGACCGTAGCCTCCTTTCACAATATTCCTAATCCCCCCACAGAACCCCAAGAATCCTGAAAATGTCCTTTCCAATATCAGAAATATTTCAAAAACTTTGTCCCTTCTTCTCTTGATAGCTTAGTTTCTTGTAACAGTATTATGTTGCTTGTGCTTTTCTGAAATTGACACCTCACTACGCGTCATTTATCAAGGGCCTTTAGGCCCCTAACATTCCATGTTTTTTATCTTCATTATTTCCCAAGGGAGGTGCTTCCTCCCTTGGTACTTAGAAATTTGGTGATGATGGTGTATTTCTTTGCTACTTCCTCCTCTTCCCTCAATTGCTTGAAGGATTTCCTTCCTCGGGGATTTCTAGTTATGCCGACTTTTCCCAAACCCAGGTGTTTTTTTGCTGATTGGGAGATGCATCTGTCCTTAATGACATCCAACTCATCTTTCAAGTCTACATTTGAATCGAGGTCCTCGCTTGCCAAAGAGGCTACCTTAGCTCCTTCATTTTCCTTCAATTCTTGACTCTTCTCCTAAGTTGGTGACTTTGGCTGAGTTTCATCCACTCACATCTCCTCATGCAGTGCTTCAAGGGGTTTTTCCAATGCCACTAAGGCCTCACCACTTTTCGTGGTATCTCCCATTTGAGTTTCCCTCTCTATTGAGACTATGGGAATGGGCCTGGGAACTAGATAAGGTTAGTTCTCTTACAGTGGCTTCTTTCTCCATACTTTCTTCATTCCTTTAGTGCAATCAGAAGCACTATGGTCTTGAACACCGCATTTGAGGCAGTACTTTTTTGTGTCTTCAATTTCAATCTCCTGTAACCAGTGTTCTCCATTCACCAGAAGGAAAATCCTTTGAGGAATGGTGTCAATCACCGCAATGTTCAATCTAGTATATTTGTAGAGATCGCCATCTAAGATACCCATGTCAATCTCCATTAGGGTTCCCAGTGAGCGACCAATTTTTTCTAAGCATTCTCCAGTCCAATACTCCACCAGAAGATTGTAGAGCCTAATCCATATTGGCTGGTCATATGGCCGCATCTTTACCAAATCAAATTTTTTATTCCAAGGTTGCATGTATAGGGGGTGTCATTCATGAACCATAATTCACCCTCCATGACCCACTTTTTCGCTTCCTCATTTTCAAAGACCACCATAAAGAAGCCTTTTCGGTAGGAATCTTATCAGAACTTTTGTTTCCCATTACTCCTGAATCCAATTCTTGATCAAGGCTTGATCAGATGTTCCATCGATGAAACAGAAAATGAATGCGAAATCCCTAAGTATTGTCATGTTAACCTTGATTTCCTCAGTGACTTTGATTTCCAATACTCTTTTTTTAGCCTTCTAATTAGGGTTACACTCCTCCACCATAGCTCATCTCTCTTCAAGCCTCTATGTATTCCACACGCTCCTTGCCCTTTGTTTTTTTGTTTGATCTTCGGTGTGTCAGCCTCTCCTCCTAGTCCTTTTGCCTCCTATTTTTCCTTTGCCAAGGTGTCAAGTTTTGTCGTGCCCTAGTTTGGTGGTCCTTCAATGATAGTTCTAGTGTACCATGCCTTTTGCGAGCAGGTTTGATTCCTTCCACGGGTGTTGTTTCTTGCCTCCAGTAAAGATGGGTGGCACTTATCCACCCATCTCCCCTCTGAGAAAACCCACTGAGGTGTATGTTCCTATTGCAATTCCACTGGCTTATCCTTGGTCGCTTCATCCCCCCATCACATCTTTGCGTTGTCTATTTGCCACTAAATATTTCCATTGTTCTACATGATCTCACCTTCCTTCTCTGCTTCACCTACTTTCACAGCCACCTTGTTCTGCAAGCTTGCTCTGCTCCACACCATCCTCCTTGGTTTATAATTATTATTTTTTATTGGAAAAGATTACTTAAATCAATATACTTAAAAAGTAATCCATATCTTTTGGTGGTGTCTCTTATAGTTTTATGTGGAAATTTTTCTTATAATTTTTATTTTATTTTAATTTTGTAGTGTAAATTTATTTGGAACAAAAATTCATAAGAACATTGAAAAATATTCAATGATGATAAAAAAACACTTACACATTTTTAACCAGAAGTGGTGGATACATTGGATATGGTTTGAAAAATAGTAGATGCAATAAAAATGCTCTATAAAAAAATGGATAAGAACAAAACTGCAAGTTAATCATCCAATTATTTAAATTTATAAGCTTATGAGCAGAGACCTTAATGTATCAAATTTATAAATTTATAAGCTGAATTTAGAAAGTCTTGATGTTCCTTATATCAAGTATAAATACAGAAAATTGATGATAATACAAAAGGTTGAAATCTTGCTCTTTCTTGGGAAAGTGAGATGGTGGACCTGTGCAACGCGCGGGTGGGGGCTCACAACCAGTAATGGAATGGTGTAGGTCACCATTTCTCTATGCATGTGTTGGCTCGGTGGGGGATCAGATTCTTCAGTCTTTTGTACATAGAGGGATGGGTCTTTTGCTATTTTCGAGGAGGGGTATCTTGTTTTTGCTGCAGATCTTATTCGGTGGTTCTTGAGGAGCCGTATTTTCTTCTATTTTGGACCTTGCTTTGGTCGAGTGGGCTACCAGCTTGTTGTTTGGTGTGTGGGGCTCTCTTATCCATACCTAGTATGGGCTTCGCAAGTGTGGTGGTCATTTTTCCTACACAAAGTTTTGGGTCTCGATTTTGCATGGCTCAGGGGGAGTCATCAGGGGTCAAATCCCCTTTGGATTTTTGTGCTGCTTTTGGGACCTCGCCTCCAAATCATTCTCTGAAAGTTTTTAATAATAATTTGTTTTCAAATGACTCAAGTAATGATGGGTTTTTCCATGCTGGTGGTTCTCGTATTCTGAAGACAAATAGATGCCTTGAATGTTCCAAGGAAAGCCCGGTGCTAGTTATCCAACCTGAATTGATTGCAGAGGACATCGAGTATTTCTCAAAACATGCTTTTCTATGCAAATTTTTGGGAATGAGGGTTCGCTCCAATTTTTGGACTCATGGGCTCATCGCTCTTGGTCCCCGAAGGGTGAGATGGAAATAATGTTGTTAGCGAACAACTATTTCATGGTGACATTTAATTGCATGGCGGATCGCAATAGAGTTTTTGAAGGTGGGCCTTACTTCCACAACTAGGTTGGTCTATTCATTAAGCCATGGCATGCGGGTTTTGATCCTTTGGAGGAGCTTCCGAATTAGGTGCCTGTTTGGGTTCGCCTCCCTATATTTCTAGTGGAATTTTGGCGAAATGACATTTTGCATCAAGTTGCTTCATTACTGGGAAAACCGGTGGGTCCTTTTCAACAAACTCTGGACAGAAAGGTAATGACTTTTGCTTGTATATGTGTTGAAATGGATTTGAATAACCCTATCCCAGATTCTTTGGAAATACATGTGGGTTCATGCTCTTGGGTGCAACAGCTTGACTATGAGACTTTTCCTTTTCGTTGTCATCTCTGTCGTGAATACGGGAATTTGTAGAGAAGATTCCCGAAGTTTAAATCTCCAGGGATTCAAGCAACTCATCCTCCTCGTAATCCCTCAAAGGGTGACAAGGGTAAGGAGACAGTGTCGGTGGAGGCTATGGATGTTGAGGGTTTTATTCCTGCCAAGGCTCATAATAGGAACCGGGGCCAAAAGAGGACCTTTAAGGATCGACAGGAAGGAGATTCATGTAATAGATTTGAGGTGCTTGATGACCTTGGTCATCAGGAGGTGAATCCGGGATTGTTTATTTTGGATCATGGGGTTTCATAAGGGGTTCAAGAAGGAAGTTTCCCAGAGCACATCCAAACCCCTCAGGAAGTTGGGGTTGTCCAGTTGGAATCAGACCTGAGTATGGTGGTTCTTGGGGGGACTGAGCCTTCTGTGGATCCGTAGTTGGGGGAAGGAGGGCTATCCAACCCTTTAGTGAAAACAGGAGCAGGCTTGGTAAAAGGTAATAAGGCTTCTCCTTCACTGGGAATTATTTAGAAGGACCTAAAGAAAGGGCTGGTAGAGAAGTCTTCTAAAGCGGGGAGAAAGAAGGATTTGGAGAAATTAAAGTTGATGGGGGAGTCTTTGGTGGAGGCTAGGTCTGTAAAGACTCTGGATTCACATTTTTGTAATCTTCTGAAATGATTTTCCTCTCTTAGAATGTACGAGGCTTGAACAGTGGCCCTCGACAAAAAGTTGTTCAGGATTTGTTGCGTTCTCATTCTCTTGATGTTCTTTTTCTTCAAGAGACTAAGTTAACAGTTGAAGGTATGATGGGTATGATGCCTAAACTTTGGGTGTGGTGCAGTTGCCAATGTATTGGGGCTCATGGTAATGCAAGTGGGGTGGCTTGCCTGTGGAATCCATTGAAGATTCGTCCTCTTTGGTGGGTGTCCTCCAAGTCCTCAATCTTTGTGGTTGCTTCAAGTCTAGAGTTGGGGGAAACTATTCTCCTCTCAAACATCTACACGCCTACTAATTTTCCTGGTAAGAAGTTGTTGTGGTCCCATATTAGTTATGTTCAGAGCCTTGCTCCTTTGTTCCCTTGGATTGTTGCAGGAGATTTCAATGCTATTATTGAGATAGATGAGAAGATGGGTGGTGTTGTGAGATTGGAACCCTCTGCTCTCCTTTTTCGTGATAGCATCTCTACTTTGAACCTAGTTGACATTAAACCTCGAAATGGGAAGTTTACTTGGAACAATAGGAGATTGGGGGAGAGTTGTATTGCAGAGAGACTTGATCACTTCTTGGTGTCCTGTTTCTGGGTTGGCAGAGGGTTGTCCTTTGCCTCTGAGATTCTTGACTGGAGAGGTTCAGATCATTGGCCTATTAAGTGTTCTGCTTCTTCTGCTCGGGTGGCTCAGTCCCCTACTTTCAAGTTTCAACTTATGTGGTTAAGAGATTCTTCTTTGTAGGTGCATATGGTTGATTGGTGGAGAAGGGGAAGACCTGCTTTTGGCACTGCCATGTATTCCTTTTCTAAGTTGCTGCAATATGTAAAATATCAACTTAAAAGGTGGAATAGGCAGTACTTTGGCAATATTTTTCAAGCTAAGTTTGATGCGCAGGCTGTCTTGGATGTCATCACTCGAGAGATAAGGGAGTGTGGTCTTTCTGAGGATTTACTCAGGGAGGAGGCCTGTGCTCAGAAAGCTTTGGAGGAGTGTGAGCTGTGTGAGGAAATTTTTTGGAAGTAGAAGGCTAGAGTTGAGTGGTTACATGAGGGAGATAAGAACACTGCCTTTTTCTTCAACTCGGTGAAGGCTAGGAGACATGGTAATTCTATGCCTATTCTGGTGAATGACAGGGGTGAGCATCTATCTTCCTTGCAGGATATATCTAAAGAAGCTTCTGAGTTCTATGCTTCTTTATTTCGTGAGGACTCTCAGGATGTTACGAAGGAAGAAAACCAAGTTCTGGCTTGTATTCCATCTTTGGTCACTAGGGAGATAAATGAGTATCTTTTGGAAGATATCTCGCTGGAGGAATTAGAGGCTACTATTTTTTAGATGAAGAAAGGGAAAGCCCCAGGTCCTGATGGGTTTCCAATGGAATTTTATCAAGAGTTTTGGGACATCATTAAATTGGATTTGTTGGAGGTGTTGTGTGAGTCTCAGAAAAACAAGCACATGCTTCGGGCTTTAAACTCTACTTTCCTTGCTCTCATTCCCAAATGTGATGGGGTGGATCGTCTGAGTCAATTTCGTCCCATTTCTCTTTATAATGTGGTGTATAAAATAATTTCCAAGCTAATTGCTGAAAGGCTGAAGAGATGGCTTGGTGGGCTTATCTCTGAGGAACAAAGTGGTTTTGTGGAGGGTCGACAAATTTTAGATTGGTGGTCATTGCTACAGAGACCATTCATTCGATGGCATCCTCGAAAGAAAAGGCTATGTTCTCAAGCTCGACATGGCGAAGGCTTATGATAGAGTGAGATGGTCCTTTTTGTAGAAAATTCTTATTGCTTTTGGATTTGCTGAGGAATGGATGTAGTGGGTGATGAGTTTTGTTTCCTCCACTTCATTCTTGGTGTTGATTAATGGGGAGCCTACTACTCTTTTTAGTGCTTCTAGGGGCCTTCATCAAGGGGATCCTATCTCTCCTTATTTATTCTTCTGGCGGAAGGTCTGGGTAGACTGGTAAAATGTAATGTGGAGTTGGGTTTGATTCAGGGATGGAAGTGGGGAAATGACCTTCCTCCTCAGTCACACTTGTAATTTGTGGATGATATAGCTTTGATGGGTCTAGCCAAGATTAGAGAAGCTTGATGTCTGTGCAAGGCCTTGGATATCTATCTTGCTGCAGTTGGTCAAAGGATTAATGAAGACAAATCCTCCATTTTCTTCTTTAATACTCTACAGCCTATTCAACAAAGAATTTCTCGTATCTTGAGGTTCCAAATCGATTATCTCCCTTTAACCTATTTGGGTATTCCTATCTCTATCGGTAGACTTCCCAGGGAATCATGGAAAAATATCTTGGACAAGTTTTGTGCGAAGGTTAGTCATTGGACTCATCGATGGGTGTCATTTGCTGGGCAGGTTCTGTTGCTTAAGTATGTGGTGCATGTTCTTCCTATTTATAGGTGCATGTTACAGGTTGCTCTTGTTGGGTTTGTGAAGGATATGGACTCTCTGGCTAGACAATTCTTATGGGCAGGCAGCTTGTCCTCATCTAAATGGAGCCTGGTTAAGTGGGATGTTGTTTGCAGCCCAAAGCAGGTAGGGGGACTTGGTTTACGGAAGGCGACTTGGTCTGGGTTGGCTTTGGCTGCAAAGATTTATTGGAGGTGGTGTGTGGAACAAGATCATTGTTGGGCTAGGATCTTATCCCACAAGTATCTTCTAGGGATTTGTAAGGAGGAGCTTCCTAGGTTTCCTCTAGCAGGGAAAGGCTCGGTGATTTGGGGAATGCTTAAGAAAGGGGCTGCACTAATCAAGGAGGGCCTATTATGGATTTGTAATAAGGGAGCTAAGGCTATGTTTTGGTCTAATTCTTAGGATGGTTACGTGCCCATTCTTTGTCAGTACCCTAATTTGGTGACTCTGTCACAGAGATTTTTGGAGGCTGGTTGGTCTAGAGTGAGTGATTTTAAGAATTTTGACCTTGGTGGTCAGGTGGAGGTGGCTAGGTGGAAGGACCCTGGTGAGTGGCCTATTCTCGGGTTGGAGGAGGATGGTATTATGCTTCAAAATATCTTGGCTGGTACACAATGCAACTCCCTTAGGGATAAGGATATTCTATCTTGGAGCCCAAACCCTAAGGGTGTTTTTACTGTAGCTAGTGGTTATCAGGAGTTGCTTTCTCATAAGTTTGGGGGGGTGGAGGTCCCTTGGTGGAAACATGTGTGGAAAAAAATTTCATGGCCTAAGTGTAATTGTTTTGTTTGGACTCTTGCTTGGAATAGATGTTTGACTTGGGAGAACCTTCGTAAGCATGGATTCCAGGGACCCTCTATGTGTGTTCTGTGTGGGTGCAATGAGGAGGATTCTTCCCATTTATTCTTTCGATGTTCTTATTCTATGTTGCTCTGGCATTGGTGGTGGGGTGTTTGGAAACATCCTTGTGTTCATGCTTCTTCTCTTGTTGAATTTTGGAGTAATCTGGGAAGGCCCCCCTCCCAAGCCTCTTTTCTCTAGATTTTGTGGAGCATTGGTCCTACTTTCATCCTTTGGAAAATTTGGTTGGAAAGGAATCGTAGGATTTTTCGTGGAGAAAAGTTGATGGCTTAACAGGTTTGGCACAGAATTATTTGGATGATCCAAGAGACTATGGAAGCTAAATGTGAAGTGACTCTTCCATTGGAAAGAAGAGATGATGAGATTGTGAATAGATTGGGAATGCAGGAGTTGACTCCTATCTCTGTCTATGTTAGAAGAGGTAGGAAAGAAAAAAAGAAGGTTCAAAGGGTTGGAAGATGGTTGCCTCCTCTGACAGAGTTTCTGAAGATTAATACTGATGGTTCATCTAGAGGCAACCCAGGGCCTGCTGGTATTGGTGGAATTGGTAGAGACTGTACTGGTTCGGTCATTTTTCTTTTCTCCATCCATAAGGGGCAGAATTCTAACAACCTTATGGAAGGGCTGGCGATTCTTTGGGCTATTGAGTGTGTTTGCGCCTTGGGTTGGTGAAAGGTTATCTGTGAATCTGACTCAAATTATTGTTAATTTGTTGCTTGAGAAAAGGGTAGCTGATGTTGATTGGCAGATTGCTATAGTGGTTCGACAGATTTTGCAGAGGTGCTCTACATTGCAAGTGGTGTCTTTTGTCCACATCCCACGTGAATGGAATAGGGCGGCTGATTGTTTGGCCAAGTGGGCTTCAGAGCATGATGATGATTGGAGGATTGAGGGGTGGGGACAGTTATCTCCTGAGTATGTTCTTGATCTAGAGAAGGTCATTGCTGATGATATGGAGGGATATGATGTTGGTGGCTATTTTATTGGTGGCTCTATTCATTCTTTTTGTTCTAGGTTTTCCTTTGTGGGAGCTGATGGGCTCCCTTTTTCTTATATACTGTTAATCTTTTGAATTCAATAAAGTTTTTACTCCTTTAAAAAAAAAAAAATCTTGCTCTTTCTTAAGGAGGACAAGGCTACAAACCCAATGCATTACAATAAGTGTTTTCAAATATTTGTAAATACAACAAAAGAGATTGAATGAAGACACTGAAGGAATAAATTCAATATATATAAGTCTCTGTAAGTTTTAAAATTTATCAAATTTTCAAATCTAAATATATTATACTAATATATTTTTCTTATTTATCTTGAAAATAATCACAATAAAAAAAAAACATATTTAACCTTTATTTTACATCAATAAAGAAAGAATAAATGAAGAAATGTACTACTTTAAAATTTTCCATTCTGTCTGCCAGCTCTCATATATATTGATTTTTTTTGAAAAAAAAATTTACATATATGTATTGTGACACCACAAAATAGTATTTGAAAGTTTATATGATAAACCTACATTTTACATATCAAAGCAAGCATATCCTTGCTTTCAGACGAGTAATCAAATTTATCGGTTTTGATTACTATGATCTTAATTTTTTGTTCATCATGGTAAGTCTCTTCTTTGAAATGAATGAAGAAGACATATTGTTTGAAATGTGCTTTTTGTATCCTTTATGTAAACTTCATTTGATCTTATTCTTGATGCTTCATAATGTTGAGTTCATTTGTTGTGATGCCCATAATTCCTTCAGCTACTTTCTCAAAAGCAGTCACCCAAGTTGAACTGGCATGGTCTTCTAATTTGCATTGTAGTAGATATCTATAATCACAATCGGGGAAAGCAGTTTCACATCTCTCACAATACCATTGACCATTTCTTGTCTTGTTCACATTTTTCTTGCATTTCTTACCATCAATTTCCAAGGGACAAGTTGTGTAATAGAATTTTTCTTTCTTTATGAAATATAATGTTGCTTTGACCAAAATGCATTGTCCTTTGCTTGATAAACCATCTTTGTGAGTGTTAATGTCAGCAACATTTTTCAATGTTGGAGCTTCTGTAGCAAATGACTAGCCCTTTTTTATAGATTAGGTAATAATATTTTTCCCTTTATTATCTAGCCATGATCTCAATTGTTCAAACTCTAGTATCTGTAGATTTATGAGCAGTTCGGTTGTGGGAATTGTCCCTACAGATTTCCCACCATAATCACGTTTTTTATCGATAATAATATTTTATTTTATTAATAAAGTAAAGTTAAAATACATTATCATCTTGTTTTTCATGAAATTTCACCTGCCCTCCAAAATTTCATCTACGAAAAACACCATTTTCTTAGAATTTGACATTAACTTATAGTACCTTTCTTCTAAAAAACCATGATCATCTACAAAATGTTCAAAAAAGATACCAAATTTACATGCACAGTCTTTACTTGAATCTACCACCTATCTTGCAACAGACACCAACTTTCCCACCATTCTACGTAGGGCTAAACCCCAAAGTTTCAAAAATAAGCACAAAAATCTAAGAGTTCATTACAGAAATTTCAAAAAAACTAAGAAGCTTTGGACGAGCTACCCAGGTCTACTCCTCCTTCTACCTTGTTCATTTTCCTCCTATTTCGAGGTCCCAACTCTTTCCTCTCCAACTGCTTTTCTTTTGCTTGGGCTTGAGCGATTACCACCTCTACCTCCATCAATTCAACAAATAGCTTGAGAGCTTTCCAACCGCATTCATCCTCCTCTCTCCAGTGGGCTTTGAGTCTTCCTTCTGGCCACCTCATGAATGGAAGACACTTCTCAACCTTGTCACTCTCTGCATTTTCAAACCCCTTGTGTATTTCCATCCCTTCTCTTGGAATGGCCCACTCCAAGATTGAGTCCATTCCCTCTAAGAAATATTTGTGCACCAGTACTTTCATCACCCCTTTTACCACTTCAACCGGCTCCCCCAAAACTAATCCCCATGCCATTATTAAAGAATAGACATTCATATTTGTGCAATAATTTTGTTTAAGATCCCCGAACCCCTTGCCTATTATCAACTACATTGACTACACCAATCTCTCATCATTGAAAAGAAACATTCCTTTCAACGTCCATTCTGATGCTTTAGCATATAATGGGCAGAGTTGTCTCTTCGTCAGGAGTGACAAGTTAGCTTCCATCGCAACCTGCAAATCCATAGCCAAACCAATTGCAAGTCAAAAGCTCATTTTCCACCACAGAATTTGAAGGAAGCATCGAGAGAAAGGACTTAGAGAGTTAATAAAAATTAAATCTCCACACTTGGCCATTAATGTTGAACATACGTTCAGCACTACCACCCAACTCCTCAAAATTCTTTCAATTGCTTCAATATTTGCAAATACTCATTAATCCCATCACATTAACTTCTACATTCATACCACCTCTCTTAAAACTACCTCCTCTAATTCCAATTATCTTAAGTCTTCAATCCTTGTCTCACCAACTTCTACAAATGTTAGCACCCACTTTGAAAGGATGTCTACTTCTGTATTTCCAGATCTCCTTACATGACTAATAAAGAAGTCATCAAAGGATTCCAACTCCTCTTTAATTCTACCAATTTTACTCTGTAGATGCCAAGCATCAATACTCCCCTTCATCATTGCCTAAATAATTATGAGAGAATCACCCTCCAAATGGATTTTCGATGCCCCTAGTTGTTTTCCAAATCTGATGGTCGTTAATGCTGCTAAGGCTTCCACTAGATTATTAGTTCCTTCCTCCAACTTCTTCACTCCCAAATCCAATACATTCCCTTTCCAATCATGAAAAATGAAGCTTTCCCCTGATGGTCCAAGGTTCCCTTTAGAAGCCCCATCAAAATTTATTTTCCACCATCCCTCTAGTGGTTTTTCCCAACTAACCACCATTGGTGCCTTAGAAGCTGGATTAACCCAACCATGCCCCTTAACGGGCCTGAGATGAATTCTCAGCCAGTGTGCCTGAATACACTTATCCTCCAAAGTGAAAGGGACTCCCAGGTAAAGAAACTTGAGGTTTTCACACCAACCACTTCCTTTGTAGCATGATTAATTATAAATTTCAATCTATCTAGCGACTCTTCCTTTTCTAAAAATATTTGTCTATTTCTTTCTTTCCATATCTCCCAAACAACAATAGATAGGCATACCTTCCATTTACAAGAAAGAGTCATTTTTTTTCTTTTGCAAAGGCCACCCCTCAAATACTTTCTTTAAAGTGTCTAGTAAGGGGCCCTACCATCCCAACGAACGCAATGGCATATCCCAGCACAAACCATAATCACTTATTCGTGCAGCCTTTGCAACAAGAATTGGAAAAGTCCCTTCATTACATATTTGTTGAAGTTTTTGACCTTCATTATTGTAGAATTCTCCCCACATTGTTAGGTCAATTACAGATGTTGACATATCCTTAATTTGTAAAAAAAAAATTGCATTTGTGTGTTATTCTTTCTGATGATTGTAGTGGTTGCATTGATTGATAGTACTATACCTATAAGATCAACAATAGAATTGTTTTCCATGTCCTTAAGTTCACTAATTACTTTGAGTTTGAAGTTAAGCTTGGGTATCTATGTATTCTCTTCTACACAAATTTCAACTGTGGAAGTAGTATCTAATAGAATTCCCCAATCATTGTTTAGATTATTATATTTTTTATTTGTTGGTTTGAAGGTTCCATTACAAATTATGAATAATTTCCCAGTCTCTATACAATAATAAAAGAGTTCTGCAATAGAATTAAATCATGTTACTCTAATTTCATCACCATCAAAGTCAAGAAGGTCAAAACTAAAAACTTCTCCGTCCTCATTTGTATTTTTGAAATGATGAAGTTGTCATTTTGTAATCACCCTAGCCTTGATTGTCCATTGTTTTTGGTAAGGATTTGATGCTTTGATAGGTAGCAATCTTTTTGAACCTTCGTTTCTTGCAAGATTCGTTCCTATTTTATAATAATATATGGACAGTAGTTGTTAAATAATCAATCTTGAGATATATTATAAAAAATATATAAAGGAAAATAACAAGTCTTAATATAAAATAATACTATTGTTATCCTAATTGAAGCCTAACTCTCATTGAACTCGAACTCAAAGCATAATTTAACTTTTACAAATCCTAATTGTAATGCTTTGAACCTTTACAAATGCTAATTGACCTCAAACCAGCAAGTAAACTTAAAATTAATGGAGAATGTGATATATTGTATTTTATGTAAACTTAAAATAGAATATGAATGATTTTTCTTTTTCAAAATGTTTTCAATTTTTTTAAAAATATTGATTTTTTTTTTTACGTTTATTAGTACTATTGTAATGAGTTTGGATTTTTTAGTTAACTAGTTATTAATAATTTAATTTTCAACCAATCAAAAACAATATTTTTAAAAAAAATTAAAATAAAATTCAATTTTGTAAAGTCAACTTGTAAAATATTTAACTTTACAAATTATAAAAATTATTTCTTGTGCATATGATTGGTTAAAAAGTTATGTGTGTTATTGACCCATTTGTAGGGAAAGCAAAGTAGGAAAGCAAGGTAAACATTTTTTAAAAGAATGATTTTTATTTTTTGCTTTATAATGTCATTTATTAAATCTTTCTAGACTTTTTTAAGAATGTAATTGTTTTTTTATTAAAAAAAATCAATTAACTATTTTATCGATATTTGCATTCACACTATTAAAATAATAAAATAAAATAAAAATTGTATTATTCTTTCCATTAGACTAATATCTTTGTTATCTATGTTTTTAATATTTTATGGTATAATGATTTGTTCACCCCGTAGTGTGACGATAATGTCACAGGCCCTGTTGATAGGGCATCATAGTTTCGACTCACACTAACTCCTATCACACGAAGGACAAAAGAAGAACAGCTTAATTTACAAGGTGTTGGTCAGAGTATGTGTGCTTACCAAGGTTGTTGACAGAGACATCATTCATGGTTCTCTACCAACTTCAAGGTGACCAAGTGCAATGGTTCAATTGCTACATGAATCAGAAGCTAGGAACTACGTCGCTGAAGCAAAAAAATTGGTGTGAGAATGTTACAGCAGCTAGGAAACATAAGGGGGTCCACTGCAAGAGTCATAAGGGTGAATATTATTGGCACTTGGAGTGATAAGTAGTTGGCATCGACGGTGAGGGTGGTGTTGACGTAGGGAGATATAAGGAGGACATGTTTACCACTATTTGAAGGGATAAGGAGCTTAGGGAGACATAAGGAGGGGAGGCATAAGGAACGAGTAAGGTTCTGACTGGTGTTAATACTAGATAATCTTAGGGATGAGGTCCCCCATAAATTGTGGC
The DNA here is from genome assembly GCA_007258455.2 of Sequoia sempervirens. NCBI lineage: Eukaryota > Viridiplantae > Streptophyta > Pinopsida > Cupressales > Cupressaceae > Sequoia > Sequoia sempervirens. The sequence goes on along the minus strand of VDFB02000003.1, from coordinate 379,821,012 downwards.
CTCACTGGTTCAAAGCTCCAATCAAAAGCATTTACCGACCAAAAAATATATATATTATGGTATAATTTAATTATTATATGCTCTCCTTTTCATTAATAAATTTTTTCATCATGTATATTTTATATTAATTTATATACAAGTTCTCCAAAAAAATTATAACCTATAATATATAGGTATATAAGATAGCATATTTTAATATAGATAATATTAGTTTATATATATTGAAAGAGCCACCAAATCTCAAAGATAGAAAACAAGCACATAGAATGCAAAACTCAACCTAATATTATTAGATAGTCAAGGGTCTCCTTATAAAGGAGAAATATCCAAGTAGGAGGTGTTGAGGTGTTTCAACACCTCAACAGTCTAAAAACTAGCTAATGAAAATATCAAGAAAATATCTAGAAAATATCTAGTCTATGTCAATGAGTCATGGAGCAATAAATGCCTAAGTAGGCTTAGGTCAACCTATGTGTAAGCAAGTATTAATGTATACACTAACACCCCCCTCCCCTTAAGCATAACTTAGGTGTGCATGGATAAAATGGGTCCCAACTACTAGCCATGTTAGGTACCCGTGCACAAAGTAATCTCTCATGAAGTGGAGAAAAGTAGAAAACCCTATGGGAAAAAACTACCCTCCAAAAGAGAGAAAATATGCATGAAAATTATACACATGAAGAAGTACTACTTCTTTCACTAAGTACAATATATGATTTCCTCCATAAGAGAGAAAATAATAGAAGGTCTATGATACCCCCCATAATACATGTCCTGCTACATTAATGTTGGATAGTTGACAAAGGATGCAGATGTAGATCCAAGAACATGTCATAATGTTCCTTCCCTTTGGAAGAAATGAAACCAACTGAAGATGCAAGATATCTTCCCATGTGAGAAGATGTATGCATGATCTTGAATAGAGTTGAAGCTCATCCAAGAATGATGATGATGGTGCCCATGATGGAATCTCCAAGCCAATGCTGACATGTGACAAATACTGATGGAATGAATCAAGTATCATAGAAGATTCTATAATAGGGATGACAAGAACCATAGATGTATGGGAATAACTAGAACCATAAGAATCTAATATTGTCACTATAGAAGTTGGTGTATGTGAAGGAAGAGAAATCATATCTAAAGAAGACAAGGTCGATGCAACTTTATTGAAGTTGTCATCAAAAAGAAGACGGATGTCCTCAATGTGTGCTTCCATGTTAGCAATGCGGGACTCTATGAAAAAACATGAAATTTCGGGTAGATATGCATCCCAATCAATAATGCTAGGAAGACAAATATCTTGTTGCAAAGAAGTGCTAGAAGCTCTCGAAGAAACGACTCTAAAATCCAATGAAGCAACAGGAGGTGGTGGAGGAATGATGATTTCCTCTATCTCAATTGGATACTCTGTATCTGAATCATGATGTGGGATGTGAGTTGTGATCATAGCAAGATCATGCAGGAAGGGAGAAACATTGGAGTCTCCATATATTTCCCAAATTTTGATTCATAATGCATGTGGACATTCAATATCCATGATTACATACAAAGAGACATCTAGAATATGTAAACCGATTAATCCACTAATATGATCACAAATATTAAACCATTTATCCTTCTAAGTTTGTTTACCTAGTTCAGGGATAAGTCCATACAAATATGGCATGAGATTATGGAACCTAAGATGTTTCAAGATACCTTCACACCAAGACTTATAGTTTCCTAGTTTTATGTTGATTACAGAAGAATGGGTTTCATATCCCATGATTACAAACAGGTTAATTCCTTAAGACAATAGAAAATCAATAGATTAAGAACCCCCCCCCCAAATTAGATGACCCCCCTTTTTTAATATTTTTTATTTCCCCTTTGTTTGGCACTTTATTTTAGTGCATATATCTTTGTACAAAAATGATGGTGAAAAAAGGAACTTTATATTTAGTGTGAAATCACCATCATTGAATAGAGTTTGAAAATATAATTTCACTCTATTGCAAATTTACACCAATAAAAGTTTGCATTTACAAAATTGAGAAAATAAAATATTTTAAAAGAAAGCTAGAGAGAGAATTTTACAAACCCCATATGATCCTCCTTTTTTCCAAATTCATTGTAAAAGAGAAGATTGACGTCTCTTTTACAAATTTTTAACTAAGACAAAATGTAAAAATTCACCCCTTAAATTACAAACTCTTGTGGTTGATCAAAACCAATATGTTAATGTGGATATTTTAACTAAACCATGAAAGTTAAATAACCACAAGTGGCTAGTACAAAAGTTTGATTTCTTTACAAATGAAAGAAAGGGAAAAAGTGGGCATTAGACCTTTTTACTTGGTCATAGAGGATATAACTCCTTCAAGCAAAGAACTTCACACCTCCTCCACCTATGCACAACAAATCTCAAACACCAAGTATAAAATCTACATGCAAGTGGTGAGATCCTTGACCAGGTGTGAAAGGAGTTGTGAACTTGAGTAGGCCGCATGGGAGTGCAAACAAGAATGTATGAGTTGGTGAAGGGTACAGTTTTTAAATGAAGAAACCATGTGTAGTTATGATCACGCCAATAGACAACAGTTTTGACAAAGTCAAAAAATGAGATGATAGGGTGTAGTTTCCTTTGAGCACCATAGAGGGTGTTGAGCCTCCACCAAGATTCAATAATAAAACCAAGAGTGTGGCTTCATATGTGCAATGGCCTGCAAGGTGTTTGACTGGTTCCTTGAAGCAACCACGAGTTAACGTGCAGAGGTAATCCACGTGCAAAGATAATCCACACGGCCTGCTCAAAGGAAATCCATGGATGCCAATTGAATTTTTCTATTTACGTATCCAACGAATCGAACGTTTTACAGTTAGGAAACTAAAAAAAATAGAAACTAAAAATTTCGTTGGTTAGGAGGAACCAGATCTATCTAAATGATGATCATGAGCAATTGCATAAAGATCTTCCTGAAAAAAAAGTGGATATAAAAAGAATTGTTGCCAACACTAATACAAATCGAACATGGGACAGACATGGGTTGTGTCAATAGAAACTTTCCATCAATGTAAATGGTGGATCTTGTTATTGAAAATCACATACTAGCAGAGATCTCTGGTGTGTGCAAATAAAAATTGTGCCACACAAAGATAATCATGACCTTTTGGAAGTGAATCACAGCCTGCTTCAAATTTCCTTCAAATCACCGGAGATTACACCACAAACCTGAGGGTCTATAGATGAGAAAATGGATATGATGTGAGGGGATTTCCTCAGTTTTGCACTACAGATGTTTGAGGCACCCTCCAAATTTAAAAAACACCAATAAATCCCCAACGTGCTACAAAAAAATGTGCCTCTGTAAGTAGAGGTGTCACATTTTTTGTACAAAGATTACGCCACAGTGGTGGGGTCATTTGCAGACTGCTATGAGATATAGAGGTCAACTCCGAACAATGCTTCAAAAATTATTTAGAAATGCTTAACCATCTTCCTCTAATCACGCAACAATGGATTCTACCAAAATACAACAAACTTGTTCATCTCATGGCTTGAAATTACCTCCTTCTGCTTTGATACCATGAAAGAACCACCACATCTCAAAGATAGAAAACAAGCACATAGAATGCAAAAATAAACCTATTATTATTAGATAGTCAAGGGTCTCCTTATAAAGGAGAAATATCTAAGTAGGAGGTGTTGAGGTGTTTCAACACCTCAATAGTCTAAAAACTAGCTAATAAAAATATCAGGAAAATATCTAGAAAATATCTAGTCTATGTCAATGAGTCATACATCAATAAATGCCTAAGTAGGCTTAGGTCAACCTATGTGTAAGAAAGTATTAATGTATACACTAACATATATAACCTATATTAATGTAGAATTTATATATATTATTTCTATTTATATCTTATGTTATTGAAGGTAATATTTTGTAGGTAAATAAGTTAATCTAAATTATGTAGGCAATATATTAATTTACATTATACATTTATATTAATATATATTATAGGTTATATGTATTATAATATATTGTATTTTAACCATCTATTTTTTAATTGAATCATTTATTTAATTTTCATATTTATATTTTATATATAATCTCATCTTTTTTTCTTTTTTCTTCGCTTAAATTATTATTGTTTTAGTATATTTTCCTTTATATATTCCTTCATTTCTTTTAATAATTTTGATGATTGTTCCTCAATCATTTTGTTATATAATTCATCTTTATAATTCTCTTAGAGTTATTCACTATTTGAGAATTTAACCTATCCATTTATTTGTGTTATATCATATTATTATATTATTCGTTCTTCTCTTATGTCTTCATCATTTTTTGCCTATTTTCACTTTTACTTCATTTTTCAATCTCCTCCCTCCTTACCCTCTCCCACCACTTAACTCTTCTTAAATTCATTTCTACAAACATATTCTTCATTATCCTCTTCCTATGATGAATCATTTAGTTAGGGTTAGGGTAAGGTCATTAGAGTTATTTATTCATTATTTGAGACATTTAAATTTAACCTTTTTGATCCATATTTATGTGTTATATCATATTACTATATTATTCATTCTTCTATTATGTCTTCATCATTTTTTATCTTTTTTCACTTTTACTTCATTTTCCAATCTCCTTCAAAACGTAAATTCAAAATAGCATACATAGTTTAATCTAGAAGTGTTTATCATTCATGGAGTTTAAAAAAATCATACCATCTATAATCATCAATTGGTTAATATTTAACAATTATTTATTTGAATGGAGAGATATAGTTGCACTTGTTCTACTACGAATGAAATTTGATAATTTAATATATTTTATTTTTTAATATATATATATATATATATATTAAAATAAAAATAAAAATAAACAACTTGTAATAAACAATTTTATATTAATAATAAGAGAAGAAATATTACCAACATGTAATATCTAACTTTTAATTATTTTTAGTATATATTATATTTATAAAATTTATAAAATTTATTTAATATATAACAATTCATAATATAACATTTATTAAATATTTTATTTATTTAAAAGTTAGTGATAAAAATTAGGTTTATAGTTATGGATAGTGTTACAATCATAGTTAGGGTTATAGATAGTTTTACGATAAAGACAATGGTTTAAAATTTATTGTTAAGGTTAGAGTTAGGGATAGGGATAGGGTTAGGGTTAGGTCATTAAAATAGCTAATTAACAATACTAAAACATTATAATTAACAAAACTTAAATTTATTTTTTATCAAATCTAAAAAACAACAATTACAATACTATTAAGAGTACTAGCCACTACATGACACTTGTTTAATTTTAAATTTTAAATACATTAATTCAATATTTTTTTTTTAAACAATTGTTTGTCATTTTTTGTAGTTTTATTTCTATTATATTATTATTAAAAACATTTTACAATTACATTAAATAATATTTTAATTTTAAATATTTTCAATATTTTTTATTTTTAATTATATTAATTTATAAACTTATTTTTTATCAATTGTTTGTCATTCTTTGTAGTTTTATTTCTATTCTATTATTATTAAAAACATTTTACAATTACATTAAATAATATTTTAATTTTAAAGATTTTCAATATATTTTTTTTAATTATATTAATTTAGAAACTTATTTTTATATGCAATAGTAAATTTAGGAATGTTCTTTCATAATTAACTTTCTAAATTTTAGAAACTTATTTTTTATTGTGTAATAATTTAACATTTGTTTTAATATCTTATATGAAATTTGATTTTTAAAAAATTTTAAGTATATTAATTTAGAAACTCTAACTATTCCACTTATAATTTTGATTTGGATTTTTATAATATTCTTTAATTAGATTTATGAGTTATAATTAAAACTAAGTGAATATATTTTTAATCATTGACTATAACTTTGATTTTTATAATATCATATTCTTTAGTTAGATTTATGAGTTATAATTAAAACTAATGTAAATCATGTCAATATATTTTTAATTATTGACTAATAGATTGTCAACATAATTTTATAATTTCAATGTAACTATTTTAATTTCAATATAATTTTATATGCTATAATGCTGACATGCTAACTCTAAGAAATTTTAAAGCTATTTAAATAAAGAGAGATCACTGCAAACTGGAGGAATGTAGTAAGAAATTTGTTTTATATAATAAACTATTAGATTACAATTTGTAGGTTAATTTTATACTTATAATCAATTATGCAACTATTTTTTTTATTTTTTTTTAAAAAGGGGTAAAAACTTTATTGAATATCAGAAGAGACCATTACAGCCAAAACAAAGGGAACAAGCCCCAGAAACCAAAAGACATAACAAAACATGACTAGAAACAAAATCAACTATCTTCCAGTATCCTTCTATCCTCTTCAAGGAACCTATCCAAATCCTGACGTAACTCAGGGGAAACCTACATCCAATCCTAGATCTTCCAACCATTATCATGCTCAGAAGCCCATTTAGCCAAGCAGTCAGCAACTTGATTCCACTCCCTTGGGATATGAACAAATGAAACTGCCTCCATCCTACAGCTAACCTGAAGAATCTGTTGAACAACTGAAGCTAACTGCCAATTAATATCAGACATCTTTCTTTCATTCAACAGATTAATCAAGATCTTCAAATCAGCTTCACAAGTAACCTTTTTCCATCCCAAAGCAAGCGCCTGCTCCATAGCATAAAGAATCACCAAGCCCTCCATGAGATTAATTGTCTTCTCCCCCTCATGAATAGAGAAAATAAATATCACTTACCCCCCTGAATCCTTGCCAACCCCACCAATCCCAGTAGGCCCAGGATTTCCTCTAGAAGATCCATCAAAATTTATCTTCAAAACTCTAGTCGAAGGAGGTAGCAACCTACCCATCCATTCCACTCTCTTGGTCCCACTCCTGCATCGCTTGAAATCACCAAACGAAGAATGTATCCCCTAAAGACCCAATCTATCCACCAACTCAGCATCCCCTTTCCCCAGGGGAAAAACACTTCACTCTTAGCCACAACTAACTCATGTATCATACCTAATATACACATCCACACTTGTTGACCCACTAATTTAACACTGCAGAATATTCTGAGATTCCGCTCAACCATGTCTACCAAAGAAGAAAATTAGGTCCAACATACCAAACATCCTACAAAAAGAAAGCCATCGAGGGGGGTCTTCCCATACTATCCCAGAACTCCACCAAAGAGGAAGCATAAACACAAGGTTGCTTCCAAACCTCCCACCACCAAGGCCAAAGTTGCACAACAAAGGGGCATCGAAAGAACAAATGTGAGGAGTCATCTTCCTCTTTCCCATAGAGAACATAAACTGAAGGCCCCTAGAAACCATGCTTACGAATGTTATCCCAATTCAAGCACCTATTCCACACTAAAGTCCATACAAAGCAATTACATTTAGGCCATGATAGCTTAGTCCACACCCTCTTCCACTAATGAACTTCCACCCTAACCAACTTCTGAGCTAATAACACCTGATAACCACAAGCAATAGAGTAAATCCCCTTAGGATTGTGACCCCGAGCAATAATATCCTCTTCTAGTAGAGAGCTACAATGCCTACTGCAAAGAATCATGTTAAGCTTGGCCTTGCATGCCTCCTCACCCATATTCAGCCACTGTGTGGGATCCTTCCAACAAGCCCCCTCCAACTGACCATAAAAAGAGGACTTGAAGTCACTCACCCTAGACCAACCAGCCACAAGAAATCTCTGGCTCAAAGGAAGCAGGTGAGGAAACTGAGAGATAAGCGGAGGGAATCCATCCCAAGATTCAGACCAAAAAAGAGCATCTGAACCTTGTCTACAAATCCAAAATAAACCTTCCTTGATGATCTTCACACCCTTCTGAAGAGTACTCCAAATCACCGAACCTTTCCCCTCAAGAGGGTACCTAAGGAGATCATGTCGAGGGACGCCAGGGAAATACTTATGAGATAATATCCTGGCCCACAACTGATCCTACTCCACACACCATCTCCAAAAAAATTTAGTAACCACAACCACTCCGAACAATGTTGATTGACGAAGACCCATACCACCATATTGCTTTGGACTACACACATCTTCCCACTTGACCAGGCTCCCCTTGGAGGATGACAAGCATCCAACCCATAAAAATTGTCTTTCAAGAGAATCCAACTCCTTAAGAAACCCCACCAAAGCCACCTAAAGCATACATATGTAAGTAGGGAGTGCTTGCACAACTGACTTAAGAAGCTTAACCCACCCAGCAAAAGACAACCATCTATGTGTCCAATGATTGACTTTCACCCAGAACTTATCAATGATATTCTTCCAAGAACCCTTGGGAAGGCGACCAATAGAAATTGGAATGCCCAAATACGTAAAAGGGAGAACCCCTATCTAAAACCTCAAAATATTAGCAATTCTTCTCTAAATGGGGGCAGGTGTATTGAAGAAGAAGATGGAATATTTATCCTCATTAATCAATTGCCCTGATTCCACAAGGTAGACATCCAACAATTGTCTCAAAAATGTAGCTTCCCTAATAGTAGCCATCCCCATCAAGGCAGTATCATCAACAAACTACAAATGAGACTGCGGAGGCAAATCTCCACCCCAATGCAAGAAGAAGAAATAGGTACGGGGAGAGAGGGTCCCCTTGGTGTAGACCCCAAGAAGCCCCAAAAATTTTAGAATGATCACCATTTATCAGTACCGAAAAGGATACTGACGTAACACAGCTCATGACCCATTGGATCCATTCTTCACAAAATCCAAAAGCAACAAGGATCTTCTGAAGGAAGGACCATCTAACCCTGTCATAGGCCTTAGACATATCCAACTTAATGAACATTGTCTTTTCACGGGAACTAGCCATGGAGTAGATGGTCTCAATAGCAATAACAACCCCATCCAAAAAATTTCAACCCCGCAGCAAATCCACTTTGTTCCTTTGAAATCAACACTTTAAGCCACTTCTTCAATCTCTCCGCCATTAACTTTGATATAATTTTATATGCCACATTGCAAAGGGAGATAGTCCTAAAGTGTGTTAACCTATCTTCCCCTTCACACTTGGGAATGAGAGCAATGAAAGTGGAATTAAGAGCACACAACATCTACTTGTTACTCTAGGACTCCTTAACAACTGCCAAAAGATCCAACTTTATGATATCCCAGAACTCTTGAAAGAACTCTATTGGGAAACCATCAGGGCCAGGAGCTTTTCCTCTCTTAATCTAAAACACAATCTCCTCCAGCTCCTCTAGAGAAAACTCCCTCATCAGATACTCATTCGCCTCCCTGGAGACCAGTTAAGGGATACAAGAAAGAACCTGTTCCTCCTCGATGGAACCCCCTTGTGAATCCTCTCTGAATAGAGCAGCAAAATAATGTGATGCCTTAGCCATGATTTCCTAAAATGAGACAACACGATCCCCCTATCATTAACTAGCACAGAGATGGAGTTACCATGCCTCCTGGCCTTCATAGAATTAAAGAAAAATGCAGTATTTTTGTCCCCTTCTTGCAACCATTCAACCCGTGCCTTTTGCTTCCAATATTCCTCTTCATGTAACTCACATTCCTCCACCACCTTCAGATTCCTAGCCTCTTTAAAAATATCCTCTGAAACCCCATTTTCCTGAATCAATCTCGTAATAATATTTAACTCTTCCTGAGCAGTGGCCTTATCATGAAAAATATTACCAAAACACCGTCGATTCCACCTTTTAAGCTGATACTTGACAAACTAAAGAAGCTTGGAAAAGGTATACATTGCAATACCAAAAGAAGGTCTACCTATCCCCCACCACACATCCACATGGTCAAAAAGAGTAGAATCTCGTAACCACATAAGCTAGAATTTGAAGGAAGGAGATCAAGGCACTCGAGAAGAGATGATACTAAGCTTGATAGGCTAGTGGTTCAAACCCCTTCAATCCAAAATTTTAGAGGAAGTAGACCACAAGTCACCAACCCAATAACAGGAGACCAAGAACCAATCCAACCTCTCAGCAACACAGTCCTCACCAATCCTCCTAGTATTCCAAGTAAAATGACCATTACTGGGTTGAACATCAACAAGATTTAGATTAGAAATGCTATCCCTGAGAAGTATTGCAGAAGGCTCCAACCTAGCAATTCCACCCCTTTTCTCAGACAACTCCACAATAGTGTTGAAATCCCTAGCCAGAATCCATAGGTGGAAAGGAGCAAGGCTACGAACATATCAAAGATGGGACCAAAGAAGATGCTTACCCTAATATTCAACTGGCGCATACACATTAGAGAGGAGAATACATTCTCCTGTCACAAAGCATGAGGCCACCAACGAAATAGCAAATCTAGAAGACATCCACCAGAGAGGGAAAATCCTCTAGGGGTTCCATAAGCAAGCCACCCCCCAGACGCACTGTGGGCTCCAACACACTGACACTCACCATACTTCCACAACTTAGGTACCATATTCAACATACTCTCCATAGATAATTTAGTTTCCTGAAGAAAATAAAATCTAGAGATTGATTCCTAACTAAATCACGAACAGCTTTTTGTTGAGTGCCATTGTTCAAGCCCCTAACATTCCATGATAGAACAATCATTTCTAGGTACACAAGAAATGTGAATCCAGGGTCTTGACTGCCCCTGACTCCACCAAAGTTTTCCCAACTAATTTAATCTTTTCCAAATCCTTTTTCCTACCTAGCTTGGTATTCTTCTCACCAACCCCTTTTTTTGGATCCTTTTGTTGAATACCCATTCAAAAAGAGGACAAAAATCTCTTTCTTACTTCCACACCATTCTTTATAGGTAGAGGAGAACCCTCTCCCCAATTTGTCAAAACCCCACTAACAGGATCTGGCCCAACCTAGACAATCAAATGTTGATCTATGTCCATCTACCCAACACCCGTGTCCTGCACAACTGGCATAGCCTCTAAAGGTGGCCCATTCTTTCTTGAACCCAAAATTCCTTGATCCAAGTACATCAAACCCAAATTCACTTCCTGATGGTTGAGATCGTCCAACACCTCAAACCTATTAAAAGTAACATCATCATGCCTCTCCCCCAAAGTCCTCTTTTTCCCCTGATTCCTATTGCGAGCTTTAACATGGATATATCCATCCTCCCCAGTACTATCACCTGGAATAGGCCCCTTCCCCTGATCAACCCTAGGTTGATTGCGATGAGTTTGGGCAGATTGGGTCACCATCGGCTTAGCCCTAGGGAACCTAAACTACAAGTGTCCATACTCATGACAGAGTCGGCACCAAAAATGTAGAGTTTCATAGTCTAACTGTTGCACCCATGTATATGAACCTGCACTCACTTCCACAGAATCTAGCAATGGCATGCTTAAATAAATTTCCACACAGATATAGGAAAAAGTCATTACCTTTTTAAACTGTGTCTTTTGTGAAGACCCAACTAGTTTACCAAGCATTGAAGCCACCAAATGTAGAACATCCTATCGCCAATATTCGACTGGAAACCACGGTAGCTGAACCCACACTAGAACCCTATTTGGGAGCTCTTCAGTCAAATTGAAGCTTGCATGCCACGACTTCATAAACAAGCCCACTTGGTTATAGAAATAAGGACCCCCCTCAAAAATCCTATTAGGATCAACCATGCAATCAAAGGAAACCATAAATTAATTACTTGCTAAGAGCCTAATCTCCATCTCTCCTTCCCGTAGCCAGGCCCTCTGAGCCCAAGATTCCAAAAATTGCAACGAGACTCTTAAACCCATAAACTTGCAATAAAAGGAGTGTTTTGAATAATATTCAATATCATCCACAAGAATCTCCATCAAGATAACCAATTTTGGTCTCTCTTTACATCTTTCCAAGCATCCATTAATCTTTGTAATCCTAGATCCTCCAGATGACCCAGAACCATTCATCTCTTGAATCGGCATAAAAAAATTATTATCGAAAACCTTCGCACCCTATGTCATAGGTTTCATCCAAAGTCTAGTCAGAAATCCATCTTGGGGCTAACCCCATATGATTCCCCTTGAGACATGAAAGAACAATACCCTAAGCGGGCATGCAAGCCCCTGGGTTGAGAGAACAGAGGAAAACACCCACACTAGGGTTAACCCAATACCCCTTTGGCTTCACCCACAACCCCCCAAATCTCACAAGTTTTGGCTTCAAAAAGAAACACCCTACACCCAAACGGAAAAGCTCACAGCCCAAGGAGAATGGCCATGCACCAAACACCCAGACACCACCCAGCAAACTCAGCTCCATGTGGGCCTTGCAGGCGGATAGAGCCTCACCAAGTGGCAGCACACCGAATCACACCCGTTCACCACCTTCATAGAAAAATGCAGGCCCAAACCTACCAACGCAAGCCAAAAACCCACTGTCGCGCGCCAAGGAAAGCCAGCAACGAATGAAGGTAGACATAACAAAGCAACATCCTGATCGTAGAAAAATCCCCCCCTCATCACACCAGCAAAAAAGCACAAAGAGCGAGCTAGGGAACGGACGCCCTAGCTCGACTAGCAGAGCTTGGAATCGCCATCCCCCTCAGGTTCGATTTAATTATTGTTTGTCCCAATTATGCAACTACTATTGTGAGTTATAGTTTACTATATTAAAAAAATAATAATTAAAAGGGAACATTACAGTTCTTCAATTGAGATTTACAATTATGTATGTTTTAATATTCGATAGAAGAAACATTTCAATAATTAAAAGGAAATTTTAATTGGTAAAAAATTTAGCTGGAAGAAACTTTACTTTTTATCAAAATTTTGCAAAGCATATAGAGTGGTTTGAATTTGTATATCAAATATCTTATGTGAATTATCAATGCACATTGTTTGTTTGGGTTACGAATATGCGTAAAAGTATGTACATAATTGATTTCAAAAGTTTGAAATTTTAATTCGTAAAAATTTTAGTTGGAAGAAATTTGACTTTTTTTCTAAATTTGGCAAACCATATAAAGTGATTTCAATTTGTATATGAAATATCTTATGTGAATTATCAATGCAGATTATTTTTTTGGGTTAGGAATGTATGTAGAAGTATTTACATAATTGCAAATATGTACAAAATATTTCAAACTTTAAAATTTAGACTATTTACATAAAAAGTTGGCCTCTTACATAGAAAGCATATGAACATTATTTTTTACAATATAGATGTCAAAGTATTTTTCAAAATACTATTCGTATGAGTCAACCAATATTATTTTAACACTATATACAATTATTGTTTTGGTATTATAATTCTTTCAAAAGTTTAACTATTTACATAAAAAGGTTGGTCATTTGCATAGAAGGCATATGAACAATGTTTTTTACAAAATAGACGTCAAAGTCTTTATCAAAATACTATGTGTATGAGTTAACCAATGGTCTTTCAACACTATATACAAGTCTTGCTTTGGTATTCTAATTATCATTCAAAAAAATTTGATATTCTTCTACAATCTTTTTAGAAGATCCCTACTCATATTGTTCGTCATAAAAGAGATATTTCAAGAAGCAAGAAAATCCACCAACTTTTTCACATGTTTTATGGAACTTTGGAGCCATATCTTTTATTCGCATCATTTCTTCTTGTTCAACCGCTAGTGCCAGAATTGTTGCATCTTCCAGTTCATAAATGATGTTATAGCCAACCAAAATGATGAGATTGTAGACACATAAAAATGGCTTCAACTTGCAAACCATATTTTCTATGACGGCCACACTTCTCCCTCACATAATTAATGTATTAATTATTCCTCCATGATTATTTAAATAAATAAATTACATTCAATTATTTAAATACGTCACTAATTAACCCTTATTACCTCCAATAATTAAATAAATTTCTAATTACCAACATTCTCATTTATCCTTCAAGAAAATAAACTTATTTATTTAACCCATTTTCCATCCCACCAAATAAATTTATTTATTTCCTTTTGTCTCATTCCCATTTATGAATTAAACCATTATTTAATTCATAAGTCAACCTTTCTCCATAAATTAAATAACTTCTATTATTTCAACTACTTCTTTTTCTCCACCATTGATATAATTGATTTCAATTAAATCTCAACCCTTCATTTCAAAGTTTTTCCTAACTTTGACCTAATGTTTCCCTAACCCTAATCCTCCTTATCAAATTGAATCTTGGCCTTTGATCTTAGGGCTTCACCAACTTTAAATCCTGGCCATCCATTCTAAATTTGGAATTCTTTAAAAGGCTCTCTCTCTCTAACCATTTTACACATAGTTATTTCCAGCATGCTTGAGAACTTGAATACTTGAGCACTCACAAATCTTCAATATTTTGCTTGTCTTGATCATAAGTGATAATTGCATTTCAAATTTGAGGGAAATTATACCATTTTCAGCAAGATGGAGAAGGCCAATGTGTTGATGGGTGTTTTGCACACTTTCTCAACACATGCAGTGCGTAGGTGCACTACCTCTCTTGAAAGGAAACTTCCAACAACAAGTTGTTGAAAATCACCCCAAGGTCTATCAGGTGTCAGGTCATGACTTGCATGGAATTCCTTAGTTGATGTTTGATGTGATTTTACCGGTAATCATAGGGCAGACTTACGTAGTTGGATGTGAAGTGAATCTTAAAATTTGAAGTTTTTGAGATGGGAGTTAAGGTGCACTTTGTTGTAGGTTCGAACAGCAATCTAATACTTCAATTTTTTCCTTAAGTTTTGGCTTTACAATGTGCAATGAACCTTAGCATAGGTTGTTTCTAAAAAAAAAAAAAGAGCAGGGAAGATGGAAGGTTCCTGGATCTGCAACTAATTGTGAATAGTGATCATGGAGGTTCTGCTATGGACAGCTTCCTTCAAACAAGATTCCACTTAACCAAGAAACTTACAGTATCATGAAATATGTGCCATCTTCAAAGGTCTACAGATATTTTACCATTCATCATCACCATACATGCATGAATGAAGATAAAATTTTAAAAGTAGCTTCAAGTTTCAGCCCAAACTAACTTTACAAGATCATTTACTAGCAGCAAATAGCAAAAAGTATGGACTGGAAGGCATCAACACAGCAAAAATTTCTACAATCATGGAACAGCATTACCAAAATTTGTCTAAGCAATTTAAAGTTAACTAGAACAGCAATGTAAATCTAAATAAAGCATCTAACAATGGGAGATTGAATCATTAAACATGTGAAGAACTCAGAAAATGCACCAAGTCAATGTATTTTCATTAGAAATTTTTGCAGCATGTCTTTACAACAACTCAAATCCCTCTAAAAATGAGAGGAGACCCTCCATTTATAGTGCCCAAAAAGTAGAATGAATTGCCAAGATTTAATCTCATTGTGTGTCCAAGATTCACTACAAACTAGGGTTCTACCTAGCCCCCAATATATTACACTTTAAAATACAACTTTTTCTTCATCCCTATTTTGTCCTCTAGTGCTCAGGTGTTGTAATAGTTTTGTCATTTAGCTAATTGCCCTTTTCACTGTAGCTATTCCTTTAGAAGCTCTTCACTAATAATAGGGTTGCCTTCCTAATTCTTCAAAGTTGCATACTCCATGAACTTCAAAATTATCGGTTGGAGTTTTTCAACCTCTATGACCTTGGACCGCAATACTTGATAACTCCACTCCTTGGAGTTGTCCTCAAGCCTTTTCTAGTCTTCATCATACTTAGCAGCGTGGTCCCAGAATAGCTCTAACTAGGCAAAGGCTCGGGCAGAAAAACTCATGAAATCCATGGTTATTTCATATGACATCCCATCCTCCATCCTTTCATGGAAATGAGGCCTTACTTTATCTGGGTCCATTTGTACAACGGGCATCTCATAGCCTATCATAGCTTAAATATCAGACACAATCCATCATAATCTCTTTGACCCACTCAATATTAGGATCTACTTTGTCAATCACCTGCTCCAATCTTTCCTTTTTGTTCTCAAAGCCCTGTTTCCATACATCCATCAGCTAGTGATTGTCCCTTTTGAGCGTGAGCTCCTTTTCCCATGTCACGCTTGGCAACTTGAGGATAGCTTCGATCTTTGGATAGGTGGACTCGTATCTTGCTTAGAAGTCAAAGTAGAGCCTTCTTGTGCTCTCAAGATATTGTTGTAAGTCCAGGAACTTGTTCGTTGTTCAAACATCCTGGCTGATAGCCATATTTCTGAAATATAGAACCTGTCAGAACAAGCTTTTTGTAGTCTTGTCCAATTTTTTTCTCTTTTCCAGCTTATAAATTTGTTCCTTGGACAGCAGTTGTGGTGGAATCGCGGACATGGTAGGCATTTCTTCAATTGAGGACCATTGTCGAATGTAAGCTGTCAGATCAACTACCTGTGCTTTAAGCTCATCCTTTGAAACTTTATCATGTTACATATCAAATGCACTACCATGGCAACAGATTCCTCGAGGTGCTCCACCTTCTGCTCTCTAGTAGTTTTTCCCAAGTCAATGGTGGAGATATTATAGCTCACCCCTTCTTTTCCCACCACTGGTGTTGCTACCTACATAGTTTGGGATCCGGAAGCGTCCATCATTACCTTGGATCTGATTTTGAGCTTCTTCTATTTCCTGGTTGTGATCTGCACTCGAGCTAAGATATCCACCATTCTTGCTCTTGGATCCTTTGGGGCAAGAGTTTTCTTTTCAAGTTGTCTTTTCAACCATTCAGGCATAGCAAATTTTCCCCTAGGAAATTCACAATCACCCTCGCCATCCTTTGCTCGGATCTCTATTTCCTTATCTCTGGAAGCCTTTTCTTCCATTTTAGTGTCTTCTCCCTCTGTCTTTTTCTGCAGTTCCCCCCAAGGGTCCTACACCTGATTCCATATATCCAACAAGCAAGGGCATAATGAGCACAACTGATCACAAAAGCATGAACATTAGTTGAAATCTCATGGACGAAATCTAATTAGACAATATATCATTCATTAAATCAAACTTTTACTTCTAGATGTCATTAGTCATTTTTTGGAGGGATTTTGGATGAACCGGGTTGGGAGGGTTGGACTTCCCTAGCAGAAATGTTGTTTTGAAGGGCGAACAGGGTAGGGCAATCCATGTGATTTCTCTTGACTTCATATTTTGATAGTTTGAAAGGCTTATGCAAGAGAAGGCTAAATTTGAGCATGTGGATCGAGATTGGTTTTCAAATTGAAGGTCATTTGGATCGCTTTTGGGGCACCCAGAGATACAAGGGAGGAAAGTTGTCAGGGCTTCACTGTTTGGAACAGCCAAAAGGAAATGGAATCTCGGGGTTAGAATTTTGAGATCTGGGACCCAGGAGGTCAGAGGATGACCAATGTAATTTTAAACTTCAAAGAATTCGAGCTTGAAGGGGTAGGAAGTTGTCAAGGTTTCACCATTTAAAATGGTGGTCATTGAGCAGAAATCCGATGGGAGTGGCCTAATGGACTGGACCCGGCATTGAGCTTGGCCGCTAAGTTTTCTCTTAAGTTTCTTTCAGTGATCCAGATGGCAAGTCCCGGAGGTCGAAAAGATAGACCTGCTTTTCCCTTTTGAACCGATTAAGATGGAATAGAATCTCGATGGTCAGAGCCCGGTGAGGGAAATGGCACAAAAGTTTGCTTTCTACTTAGTCTTTATAGAAAATGGAGGGTCAAGACCTGGGCGATGGAAAGACGTTGTCAGACGGTCATTTGAAATAGCAAAGACACCAAGGAAATCCACGGACGAAACTTTGTGAACCGAGGCCCGAGGACGTGTTTGATCAGTTCATTTTATTATGATCTAACGAAGGGAAAAAGGAGAGGAGTGTTCCAGATCTCGGGTGGATGGGGCCATCCTATCGTTTGGAACGGCGAAAATGAAGCGGAGTCCCGAGGACGAAGTCCCGCAGGAGCAGGTCTAGGAAGTCAAAATGGAGGCTAAACTTCAAAGTTTGTCAAGTTTTAAGTCTGACGGTGATGTACTGACAAAAGTCTAGGGTAGCGGGCCTGATAGGGCATCATGTCATTTGGTTTGATTGTTATCTATTTGCTAAGTTTAACAGCAACAAGCCGACACAGGCCCAGAGGGCGCGAATGCCCTATGCGAAGAACGGCGATAGCAAGGCCGAGTTTCGACTTGATCTTAGAAGATGTTTTGGAGGTTTCTTAGAATTTGAACACAGGTTTTTTAGGTGTTTGTTTTGTTTTACCTAATTAAATAATTTTTAGCCCATTTTGTTCATCATTTTAAGCGCAAAATCACAAAAAACCACACGACAAAGCAGACGGAAAACCAACCTCAGAAGTCCGGTGAAAGAAGTTGCAAAATCCACTAAGGATCGGCAAACGAGGGCAACGAGCGAGAGGGTGGTGGGTGACGAAGGCACTAGACTCCTCAAACTCTGCTTTGAACTCCTCTGGAAAAACTGAGAGATGGAAATGACAGGTCGAGCCAGATATTTATACCCCAATTAGCATTTAATACGCCCATTTAATGCCCATACGAATGACAAGAGGGTTGGTGGGTTTAAAACTTAGACGGCAACAAGATGATTGAGGCCCGGGGTCTGGAAAGACACGGTCAGATGATCGCTTCAAAGCTCATTTTGCAAATCACCGGCAAAAGGGAACCTGGGGTTCGGAGGATGAAGATATGTCACAGTTTGGCCATCAAAAATGGCAAGGACAACATGGAGTTCCGGGGACAGAAGTCTAGAGGGGCGAGCCTGGTAGGGGGAAAAGCAGTCTGATTTCATCACAAGTTAAACTGGGCAGCAAAGAAGGAGCGAGTCCCGGGGCCTACGAAGGCAGAAGCCTTCCGCCATTTGGAATAGCAAACACCCGGAGGAAACCCAATGAGGCGGGCCCGCCAAGCCCCAAGGCTGTTGGCAAAAGCAGACTGCTAAGGAAACTCCGCAAGGCACCAGGACTTGACAAAATTGAAGGGGATGAAAAATAGTCAACTTAAGATGAGACTTTAGAGGCACGTTAACCATTTAGGATGTTAAAATGAGGGGGCACGCAAAATGAGGTAGCGACAAAGCACCCTGGCAAGGCAAAAGAAAAGATGGTCCTTGTTCCAAATGGGGTGTGTGTGCTAAGGACACAACACAATGGAGGTCATTCAATGGAAGCTTGAAATTCAGGTGATGTTTCATAGTATTATATTTCTTTCTTTCATTGTTCTCCATTGTTGATTGGGGGATTAATTTTATGCTACTTACAATTAAGTTGAAAATTTATCCTAATACATTTGGTGAACCTGACCACGCTTCACGCATACATAGCTCAACGTATTTTTGTTTAATATAAATTTATTGATATTGTTTTCTTTTGATATCATTTGCTTTTGGTATAATGAATCATTTCTCTGTTAAGAAATAACAGTTTGGTGTTGCTAAGTGATCTTGGAGTTGGCATGGCATTTTCCTTTGGAGGACAAGAATAATGCATGGGACACTTCTTCAGCTGTTTCATGTCACTCAAAATTTCTACCCTGTTTGTTTAAAATTGCCTCTATAGCATCCATCCACTCTATTTCCCTTAATAAATCTGCAATGGTTAATTTTGAGGGATGCCTTTAATTTATTCCAAAGCTCTGCATACGACATTACTACCCGTTGAGAGTCCCAATTTTATATATTATCCATTGCAGTTTCTTTTTTGTTAGTTATTTTTTAGTTTGCTTCATATGATAATGCCATGTTGATCTGTTGTTGCGTATGTATTTGTTCCTCTTCCAAAGGGGCTTTTTGAAATGAATTTGCAATAAACTGCTCTAAAAGTATGATAATATTTTCCTACTGCAAATAAGTGAACCTCAAGTATTGGTTTGTGCATGCTTGAAGACTAAGTGTCGCCATTGAGCATGGTCTATAACAATTAAAGTTGTTCAGCTAGCTACCATGAGGTTATGGACGAAATCTGGCTCTTCCTTTAGTCTGATCCAAACTCTTCTTTGCTGGCATGACCTTTTTTAATAATTAGCATGGCTCTCTAAAGTAAGATGATCTATTCACGCATCTTTTGCAATCATCACAGTCCATTAAGACAAAATTAGATTTTTGCTTCAGCTTGATGCTTTGATGGATTGAACCATAAATCATAAAGAGAGTGTTTGTTGCCTCTCCCAAAGACATTGATTTCGCCCCTCTAAACCCTCTTGCTCAGCCCCAACGCAATTGGTTTTAGCTCCTCGAAAATCTTCTTAGTTTTCCAACCGACTCTAGCCACTCATAGCTGACCACACCATGTTCCCAGTCGTCCATGCCATTCACTTTGCAGCTATTTCACCTACTCATCATAAGTGTATCAGCTAACATTCAGCTACAGTGTCTAGCACATTTAATATCAATCTAATCATCTAGCCATTTAATATCAATCTAATCATCTCCATAGCTAGTATTGAAATTTTACCTCCCCAAACTCAACACGCTACAATCCAAAAGCCAAAAAAAAAAATTAGTCGCTGGTCTTCACCTTTCATTTCTTCAATTTGGAGAGCTCCAAACTGAAAACCAAAAATTTTGGTGTGCTACTTCATCTTTGGAAGGCTTCTACTATCCTTCACGACTGTCGCAAAGGACTGCATTTTTCAATAGATTTAATGTTGGTTTAGTGGATTTAGATTTATTCAATTAGCTTTTAATGTAGACTTTACGTTTAGCTTTTTAATGAGATTTAGTTTACATTTTAGTTTTTTTAAATTAGAGTTTAGAACTGATTTAGTTTCCATTTAAGTTTTTTTTTAGATTTTAAAACTAATTTAGTTTAGATTTTTGTTAGATTTTAAAATTGATTTAATTAGATTTTAGTTTTTTTATTAGATTTAGTTAAATTTTAGTCCTTTTTAATTAAATTTTACAATAGATTTAGTTAGATTTTAGTTTTTTTTTAATTAAATTTTAAAATACATTCTAGTTTTTAATTAAATTTTAAAATTGATTCAGTTTAGATTTTATTTTATTTTTAATTAGATTTTAAAATTGAATTAGTTTAGATTGTAGTTTTTTTTTAATTAGATTTTAAATTTTTAAGATTTTAGTTTTTTTTAGATTTTTAATGTAGATTCTAAGTTTAGATTTTTAATGTACATTTTTATTTTTTGTTTAGATTTTTTCTTAGATTTTTTATTTAAATTTTAAATTTAGATTTTGCTTTAGTTTTTCAATTTAATTTAGATTTTTCTTTTAATTTAGATTGTATTTTAAATCAATTCAGTTCATTTAGTTTTTTTTAGTTAGATTTAAAAATTAAATTGTGTTTAGTAAATTTTGTTAGGTTACTTTTAATTTTGTTAATTTAGATAAAATTGTTAGTTGATTTTTAATTTTGTTAATGATAGCTTAGATTCACTATTAGATTAATTTTAATAATTACTTTTAATCTAGATTAATTTTGTTAGTTTAATCTTTAGATCACTTTTAGATAGCCTTAATCTAGAATAATTTAGATTTTTTTTTTTGGTTAACTTAGTTCGATTAACCTTTAATTTTTCTTAATTAGATTAATGTCATTTTCCTTTTTTTAGTTTAATTTTGATTTTCGTGACTAATCTTTTATCTTTTTTGCAGGTTTGAATGTCCACGATTCAAGATTTACAATGTCAATTGTTGCTTGTCAAAGACTGGAAGTCAAAACTACTAATTGTTCTTTGCAGGGCTTTGGCTTTACTTTGCTTTATCTTGACTGTCTTTTTCACATAGAATGCTTAGTGGGCCTAAAAATAACTTGTGTACTTGATTTAACATCATAAGCGAGTTTAATTTACAAGTGCTTGCATTGTCTTGTGGTTTGCATTTTGTTTCTAGGTACGTATGTTTTTCTCTCGCGCCATTTGGAAATCTTGAGAATCAGAAACACCTTTAGACATTTTGTATAACCACCCAAACACTTCCATTGGTGCTCTAAAAAGAAAAATTGTTTGTCTCATCTAGATTTAGTTAGGAGGTTAAAGAACATTGCTTGATTGTGTTTGCAGGTGGTAGGGAGTATGCTCTCACCTTGTTCAAACTTGCTGATCAGAAACCAGACCCACCTATTTTTGTCTTTTAACCTTAGAGGGGCCTACCTCGAAAGAGGGAATGACTCCAACTAGTTTTTCACTTGGGTCAGTATATAAAAGGATGAGACTAAATTGTCAAGTCTTCATGGTATGTAGGCCTTAGCCATGCAATGCCTTTTGAAAATAGGTACTTACCTTTTCTTCTAAAGGTATAAGAGCCCCTAGTAGATTGGTTAAAGCCTTAAGTGGTTTGTTGTACGCTCACGAGGTGTCGCGTCCTCGAGTATCTACTAGAACCCTCTTGTGTAGTGGCCAAAAACCCATCTATTCGTTGGTGTAGCAACGGTCGTTGCAAAGGCTTCCACATTCTTGCAATTCTTAGTAGAGGTGATCAGCCTACCATGGGAGATTTATGGGGGCTAGAAGCTTGGTTGACCTGAGAAGTTACTACAATGTAAGGGGGAGCCTGTGTGGCCAAGCTTCTAAATTCACACACTAAGAATAAGTGTGGCTGGGGAAACCAATGTGGAATCTAGTGGATATAGTCCTTGTCTAACCCAGGTTGTACTTATCTTCATGGTGCATTATTTCAAACAAAACATTATGTTTTCCAAGTGTTTTCTAGGACATTGAACAAAGAAACACTTTTCACAGACGTGGAAACACTCACTCAAACTCAAACACTTCTAGAAACTGGCCAAAATTGTAAACAAATCAGATCTTTATTCAGCCTACAATGCATTTGAGACTTTTTGAGCCCCAATCACTCTACTAAACCACATTTTCTCCCTGTAACAACACATTTGACTAGTCTGAACTATATTTGCTTTCCAAAAAACTATAATTGATTTACCAAGTTGTATTTGTGACTCATAGTTCTGCATTCGCTTAAACCGAGATACATTTGACAAATTGAAATGCATTCGTGACCTAAGATGACACAATTTCTTGTCAATTGGAAAATTAATGTCACTGTCAAAAACCCAAGATCAAACATTTTCAATCTATTTTCAGACATATTTCCTCAACAGTCACTATTCAAAACCAGAAAAAGAATTGCTCAAAACCTCCATCCTTACATTTTAATTTGCATTTAGTTTCACCATAGGTCTACCATTTCACATCCTAGTTGCACCTTAGAGTCCATCATCATCATTTTCATCAATAAACTAACTTTTAGGTCGTCATCTTTGTAGACTTGACAATAGGAAAACTTACCATACCTTGTCAAATCTATCTTCAAGATTAAATTTTCATTGGACTTAACCATAATCAATCTCTTAGTCTCTTATCCTTTTTGTGAGTCACTTCCCACTCATAAGTCTAGTGTGGAAACCTCACTTTATCATTTTGTCATCTTGTTAGCCAGTCCTACAAACAAGTCCCTTGACAATCCAAATTGAGACATTGACCAAACCTTGAATGGTTAGTGTACTTTTCCTTAAGTCTACCAAAATTGATTGCACCTTAGAGTTTCATTAGACCTTGCATTCTACATATCATACCTCAAAACTTTAGTCCATTATTCATTTTAGTCCCTCCCCTTTTACATTGTCACTTTCCATTAGTCATTTCCTTTCGGAAACATTATCATTTTGCAAGGTCATCCCTTTATTCCAAAAGTACAAAAACATAGTTTAGTGTCATCCTCACACTTAGTTGTCATTATCATTCCCTCATTTGAGCAAGACTTTTATGGTTGAGACTAGACTCCAAAGGAAAAGAAGACAAATGGATCCTTTCAGACAAGGCAATAACCCCTACAACATGAACTCAAACATAGACATGGGGGCATCTTTTATCAATCCTTTCAGCGACATAAACATACCATCTTCCTCTCGAAATCCATTTGAACCATTCATACAGAGAGACCAAAATGGGCAAGTGCTTGTAGAGGACTTAGAGGGTGCAGCCCAAAATCTCAAAGTAGCCTCCTTTGTAAAGGACTTGGTCTTGAATGATCGTAACAGATATTTAGCTATGCTCTTAGACCAAGGGGCCAAGTTACCATGAGGCTTTGGCATTAACACCATAATACCCGCTTCTCCCGACGACATGAAACAACAAAATCAGTCACACTCAAGACCTCAGCAAAACAAAAAATAATACAAACACCATCAATGCTACCTCTAGTGGCACCTCCAATCAAAATACCTCCAACTCGATCAATGCAACATCCATTGGAGGGACACCAACCATGTCACAAGCCATGTCACAATCAATCAGAGCTACCTTTGGATCCTCATCAATGGGGGCAAGCTCTTCAAACCCCCTATTTGGAGCTTCATCTAGTACCATGGGAGCATCATCATCAAATCCTTTCATTGGGATCTCATTCAATCCCTTTGGAAGACGTAAATGACGTATTTTTATTAGAGGATCGCAACCAAATGTCAACACATCATCACAATTTAATACCAATACTTCCCAAGGGAAAAACACAAATGTTCCCCATGGAAAATTCCCACAATTTGGACAAGGCAATCAGAATACACAACCTATGGCTTCATTTGGACACCAAAATATTCATGGAAAACATATCCCACAAATATCAACTCAAATGGCTGGAGGGCACATTCCTACATATGCATCACACATTCATACCCATCAACATGTCCCTAATCAAAACTTGCAATATCAACAACATTTCAATCAAAACACGTCATACATCTCACAACAACACATCCCACAACAAAATCCAAATGTCTCTTCAAAATAAATGGGGACACATGGGATACCCATTACTCCCATGTGTGATGCAACAAACAATCCTATAATTGATGCCTTGCAAGCTCAAGTGATGGACTTACAAAAAACCATTGAGAATATGCAAATGTCCAACAAAAATTCACATGCATCATAAAACTTATGCCCATATCCTTTTGACACAAGTCTATACATGCCACCATTTTCTCCTGGATATGTGGCACCAAACTTCACCAAATACAAGGGCAAGACAAATCCTATTGAACACGTTCAAGAATTCATGACCAACTATATGGACATTGCATATGAACGCACTTACTTGATGAGACTCTTCTCCTAGAGTCTAACAGGACCCACACTTGAATGGTTCTCCACTTTGAAGGGGATAAAAACATGGAACAAACTTGTAGAGAAATTTGTGAAAAATTATGCCTATAACATTGACACAAACACCTCCATCACTAGCTTATGCACACTTACACAAGAAGACATTGGTGAAACTTTTATCCCATTTTTCCAAATATGGAAAAGTCTAGCAAGTCATTGTCACATTGACATACCTAAAAAGAGAAAGTTGACATGTTTGTCCAAACACTCCTAGGTCCATTGAAATATGGCTTACAAGTCCACTGCTACACAACTTTTGCAAACTTAGTTGAAAGATTCCAACTGGAAAAGGCCCTTATTGCTAAAGGAGAACTGAAATATGGCCCTAATAACACAAACACAAACCAACCTTCAGACAAGAACAAATACTGGGTCAAGAACAAACACGTAACCAATGATGGCATTGTTGACGCTAAGGCAGTCAACATAATGGGTCTTATACTTACTCTTAAAGGAGTTCAACCACAAAACACACAAATAATCACACAGATACCTGGTGTTAATTCCATTCAAAATCATCAAAACAATCAAAACAATCAAAACTAAAGGCAACCTCAACAACCTAGACAATTCCCAAGAAGTCGCACATATACCCCTTTGGGTGAGCCAATCGAGGACACCCTTAAGAAGCTCCTTCAAAATAGTGGCATTACACTAGAAGACCCTAAACCATATGACCCAAGACAATTTAATCCATCATGGTGGGATGACAACACTTTATGTGATTACCACCACAATAAAGGACATAAAACCTCTTATTATCGACAATTAAAGAATTTGGTTCAAGACCTCATCGAAAATTGCATAATTGAAGTGGGTGGGCCACAATTTGCATCAAATGCAAACCATACTATTCACAAGAACCCACTGCAAGACCATGGTTCAAATAAAGCCTCAACGTCAGGTTCTAGGACAAATAATACTCAAGCCAATTACGTTCACTCCACATACAATTATTCTAGTGCAACTATTATTAACCATGTCTGAACCAATGATGAATACGTCAATACCATCACTGTCAAAAGAGCACCTAAATGTAACGCCACTACTAGAAGTGGAAAAGTCACCATAGTTTGTCCTCCTCCTAGGCAACCAAAAATCATGATACCCAGTCCATTCGCCAGGAAATCACAACCCAGCTCGTCTACAAAGCAGTCGCAACCTAAGATTCAGTTTAACCTTATTGATCAATTAGGAAAAAACCCTATGCAGATTTCCATACTTGAGCTGCTTCACATTTCTCCTGCGCATAATGCTATACTTGATCAAACCTGGCAAGAGTCGTCTCTCCCTAAGGATATTGATGTCAACCAATTTGAGGCCATGGTGGGATACCTCACTACACCCCATCACATAACATTTCCAAACCAAGATTATTCATCACCAAAGACCAATCATAACGATGCCTTACACATCGAAGTCTTTTTCCACAAACATAAGGTCAGACGAGTTTTAGTAGATGTTGGAGTAGGACCAAACATTTATTCTTTAAAACTAGTTAAGGATCTAGGATTTTCTAATGCTTGTGTAGATGCTACAAAGAGCATATTTATCAAGGCATATGATGATGAAGAACGCTCCTCTCAGGGAATAATCACACTCCCTATTTAGATAGGACCAGTCACTGTGGATACAACCTGTCAAGTCCTGGATCTAGAACTTCCTTACAATATTTTTCTTGGTCGACCTTGGATTCATGCCCTAATGGTTGTCCCATCCACCTATCACCAATGCTTGAAGTTCCCTTTTGAAGGTATTGAAATTACCATATATGGAGATCCCAACCCATTTTAGTATTGTACCAATTTAAGAGGCATCTTTGAGCACCAAGAGCCCATTAACCATGAAGCTTCAACAACTTATTCCTCCAAATACATTGATCCATCCACACTTGCTAAGCCCTCCACATCTACATTGGTCACTTCAACATCCACATTCACCTTGTCGGCAGTCATATCCACCTCTTTGACATCCACCACATCATCCACCACCCCAAGCGTTGATCCAAGTGTCACGATCCAAGACCAAGAGTGTGGAGAATATAAGCTAAACATGGCCTACTGCATAACAACAATACCCAAGTCTCCTAAGGTCTATGGCAAGCCTTGTTTCATGATAGAGTCAAAGGAAATTTTTTAAGTTCCTTCAAAAACAATATTCATAAAGTGGGGTGACATTGTTGGAAAATGTGCCTCAAGCTTACTGACATGAAAACTCTTGAAATAGAAAAATCGGTGAGACCCTCAGAATGTCTTATCGACAAGCAGTTGTGTTCTAAACATCTGAAAAGATTAAAGTCGCTGAGACTTTGGTTCTATCTTTCTAACAGGTCGATTCCTGGTGATTATTGGGGAGACTCTTGGTGACGAGTGGCATCGAGGAGAGGCATAAACCTTCAGAGTGATTCATTCCAATAGTGTTAGTCACGTCGAAATTTTTGTTCACATTGGACATTGGGGAGACTCTCAAGCTTTTTCTGACAGCTCTTGTCTCACCGATGGCTCTCCTCTCACCAGTGGGTGTACTTTCGGTATGATCTCTCACCGACAGTGTTGGTCTCGCCGGCAGGTCTGTGTTTGGTGAGAACTCTTGCCAATGGATGTCATCTCGCCGACAGTTTTGCTTTCAGTATGAACTCTTGGTGATAGTGTTTCTCTTGTGGATAGGCCGGTGCATTCGATATGATCTCCTATTGATGGTTATAGTCTCACCGATGGGTATGAAACTTTGATGAGAACTCTTTCCAATAGCACTTGTCTCGCTAATAGCTTTGTATGATGAACATCGGTGTAACATAAAGGTTCTATAAGACTCTTAGCGACAGCGATGGTCTTGCTGATAGTTCTACAATGGACATCGGTGAGAATTCTTTTCGATAGAGGATATCTCACTGATGGATTTTTGTTTGCTATGAACTCTCAACGATAGCGAAACTCTTGTCGATATATCTGCATGAGATGGATATCGATGTGATTTCTTAGCGATAGAGGGTGTCTAGCTGATGGGTTTGTATTTGATATGATTCTTGTTGATAGAGTGAGTTTGGGCGACAAGTTTGAACTCAATATGACTCTTGTCGATGGTGGTGACTCTTGCCAATAAGGACAGATGGGCATTTTGGCATCGGGGAGACACGGTCTAGTGTCTCACCGACATGCAATTTTGTTTGAACATTTTGACCGAACGATTGTCTGTCGTGGTCTGTTTTAAACCAATTAGAAAAGCAGAATGAGAACCATTGGCAGTTGAAAATTTGTGACTATTGTTGTGTGGAAAATGAATAGACCGTAAGAAAATGGATTACACTTTGCAATGGTTGATGACGATGAACAGTGTGAGATAACAAAGTGTTTCTTGGTTGAACACGGATTGATCTAAGTGAATTCATTGGATGTTTTGGACAGCATTTTTGTATAAGGTTGATCAATTAATTTTGTTTGAACATTTTGACCGAAAGACTATCTGTCGCTGTCTATTTTGAACCAATCAGAAAGTAGAATGAGAACCGTCGGTAGTTGAATAGTTGTGACTATTTAGTCTGGAAAATGAACAGACCATAAGAAAATGGATTACACTCTACAATGGTTGATGACGATGAACAGTGTGAGATAATGAAATGTTTCTCGGTTGAGCATGGATTGATCTAAGTGAATTCATTGGATGTTTTGGAGAGAATTTTTGTATAAGGTTGATCAGTGAATGAGATTTTTGTAATAATTGACATCAGAAAGTGAAGTTGATCTATGTATGTAATTTTCTTTACTGTAATACAAAGAGGCTTTTCTTGGTGTGGTGGGTTTTTCTCCTGTAAGGGTTTTCCCACGTAAATCTGGTGTCCAATTGTGTATGTGTTCATTTCTCTTTTCTGTTATTCTTTTCATGTGTATCTTGTTGAACTATAATTGCAAAAATTTTAAGTCATATCTGCATTCTTCCCTGAGGTTTTGATGTTAGGAGAGTTTGTTCCACACCTAAGCTTTCCTTACAAGTGGTATCAGAGCCTGGCCAGTTGTGTTATCCTTGTGGGTACGTTGGGTTTTTGTGTCAATTTTGTTCAGTGGGAGTCTTGTAGAAGTCTGGTAATTTGAATTACAAATTAAGATGGCAAGCACATCAGGAAAGATTGAAATTGAGAAATTCAATGGCATTAATTTTGAGTTGTGGAAACTCAACATGGAAGATTTATTGGTTGATCATGATCTTTGGCTTGATGTGTCTAGAACAAAGCCTACAAGAATGAAGTAAGAGGATTGGGACCTTACAGATCAAAAATCAAAGGGGCTGATAAGGCTCTTTTTAGCATACTTTCTACTTTTAAATGTTCATGAAGAAAAGACAGCATCCTCTTTGTGGAAAAGACTAGGACCTATTTATCAGGGCAAGTCCTTGGTAAATAAGTTGTTCTTGAGGAAGAAGTTGTACTCTTTGAAAATGCAGGAAGGAGCATTTGTTGCTGATCATTTGAATGCTTTCAACATGTTGATTTCTCGGTTAGCATCTGTGGGTGTGAAAATTGATGAAGAAGATCGTTGTATGCTACTATTATGTTCTTTTCCAGATTCTTGGGATCACTTGGTGATGGCTATTAGGAGTACTACTTCCTCTTTTAAGATGGAAGATATTGTTACTTCTTTGTTATTAGAAGAGATGAGAAGAAAATATTTTGAGATGGTGAAGGAGGCTCTTGCTGTTAGAGGCAGATCGAAAGAAAAAAGCAAGAAGAAGGACAAGAAGTCCAAATCCAAATCAGAGGGGAGATCAAAGTCTCCTAGTAAGAAGTCCAAGATAAAGTGTTGGAATTGTGGGAAACCTGTTCATGTCTGAAAGGATTGCAAAGAGGAGAAAAAGAAGAAGAAGAAGTATTCTTCCAACAATGATTCTTCTCAAAGTGATGCAGATGCTTTCATTGCAGCCTTGGCTACATAGGCATCAGATGATGTCTGGATGATTGATTCTGGAGCATCTTTCCACATGACATCTCATAGAGACTGGTTCACTAAGTATGAAAAATATGATGGTGGAAGGGTGTATTTGGCAAGTGATTCATCTCTGCAAATTGTTGTTCGTGGAAGAGTCAGAATTCAGTTCCCTGATGGAAGAGTGAAGGGAATCAATGATGTAATGCATATACCAGGTCTGGCTCAAAATTTACTTTTTGTTAGTAAGCTAAACGATGTTGGAGTGTAGGTCTCATTCTCTAGAAATGGTTGTAAGATGACTAAAGGCTCAATGGTGCTAGCTAGGGGTGCTCATATTGGTACTTTGTCTAAGCTGGATGCACTTGTTGTGCAATGCAAGTGTCTTTGTAAAGTCACTGAAGGCTACTCATGGAGAAAAGGAGGAAAAAGTTCCTGATAGTGAAAACTCTATGGAAGTTAAACTTCTAGCAGAAAAGACTATGCTCTGGCATCATAGGCTTGCCACATTGGAGAAAAAGGTTTAAAAACTTTGAAAAATAAATACCTGGTTGAAGGGCTTGACGATTGTAACCTCGAATTCGAGTTTTGTGAACATTTTATAAATGGTAAACAACACTGTGTTTCATTTTACTCTAGTCCTCACAAATCTTCTGGTTTACTTGATTACATACATTCTAATTTTTTTGGTCTAGTAAATGCTCCTTCTTTGTCTAAATCAAGATATTATGTATCGTTTATTGATGATTATTCAAGAAGGGCATTTGTTTATTTTTTGAAAAGTAAATCAGAAGTGTTCAGTTGTTTTAAGGAATTTAAAAACCTTGTGGAAAATCATACTAGAAGAAAAAAAAAGTTTAAGGACTGACAATGGCAGTGAGTTTTGTTCTGATGAGTTTGAAAGGTACTATAAAGATTATGGAATTAAAAGACATAAAACTACACCCTACACTCCGCAACAAAATGGAGTTGCTAAAAGGTTCAACAAGATAGTGATGGAAAGAGCATGAAGTATGCTAAGCAGTACATGCTTGGAGGAGAAGTTTTGGGCTGAGGCAGTTGCAACAACATGTTATTTAATAAACCATTCTCTGAATTCCTCTTTTGTTGAGAAAACACCTTTGGAAGCATGGTTTGGAAAGAAGCCCTCTCTAAGACATATTTGTTTCTTTGTCTGTGAGGCATATGCATATGTGCCGAATGAAAAAAGGTCTAAATTGGAAAACAAGGTTGTTAAATGTATTTTTATTGGTTATAGTGTTGCCATAAAAGGATACAAGCTTTGGAATCTTGATAGAGAAAAGGTTCTATACAACAAAAGTGTTATTTTTTGTGAGTTGAAGCCTTCTACTTTGGATCTGCAATCAGAGACAAAATCAAAAAATAAAAAGGATGTAGTTGAAATTCCTCCAACACCAAATAAAGAGGAATTGAAAATTCAAAATGTACCTGAAACTGAGGAGAACTCAAGTAGTTCTGAGAGTTCTGAAGAAGAAGATCAACCTCAGCCTCAGCTTGTGAGGAGGTCAACACGTGAAAGAAAGCAACCTGATAGGTATGGGTTTTCTATGTTAGATTCTACTTGTGCCTATGCTTTAATTTCTAGCACTGATCAGCCTAGGACTGTGAAAGAGGCATTTTGAATGTCTGATTCAAACTCTTGGTTGGAAGCCATGAATGAAGAAATGACATCATTAGAAAAGAATGATACTTGGAGTTTGGTGCCCTTGCCTGAAGGCAGAAAATTTGTTAGCTGCAAATGGGTATTTAAAAAGAAAATAGGTCTGGATGGTAGTGTGGAAAATTATAAGGTGAGGTTGGTTGTGCAAGGGTATTCCCAGGTAGAGGGAATTGATTATGGAGAAATATTTTCTCCTGTAGCTAAGTTGACGTCTATCAGATTTCTTTTGTCACTTGCAGTAGCATATGACTTAGAGATTGAACAGATAGATGTGAAGACAACATTTCTTCATAGTGACCTTGAAGAAGAAATTTGCATGTCCCAGCCTAAGCACTTTGTGGAAAAAGGTAAAGAAAAACTGGTTTGCAAGTTGAAAAAATCTTTGTATGGATTAAAAAAATCTCCTAGAATGTGGTACCAGAAGTTTGACACGTTTGTTTTGTCATTGGGATTTGTAAGATTGAAATTTGATCATTGTGTGTACTACAAAGCTAAAAATGATCGTTTTCTTATTATTGCTCTCTATGTTGATGATATGTTGTTCATAGGCAATAGTAAGTTAATGATTTCTTATCTAAAATCTCAGTTGTCTGCAAAGTTTGAAATGGAAGATCTTGGTGCAGCTAGGTATATTCTAGGAATGGAAATAACGAGGGATAGAAAGAGTAGAAAACTTTGGCTCAATCAGAGTAAGTATATTAATACTGTTCTGGAGAGATTTTATATGACTGATTGCAAGCAGCTAGTTGTTCCAGTTTTTCATGGAATAAAGCTATCTATTGAAGACTGTCCAAAATCTCCTACTAAGATAGAGGACATGACCAGAGTGCCTTATGCTAGTGTATTTGGAAATTTAATGTATGCAATGGTCTGTACAAGGCTAGACATTGCCCAAGTAGTGGGAGTACTTAGTCGTTTTATGGAAAATCCTGGAAGTACACATTGGGATGTTGTGAAAAGAGTGTTTAGATATTTGAAGAGCAGTTCAAAATATGCTTTGTGTTACCATGGAAATTTGGTTGAATCATAGAGGACTCTTAGCATTCGAGGCTATGTGGATTCTGATTGGGTAGGGGACATTGACAGTAGAAGATCCACCAGTGGATATATTTTCATGATGAATGGTGGTGCAGTTAGTTGGATGAGTAAAAGGCAGGATGTAGTCGCTTTCTCCACTATAGAGGCAAAATACATGGCAGCAACACACACTTGTAAAGAAGCAATCTGGTTAAAACATTTGTGTTCTAACATCGGGTTTGATGAAGGGAAAATTACAATTTACTATGACAGTCAGAGTGTTATTTGTTTGGCAAAAAATCCTACTTTCCATGCTAGGACGAAACATATTGATGTGTAGTATCATTTTGTATGAGATATGGTGGAGGATGGAAAGGTCTCTTTAGAAAAAGTGGATACTCTAGAAAATGTTGTAGATGCATTGATGAAACCAGTGAGCACAAACAAGTTTAGGTGGTGTGCTAGTTCGATGGGCCTTAGTGCCCATGAATTGGCATCGGGGAGACACGGTCTAGTGTCTCACCGACATGCAATTTTGTTTGAACATTTTGACTGAACGACTATTTGGCATGGTCTGTTTTGAACCAATCAAAAAAGCAAAATGAGATTCGTTGGCAGTTGAACAGTTGTGACTATTCTTGTGTGGAAAATGAACAGACCGTAAGAAAATGGATTACACTCTGCAATGGTTGATGATGATGAACAATGTGAGATAACGAAGTGTTGCTCGGTTGAACATGGATTGATCTAAGTGAATTCATTAGATGTTTCAGAGAGCATTTCTATATAAGTTTGATCAGTGGATGAGGCTGCTGTAATAATTGACATCAAAAAGTGAAGTTGATCTCTTTATGTAATTTTCTTTACTGTAATACAAAGAGGATTTTCTTGGTGTGGTGGGTTTTTCTCCCTTAAGGGTTTTCCCACATAAATTTGGTGTCCAATTGTGTATTTGTTCATTTCTCTTTTCTATTATTCTTTTCATGTGTATGTTGTTGAACTGTAATTGCAAAATTTTAAAGTCATATTTACATTCTTCTCTGAGGTTTTGACGTTAGAAGATTTTGTTCCGCACCTAAGCTTTCCTTATAGACATGAGCCAAGAAGACATTGAAGACGTATTGTCATGGATCTACAGAGACCCAGGAAATTCACCCCCATTGCCAGTAGAGAGATATGGTAAAGGCTATGGCATAGCAAAGGAAAAAGGCTATGATGGAACTAGTGGCCTTGGAAAAGACAAAATAAGAAGATGGGAACCTCTAATGCCTATTGGAAGACTGAAACATCTCGGGTTAGGGTTAGGACCACTTGAATTTGGCGATCAAAGTACTAATATACTTTCTAGTGAGAAAGTGAATGCTTTGGAATGTGTCAAGACAAATGAAGACCCCTTTACCAAAATTGACTCACAAGAATGGGAATTTGGCTCCCAACAATCCCTAAGTGATTATTTCCTTAATGGCTTGTTCCTTGAACCTAGAGAACATACATTTGAAGAGAGGTTCTGAAAAATGTTTAAGCTTGATCCAACACCAAATAATGATAACTCTAAAGTCTCAAGGAACAATTCCAAGTCTAAATTACATTCTAGCCCCATTGACCATCCTTCCACCAAACCCATCCAACCATCTGACAACAATGACCCTCACTTGGAATCATTTGAATCACCGCATGACACTACCAACCCCAATGTCATTCCATTCGTCCCTTATTTTGACAATGAGTATGAATCAAGTGAAGGAGAATACTAGATAGAATCTAATGTGGAGTTGGATGATGACAATTTTATCTTTAACCTCTCTGAATCTGTCAACATGCTTCCCACATCCCCCCCACCATTCCCTAATAATAATGAAGGTATTTCCTAGTCTACCCATACCTAATTGATTGGGATCAACAAGGCTCGCTAGTTATGGACATATTTCAGAATGATGAGGTCATAGCAGAATTCATGGGACTTCATGAGGGTATACCAAGTGGAGACCACAAGGCTAGATTTGCTATTGATCTAGATTGTGCAACCTACTTTGGGGAGACTGTTTCATCCTCTAGTCGCAAAATGAAAAATAAAAATAAAACAAAAAATGATACGTCTTTAGGTGAAAACCAAAAGGCACCTTCTAACGATAAAAAAGTAAAAATAAAGGACGTATCTGAGGGTGAAAACCTCCCTAAGGCACCCAAGGATGGAGGACTAGACTTTCTCCTTGTCACTCAAGAAAAATTGGCAATGCTTATTGAAGAAACCATCGAAGTCAACATAGCTACTACAGAGGACTCCAAAATGGTTCTCTTTGTTGAATCACTGATAGAAGAAGAAAAACTAGAATTCCAATAGTTCTTTTCAGAACGAAAGGTTAACTTTGTATGGTCTTACGCCAATATGTCAGGACTAGATCTAGAGTTAGTATTGCACCACTACCTTTGTTGCCTAATGCTAAGCCAGTTAAACAGAAGTTAAGAAAGATGCACCCATAGATTGCATTGATGGTCAAGGCTAAACTCAAGAAGTTGCTAGACGCGGGTTTCATAAGGTCAATAGATTATGCAGATTGGATTTATAATCTTGTACCTATCACAAAGCCCAATGGTCAAATCCACATTTACACACATTTTCATGATTTAAATAATTCATGCCCAAAGGACGACTTTCCACTGCCTAACATAGACATTATTTTTGACCTCACAGCAGGATATGAGATGTTGTCTCTTATGGATGGCTTCTTGGGTTATAATCAAATTCATATTTCTCTTGAGGTTCAGCGTAAAATTGCATTCACATGTCCTTGGGGTAACTATTGTTGGAACGTCATGCCTTTTGGTCTTAAGAATGCGGGTGCCACATATCAAAGAGCCATGACAACAATATTCCATGACATGATGCATACACTAATGGAAGATTATGTGGATGACCTTTTGGAAAAATAATTGACACACAAAGATCATCTCAAGGTACTAGACAATATTTTCAAGAGGCTGGAAGAATACAAGCTTCGTTTGAATCCGAAGAAAAGTGTCTTTGGTGTGACGTTAGGCAAACTTTTGGGGTACATAGTTTCTCATAGAGGCATTGAAGTAGACCCCACTAAAGTGAAATCTATATTAGAAATGCCCCCACCCAAAGGGATTAGTCACTAAAGGACATTACAAGGAAAACTAAAATCCATTCGGCACTTCATTGCACAACTTGCAGACAAATTTCAACCATTTTAGTATCTCTTGTGCAAGGGCATCCCCTTTGTGTGGATAGATAAATGTCAGGCAGCCTTTGAACAGATTAAATAATATTTATTATCACCTCTAGTCCTTATGCCTCTCATTCAAGGAAAACCTTTGATTTTATACATTTTTGCAACTACCTCAGCACTAGGGGCATTGCTGGCACAAAATGATTATGAGGAAACAGAACAGGCCATATATTACATTAGTTGCACATTGGTCGGATATGAACTCAACTACACATTCATTGAAGGTGCATGTCTTGTAGTTGTCTTCACTGCTCAGAAATTACTTCATTACATATTGAATCATAAAACACACTTAGTGGCCAAGATAGATCCATTGAAGTTTCTCCTCAGTCGGACACCATTGACAGGACATTTGGAAAAATGGGTAATGATACTGAGTGAGTATGACATATAGTATGTGGAATGCAAGGCTATAAAAGGAAAATTTATAGCATATCAACTCACAGATGCTCCCATACAAGGTGATCATCCGTTAGTAGTCAATTTCCCAGATGAATCCATCTTGTAGGTAGAACCGACATCACCTTAGAAGCTCTATTTTGATGGATCTCACACAAGTCATGGCTTAGGAGTAGGAATATTATTCATCACACCACAAGGGGACTATATCCCTAAGCCATTCAAAACCACCTTCCCTTGCACAAACAATGTCGTTAAATATGAGGCGTTGTCACAGGACTCTGAATGGCTATCAAATGGAAAATCAAAGCACTTTTGGTCTTCGGCGATTCTCAGTTGGTCATTAACCAAGTTAATGACGAATATGACACCAAGGATGAAAAATTGATTCCCTACAAACACATGAATGATAGCTTCCTATCATATTTCCAAATGATTTCTTTTGAGCAAGTTCCTAGGGCAAAAAACAAGCAGCAAACGCAATGGCTATGATTGGGTCTCTCCTAGACATTCCCAGCAATGTGCCACAATTTGAGTTCTTAGTGGAACAATTGTTGGTGCACGCTTATGATATTCTTGAATCAAAAATGGTTTGTGAGCTTGTTGGTCCCAATTTACCTTGGTATCAAGACATATATGACTACCTCAACTCCCAGACCCTTCCCCCAAACCTGTCTAATAACAAGCGAAAATCCTTTATCTGTAAAGTCACTTGATACACCATCATCATTGACACCCTTTATCGTCGTAGCTTTGACAACACCCTTCTTCATTGTCTCGACACTGACGAAGCAAGAGTAAAATTATGTGAGGTACATGTGGGTATATGTGAATCCCATTCGATTGGCCTAACTTTAGCCAAAAAGATTATGATACTTAGGTATTACTGGCCAATAATGGAAAAGGATGTGCTTGAGTTCTTAAGAACGTGTCACCAATGTCGAATTCATAGTGATTTAATTCATGCACCAGCATAGGAATTGAGGCCGATTACTTCTCCTTGGCCCTTCGCACAATGGGGACTCGACCTTGTGGAGAAAATTCATCCTACCTCATCCAATGGCCATAAATTCATCATTACCGCTACTAAATATTTTACCAAATGGATTGAAGTCATTCCCCTCACTTACATAACCGACAAGAAAATTTCCAAATTCATCCTCAACTACATAATCTGTCAGTATGGTGTCCCACAATCCATCATCACAGATAATGGTTTTCCCTTCAAAAATTAGGACATTTGTGAGCTTTGTGAATGCCTTCATATCCAACACCATTTCTCCATGCCCTATTATCCCCAAGGAAACGGTCAAGATGAGGTGTCTAACAAAACGATTATCAAAATTCTTAAGAAGATAGTCAATAACGTTGGTCGTGACTGGCACATCCAACTCAACCCTGCTATGTGGGCCTACCGCACCAGCATCCACACGCTTATAGGTGCCACTCCATTCACCCTGGTCTTTGGACCTGAAGCCATCTTGCCCATCGAGGTTGAAATCCCATCTTTGCGAGTCTCCATGAAGGGTATGATCGATGATGAGGAGTACAAACAATCACAACTGTATGAGTTAGAGATGTTAGATGAAAGAAGACATAATACCTTGAATCACCTATAGGCATATCAAAATTGTCCTTGTCGTAGTTATAACAAGAAAGTAATGGTTAGAAAGTTCAACATTGGCGACCTAGTTCTCATGCAAAATCCTAAGAATCAAGCTAACAGAGAAAAACCTATCAAGTTCGAACCAAATTGGCTAGGTCCTTATGTCATCATGTCCTCTCTTGGTTCTGGAGCATATCAACTAGCTACTCCATACAGTGAACAACTAACAGAGCCCATCAACAGTCTACATCTTCAAAATTTCTATGCATAACATCAAAAAAGTCTTGCCGAAAACCATTAAAAATACAAAAAATTGAAAAAAAAAATCATCACCTTGATGAAAACCTGGCAAACAGACGTCCTAGTGACACCAAAAAAATGAAAAAATGACAAGAAAATAGTAAAGAGATATAATTCGTCCAATAGTGAAAACTTGGTAAATAGGCACTTTGGATAAGTACCATGGTGAAAACTTGGCAAACATGTGCCATGTGTAGTCAGTCATTCCTTTGTCATCTATTGTCACTCTATCTACCTTAGACCATAATAAACATCCACTTTTCCAACATTATCACAACATTCACCTTGACATCATGCCATTTCTTTCCATGGTCGACAATGGTTGACATCAAGTCTCACATACTGTCCATTGTCCATACTGAGCACATCCTTTCCATCTCATTCTCCTTGGCTCATTCTCGACCTGACTAGGGGAAACCTTTTATCATGTGACTGCAGTGGGTATCGCACATGGCCCTAACAATTGAAAAAGTCTTGAAAAAAGACCTAAAAAATTAGAAAATGTCCTGAAAAAGGACATAAAAATCAAAAAAGTCCCCTAAAAAAATCCATAAAAATGATAAAATTTCTTGAAAAAATCGATAAAAATTAGAAAATGTCCTAAAAAATCCATAAAAATGAGAAAATGTCCTAAAAAAAAATCCATAAAAATTAGAAAATGTCTTGAAAAAATTCCTTAAAAAATTAGAAAATGTCCTGAAAAAGAAATCCAAAAAAATCAAAACATGTCAAAAAACACAAAAACATCCAGATAACACTCAAAAATCCCAAAAATAGAGTTAGAGTCAGTAAAGTCATTTTTTGTCCTTGTTGAACTATAAGGTCTCTATGCATTTTCTACGTAGGAAAGGCCATCATCGATGTGCCCTCGAGGCCCCCTAGGTTCAGTCCCTTAGGGTTCATCAAGTCAAGTCAAAACATGTCAATTCATCTTCAATATGTTTGTCATTCCCTGTCGAACTACAAGGTCTCTGAGTGCACGATGTAGGCAAGGCCATCCGTCGATGAGCCTCAAGGCCACCTAGATCAGTCCTTTAGGGTTCATTGCATAAGTCAAATAAGTCAGACGTAGTCAAACTCAGACAAAAGACAGTCATCAAAACATCAACATTCAAATCGCAAACCAACAGACAACATAGTCTAGTCAGTCATCAAGTCAAACATCAGTCAAATTACCAACACAATGTTAACCTAGTCACTTGATGGTCCCCTTCAAGATGTGTCCTTCTTGGAATTAGACACCGTCAAAATATCATTTTCCTTTTCAGGATGTATCTTTCCTAATGACAAGCTTCATCACATAGTCATTGGCCTTTTCAGGATGTGTCCTTCCTGATGACAGGAATTGTCAAACCATCAAAACTATCAGGCAATCACCCTTCGACAAACAAATATTGGAAAGAATATTGAATGATTGTTGATTTTGCTGGTCTATTTTGTCTTATCTTTTTTATTGCTTTGTCTCTTGAACATGTTACTAGCTACCTCAAGGATGTCCCATGAAGGATTTATAGGTGTGATGATGTCTCATGGCCTAATTTTCCTTGATTTTTGTCTTTGGTGTGTCTTGACAAAAAGACTAGGGCAACCTGGCCCTTAGTATGAGTTAGGACATTCCTCATCTGTGACTGTCTATTTTTTGCAAGTGGTGGCCTTGCACACCTTGGTCTATGTCATATCATGGTGTTTGTTGTCCATTTGTCTCATTTTACCACCCAATGATGATTATGCAATGCCTATGATGTTATTTGGCCAAATATTGAAGTATTCCTTTTTCATCCAACATCCATGTCTTCCATCCTAACATTTCTTCTATCCCTTCATCCTCTCATCTTCTCATCCATTTCGAGAGCACACTCATGTTCTTTTAACTTGCCTATCC
The DNA here is from genome assembly GCA_007258455.2 of Sequoia sempervirens. Lineage (NCBI taxonomy): Eukaryota > Viridiplantae > Streptophyta > Pinopsida > Cupressales > Cupressaceae > Sequoia > Sequoia sempervirens. The sequence continues at coordinate 379,780,955 of VDFB02000003.1, read as the reverse complement.
TCTTGAGGGGGTATACCACTACCTCCTTATCATCCTTCCTCTCCTCACTTTCAAACTGGAGCATATTTTTTACTTGTTCTTTGACATAATGCGATAAACTGCATTATGTCAAAGAGGGGAAAAATGTAGACACATAAAAATGGCCTCGACTTGCAAACCATATTTTCTATGATGGCCACACTTCTCCCTCACATAAATAATGTATTAATTATTCCTCCATGATTATTTAAATAAATAAATTACATTTATTTGTTTAAATACGTCACTAATTAACCCTTATTACCTCCAATAATTAAATAAATTTCTAATTACCAACATTCTCATTTATCCTTCAAGCAAATAAACTTATTTATTTAACCCATTTTCCATCCCACCAAATAAATTTATTTATTTCCTTTTGTCTCATTCTCATTTATGAATTAAACCATTATTTAATTCATAAGTCGACCTTTCTCCATAAATTAAATAACTTCTATTATTTCAACTACTTCTTTTTCTCCACCATTGATTTAATTGCTTTCAATTAAATCTCAACCCTTCATTTCAAAGCTTTCCCTAACTTTGACCTAATGTTTCCCTAACCCTAATCCTCCTTATCACATTAAATTCTGGCCTTTGATCTTAGGGCTTCACCAACTTTAAATCCTGACCATCCATTCTCAATTTGGAATTCTTTAAAAGGCTATCTCTCTCTATCCATTTTACACAGCTATTTTCAAAATGCTTGAGAACTTGAATACTTGAGCACTCACAAATCTTCAATATTTTGCTTGTCTTGATCATAGGTGATAATTTCACTTCAAATCTAAGGGAAATTATACCATTTTCAGCAAGATGGAGAAGGCCAATGGAGGTCATTCAATGGAAGCATGAAATTCAGGTGATGTTGTTTCATATTATTATGTTTCTTTCTTTCATTGTTCTCCATTGTTGATTGGGGAATTAATTTTATGCTGCTTGCAATTAAGTTGAAAATTTATCTTAATACAAAGACAACACATCATATATTGAAAACCTCATGTAGTTAAAAATTGCTACCCATTTTAAAGCAAGCATCATATCATGCAATTTGAAGGTGTAATGTTCAACTTTGGCTATATGTTACTGAAAAAGTGAATAGCTAACACCTTCTTCTTATGGGCTTAGCAATTTCCAAAAAAAAAAATCTTGAACTGTAATTTTTTTCACTTTCCTTGCATGTGATGTAAACTTGGATCAGTTTTGACCTATAAAAAATAAACCAGATCACTATGTAAATAAAATAAATAAACTATCTATGGATGACTATGCAATGAAAACATTTGAAGAATTTGATCCAAGAATAGAGAAAGTGATAATGAGTGTTTTAGAAGCCACCAAAGAAGATGTTGATTTGGTTGTCAAAGTAGCTCGAGCTGCCTTTGACCATGGCCTATGGCCTCACATGCCTGGCTCTGTGAGATCTCTCACTCATCTTCAGGGAAACTGGTTTTTACTAATTTTTTGGCAATAAATGTTGTCATGATTTCAGGAGAGGAGCCACACACTAATTAAGTATGTAGATCTACTTCAAAAATATTTTTAGTAACTTGCAATTTTGGAAACATGGGACACTGGAAAATGTTTAGATCTTGTTAAAGTATTCGATGTGCCAGAGGCAATTGGCAATCTTCGATACTATGCGGGTACATATCAAGTCGGGAGTTCATGAGGACAACCAAAAGAGGACTAAATTGGTTGATCTGTTGAGGTCATGGCCTTGAATTTTCATAGTCCCAAACTATTGTTTTCCTATGATTGGATACCAAAAAACTTGCGAAGTTAATTGAATCAAAAGGTCTCCATCTTCCATTGAATTGATCTAGAGGTTATTAAATATTGCCCATAAATTTCAAACAAAGATGAGATTTTCCTTTCAACACTTTAAAGTGTAATGGTTTAATAAAAACAAACTGAGTATAATCTATACCTTTGTCTATTCATTCTATTCTTTCATAGTGAGACTTATTAAAATTCCCAATGAAGGGATTGTCCTCATTCTAGGTGTGTAAATATTAAGAGTGTTTATGTTTTCTATCTTTTAGAAGACAGTATTTGTACATTACCAAACAAATGCACAAATTGTGTACCAAAAAAAAAGATAGTATTTGTACATTACCAAATAAATGCATAAATGTTTTCTTCGGCTATTTTTTTCAAAATTTACTAGGTACAAATACTGCTCTAATAAGGTTAGCACATTAAAATTAAGGAAATTAGGTGTTGTAGGTTGTAATGCTTGATATCTATTGGAAACTTCTCAGACATAGGACCATTTCTTTACATATATATTTGTGTTTTTGAAATTCAATAATCTACTTGTTTAGATTATTTCTTTGAGATATCTTTTAGATTAAGAGATATTTTGGCATTTTTTTATGGTAAAAAGTTAAGGTACTGAACAAAATTTAATTAATTAATTTTTATAGGGCTCATTGTAAACCACATGTAAACTAAATTCTAATTGATATTTTATTAGACTAATAGGCAGAAAAATGATGTTGAAGTGACTTTACACAGAAGTTAGAGAACAAAACTAAAGTCACTTTTCCTTACCTGTACAATTACCTAGTGCGAAGCAGCCCTTAATATAAAATATTTTTTTTAGATCAATATCATTTTATTTAACTTTTATTCTTTGTTGTTGCAAAGAATTCTTAGACTTCACAAAGTTATGAAAATTCTCAGACATCACAAAGTTATGTAATTACATATGCGGGTTTTAATGCACTCTACTCAAACAATAATTTTATTAAAGTTCAGTGAGATTAGAGCCTCAATTGAGCTCGCCAGAATTTAATCGAAATTCAATTGAAAGCCCTTTTGAATTCATCATTTCATAAAGTTAAAGACATTTAAGAAACTCTCATTCATTAATATAAATTGAATCCTCTTTTAAAATAGATAGAAATTTTACAACAAATTAAAATGCATTTATCCTCTACCATTAATTTATTTACTGCATTTAGATAATCTACAAGAAATTTGTGAAAATAATTAGCAAATCTTATATATGGAAGGTGATAAATGGAAATATTTTATTGTATAAATTAGTAGTAATATTATTTTCATCATTTAAATCTATTTGCAGATTCATCCATCCTATGAAAGCATAGATCTATATAAGCTTTTCTCTATAGAAGCATAGGAATATGGAAATATGTAAATATGTACTCTAGTTCCACAAATAGCGTAGAGGAATATGAAAATCTAAACTAGAAGGTGCCAATATAATGTCCTAAATCATAATAATATTTTTTATAGGTTAGGAAGAGTTTGATAATGTGCTAAGTTCTAATTGTTAATCTTTAGAAGTAGCAACTCAACCATTAATTTCATCTTAGTAGGTCCATCTTTTGAAGGTGAAGGCTACTGGCCCAAAACAACTAGTCTCTTTGGACAAAGTTTGATTTTTTAAACTTGCAGTTGAACACAAATGGAAAAAGCTACAGCCAAAACTTATAATCTATAATAGAAAATTTGTTGATTGTTTCTTATGTTTTTCTCCTTCTTAAGTATGTACAATAGTGGTCGATTAATGGGCCATCTATGGCCATTAAAATACTTTCTTTCAATTTTAAGTTAAGTCGAAGCATCACTCTATTTCACTACTACTTGATGACCCATGTAATGGTATCTAATAAATGAAAATAATTAAAGGTAATTGAAATTACCTTATCAAATGCCCTTCAATGCAAACACTATCACACCTAAATCAAACATAAATAAAATTGCACAAGGAAAAAATTAGCAATAACTCGATATCAAAAAGTTGTACAAAAACTCTTATTTATGACACCATAAAGACTAAAATTAGATATGACTTTGCACACTCAACAATAGGCAATTCTAAACAAATGCATGTTAAAACTCTTTTTTAGAATTGAAACTTCGCATACAAGCATATGTAGAAAAATCATAAACATCTATAGGAAAATCTTGATTGGCATGGTTTCCAAATTTATCGTATATACCTATATTAATGAATACCCAAATAAGAAATTAGTCACAAGATTTTGTGATTTACAACACCTGCAGCAAAAAAATTGTAGATTAATCAATTTTTACCTACAATGCCTTCTATTTGACAAAATAAATGGTTTCCATGGTAAGAGCTGCAAATAATTTATTTTAACTGATTATGAAATTTATAATCTCTAAACTGCCTCTAGAGAATGTCTCTAGGCCTAATAAACTCCTCTTATGAGTTTAAATGAAGCAAGAAAATCATATTATACACAAAATGGTTGCAGAGTACTTGGACTTGATGAGGGCTTGGAAAGCTATTTTTTTTAGCTCATCTATATGAAGGTAAATTTAAATAAAGTTTGTTTTATTAGTGCATAATCAGTAACTTTGAAAAGTTAAGTCAAAGCATCACTCTATTTCACTACTACTTGATGATCCATGTAATGGTATCTAAAAAATGAAAAGCATTAAAGGTAATTGAAATTACCTTATAGAAATCTACACAGGGAAAAATTTAACAATAATTCAATATCAAAAAGTTGTACAAAAATTCTTATTTATGATACCAAAATTAAATATGATTTTGCACATTCAACATTAGGAAATTACTAAAAAATGAGTAACAAAAATAGAGATTATGTATTTTTGAACCGTAGATTTTAGGGGTGTGAAATGTTATGACTCTTTTGCTCAATTAGGGTTTTTCCTAAAGGAAAGAGATAGATCCCACACCAAAATCTAGGTGATTCACTCAAACTAATGCAAATACAATGAAAATATGCCTAAATGCAATTATCTAAATGTAGAAAACTGATAAAATTGATTGATTATTTATGCAAAACCTAAGAAATATGAAATGTTTGAAAACATAGTGTTGTATGCAAAAATCAACTAGAAACATGCACAAATGAAATCAGAACTTAATGAAATTGAATAGAGTGCACCTAGAGATGAAATGCTAATGCTGGAAGGTTTTGGAATGCTACAAAAATCACTATTGATGACCAGTGGGACTCATTTGCCACTAATGGTGAATCAATCCTGCTTCTAGTAAAATTTTCTAAAACTAGTTTTTGAGTGTTGAGAACTGGAAACTGAAGAAATCCACTTTTCTAGCATGGAAGTGGGACTCATTCACCACTGATGGTGAATCAGTCCACCTACAGAAATTTGCAAATTCTGAATTCAACTCTATAGGTCCAGATCTGCACTTGTCTTCTTGTCGAGTTGATGGAACCAAATCTGCAGAAAACAGGTTGAATGTTGTCTCCAAGCTTGAATTAGGGTTTGGTTGACTTGAATAGCTTTGATGACTTATTGGCCACTTTTCAACACCTATTTCTTTGAAAAATCTACCTACAAGCCCTACAAACACACATGCAAAGTGGGGGAAAATGGTTAAGGGTTAGAGTATAGGGATTTACCTTGGTCAAATCCCACTTTGGTAATCAAACCCTTGATAAATAAATGAAATGAAAACAAGAAAGTAATTATGAACAAACAACATGCAAGTGTCCTAAACTCACCAAACCTTTGTTGTTGAAGTCTGAAGATATGTCAATGGTTGCTCCAAGATGCTTGATTGAATGATGCTATGTTGCTCAAATGCTTGAATGAGATGATTGAATGGATGAATGAATGCTTGAATGAATGGTTGAATGGGGGGGTTGAAATGGATTGAAAAACACTTATATATACACACTTATGCCCTAATTACCCAAAAATACATCACAGGCCGACCTACGGTCTTAATGAATAAAAACCCGAAAGAAATTTGAATTTATTTTTGAATTTTATGCCAAGAGGGACTCATTCACCACCCATGGCGAATGGGTCCCACTCAAGGCATGAAAGTGGGTGTCAAAAATTATATTGTCTTTAATGTTGTTTGTCAGGTTTGTATTCAAAAACACACCTAATTAAGGCTTGTAAGTGCATAAAGGGGCCAAATAAAGCATAAGAAAGGTGTAATTAGTGATGACAAGCCTAAAAAAGCATGAAATTTTATTACAAGACTTTACAACACTTCAAGATAAGACTTGGTAAAGGATAAAAAGGGAATATTTAGATGAATTATAATAAGAGTCTAAAAAAGTGTAGAAATGTGTTACAACACTTCACAACACCTTCAGAAGACATCATAAAGTCCTAATAATTTAAAAATTCAAGACCTAATGTGAATGTATAAGTTACATTACAACATTAAATCTAAGAAAAATAAGCCAAGCACCACAGGAAAAAGACCTAAATGACCATGAAAATGTCCAAAGATCCATTTTTCTACAGTACATTTATCCCCCACTTTAGTGAGAGGATGAACTTGCTTCAAACTCACACTAAAGTAGCCATGCATATTGAGAGGGATCCAAATGCACTTATGCTAGCAAGATGAGATAACAATCAAGAGGGATGATCAAGCCCCTGGGATGAAGATCCTATGGAAAACTAAACATAAGAACAAAGGAACACACATATGAAAGAGAAAAAGAAAAGAGAAAAAGGAAAAGGTCAGATCAATCTTATGAGATAACAACGATCAAGAGGGATGATCAAGCCCCCAGGATGAAGATCCCATGGAAAACTAAACATAAGAACAAAGGAACACACATATGAAAGAGAAAAATAAAAGGAAGAGAAAAAGGAAAAGGAAAAGGTCAGATCAAGCTTTGATAATTTGTCCAGCTAGTTGTGGATCAAATCTAGGTTGTTTGTCCTAAAAATAAAATGCATACTCACTCTAGGGTGATGAAACTCATGGCTGTCTGTCAGGTGAGAAGGCCCAAAAGGTGAGAAACATACGCCCGACTGGTATGTACTCACAAACACATAGGTGGCTATGGGGAAATTCGTGTCTCAGAATGGGCTTCCCACTCAACCATATCAAAGTTATACCTCCTGATAACTTTAATAAAGTGCCACAAAGGGATATGTCAGTTCGTGCTTCATGAGACAAGCAAAGCTTCGTATGCTTAGAACTCTTGAACAAGCAGGATGGCACCACAGGCATGCAAGTTGTGTTATGCAAGGTGACCATATAAATACAAAAATGTAAAATGTAAAAATGTATAATGCAAAATATGTTCAAAGGAGTCTTGTTTAGTTCATGCGAGGTCTATCACTTAGGGAACATTATTTCTAATGTCTCCAAGAGAGGACTGATCAAAGAATAGAATATTTGCAATGTAGGGGATGCAGTGTGTCACATTGGGCCACCAAGAGGAATGTAATATGCTAGGATAGATGACACTTATGAAGTACATCACACTCAATGTCATGCACAAAGTGACAAAAACATCGTATGAAGTGACAAGGTTGCACTAAGAACCAAGAAAAATAAAAATGCAAATGACTAATGCCAATGTATTCCCCCACTTTAAAGGTATTGCTACACACCATTTTGTGAGAAATTACTTTAAAGTAGCAAAGGAAAAAAAATGCAAAAAGAAAACAAGACATGAGAGCAAACTAGGAAAACCCCTACACCAAGTCATACGTTTCTAAGTAAGGCTACGTCATGCAAAGAAAAGGAACAAAAGAAAGAGGGGTTTCCCCCAAAAAGGAACACACCAAACACATGACAGATCTATGGATTTGGGATCAATATGTTCGTTGTTGCAATGTTTTTATTAAAGAGCTCAAAACTGTCATCATTCCCCAAATACATATAGAACTGGAAGAATGACACAAAAAGCAAAAAAAAAGATAAAAAATTTTGTTTTAGGTCAACATGGAAGAGACATTATGATCTCAACACTTTGCATCATCCCCAAAAGGAGAAACAAAAGTGAAAAGAAAACAAAAAGGCGAAAGAAAAGGAAAAGATTTTGGGTCAACATGAAGGAGACATTTTGATCTCAATTCCTTGCATCATCCCCAAGAGGAAAACACAAGAAAAGACAAATTAAAAGGACAAGGGACCTTTTGGGTCAACATGGAAGAGACATAGAGTGTCTCAACACTTTGTGTCATCCCCAAAAGGAAAACACAAACAAAGGAAAAAAAAGAAAAGATAAAGAATGACATATAGAAGAATGGAGGTACAAATAGAGGAAGTGCACAAAGAGAGAGAACATCAAACATCACAGTATGGGGGAACATGATATGCAATGCAATCACATCAAAGAAAAGAAAAAGGAAAATGTAAAAAGGCTAGTTAAGGCAAATGCAAGTCAACCATCAACCGAGTTATTCACTTCGCAATCTCAAGTAGTATAAGTGGAAAGTGAATAACGCAGTGAAGAGACAAGGACAAATGCAGTACTAAGACAAGGCTAACAACTTCTTGCCCGCATTGAGTGTCAGGAAAGAATGAGTTGAGCTAGGTGATGGGAAAGATCATGCAATAGTGAGAATGGAAAATTCTAGAACTATTGTATGATGAGGGGATGATAGGGTACCATGGGATGATAAGATAACAGTCAGTATCAATGAAGTGATACTTGTTTAGTATGTCCTTCAATGTCCAACATTCATCACTGCAATGTCCAAGAACACGATAATATTTACAATATGGTAAAGTGGAATCTTTAGGATGGATGGGCAACCTATTTGAAGGTGGTAAGAGTATAAGACCTCTATTTAAAAGCATTTGTAGTTTCCTTTCACATTTAGAGGGTGGATGGAGAGGAAACTTTAGTTTTTTAAATTTGTAAGGTCGGGGGTGGTGGATGGTTTGAAGGAGGAAGAGGACCCACAGGGATCCTAGCATCCTTATCGTTGGCAGCATGTAAGGGTTGTTCGCATGGAAGGAGGACATTTAAGTCAAGAGGGGAGTCAAAGATCACCATGCCATCATCCTGAAGTCTCCAATGTTCCAAAGGAGGCTTGTTGTCATGATAAGGATCTTGATATCCTAACCCTATTATGTTTTCATATGTTGGTATTTGTTCTAAAAGTTGGTGAATGTCATGTTCAATTGTTGTGTCACATCCTTGTTTGCTTAAGATAGTAAATCCTTTGCCATAAGTTTCATCAAGGTTGATTGGTGTGTAACATTGTTATCATAGAATGGTTGAGGAGTTGCTTGGCTAGAGGAGCTAGGTCCACCTATTGGAGGGAACTTAGGTCCTTCATTTGTTTCAGGATGTCGGTAACAAAACATGTTAGGAGGTGAGAAAGTAGGAAGATCTTGTGACTTCATAGATGGGTAAAAGGTTGAATTAGCTTCAAGTTTGTCAAGGCAGTCATTTAAGAACTTATTCATGCTATCATCATCTTCTCCAATGATGTCAACAGCACGGGGACATTCATTAGGAGTTGAAGGAGCATGAGGAAGTTCAAGGTCATTAGGATCACACCCAAAGGCACAATTTGACATGTCAACTAAGGATTTTAAAGACATCCAAAACTTATTAAAGCAAAAGGCCATGATGACAATGAGTGAAAGTAAACTAATATGAAAGAAAGAGAATAAAATAGAAAATATGGAAAGTATGACAAAGAGTAATAGTAGAAAACTGTAATGCAGAAAATGCCCAAAAAATTCTAGAAAATGCAATGCACAATGTGCAACTAGATTGATTCACCCAGGGTGGTGAATGAGTCCAGGGGTGAATTTGTTTGTGATTTTTCACAAAATGTAAATGGATTTTTATGCTTTTTTGATGCAAAACTAGGACACAAATGCAGAATTTGAGTTTTTGTAATGTTTTGAAGTGCAAAAATGAAGTCTATATGAGATATTCACTAATGTAATGTTGAAAACCCTAGGATCCAAAACAATGCAAAATCTAATGCAATTGAGTCCTAGGATGTAAATGCAATGCAAATCAGAAAGATAATGTTTACATCAGGTTCACCAAAATGAACCGTAGATTTTAGGGGTGTGAAATGCTATGACTCTTTTGCTCAATTAGGGTTTTTCACCTAAAGGAAAGAGATAGATCCCACACCAAAATCTAGGTGGTTCACTCAAACTAATGCAAGTACAATGAAAATATACCTAAATGCAATGATCTACATGCAACAAACTGATAAAATTGATTGATTATTTATGCAAAACCTAAGAAATATGATTTTTTTGAAAACATAGTGTTATATACAAAAATGAACTAGAAACATGCACAAATGAAATCATAACTTAATGAAATTGAATAGAGTGCACCTAGAGATGAAATGTTGATGCTAGAAGGTTCTAGAATGCTACAAAAATCATTGTTGATGACCAGTGGGACTCATTCGCCACTAATGGTGAATCAATCCTGCTTTTGGTAAACTTTGTTGAAACTAGTTTCTGAGTGTCAGGAACTGAAAACTGAAGAAATCAACTTTTCCAGCCTGGTAGTGGGACTCATTCGCCACTAATGGTGAATCAGTCCACCTGCAGAAATCTATAAATTTTGAAGTCAACTCTATGTGTCCAGATCTGCACTTGTCTTCTTGTCAGGTTAATGAAACCAAATCTGCAGAAAACGGGTTGAATGTTGTCTCCAAGCTTGAATTAGGGTTTGGTTGACTTGAATAGCTTTGATGACTTATTGACCACTTTTCAACACCTATTTCTTTGACAAATATTCCTACAAGCCCTACAAACACACATGCAAAGTGGGGAAAATGGTTAAGGTTTAGAGTATAGGGATTTACCTTGGTCAAATCCCACTTTGGTAATCAAACCCTTGATAAATAAATGAAATGAAAACAAGAAAGGAATGATGAACAAAAAACATGCAAGTTTCCTAAACTCACCAAACCTTTGTTGTTGAAGTCTAAAGATATGTCAATGGCTGCTCCAAGATGCTTGATTCAATGATGCTATGTTGCTCAAATGCTTGAATGAGATGATTGAATGGATGAATGAATTCTTGAATGAGCGGGTGAATGGGGGGGTTGAAATGGATTGAAAAACACTTATTTATACACACTTATTCCCTAATTACCCAAAAATACATCGCAGGCTAGCCTAAGGTCTTAATGAATAAAAACTTGAAAGAAATTTGAATTTATTTTGAATTTTGTGCCAAGAGGGACTCATTTTCCACCTATGGTGAATGGGTCCTACTCAATACATGTAAGTGGGTGTCAAAAATTATATTCTCTTTAATGTTGTTTGTTGGGTTTGTATTCAAAAACACACTTAATTAAGGCATGTAAGTGTATAAAGGGGCCAAATAAAGCATAAGAAAGGTGTAATTAGTGATGACAAGCTTAAAAAAGAGAGAAAGTTTGTTACAAGACTTTACAACACTTTAAGATAAGACTTGGTAAAGGATTAAAAAGGGAATATTTAGATGAATTGTAATAAGAAGAGTTTAGAAAAGTGTATAAATGTGTTACAACACTTCACAAAACCTTCACAAGACATCATAGAGTCTTGATAATTTGAATATTCAAGACCTAATGTGAATGTATAAGTTACATTACAACATTAAATCTAAGCAAAATAAGCCAAGCATCATAGGAAAAAGACCTAAATGACCATGAAAATTTCCAAAGATCCATTTTTCTATGGTACAATTTGTTACATTAAAATACAAATTACATTATTAAGAAAATTTCTAAAAAACAAAAATATATACAAATAATATTATTTAGAAAATTTCTAAAAAATAAATAAATATCAACTACACAATGACAATATATGCATTTGTTTTTTATTATAAGAAAAATAGGTTTTGAAGGGGCCATGAAACCCTTTACAAGATAAACCACTACTTCATCATATAATCAAAAATAGAACAAGTAGCCAAAAACTAGCACACAGACAGCCAGAAAAAGGCACAAAAGACAGAAACAAACTAGAGATTTTTAAGAATGTATGTCACTTCAAGATCACTATCAATTATTTTCTGATGGACATTCATGACTTCCACCACTTCATGAATAGAAATACCAGCCTTTGCACTAAGTTTGGTATTATTACGAGTTCTAGCAGAAGGCCATGTATCACTAGACATCGTTTGTTGCACACCACGATCAGTCACCATGTCTTTCATACCAAAATTGTCTCCCAGCCACTTCCTATCCTTCTTATTTAACAAGCACAAGGCCTCGGCCTCATTGCACATAGCATATTTATTGACCTCCAAAACCTTCTCCAATTTTTTATTGACACACTCTAAACCTCCTTCAAGGGTAGCAATCTTTTGTTTCTTGGTATTCTTCATTTTTATCATCTCATTAGCCACCATTTTGAGAGTGTCAAATAACTAATTGACCTTGAGCTAAACCTTGTTGACTTGAGCCTGTACATTAGGCCCCTTAGAAAAAGAGGGATCTTCAATGTTATTACTCATAGCTCTAACCTGAACATTAGTGGAGTTCATCTCATGGAAAACCCACTTAAAAATATTGAACAAGGAAAGAGAAATCTCTTTCACAAGACCAAGATAATCAAGAATAATCTCCCTCCTAAAGTTAAAACTATCCTTGTCCATAGCATAATCATCTTGGGAGTCACTGCTAGTAGAAGCATTCTCCATGGTCTCCTTCCCTTTTTGAGCAGAGACTAGAACACCTTTGACCAAGTTCTACTCCAACAACTGGTTCTCAACATCCAACAAATTTCCAACATGAACCTACGACTCAACCCTCCCCAAATTCACAGGAGAGTTTCTCCTTTTCGACCCCTCTTAATTCTTCACATTGTAAATAGGGGAGACCCCCAGCTAACCCTTGTTAACTAGATCCTCCTGGCTCAAATTATCTAAAGTAGTCCCTTCATCTTTTTTTCGCCTGACCCTTCACAGGTTTAGACTTCTGGCTAAACTGAACCACCTCAACATCATCTCCCGTTTCATACTCATCACCCCTAGAGGAGACCGGGGGTTGATTCTTTTTTCTTTTCTTACCTTCATCCTTCATCTTTTTTCCACCTGACCCCTTCATAGGTTTAGACTTCTTGCATGACTACACAATCTCTTCCTCGTCTCCTATTACATACTCATCATCCTTAAAGAAAATAGGGGACTGATTCTTTTTTATTTTCTTACATCCAAAGATGGCAAGAGATTCTGAATCACCCTCCAAGGATGTGTTAGACCCGAGGGAATAATCTTCATCCTCGGAATCATCCTCCGACCCCGTCACATACTCAAGATTCTTCTTTTTTTGTTGGAAATATTGGGTTGAGCAAGGATAGTATATGCCTTAACATACTTAGAAATCAACAAAATTAAACCTTCATGGAGGATAGGGTTTCTAGGATTGCGTCTATGATCCCTTATACCATTTCTAAAAAACAAAAAAATATATAAATAATGTTGTTAAGAAAATTTCTAAAAAGCAAATATATGCATTTGTTACATAAGAATACAAATAACATTGTTAAGAAAATTTCTAAAAAACAAAAAAGTATACAAATAATATTGTTAAGAAATTTTCTAAAAGACAAATAAATATGAACTACACAATGACAATATATCTACGGATTTCTATCAATTACTAATAGACACATAAAAAGATAAGTTTTTTTTATGTACACGGATTGTTGAAGAATCGACTTTCATTGTAAACACCTATCGGCGTAAATATCAATTTATGCTCTACAATTTTCTACATGTTATTAGAGCTATATCGGTTCTACTTGTGAAGCTTTGACTCTTATAAAAAAATAAATGTTTTGAAGTTCAAATATGATCTTTTCGTAAGAAAAATATCCAAGTGAAAGTCACAAAAATCCAACAATAAAGAGCAAGTGCCAGGCAGAAGTGATTCATTGTTGGTTGTGGGAGATACCTTCAAGAATAAATAGAGTTCATTAGTGTGCTTAGCATATAAATAATAATTCAAGAACTCTAATTTTTAACAGAAGATTTGTCAAAGTTGTTGATGTTAAGAAAATATCACATAACTGACAAAATTTTGTTGTATGTTGGTGAAGAACTATTCACATAATGATATTCTATTGATAAAGAAAGTTAGAGTAGTTTTGAGGATATCATCACAGTGCTAGAGAAGAGTTGAAAAAAGATCATGGAAGAGCAATTGAAGAAAGTTATGGCTGATTGGAGTAGATCACAGGTCATAGAATTCTAAAGGAGACTAATTTCTAGCATTGCCTAAGACATAAGGATCATTGTATAATCAGTTTGAAGAGTCGCAACTTGTTAAAATAAAACAAATCACAACAAAAGAAGAAAGGAACCAATGGGGAGTCGTAACAAAACTGAGGGATCAAAGTTTCTTTAGCAAAAGAAAGCCACTCAAGTGAAGTAAGTCTAGGAATTTTAAAGAATTCCAATCAAAAATATTTTTGAAAGCTACTCTCAAATAGATTGAAGGCTAAAGTGCAGCCAAATAAGAAATTAAAGGATATTGCAAATTGGAAAATGACAATGAAGTTTTGAAAGGGTGCATGCACTGCCATGAAAATTGGTCTAGAAGAAGAAATTCGAACACTACCAAAACCATTATGAAAGGAGAATTTGAAGAAAGTATTGTGCAAAGAATCACAATCCTGAAGGATTCATTGCTTTAAAAATATAAAAGGAGATTGTTGTAGAGAAAATAAACTACTTAAATCAAATAGTTACAATTTGTTATTAAATATGGAGAGTAAAGAAAGGAGCACAGAAATAAGAGTTCAAATTTGAAAGAGGCTAGATTATGTGAGAAAATTATTTTGGTAACTAACAAATTTCATCCCATATACAATTTTTTTAAAGACCCAAGCCATTTTTTGAGTTATCTCATTGAAGATAAAGAAGCTACCAAATCTTGAAAGGAGGGAAAAACAACTAGTAAATGAAGTAAAGTTACATTATTTGTTAAAAGATACTATAAATCATTGAAGATAAAAGTTTCACCCAATTCAAAAGTCATGTGATAAAGACAAGGTGGTAAAGTCACCAAAATCAATCGCCATCAAGTATTACATACATAATTATTTTTGTGGTTAAATTTGTAGAGGAGGGGGACCATCCACTTAGCGGCTCTAGGTCATGAAAAGCCGAGAGTTGAATTTTTCCCTAATCTACCTCAAGTTGGAAAAGTGTCTAATGCTAAGGGTAGAGAATGAATAGCACTATCAGTGCTTCTATCAATTTATTGACCCAAAGGTTATGTTTGGACTAAGTGAGAAGGTTTCTAGAACCCGAACTATGACTTTTTTAACTCTTTTCCAGAAGATAGAAGTGTGCAACAGGGATGATAGCATAGCACGCTGGCATCACATATAGTGAAAAGACAAACAAAATTAAAAAAAAACCTACTAAACAGCTTAGCTAAAGGTTTACTGTGATTATAGAAGAAGGAAATAACAAAGAGACTAAGGTAATGTAAGGAATGTTATGAGAGAGAGGAGAAAAAAAGTGGTGAGAAATAAAATTACAAAGGGTCCAATTCACCAGCAAGCTCCACAAGAACAAGTACCTGCACAGAACAGAGCAAGGAAAATTTTTGGGGTTGTTTCGAGGCTTGCCGCAGTCAAACCCTCATATTGGTGTTTCCACCTCCACAAATAGTTGGATAGATAGAGAGATAGAAATATGATAAAAAAATTATGTTGGAAAGGAAAGAATAGCAAAACACTACAAGAAGCACTATGCTACTCAAATCCAACAACAATACAATAGTAAGCAAATAATACCACCCTCAACTAGAGGCGCTCAAGGCCAATGAGAAAGGAATGCAAGTCTACAATCATGGAAAATTCGATGTGGCCACAACGACACTGAAGGAAGTCTCACAAGACACCAAGTTGCAACTTTTGTGGTAAATGTGAAGAATGTTGCAACATTGGAGTGAAAGTGATAATAGTGCAACAAGTAGCCAAGAAGTGTAAGTGAATGTAAGAATTCTCCCCAAACTCCTCAAGAATGTGTAGAGTGTGTAAAGAGAATGAATGAGAATGAGAGATAGGAACTTTAGGTGAATATGGAAGGGAAAGAGCCATTCAAAGGTTGGTTGAAGTGTGCAGATATGTTACACTTCGGCCCTAATGGAGAACTATACAGGAGAAAATTTGTGCCCCTTATGCAAATTCCCCTTTTACACATCCTCGCCTTAGAAAACCAAATCTGAAGTTGAAATTCCACATTAGCTGGCTAACTTCCTTCCACTTGGCATTTGTCCTTTGTGTCAGTAGAAGAATATTTTTTGGGGACGCGTGTGCAGCATGCAAACATCCACATGGCACGCTTACATCCCTGATGGTTTCTTGTGTCTGAAGTTGGAAGAGGCATTACACTTTCGATTGGAGTCGATTTGTAACATTCCTCTTCAACCAACTGACCCCGAAAAGGAGAGATTATTCCCTCTTCTCCTTAAAATTCATCCATTCTTCATTCAACTCATCTCTTTTTGAATTCTCAAGCAATCCAATCTCATTCTTCACTCTCAAGCAACACTTCAACACTCCATCAACTCTGCAAAGCAAGTGTGAAGCAAGTCCTTGCAATGTGGGCTTGGGGTTTTGTGAGACCTCCCTTCATCATAGTTGAGGTTGTGGTGATTGTTCAAGCCTTCTTTCTCCTTCATTGGCTAGTGATCCCTTGGTGGAGGTGGTAATGTTTCGCTCCTCTCCTTTGTGATTTCGTTGAGTAGCTCTTTACTATTTTTTAGTGTTATTTGTATTCCTTCCTTCTTTACTTCTTTATCGCATATTTCTCTCTCATTGTTATCTGGTTTTCCGTAGAGGTGGAAACACCAAAACGAGGGTCTGACTGAGGCAAACCACTATACATCCCCAACAATTTTCCCCTTCTTACTTGTGTGTAGGTGAAAGTACGTGTAGAGCTAGCTAGCAAACAGACACTTTTGTGAGATTATCTTCATCACCCTAGTTCTTGTTTATTTACTTTATCATTTTAGTATCTACTTTGTATACTTTCTCATTCTATTTTTACCATCTAGATTAACTAGTTAGGTTGTTAGTAGGTCTTTTTGGTAGTTTTACTATGTTCACTATTTTCTGGTTGTACAAATGCCAACGTGCCTGAGAGACACCAATGCACTGTGCTGACATCCCAAAATTGTGTTGTTGTTCTTGGATAGAAAGTTGTCTGAGGCACAGTACCCACTCCAAAAAACTAGCTCACCTAGCCCAGACTAAAGTTTGAGTTTGAAGGGTGATTGAAGTAATTTATAGTCATCATTCTTGTCCCTTATTTCAAAATCCCTTTAGAGTGAGGTAAGTTTGGGCAGCCTTCCACTCTCAGCTCTCCATGACCTAGGGCCTTGACGTGGTTGGTCCCCCTCTTACATTTTTTATGTACCCGACATGAACCATTTTGGTTTCATCTTGTAGTATTGAAAGCTCCTTTCCTCGTGTTCTAGGAGCATTGTAGGTGTGAGCACTATGGGGATTTTCACCTTGCAACCCAACCTATGACCCCTAGTAGGTGTAGTTGGAAGGTTTTGAAAGTGTTGTGCAATGAAACCTTAATTGGATTAGTATCTTATCTTGTGACCTTTGGGGGGCTTTGTGAGAGTGTCGTTTAGTGCATATGATGGCCTCTTTCCTGCATCAACCTATCCCCTCTATGTAGCTTGTGAGCAGTGGTACTGGTATAACCTTCACCTCACATGATTTGTCGATGGGCTTTAATAGAGATTCCTCTCCTCTCTACATCCTCGTGCAAATCAATGAAAACACCATAGCAGATGTTCTTGTTGATCCAACATCTCAAGTAAATATCATAACTAAGGAGATCATGCTAATCAACTTTTTGCATAAAAATGGGTACAATGCACCTGTGAGCACCATCTGCATGCATGACAAACTTTTCATACCTCCTCTGGATAGTATTGTCTTGTCGATTTTGGTTGGACCTAAATCCGTGAATCTTTTGTTCGACATAATCCCTAGATCTGAACTCTTCAAAGTGAAGCTTGGTATCCCCTGGTTAGTAGCTATGAATGCAATACCCTTGGTTGTGCATAAATGTTTAAAATTTATCCATGAGAGTTTTTTGCATGTGATTCATGACACTAGTTATAAACTATCGGTTGCCTATGGTAGTTACTCCTTAGATTACTCTTGGCCTATGCCCGTTGTTCCTCTTCCACCTAGGAAGGACCTCTCGTACTGAACTTATCAAAACTACAAGAGAGGGTGCTTAACACCGAGAGTAAGATACCCTCCATCTCCTTATGTTGTTTCACATAGGGCTTGCTTAAAAGCTAACAGTGATGTCGCCAAGGCACATAGAAGGGAAGAAGAGAAGCAGTCCCGAGATCCTCCTTCTTCCTCTTCTGTTGTTCAATTTGACACTCCTCACCCTGTGCACGACACCATCAGACTATGTTCTATGTCTATGAGAGAATCCTATGGTGCCCACTTGGAAAAAGCCAAAGCATCCTACATTTGAGCTTCATTTTTTTCCCACGGAGCCTAGGCCCTTTCGGTATGGCAGGAAGAAAGGTCCCTGTGGGGAATCTTCTATGTCTCAGCCTCTATGGCCTTCTACCACTTTTTCTCCCAAGGTAGTAAATAGGAAGAGGCCTACTTCCAAAGCATTAGAGCTAACTCCCCCCACTATTTCTCAACCTATTCCTTTTTCTCCCATTCAGGAGCATGTCCCTCCACTAGAAACAATTGTGGTGGACACTCCCATGGCTGAATAGGAGCCTTCTATCCCTTTGCAGCCTCTAGCCTCCCGCTCAAAGAGTCGAAGAAACTTCCTTGCGCATGAGGGAAAGTGTCGGTAAAAGGCTCTCGCAGTTGAGCAAGCCTCCTTGTAGAAGAAGGAAGAGGAGATGACCACCCCTACTTCAGGGCCTCCTAATGTGTCCTCTTTCCTCCCCTCTACTTTTGTTCAACCTAGTTCAATCTCTCTTTCGGATCCCATTATGAGTATGCCTAACCCCAAGAAGGTGTAGATGTTTATCGCTCCTTCGGTGAAGCCACCCTTGTTGATGTTCCTTTTGTATTACCTCCTTTCCGTAAACCCATGGATATGCTAAATACTTTGGTGGTATTTGTTGCGGTTTTCTCCACCTCCTCCTCCTTCGCACCTCTTTCTTCATTTGTGGGGATTTCACACCCCCCAATGAAATAGAAGATGGAGGATGGCCCTTCCAACAATGGGGGGTGTAAGAGGAGTCCACCTTCTCTGAAAGGTGGTCCCACACTAGCTTGTTCTATCCTAGTAACAGAACCAGCCTCGGCTTCCTCTGAGTTTATCATCACTCCTAAGTCACTCAATGAGCCTAGCGGTGAATATCAGGTGCAACCTTCTCCATCCATTGAGGTATAACATGGCACTCTGGTGATGTGCATGTTTAACTCTCTGGATGAGGTTTCATCCTTGTCGATGATCCTCGTGAAATCACTAACCATAGCTCCACAAGAGCCTAGCAGAGAAGACCTTGCAAGGAATTCTTCCTTAGACCTTGTTGCAAGAGTGTTGGAATCTCCTCCTCTTAACATCCCACCACTGCAAGCTCCTCTACCTTCCCCTTATGAAGATCTAGATTAGGAAGCGGATGACCTCTTGGTTGATTAGTGTTAGGGGGAGGCCCCTCTTCTTTACCTTTAGATTAGATGTGTGTGTGTCTTATGATGTGTTCCCCTGTACTTGTGCTATGTGTTCTTGGATGACCCTTGTCACCCTTGTTGGCACTTGAATACAAGCGTGGTTTTTGTGTCGTAAACCTTCTTCTATTTGTATCATCATTCCTCCATATTTGTGATTGATTTTCAGTAAATTGGGGATGATGCAAAGTGTTGGGGGAATTTAGGCTTCCCTTCCTTGTTGACCCAATTTTTTATTTTTACTTTTTCTTCCATGCATTCTTCCTGATTTGGTGGGGATTTATGATCTTTTTCCTTGCATTGCAGTTACCTATTAATTATATAAGCATGATCAAATCTGACCCCGTGAAACCAGATCCCCCTATTCCCTTTATTTGTGATCTCTTTGTCTTCTTTAGCTTTTATTTTATCTTTCTTCTTTGCTTGAGTTGTCCCTTTCATGTGTGACAACCACTACTTTGATTTTTGGAAAATGTATTTGTTACCAATGAATCTTTTCTTGAGAATCTTTGAAATTTTTTTTAAAGAATCGCATTGTCAACTTGGACCCTAAACGGAACATGTTTCCTTCATCATGGGTTTGCAAAGAAAGAACTTAAGAACTTTCTTTCAAGGTGGGAACAACCTTTACCTTCCCCTCATAAGGGGTAATCTTCTTCCTTTTGAATTCCTTGATGATGTGAATATCTTTCAAAATAATTCATTGGTGATGAATCGATTTCTCTTTTGCACTCTCAAATAGTGTGTCCCTTGAGTGGACCCCTTTCTTCACACTAGGTTCTCGAGGGATCCCTTTGAGAATTTTCCAACTTTTTGACAGTCTGTGTGATTGTCTGCTTACTTGCTTGTGTGGTCGCTTTTGAACATGTTCTATCTGCAGGTAAACATGTTGCTTTGCAAGTGCGCCTGTGAAGTCACTCCCTGACTTTGCGAAGTCCCCTTTCTTTAGCTCTCCTCCATGTGAGAGATCTTGGGGGATGCCTCTTTGTAGGTCTATAGGTTTGTAAGGTGATTTCTTTGGGTTTCCTCTATGTGAGAGATCTGACACCTTCCTTGCAGGTCTATAGGTCTGTAAGGCATTTTCTAGGTTTTCTTCATGTGAGAGATCTTGGAGGACACCTTCCTTGTAGGTCTATGGACTTATGAGGCACTTGCTTTTCGAGGCTTCCTTCATGTGAGAGATCTTAGGGGTTTCCTCCTTGCAAGTCTACAAGCCTATAAGGTGCTTTCATTCTATAGCTTCATAGTTCTATGGGGCTATGGAGTCCTTTGCTTGCCTTACGCTTTCGAGCCTACTAGATTGTGGTTTGCTTCCTCAACGATTCAGGTATACATTTCCAACCCTACTAACTCTTTGATCTACTTGTTATTCCTTGCATAACCACCCCCATTTTATTCTAGAACAAAATGGGTTCCCCCTTCTCTTTTGGTTTCTTTGCCTCTGTTATTCGTTTTGTGTTTGGGGTTTCTTCTGTTCTTTTTGTTTTATCTTTTGTTCTATCTGATCCAATGTTGGTCCTGTCTTAGCTTGAGTTGATTTTCTTCTTTCTAAGAATTCAATGAAATAATTATGGACAATAGTGGATTTATTGTAATATGTCTATATTTGCTTTTGGGGACTTATAAAGACCTTTCTTTTGCAGGGTTAAATCACACACATGGTGATATTTTCCAAGGGAACTCAGTTGGTTCAAGTATTCCTCAATCTAGTTGATCATAAATTTCCTCTAAGGAGAAAATCGGCAAGACCCTGTAGTTGTCTTGTCGACTGGCTATGTGTTCTATCCAAAAGAGACTCATCAGTCGCCCAAACTTCATGTCGCCGAGAGTCTTTATGTGTCTCGCCGACTGAAGGAGCCCTCACCAAAAGATTCTGAATTCGGCATAACATCTTGTCGAAAGGGGTGAGGTCTCAACAACAGGGGTGTGGTGTCAGTAGGAAGTCTTTCCGACCAAGCAAGCTCTCCCCGAACTCAAATGAACTCTCGATGAAGCGGGGAGACTTCTGTATAGGGTTTCAGCGAAGGAGTAGGTCTTGGCAATAATTTTTCCTTCAGCAGGAGGTCTGGCCGATTAGCGTATCTCTCGCCGAAAAGGTAGGAGGAGCCCCGAGAAATTTTGCACTCGGCAAAAGGAAGCTTCAGTCGGTGTAAAGTCTCACTGACCGAAGGGAGTCTCAGCGACACGGGAATGGTATCATTGCCATGAGGTCTTGGCAAGATCTTTATGTCACACCGACAAAATGCCCCTCTGGGGAGAAGAAATATGTGCTCAGCATGAAGTCTCGGCAAAGAGGAAAGGTCTCACCGACATGTAATATCGGTGTAAGTCTTGCCGACCCAGCAGGGTCTCATTGAAAGGAAATAAGCTCAAGGAGAATGGAATAAGTTTTTTGAGATGTCCCACCGACTAGCGACTATCTTGCCGATGGTTCTTATGGTATCAATATGACTTCTGCAGCTTGCTGAAAGGCCTTGCCGATTGTCTTATGCTACACCGATAGTTGATAAAAGTGACATAATCGCATCGAGGAGACATGATGAGTGTCTCACCGACATGCAATTCAATGCGGACCACTTTTGACCACCCAGGAATCTTGTGTGGCCTGTGTTCCTCCAATCAGAAAAAGCTAGATGAATGACCTATCGACCGACTAACCACTCCTATGGAGAAGACTAACATGATGTAAATGACATCGATTCCTTCTGGGATCCCAAGGCAATGGATCAGCTTGGGTGAAATGTTCAAATCTATAGGGAGGCCCAATGATGCTTCTAGAAAATGGTCAACGTGCGGAGAAGCCCAGAGCATGAAGAAGGAAAAAGGAAAGAAGCAACCACAAGTCAAGGACAGTTGTGAGGCCTGTTGGCAAAGGGGAAGATTGATATTAATGGAAAAATTCTTTGGAGCTTTCAAGACAAATTTCATAAAGAGTTCGAGTATGGACACGCAGATAGATTAGTTAATGTTGCGGCTACAAAAGATCTGAAAGCCTCTCTCGAGGTCAAGCCATCATCAACATAGATAGCAAGCCTACACATTGAATGCAGGACTGACTCTCTTTAGAAAAATTTGAGGGCCGACCCTCCTGCAATCAGTGGATATTTTGTAAAAACCCTAAAACAGTAGCCAGCGCATTCCTTTTAACATTCTATATATAGGCCATTATGGCCTCTTTGTAAAGGTTAGATAGTTAGAGGTAGAGAAAATGAAGGAAGAAAAGGAGAAGATACAGTGTTAGAACAAATTGTTAGAAGAAAATCTAGGAGTTAGTTAGTTAACAGAAGGAGATAGAGTTGCATCTTGATTCTTGGTAATAGGAGCTTCTTTTTCCTTCTTAGTTTGCAGTTAGATTCAGTAGGAACCAGTAATGTATCTTTTCAGTTTTCTTAATATAAATGGAAACAATTCAGAGTCATAGATTTTCTGTACACTGGTGATTGTGCCAGATTTGTAAGTGTTGCTTATTTGTTTCACTAACAGTAGAAAAAGCCAGATTAAAATCTACTTCAGATTGTGTTTCAAAATGGTGTTTTTCTTGAGTTAATCATTTGAATTGAGAATCTTTCAAGGATTGAGGTCTTACTTTAATGTTTTGTTTAAATGATAACTTGCAATCTTTTATTGAAATCAGCATTGTAAATGAATGAAAATGTGTGCCAATCACAAGTTAATTTCGTTCTATAGTTTTAGTTTAGGAAATCCTTGAAAGATAACAAGTATGGTTAAGATAGGTGAATTATCATTCTTTTCTATTTTAAAACTTTGGTCTATCTTTTTATGTTTCTTTAAAAACCCCTGGTTAGAGTAGGTTTAAATTCATGCTTGATCTTAGAACGATCCAGAAGCTCAACACCAGCAGGCCCCTTGAATATTACTATTACATTGACCAATTGAGTAACATCAGCATAGTTGAGAACCAACTACAAAGACCTTGAGAGCTAAGACATCCATGTGTTTCCTTTCTCTTTCAGGAGAAACAGAGTAGCAATATTTGGTTTAACTGTTGTTGTGCCATTTGGAACATCAACACTACTTTACTGAAGCACTCATTAGTATTCATGCTCACAAAAGTGGGGGAAAAATGTATAGGAGTGAACTTTCACCTCTTAACGCAAATTCCCCTTTTACACATCCTCACCTTAGAAAACCAAATCCGAAGTCAAAATTCCACATTAGCTAGTTGACTTCCTTCCACTTGGCATCTATCCTTTGTGTCGGTAGAGGAGTATTTATCGAGGATGTGTGTGTGGCATGCAGATGTCCATGTAGAGCGCTTACGTCCCTGATGGATTCCTATGTCTGAAGTTGGCAGAGGCGTTACACTTTTGATTGGAGTTGATTTGTAACATCCCTCTTCGACCAATTGACCCCAAAAATGGCAGATTCTTCCCTCTTCTCCTTCAAATTCATCCATTCTTCATTCAACTCATTTCTTTTTACATTCTCAAGCACTCCAATCTCATTCTTCACTCTCAAGCAACACTTCAACACTCCATTGCAATGACAACACTCTATCAACTCCACAAACCAAGTGTGAAGCAAGCCATTTCAGTGTGGGCTTAGGGTTTTGCAAGACCTCCCTTCATCGCAGTTGAGGCTATGGTGATTGTTCAAGCCTTCTTTCTCCTCCATTGGCTAGTGAGCCCTTGGTGGAGGTGGTAACATTTTGCTCCTATCCTTTGTGATTTGGTTGAGCAGCTCTTTACTGTTTTGTAGTGTTATTTGCATTCGTTCCTTCTTTACTTCTTTATCGCATATTTCTCTCTCGTTGCTATCCGATTGTCCATGGAGGTGGAAACACCAAAATGGGGGTCTAACTAAGGCAGACACCTATACAACCCCAAAAATTTTCCCCTTCTTGCTTGTGTGTAGGTGAAAGTACGCGTGGAGCTAGCTGGCGAACCGACACTTTTCTTACTTGTTTATTTACTTTATCATTTCAATATCTACTTCATATACTTTCTCATTCTATTTTTACCATATAGATTAACTAGTTAGGTTGTTAGTAGGTCTTTTTGGTAGTTTTACTATGTTCACTATTTTCTGGTCATACGAACGCCAACACGCCCAAGAGATGCCAGCGCACCATGCTGACATCCTAGAACTATGTTGTCGTCCTTAGATAGAGAGTTGTCTAAGGCATAGTACCGACTCCAAAAAACTAGCTTGCCTAGCCCAGACTAAAGTTTGGATCTAAAGGATGATTAAAGTACTTTATAGTCCTCATCATTCTAGTCCCTTATTTTGAAAACATCCCTTTAGAGTGAGGTAAGTTAGGGCAGCTTTCCACTATCAGCTCTTCGTGACCTAGGGCCTTGATGTGGTTGGTCCCCCTCTCTTACAAGAATGTAACACCTATGCAGATTCCAAAGGTAGGAATCCTGTCAAGATGGTAGCTTACTAAATAGATGTCCATGCACTACACTCGCATTGTCCCCGACAGAAACTCCCCCACCGACACTATAGAAAAGCACCAAGTGGATGGAATATGGAAAGAGGATGTGGAATTACATTGTTGGGTTTTATTTTTCTAAGGTGAAGGGTGTAAAAGGGGAACTTGCAAGTGGGTGCAAATTCAAGCATATACATTTTCCCCCCACTTTAGCAAACATGAGTGCCAATGAGTGTTCAATAAAGTAGGTTGAAAGAGTTCCAAGAAAATATACCTAAACCATCAAGGAACCAGACCACAATCTAGCATGCTCAAAAGCGCAAGGCAGGAAAATGGCTCCATAGGTACTCAGTCCTGAAGAGAGTTGAACAAACTGCATCGGAGAGTCATAGACCAACGGTGAAAGATCCTACATGATGAAAGTGCTTCACAGGTTCTCAGATTTGTAAAGAAGTTGTCCCCTAGGTGCTTGGTCCTGAAGGAAGCCTGATGTGAGGGACTCTATAGAGTCAAATTGGAAAGCAGCTTCACAGGCACACCTACAAAGAAAAATGTTAATATGTAGACAAAACATGTTAGATATCAAAAAGAAGCCACGCAGGCAAACAAGCAAATCGACAATCCTACAAACAGTCAAAAATTGAAGAGCTTTTAAAGGGGTCCCTCAGGAACCCTTCAAAAGAAAAGGGGTACACTCAAGGTACACTCTATTTGAAAGTGAAACTGTATTTTTCGTAAATCAATTCAACATCAAGGAATCATTTTGAAAGATTTCACTTCATCAAGGAATTTGAAAGGAAGAAAGCCCCCTCACAAAGGGAAGGTTAGAACTTCTCCCATAGCAAAAGGTGCTCCCTCCTTGGAGGAGAGTTTCTCAAATTCTTTCTTTACGAACCTATGATGAAGGAAAGAATATTTCACTAGGGGTCCTTGTTGAGGAATGCAATTTTTGAAAAAAAAATATTTTCAAGAAGGGATTCGTTGGTCACCAAATACAACTTTTGAAAATTGAAGCAGTATGATAGCTTCCCCTTAGGATGGCACGTGTTGAACACAAAGGCACGTGACATCCTAAGGAGAGAAAAAGAAAGAATAAAAGTGACATTGTGGCCCATGGAACATGGCGAGTTGTAATCGTGGTAATGTTATCGCACACATGAAGGACAACATGTAAGCACCACAACATCACAAAGGAAGAAAAGAAGAGAGAAATATAAAAAGAAAAGAAAAATCATGACATCACGAACAAGAGACAAGGGGATCTAATGTTTCGGTATTAGAGTTGCTCATAAATATAGATAACTAGATATAATAATATATAAATGAACTATCATCAACCCCCTACTATATCAGATCATCTGAAGAAGGCACATGAAGACAAAATGAACAAAAAAAAATTGTCAACATGGAAGGGAGGCCTAAATGCCCCCAACACTTTGCATCATCCCCAATTGTCAGAAATCAATACATGACAAGGAGAAGAATGATGTGACAAATAAAATATTTTTTACGACAGATAGACACTCATGTATCCAAGCACCTATGAGGGTGACAAGGGTCATCTAGGAACATATAAAATAAGCATGGGGGAACACAATGCACACACACAATCTAATTTATAGATGAAGAAGAGGCACCCCTAGTCCTCATGAACTAAGAGGTCATTGTTCTCACAATCTAGATCATTATAAGGAGAGGGAAAACAAGTCTGCAAGGGAAAAATATCAAGGGGGGAACCCTCTAACCCTACTGCAACAAGATCCAAGGAAGAAGGCCCCTCAAGGTCTTCTCCACTCAGTTCCTATGAGGTGAATGTCAACGATCTCACAAAAATCACTGATAGGGTCGAAACATCATCTATAGAGTTGAACATGCATTTTACAAGAGTGACATGTGTCAACTCAACAGGCGATGGAGGCAATGCTCGAGAGCCACTATTAGCCTCACCAAATGATTTGAAAGTAGTGACGAACTCGGAGGACATGAAAGCTACCTTTGTCACTAGGACGATGCAGGCCAATGCAGAACCACCCTCTAAAGAAGGCAGACCTTTCTTCTGACCCCATTGCTAGTAGGGTCATCCTCTATCTTTCAATTCATTGAGGGATGTGAAATCCCCATAGATGAAGTGGAGTGCACAAAGGAAGATGAGAAAACCACAACGGACACCACCGAGGTATTCAACATGTCTGTGGGTTTGGAAAAGAGTGGGATGTCTGAAAGGGACATCATAAGGGGAGGCTCAACCAAAGGAGCAATGAATACCTGCACCCTCTTTGGGTGAGGATCATTCACACTCGCAGAGGGAGCCAAAAGAAAGACTAAGGCAGAGGGAACTGAAGTAGAAGAGGTGGAGGACACAACAAAAGATGTCAAAGTAGGAGTTGTTGGCTCTTCTTCCTTCTTCTACAAGGTGGCATGTTCAGGAGTCAGAGCCTTCCTCTGGTGCTTGCACTCACACGCAAGGAAATTTCTATGACTCTAGGAGCTAGAGGATGTAGCCTAAGAAGCGATGGAAGACTCTTTTTCAACCATCAAATTATCCATCAAAATAATTTTCGATGAAGGGAGGGACTCCTAGATAGGAAGAGGAGGAAGAGATGGAGAAGATGATGGAATAACAGCAAGGGGAGTCGACTCTAGCACCTCAACGGTGGGACTCTTCCCTTTCATGACCTTATAGGTAGGAGCAGTAGGAGGCTATGGAGGTTGAGACATAGAGGACACTCCACGGGGACCCTTCCCCTTACCATACAAAGTAGCTCAAGTAACTATGGGTAAGACAAGAAGTTCAAATGTTGGATGCTTGGGCTTTCACCAAGTGGGCGCCATTGGACTCCCCAGCAAATGCATAGGAGTGAAAGTTGATGGTGCCACAGTAGGGTGAGAGGAAGTGACAAGTGGTACAATAGAAGAAGAGGAAGAGGAGCCCTGAGGGAACTTCTCCTCTTCCCTTTTTTGAGTGGTCAAGGAAGCCTCATGTTTTTCCTTCATGCAAGCTCTATATGAAATGGCATAGGGAGAAGGAGGGTATCTCACCTTTGGCATCATGACCCTTCTCTTATATTTTACATAAATTTGATACAATAGGTCCATCCTAGGAGAGAGTGGACCAACAGGGGCAAGTTGAAAGTCATCCAATGAGTAGCCCCCACGTGCAGTCATTGGTTTGTAACCAGTATCATGGACTACATGCACAAAACCCTCATGGGAAAACTTCAAGCACTTATGAATTACTGAGGGAACTACATTCATGGAAACTAGCCAGGGAATGCCTTGTTTCACTTTGAACAGTTCATACCCCAGAATCATATCAAAGAGTTAATTTACAGTCCTGGGCCCAACCAAGATTGACAAGGTGATACAATTGATGGAAGGGACGGAAATCCCATCATGTGTACGTATAGTTCTTCCAAACTCATCATATCCATCCTTATGTAAGAATTTTATCAACATGATTACCTTTGTAATAGCAATGTAAGAATTTTATCAACATGATTACCTTTGTAATAGCATTCACCCAACATGTAGGGTCAATGATAACACCAGTTACAGTATTCCTATTGATACGCATAGGGATGTACAAAGGGGATGATTCTCTATTAGAGTTCATTGGAAAATCTTGTGAGGTAAATGGTATAGTGGGAGATCCGCTCACAAGTTGCACGGATGGGATGGGTAGATGCAAAAAGGAAGCCATCTTTATGTACACTAGATAGAACTTTCACAGGAGCCCCCAAGGGTCTCACAATTAGATGGTGACCCACTCAAGGTTTTGTTCCACGATGCTTAGGGAACCTCCCAACTACCCCAGTAGGGGTCATAGGTTGGGTTGCAATGTTATGTGCCCTACAACACTCACACCCACAACACTCCTAGAATGCAAGGGAAGGATCTTTCATCACTACCAAACAGAATCAGAACATTCACATTGGGTTCACAAAATGTAGAGGGGGACTGACCACTCAGCGGCTCTAGGTCACAAAGAGCTGAGAGTTGAAGGCTTCCCTAATCTACCTCAAATTGGACAAATGTTTGATGCTAAGGGTAGAGAATTAAGAGCACTGTCAATGCTTCTATCAATCTACTGACCTGAAGGTTATGTTTGGAATAAGCAAGAAGGTTTCTAGAACCTAGACTGTGAATTTTTCAACTCTCTGCTAGAAGACAACAACATGCAATAGGGACGACAACGTGACACGTTAGTGTCTCATAGGTGCATTGGCGTCCGTACGGAGAGATAGTGAAAATACATAGATAGAATAACAAAGATTCTACTTGTAAGAGAGGGGGACGAGCCACACCAAGGCCCAAGGTCACAGAGATCTAAGAGCAGAGGGCTACTCTAACTTACCTCAAGCTAATAGGTGTTTGGGATAAGAATCGAGAATGAAGAGCACTCTCAAGTTTTTTTGTCACTCTACAGATCTGAAAGTCTAAATGGGGCTAGATGAGCCAGTTTCTAGAGTTCAAACTGCACCTCAAACAGCTCTCTTTCTGAGGATGGCAGTGCAATTTTGGGACAATAGTGCGGCATGTTGGTGTCCGTACAGCTAGAGAACATGAAATACAGTGTAAAACACCAGAGAACCTACTAACTTTCTAGCTAACTAGCTTTAAAAAAATAAACAGAATTAAGAAGTATGAAAATTAGCTATGTAAAAGATGAAGCAAGTAGATGAAGACAAGGGTGATGAATATCAACTCACTAAAGCTCTAGTTTTCCAGCAAGCTCCATGAACACATTTACCTAAACACATGCAAGAGGGGGAAAATGTTGGGGTTGTATAGGGGTTTACCTTAGTCAAACCCCTATTGTAACGAAAATTCCCCCACCGACACACACAACACTCACCAAGTGGATGCACTTCAGATGGGTGATGTGGAATTTTTCCATCGGGTTTGAATTTCTAAGGTGAGGGTATGCAAAAGGGGAATTTACACAAGGGGTGCAAATTTGCTCCTATACATTTTTCCCTCACTTTAGCGAGCATTAGTATCGATGAGTTTTTGGTAAAGTAGATCAAAGAATTAGAAATATATACCTGATCCATTGAGGAAGTAGACCACAATATAGCGAGCTCGAAAGTACAAGGCAGGCAAAGGACTCCATAGGTACTCTCCCTTAATGAGGTTTGAATAAAAGGACTATGTAGCTCCGTAGAACTATGAAGTTGAACAAAGCACACTGAAGTCCTGCATACCAATGATGGACAAATCCCATAGGATGCAAGCGCTTCACAGGTCCTTGGACCTACAAAGAAAGCATTCCCCCAAGTACTCTCTCATGAAGGAATCCCAATGTAGGGGAACTCCATAGATTCAGATTGGAAAGCAGCTTCACAGGCACACCTACAGAGCAACATGTTAATCTGTAGATAAAAAATGTTAGAAAACAAAAAACAGACACAAAGGAAAACAAGCAGACAATCACATAGATAGTCAAGAAAATTTAAAAGCTTTCAAAGGGATCTCTTGGGAACCCTTCAAAAGAAAAGGGGTTCACTCAAGGGACGCGCTATTTGAAAGTGAGAGAGCTTTTTTCACAAATCAATTCAACATCAAGGAATCCTTTCAAAAGATGTTCACTTCATCAAGGAATTCGAAAGGAAGAAAATTCCCCCTCGCGAGGGGAAGTCAAGGCTTCTCCTGTAGGAAAATTTGCTCCCTCTTCAAAGGAAAGTTCTTCAAGTTCTTTCTTTGTGAACCCATGATGAAGGAAACACGTTCCGCTAGGGGTCCTAATTGAGAATGTGATTTTTGAAAAAGTTTACAAAGATTTTTTAGAAAATTTCCATTAGTCAATGAATGCATTTTCTAAAAATTGGGGTTGACATGGTAGTTTTTCCCCCACTTCAGTGAGCACGAGTATCGATAAGTATTCAATAAAATAGATCGAAAAGTTAGAAATGTATACCTAAACTATCGAGGAAGCAGACCACAATCTAGTGAGCTTGAAAGTGTAGGGTAGGCAAAGAAATCCACAAGTACTCTCTCTTGAGGAGGTTTGAACAAAAGGATTTTGTAGCTATGTGGAACTACGAATTTGAACAAAGTACATTGAAGGCATGCAAACCAATGATGGAAAAATCCTGCAGGATGCAAGTGCTTCATAGGCCCTCAAACCTACAAAGAAGGCATTCTCCCAAGTACTCTCTCATGAAGGAAACCCAATGTAAGGGGAATCCAGATATTTGGACTTGAAATTAGCTTCACAGGCACACCTGCAAAGCAACATGTTAATCCGCAGATAAAACATGTTAGAAAACAAAAAGTAGCCACACAGGAAAACAAGCAGACAGTCAAGGAATTTGAAAGGAATAAAATTCCCCATTGTGAGGGAAGGTCAAGGATTCTCCCGTAGGAAAAGATTCTCCCTCCTCAAAGGAAATTTCTTCAAGTTCTTTCTTTGTGAACCCATGACAAAGGAAACACGTTCCACTGGGGGTCCTTATTGAAAATGCAATTTTTAAAAAAGTTTGCAAAGATTTTTGAGAAAATATTTGTTAGTCACTGAATGCATTTTCTAAAAATCAAAGTTGACATGGTAGCCCCCCCTTAGGATGGTGCGTGCCGAACACAAGGCACATGGAATCTTAAGGAGAGAAAAGAAAAAATGAAAAAGTGATGTTGTGGCCCATGGGACATAACAAGATGCCACTGTGGTGATGTTCTCAAAAACACGAGGGACAACACATGAATACCGCAACATCACAACTCAAGCAAAGAAGAGAGAAAGATAACAAAACTATGAAAGAAACAATAACATCACAAATAAGGGACACAAGAGCGATCTGATATTTTGGGATCAGAGCTACTCATAAATATATATATATATAAGTATAATAATAGTATATAGATGAACTGTCATCAACCCCCTACTATATCAGACCATATGAAGAATGCACAAGAAGACAAAATAAAAATAAAAATTTGGGTTAACATGGAACAGAATCCTAAATGCCCCAGACACTTTGCATTGTCCTCAATTTGTCAAAAATCAATACAATAACAGAGGAAGAATGATGCCACAAATAGAGGAAGTTTTATGATACATAATCACTCTTATATCCAAGCACCTACAAGGATGACAAGGGTCATCCAGGAACACATAATGAAAGCTCGAGGGAACACAACACAACACACACACCTAATCTAAAGGTAAAGAAGAGGCGCCCCCCTAACACTCATTGACCAAGAGGTTGTATGCTTCCCAATCTAGATCATTATACAAAGAAGGCAGACGAGCGTGCAGTGGTGGAATGTTAAGGGGGGGACCCTTTGACCCTCCCACAACAAAATCCAAGGAAGGAGACTCTTCAAGGTCCCCTCTGCTCAGTTCCTGTGGAGCAAAGGTTGTGATTTTGTGAAGATCATTGATATGGACAAGTCCTTTTCCAAAGAGTTAAACATGCACTTCATAGGAGTGCCATGTGTTACCACAAAAGACAAGGGAGGCAACACCAGAGATTCATTGCTAGGCTCACCGAGTGACTCAAGAGTAGTGACGAACTCGGGGGACACCGGCGCTTCTTTCGTAATAAGGATGGTGAATGCTAATGAAAAACTACCCTTTGAAGAGCGTGGACTCCTCTTACACCCCCCATTCCTAGAAGGGCCAGCCTCCACCTTCTTCTTCATTAGAGGATGTGAGCTCCCCATAGATGAGGCAGAAGGCATGGAGGAGGAGAAAACAGTGACAGACACCACCAAGGTGTTCAGTATGTCCACAGATTTAGGGAATGGCGAGATATCCAAAAAGGACATCAAGAGAGGCACCTTTTTAGGGCCAAGGGTGTCCGCACTTGCAGTAGGAGCTAAAAGCATAACCGAATTTGAATGAACTGAAGCAAAGGGGATGGGAGAGGAGGACATGGCAAGAGGCCCTGAAATAGGGGTGGTCCACTCCCCTTCCTTCCTCTGAAAAGTGGCCTGCTTGGTCTCCAAATCCTTTCTCCGACGCTTGCACTCATGTGTAAGGCAGTTTTTGCAACTGTGGGAGCTAGAGACTGGAAGCTAAGATGAAACAAAAGGCTCCTACTTAGCCATAGGAGTGTCCATCACGATCATCTTCGACAAAGGGAGAGACTCATAGACAGGAGAAAGAGGAAGATATTGAGAAGAGGTTGAAATAATAGTGGGGGTAGTCATCTCTAGTTCCTTAGCGACGGGCCTCTTCCCATTCACTGCTTTAGCAGTAGGAGCAGTAGGGTGTCATGGAGGACAACACATAGAAGATTCCTCGAGGGGGCCCATCCCTCTACCATACGGAACAGGCCTAGGCTCTGTGGGCAGAATAAGAATTTTGAATGTAGGATGCTTGGGCTTTCACCAAGTGGGCACCATGGGGTTCTCTTGTAGACGCAGAGCAGAATCCAATGCCACCACAACAAGGCAAGAAGAAGAGATAGGTGGGACAGAAGAAGAGGAGGAAGAGGGACCTTGAGAGTGTATCTCTTCTTCCCTTCTCTGAGTTTTGGTGGCATCACTGTCAACTTTCAAACAAGCCCTATGTGAGATGGCATAGGGAGATGGAAGGTACCTCACCTAAGGTATTAAGCGCCCTTTCTTGTACTTCTCATAGGTCTAGTACAAGAGGTCCATCCTAGGCAGAAGCGGACCAACGAGTGTAGGCCAAAAGTGGTCTAGAGAATAGGTGCCACACTCAACCAATAGTTTATAGTCGGTGTCATGGATTATGTGCACTAAACCCTCATGGATAAATTTTAGACATTTATGCACCATCGAGGGAACTACATTCATAGCGACCAACCAAGGGATACCTAGTTTCACTTTGAAGAGTTTGAACCTCGAGATTATGTCAAAAAGCAAGTTTACTAACTTAGGTCCAACAAGGATCAAAAAGGTTATGCTACCAAGGGGAGGTACAAAATTTTTCTTATGTGTACAGATGGTACTTTTAGAGGTGGTGTACCCATATTTATGCAAGAAATTGATCAACATAATCTCCTTAGTTATAACATTCACCTGACACGTCAGGTCAACAAGAACACCTGTCAGTGTTTTTGTTGATTCATGCAGGAATGTAAAGAGGAGATGGCTCTCTATTATAACCCATTTGCAGGTTCTGCGAGATGAAATTTATACCAGGAGAACTACTCGCAGGTTGCACGAATGGGATAGGAAGATGTAGAAAGGAGGCCATTGCTCACACTAAACAACACTTTCGCAGAGCCCCCAAAGGCTTTGCAATTGGATAGTGACCCAATTAAGGTTTTGTTCTACGATAATTATAGAACCTTCCAACTACGCCACTAGGGGTCATAAGTCAGGTTACAAGGCTAGGTTCCTCATAACACTCACACCCACAACGCTCCTAGGATACGAGGAAAGGAACTTTTAGCACCGCTAAATGGAACCAAAATGGTTCACGTCAGGTTCACCAAAAATGTAAGCAAGGGGGACCAACCACACTAAGGCCACAGGTCATGAAGAGCTGAGAGCAAAGGGCTGCCCTAACTTACCTCAAGCTAACAGGTGTTTCATATAAGAATCAAGAATGAAGAGCACTCTCAAGTGTTTATGTCACTCTATAGATTTTGTGTGAACCCCAGTCCTAGTACCTACAAAACAACATAAGTAAACAATTTAAACAAGAGATTGCAAGCCAAAATAAGGATTCCCTATGAAATCCATTTACAACTTTGAATTAGGAAAGAAAAAAACAAAGAACACAATGAAACAAAGAAATATAGATTCAATCCTAATTTAAATGTGCAAACTCGTGTTCCCATGGGGGAATTGGTGCCAATTTGATGTGAAAATTGGCCCTTTCCCAATTCCGAAGATGCAAGCTTAATATGTTGATGGATATTGATCCACTTTGATGGTGAATAATGAGAGATCCAAGCCAAAATCTGCAAAAAACCTAGCTAAGAACTCAAGATTGATGGATGAAAATGGCTAAATATTTTAACATAATAACTTTGCATAATTTGTGGATGATCAAATGAGGATATGAGCTCTTTATTTATAGAATGCCAAAATGGATGAATGTCCAAATTTGAGCAATGTGGGACTAACATTCATCTTATGGTATGATGCCACTTGTCAATCTATGAATGGATGGAAGATGTGCAAGATTTGGGGATTGTGCCAATAAATGCATATTTTTGAATTTCAAATTTGTTGAAATGACTTGCAAGAGGGAAGGGAAATTGCAATAAATTCCACTTGGCTCAAGACAGAGGACATGTAAGATGAATTTATTGCCTTGTTGGATGTACATGTTGACTTGGAATTTTTGAATTCAAATTTGGAGAATATTCCAAAAGATGCCTTGTGAGGAAAATAGAGTTTTAATAATTGAATTAAATCTATTTTCATGTGCAACTTGCAAAATCTAGAGGATGGGACATGAGATGGGATTAAATTAATCAAGGGTTAATTAATTTAATGAGAGAGGTTAGATGATGTGACCTATTTGACTCAAATTTGTGGATTTATTTAAATCAAATAAGAGAGGAATATGATAAGAGATTAATTAAATAAAGATTTTGATTTATTTAATTAAAAGAGATGGTGTTAGATTAAATCAAATAAGGTTTTAATTTATTTTATTTAATGGATAGACTTTAGAGATTTAATCAAATAAAATTAATTATTTAATTAAATAGGGATAATTAGATCAGATGAATTGATTTAATTAAGAAAAGAGATCGACTTAATTAGATAAAATGATTTATTCAATTAAGGGATGAAAGTTGATGAATTTAATCAGATAAGGAGATTTGATTAAATGGTTAGACCGAGGGATGATTCAGGATGAAACCATGTTAGTGGTCGGGATCAAGTGCACAATGTCAATCAATATATTTTACGTGTCTACATATTTGAAAGTCTAAACAGGGCTAGACGAGCTAATTTCTGGAGTTCAAACTGCACCTCAGACAACTCTCTATCTGAGGACAGCAGTGCGGTTCTAGGATGATAGCGCAACGCATTGGCATCCGTACGGTTAGAAAATGTGAAATGCAGTGTAAAACACTAGAGAACCTACTAATTACCTAGCTAACTAGCTTTAATAAAATAAATAGAATTATGAAGTATGAAAAGTGTAGACACATAAAAATGACCTAGGCCTGCAAGCTCTATTTTTGCCACATTCCTCCTGGCATAATTAAAATATTTAATTATGTCATGTAGTCCACTTTCAACTATTAATTAAATAATTCATAATTATTTAATTAATTTATGTCTTTCATTTCTCTTGATTATTTAAATAAATATATTTTATTTAAATATGTCACTAATTCTCTAATGTCTTTCCATGATTATATAAATTCTTAAATTTATTTAATTATCTTTGTCCATTATTTCCTCTTGATTATTTAAATAAATAAATTTTATTTATTTATTTAAATGCGTCATTAATTTCTAAATGTCTTCTCATAATTAAATAGATTCTTTAATTTATTTAATTATTGTCCACCTTGGCATTTTCCCAATTTTAAATAAAATTATTTATTTAAAATGGTCTCACTTTCTAATTTTCCCTCTCTTAGTAAAAAATTCAAATTAATTATTTACTCTCATATGACCCCACCTTTTTGAATTAAATTAATTTTTAATTCAAAATAACAACTTTTCTCCATAAATCAAATAATTTCTAATATTATTTGATTTTCCAGCTCTCTCTTTTTCTGTGCCATTCTTATCTCCTTGTCACATGCAATCTTGTCCTTTGATTTGATTTTCTAAAATCAAATTTTGACCATTCATTTCAAATTCACCCTAATATTGCCCTAACCCTAATTGTGGGTTGTCACATTGAATCTTGTCCATTGATTCTAGGGCATTTGTCAATCTTCAATCTTGGCCATTCGCCCAAAATTGGTTTTTCTATAAAATGGCAATTTTGGTCTTATTTTGACATCTACATATCATGCAATCTTGTCTTTGGCATACTTCATCTCTTGGCATTTTGACATCTTGGCATTTACATACTTTAGCCTTACTTCATAGTTGCTTACTAGTTGCATAGTTGCACAGTGTAGCATTTGTGATAGAATCCTTCAACATTTGCTTAGGGCATTGGCATAGTCATAGGTTGCTCACACAAAATCTGAGGGCAAACTACATATTGCAACAAATAGAGAAGGTGCAATGAAGGTGAATCATGGAGGTTGAAGACACTTGGTAATATCTTTCTTTGTTTTCATGTTATTTACCCCTATGTACTTCATTGCTTACTTTGGGTTTTGTTTATTTATGCACTAATATACTAACTTGAATATTTATTTTAATTACATTGGTGACTCTGATGCCAAAATCACACATTTTCCATATTTCCATACAGCTTTTTTTTGTTTGTGCAAGTACATGTATGGCGCGACACATTTTTTGTTTTTCGTGACGCATCTAACTTACCATGAAGCATTTGATCTAATGTGATGCATACACCTTTCTGAACAATGCATTCACCATACCATGAGGCATTTTCCTTGTAGGTCGACGCATTTGTCTGCAAATTTCAACCTTTGGCCTCGAGATGCATTTATTATGCAGAATGATGCATCTGCCTGGAAATTTCTAGATTCTGCCCTACGGCGCATTTGACTTGCAGAATAACACAATTGTCTAGTAAAAAAAATTGGATTTTATAGAATTTTTCCAAATTTCTCTTTTCCATTTAGTAGCTTAGGGGTTTTGGGTTACTAATGTTCTGTTGGCAGCATGTGGCGAGGAGTCTAACCTTATTTTATTGATCTTTTATTTCATTTTCAACTTCCTTAAGGCAAACAATCAACATACAACAACTTGCATTCACATTTATATGGTTAAAATTTACATGCATTTTCATGTCATGGGCTTAAAATGAACACAATCATGCATTGAAACTCATATGGTTAAAATGAACATGCATTCTCATGTCATGGGTTTAAAATGAACTTTGTCTTTCACACTTCAAGTTAAAAGTTTAAAAAGAACAAAGTGTCTTAAGTGTCTTCCTCACATTATAATTTTGGTAACTAAAATTCACAAGTGTCTCCAATCTTGTGACACCCCGATTCAATAATAGAAGTATCCTCTCCTCTTGCACACTTGTGTGATCCTAGGTGTAAGAGAAACTATTATTGACTCTAGGAATATGGCCTTCCTTGGTGGAAAAAAGTACTCACCCCAAGGCGACTCAAACCGGCAACGAAGCTCTTTAGCCAAGCTACCCTCGACAAGTATACAAATGTGAATCCTAATGGAAAACTTAGGATTACGAGTGCAGATGTGTCACACGGACAAGTGAACTCCCCAAAACCCTATTGAGTGTAACCTCTTCAGGCTAGAGTTCCTCCTTATCGAAGCTAATATTTCCCCATGTGTGGACACTCAAATGGGGGTCCCGAACTAAAAACCTTTGTGTAGTTGCCAGAAATCCATCTATTTGCTAGCACAACAATGGTCGTTTCCAAGGCATCCACATTCTCGCAATTCTTAGTAGAGGTGATAAGTCTACCATGGGAGATTTATGGAGGCTTGAAGCTTGGTTGACCTGAGAAGTGAGTTCAATGTAAGGGGGAGCTTGTGCGGCCAAGCTTCTAGATTCACCTGCTAAGAATAAGTGTGGCTAGGGAAACCCATGTGGAATCTAGCGAATATTATCCTTACCTAACCTAGGATTGTGCTTGTTTTTATTATGCATGTTTTCAAATTTTCAAAGACAAAATATTGTGTTTGCCAAGTGTTTTTTGAAGATATTGAAACAAATAAACACATTTCACAAACCTAGAAACAATCATTCAACTTGAAACAATTCTGAAATTTTGGCAAAATTACAAACAAACTAGACTTTCATTCTGCTTGCAACGCATTCACTCTGTTGAACCACATTTGACACTTTTTGTAATGCATTCACTCTGATAAGCCGCATTCGCTACTTTGTGCAATGCATTTTCCTATACTACACCGCATTTGATTTAAAGAACACCGCAATTGCTTTCTTGAGCTACATTTGTTACCTATAACACCACATTCGTTGAAATTGTCACGCATTTGATAAACTACAACGCATCTGTGACCTAAAACGACACAATTTCCTGGAAAAAAAATAGTCACAGTCCAAAACCCGAGATCAAACTTGTCCAATCTACTATCAAACATCTTTTTCCAGCAACCTCTGTT
The DNA here is from genome assembly GCA_007258455.2 of Sequoia sempervirens. NCBI lineage: Eukaryota > Viridiplantae > Streptophyta > Pinopsida > Cupressales > Cupressaceae > Sequoia > Sequoia sempervirens. The sequence continues at coordinate 379,742,022 of VDFB02000003.1, read as the reverse complement.
AAAATCCAGACTAGGAATTGTTCAAATCCTTCATTCTTTTCATCCTTTAGCTTGCATTCTCCCATAGGTCCATCCTTGCAAAAAAAACTAATTGCATCCTTAGAGTCCATTATCTTCATTTCCAGCAATAAACCAATTTTTAGGTCCTCATTTCATTTGCAAATTTTGGAATAGAGAAACTTACCATACTTTGCAAAATCATTGCCTTCAAGAGTAGGTTATCATTGTACTTTAGTCAAACTCATTCCTTTTAGTCATTGTCCTTTTTGTGAGACCTTTCCAACTCAAAATTCTAGTTATGAAACCTCACTTTGTCATCTTGTCATCTTGTCCTTTAGTCACACCAATAAGTCCTTTGATGGTCCAAATTGAGACATAGATCAAGCTTTGGGTGGTTGAGTAACCTTTTCCAAATCACTTAGACCTTTGCATTTGCATACCTTAGTCCTCATTTTGCATGCCTTATTCCAAAAATCCAAAAGAATAGTGTCATTTCTTTCATCTTAGTTTTCATTGTCCTTTTGCATTTTCCATTTCCCTTAGACAAAATTTATCATAGTTGCATTTGCATCCCTTATTCAAAAAATCCAAAAACATGGTATCATTATCTAGTTGTCATTTTCATCCTTCTTCCTAATTTGAGAAACTCCTTATATGGTTGAGACTAAGCTTCAAAGAAAAAGAAGACAAATGGCTAATTTTGGACAAGACACCAACACTTATAACTTTCCTAATGACATGAATCAAAACATGAACCAAGACACATCCTTTATCAATCCTTTCAATGACATGAACATGCCATCTTCTTCACGTAACCCCTTCGAATCATTCATATAGAGAGATGAAAATGGTCATGTATTTAGGGAAGATTTAGAATTCGCCACACAAAATCCTGACGTAGCCTCCTTTGTGGAAGATTTAGTCTTACATTATCCACAAAGATATCTAGCCATGCTTTTATACCAAGGGACTAAATTGCCACGTGGCTTCAGCATTAACACTCTAAGAGTAGCATCACCTAATCACAATGCCAACAACAACAATGCAAATAATGCCTCCTACACTAGTCAACCCCAAAACAATGCAAACAATACCTTTGTTGGTGCCACATCACAAATTTCCACAAGCACTATCCTCTAATGACACATCCAACCAAAATACTTCCAACACAATCAATGCAACATCCATTCGAGGGACACCAACTATGTCACAAGCCATGTCACAATCAATGCCTACAATGTCAACAACATCCTCATAGTTAATTGGAGCTACCTTTTGATCCTCAACAATGGGAGCAAGCTCTTCAAACCCCTTAGTGGGAGCTTCATCTATTGCCATGGGAACATCATCCTCAAATCCTTTTATTGGGTCTTTGAATAATGCCTTGGGAACAAATTCATTCAACCCCTTTGGGGGAAATAAACAATGGATTTCCATTCCACGACCGCAACCAAATGTCAGCATGTCATCACAACTTAACACCAATACCCACATCCCTCAAAGCAAAAACACCAACATTCCTCATGGAAAATTCTACCAATTTGGACAAGGCAATCAAATTACACAACATATGACTTCATTTGGACACCAAAATATTCAAGGTCAACACATCTCGCAAATATCGACTAATATGGTCGAAGGACGCATTCCCACATATGCGTCACACATCCATACCAATCAACATATCCCTAATCAAAACTTGCAACACCAACAACATTCAAATAAAAAAACATCATGCATCTCACATCAAAACATTCCACAACAATATCAAAATGCATCTTCACATCAAATGGGGACTCATGGAGTACCTATCACTAGCATGTATGATGCAGCGAACAATCCCATAATTGACGCACTTACAACCCAATTCACGAACTTACAAAAACAAGTGGAGAGTATGAAAATGCAATAGATAAAGACACACACATCATATGACCTATGTCGATACCCTTTCGACACAAGCCTATACATGCCACCATTCCCTCCTAGATACACGGTGCCAAACTTCACTAAATATAAAGGCAAGACAAACCCTCTTGAACATGTTTGAGAATTCACAACCAATTGCATGGACATTTCCTATGAACATACTTACTTGATGAGACTCTTCCCTAAGACTCTTGTAGGCCCCGCACTTGAATGGTTTTCCACTTTACAAAAGGGAATAAAATCATGGGATGAACTTGCAGACAAATTTGTACAAAACTATGCCTATAACATTGACACAGATGTCTCCATTACCAACCTATGCACACTTACACAAGAAGAATTTGGTGAGATTTTCATTCCATTCTTCCAAAGATGGAGAATTTTAGCAAGTCATTTCCATATTGACATACCCAAGAAAGAAAAAGTCGACATGTTTGTTCAAAACCTCTTAGGCCCATTAAAATATGGCTTGCAAGTCCACTGCTACACAACCTTCACAGACTTAGTCGAAAAGGGTTTCCAACTTGAGAAGGCCCTTATTGCTAAAGGAGAACTAAAATATGGCCCTAAGAACACAAGCACAAACCCACCTATAGACAAAAATAAATATTGGGTCAAGAATAAACACATTACCAATGATGTCGTTGTTGACGCTAAGGCGGTAAACAAAACAGGTCTGATACTCACTCTTAAAGGAGCTCAACTGCAAAACACACCAATGATTACACCAAAACCTATTGTTAATGCCATTCAAAATAGTCACAACAATCAAAATAGTCAAAAACAAGGGTAGCCATGACATACTAGGAAATTCCCAAAGAGACGCACATATACTCCCTTGGGTGAACCAATCGAAGACGTCCTTAAGAAGCTCCTTCAAAATGGTGTCATCACATTAGAAGACCCTAAGCCATATGACCTAGGACAGTTTAATCCATCATGGAAGGATGACAATTCTTTCTATGATTACCACCGTGCTAAAGGGAATAAAACCTCCTCTTATCGACAACTAAGAAATCTAGTACAAGACCTCATCGAAAATTGCACAATTGAACTGGGTGGACAACAATTTGTGTCAAACATAGACCATACTATTCACAAAAACCCACTGCAAGACCACAATTCGAATAATCCCTCTATGTCAAGTCCTAAGACTAATAATAATCATGCCAATTATACCCACACCACCTTCGACTATTCTAGTGGACCCATTATTACTCACCTTCGAGCGGTTGATGAATATGTCAATACCATTACTATCAAAAGAGCACCTGAATGTAATGCCACTACCCATGGTGGAAAAGTCTCTATAGTTGGCCCTCCTCCTAGACAACCGAAAATTACGATACCTGACCCGTCCGCTAAATAGTCACAATCTGATCCATCCACAAAATTGTCACAACCTAAGGGACAATTCAACCTTATTGACCAAATAGGTAAAACACATACTCAAATCTCTATACTTGAGCTATTATGCATTTCCCTTGCGCACAAGGCCATACTCGACAAAACTTTACAAGAGTCTTCTATCCCTCATGACATTGATGTCAACCAATTTGAAGCCATGCTGGGATACCTAACCACTCCACATCACATAACATTTTCAGACCAAGACTATTCGTCACCAAAATCCAATCATAATGACGCATTACACATCGAAGTCTTTATTCATAAACATAAGGTTAGACAAGTTTTAGTAGATGGTGGAGTAGGATTGAACATATGCTCCCTAAAATTGGTTAAAGCTCTAGGCTTCTTTGATGCTTGTGTAGACGCTACCAAGAGCATTATTATAAAGGCATATGATGATGAGGAACGTTCCTCTCATGGAATTAACACACTTCCTATCCAAGTTGGGCCGATCATTATGGATACAACATTTCAAGTCCTAGATCTTGAACTACCCTATAACATCTTTCTTGGTTGACCTTGGATTCATGCCTTAAAAGTTGTTCCATCTACCTACCACCAATGCCTGAAGTTTCCTTTTGATGGCACTGAAATCACCATACATGGAGACCTCGATCCTTTCTAGTATTGCACCAATCTAAGGGGTATTTTAGAACATCAAGTGCCCATTAACCATGAAGCATCGACCTCCTCTTCTTCCAAATTCGTTGATTCGGTCCATGCTTGCCAAACCATCCACACCATCTCCCTCCATCCCAAATGTTGATCCTAATATCAAGATCCAAGACCAAGGATGTGGAGAGTATAAATTGAACACAGCCTACTACATCACCAAAATACCCAAGTCTCCTAAGGCCTATGGTCGACCTTGTTTCAGAATGGAGCCTAAAGAAATTTTCAAAGTTCCTCCAATGTGGCTTTTTATAAAATGGGGTGACATGAACAAGGAAGACATTGAAGACTTATCGACTTGGATCTACAAAGACTTAGAAGATCCATCCCCATTACCAGTCCAGATGTACAACAAAGGCTACAATGGAACTAGTGGCCTTGGCAAAAATAAAATTGGAATGCAAGAACCTATAATACCTTCCTGAAGACCAAAGTATCTTGGGTTAGGGTATGGGCTACCTGAAAATGATGATCGATGTACTAATGTACTTTCAGGTGAAAGCATGAATGCTTTGGAAAGTGTCGAGACTATTGAAGATTCCCTTACTGAAATTGACTCACATGAATGGGAATTTGGCTCCCAGTGATCCTTGAGTGACTTTTTCCTTGATGAATTATTCCTTGAACCCAGAGAACCTACTTTTGAAGAAATATTTTGGCAAATTTTTAAGATTGATCTAGCACAAAATAATAACAACCCTAAAATCCCAAGGAAAAGAGAAGACTAGGATAGACTCTTTTGCCCAAGGAACAATGACAAGCCTAAATTATCTTATGATCCCATTGGCCCTCATCTTGACATGCATGTCCAACCATCTGACATTAATGATCATCATTTGGACTCATCTGACTTGCCACATGACACTACCAACCCCAATTCCAATCCATTTGTCCCTTATTTTGACAATGAGTACGAATCGAGTGAAGGAGAATACTGGATAGAATCCGAATGGGAGTTGGAAGATGACAATTTTATCTTTAACCTTTTTTAATATGTATGCATTCTTTCCACCTCTTCCCCACCATTTTCCAATACTAATGATGGTATCTTCGTTGTATACCCATAGCTAATTGATTGGGATCAATAGGGCCTGCCAATTACGAACATATTTCATAATGATGAGGCCATTTCAAAATTCATGGGACTATGAGAGGGCATACCAAATGGGAACCACAAGGTTGGATTTTCTATACACCATCCTCTAGTTGCAAAAATAAAAACAAAAACAAAACAAAACATGAAATGTGTTTAGGTGAAAATTGAAAGGCACCTTCTGATGATAAAAAAAGTAAAAATAAATGACGTATTTGAGGTTGAAAACCTCTTTGAGGTGCCCAAGGATAGAGTTGGACTTTCTACCCATGACTCAGGAAAAAATAGCAATGCTCATAAAGGATGCCATGGAAGTCAACATAGCTACAACAGAAGAACCCAAAATTGTCCTCTTTGTAGCATCTTTGACAGAGGAAGAGAAACTTGAATTTCACAAATTCTTTTCAAAGCGTAATATTAACTTTGCATGGTCCTATGCCGATATGCCTGGGTTGAATCCACAACTAGTCTTGCACCATTTTCCATTACTTCTAGATGCTAAGCCGATAAAACAGAACCTGCGAAAGATGCACCCACAGATCGTCTTGTTAGTGATAGCTAAACTTAAGAAATTGCTAGATGTGGGATTCATACGATCAATAGACTATGTTGAATGGATTTAAAATCATGTACCAATTACAAATCCAAATGGCCAGATACGCATCTACATAGACTTTCAAGATTTGAATAAAGTGTGTCCAAAGGATAACTTTCCCTTACCAAACATAGACATCATAGTTGACCTTATAACAGGATATGAGATGTTGTCCCTCATGGATGGTTTCTCGGGTTATAACCAGATTTGGATTTCCCCTGAAGATCAACATAAAACAACATTCACGTGTCCTTCGGGTACATACTACTGGAATTTCATGCCTTTTGGTCTCAAGAATGTCGGTGTCACATATCAAAGAGCTATGACAACAATATTTCATGATATGATGCACAAGTTAATGGAAGATTATGTGGATAACCTTTTGGAAAAGTCTTTGGCATGTAAGGATCACCTCAATGTGCTAGACAAAATCTTTAAAAGACTGGAAGAGTATAAGGTATGCTTGAATCCTAAGAAACTATGTGTCTTTGGTGTGACATCAGGAAAACTTTTGGGATATATAGTTTCTTGCAAAGGCATTGAAGTTGATCCTTCCAAAGTGAAAGCCATATTAGACATGCCTCCCCCAAAAGGAATAAGTGAGCTAAGGACATTACAAGGAATATTACAGTCTATCCAATGCTTCATTGCCCAACTGGCAAACAAGTGTCAACCATTTTAGTATCTCATGTGCAAGGGAATCCCCTTTGTGTGGACTGATAGATGTCAAGAGGCCTTCCAACAAATAAAGGACTATCTATTGTCACCACCTATTCTAATGCCACCTATCGAAGGAAAACCTTTGATCTTATACATTTCTACAAAGACTTCAACACTGGGGGCATTATTGGAAAAAAATGACCATGATGAAAAGGAAAGGGCAATATACTACATCGGTCGGACATTGGCCAGATATGAGCTAAACTACACATCCATTGAGCGTTCCTGTCTAGCAGTGGTCTTCACAACTCAAAAATTAAGTAATTACATGTTGAATCACAAGACACAACTTGTTGCAAAGATTGATCCCCCAAAATATCTCCTAAGTCGTGCAGCATTGATAGGTCGCTTGGAAAAATGGGTAATGATCTTGAGTGAGTATGACATATAGTATGTGGAATGAAAGGTTATAAAGGGACAAGTGATAGCAAATCAACTGGTAGGCGCACCTATACAAGGTGATCATCCATTGGTAGTAGACTTTCCTAATGATTCCATATTTCACATAGAGCCTAAATCACCTTGGAAACTTTATTTTGATGGGTCTCATACTAGTCATGGCTCAAGAGTAGGGATACTATTTATCATACTACAAGGAGATTCCATTCCAAAGTCATTATGCATTTCCTTTCCATGTACAAATAATGTCGCAAAATATGAGGCACTTGTCACAGGACTCAGAATGGCCATAAAATGGAAAATCAAAACACTTCACGTCTTCGGAGATTTCCACATGGTCATCAACCAAGTCAACGATGAATATGACACCAAGGATGAAAATTTACTACCTTACAAACAAATGGTTGATAGCTTTCAGATGTATTTCCACATACTTGCTTTTAAATAAATTCCTAGGGCACAAAACAAGGTAGCAGATGCAATGGCTACAATTGGATCTCTCCTAGACATTCCAAGCAACGTGCCTAAATTTGAGTTCTTGGTGGAATAGCTTTTGGTTCCTGCATATGACATTCCAGAATCAGAAATGGTTTGTGAGCTTGTTGGTCCCAACTCATCATGGTATCAAGACATTTATGACTATCTCCAATGCTAGACCCTTCCCCCGAGCCTGTCCAGTTCAACCAAAGAAAATCCTTTATCTACAAAGCCACTTGATACACCATCATCAGTGACACCCTATACCATCATAGCTTTGACAATACCCTTCTTTGATGTCTCGATACTGACAAAGCATGAACAACCTTACACGAGGTACATGATGGTATATGTGGATCTCATTCGAGTGGTCCTACTTTAGCCAAAAACATCACAAGACTTGGGTACTACTGGCCGACAATGGAAAAAGATGCACTTGAGTTTGTTAGAACATGTCGCCAATGCCAAGTACACAGTGATTTGATTCATGCACCAACACAGGAACTTCGGCTGATTACTTCTCCATGGCCCTTCGCACAATGGGGACTCAACCTCGTGGGAAAAATCCATACTACCTCTTCCAATGGCCATAAATTCATTATCACCTCCACTGAGTACTACACTAAGTGGATCGAAGCCATCCCCCTCACATAAATAACTGGCAAGCAAATTTCCAAATTCATCCTTAACTACATCATTTTTTGGTATGGCGTCCCACAGTCCATCATCACAAACAATGATCATCCCTTCAAAAATCAAGACGTCCATGAGTTGTGTGAACGCTTCCACATCCAACATCATTTCTCCATGCCATACTATCCACAAGGAAATAATCAAACTAAGGCATCCAATAAGACAATCATCAAAATTCTTAAGAAGACAATCAATGATGTTGGTCGTGACTGGCACATACAACTTAACCCTGCTTTGTGGGCTTACCACACCAGCATCTGCACACCTACAGGAGCCACTCCATTCACCTTGGTCTTTGGAGCCAAAGCCATTGTGCCCATCAAGGTTGAAATTCCATCTTTGTGAGTCTCCATGAAGGGCTTAATTGATGACAAAGAATATAGACAATCACAACTACATGAGATGGAAATGTTAGACAAAAGAAGACATAATGCCTTGAATCACCTACAGGCATATCAAAATCATCTTTACCGTAGCTATAACAAGAGATTCATGGTTCAAAAGTTTGACATCGGCGACTTGGTCCTCATGCAAAATCCTAAGAATCAATCTAACAAAGAGACACCCAGCAAGTTCAAGCCTAATTGGTTGGGTCCTTATATCATCACGACCTCATTTGGTTCTAGAGCATACCAGCTAGCTACTCCAAATAGTGAACAATTGACAAAGCCTATCAACAGTCTACATCTTCAAAAGTTCTATGCATAGCATCAGAGAGCTAAACTAAAAACCATTAAAAATACAAAAAAATTGAAAAATATAAAAAAATCATCACCTTGATGAAAACTTGGCAAACAGGCATCCTAGTAACACCAAAAAAATAAAAAATGACAAAAATGACAAAAATATTAAAGAAAAATAATTCGTCCAATAGTGAAAACTTGGTAAATAGACGCTTTGGATAAGTACCATGGTGAAAACCTAGCAAACATGCATCATGTGTAGTTGGTCTTTACTTCGCCATCTACTATAACTCTATCTACCTTAGTCCATAATAAATACCCACTTTTCTGACACCATCATGACACCCGTCACAAAAACCTCGCCACTTCTTTCCATGGCTGACAATGGTTGACATCAAGTCTTTCCATATCGTCCATCAGTCATCCCACACACAACCCTTTCTATGTCCTTCAAATTTGGCTAGTCTTGGACCTGACTGGGGGCAACCCTTTGTCATCTGATTGAAGTGGGTATCGCACATGGTCCTACTAATCAAAAATGTCTTGAAAAAAGACCTGAAATTTGAAAAATGTCCTTAAAAAAGACAAAAAAATCATAAAACATCTTGAAGAAATACAAAAAAAAATCAAAATATGACCAAAAACACAAAAACAAAGTTGTATCTTGTCAAGTCAATGAAGTCAGTCAATCCATGTCATTGTCGAACTACGTTGTCTCTAAGCATTTTCTACATAGGCAAAGCTCATCTTCAAGGCCCTAAGATATTAGGTCAATCCTTTTAGGTTTGTTCAAAATAAAATCATGATTCAATCTTTGGTCATCAAGACAAAGTCATTAGTCATGTCAAATTATGAGGTCTTTGAGTGTATGACATAGGCAAGGCCATCAATCGATGAGCCCATGAGGCTGAACTAGGTCAATCCATTAGGGTTCATGACACTACACTGGCACACACGTCAAATGTCTTCAAGACAAACAAATTATTTCAAAACAAACAAACTCCTAAAACAAACTTTGGCCATCATTCAATTGACATTTTAGTCAATTATATCAACATAAATCATTTTTTTCAAAATGGGTCAAACTTAGTCAACCTCCATCAAACTCAGACAAAACCAGTCAAATTGTCAATTCTTGCTTATTCTTCTGATGTGTCCTTCTTAAGAATGTCCTCTGTCATTTATTTATGCCTTAGGATGTGTCCTTTCTAGGCACTATCACAGTCGTTTAGCATTTCTGAGGGATTCTATTAGCATTTTAGGATCAATCCTCTTGGCATTAACATCATTTAGGATGCATCCTTCCTGAATTTGGAAACTTTGGAATTCATCACCTAGATATCGTCAAATCTAACAACTTCAACATTTGTCATCTCGACACTATCAAACCTAACATCTTGACATCGTCAAACTTGGCATCTTGACATCAAAACACTTGACATTCAAACACACTTGGCAAACACTATCCTCTCATTTTTCCTTTGATTTTTCATCATGCTACTAGTTTCTCGAGGATGTCCTGACAACAGGATTTAGAGAAGCAATGATGTATCATGATGATTGGCTTATCTTGTCTTTTTCAAACAGTCATGTTGCTAGTTCCTCGAGGATTTCCTCGCAATAGGATTTAGAAGAGCAATGACATTTCATGGCTTGTCTTTCTTGTTTGTGGTTGATTGTGACAAAAGGACTAGGGCAGTAATGCTTTTGGTATGAGTTACGACCATCCTTGTCTCCGACTGCTTGTCTCATGTGATGGTACAACCTTGCACACCATCAATCTATGTCATATCATGGTGTTTGTTGGCCATTACAATAATTTTCCTAATGATGATTAAAAGCAACAACTATTAGTTCTTTGGTAACATGTTGAAGGATTTGATCTTCGCACTAACATCCATCTCCTTTTGTCTTGTCGTTTCGCATCATCCATCTCTTGATGATATCCTATGACATACAAAAATATAATTGCGCACATAATCATATAGGCATTACATTAGGTTATCACACATTTACATATATCCATTCACATTAAACATTCATTAAGGAATACATTAATTAAACAATCATTTTCATTTACATCATTAGCATATCATTTGCATTCATCAATTTGCATCCACATAACATATTAGGGCATTTAACATTTCCATACATCATCCATATCACTAATGCACATACATCACATATTGCATTATCCATACATATATAGTCATACATTAACGCATCTATAATCATAAACATGGAATCCATTAGAATCAAAACATTACGCATGCATATAGAACATCATCATCATCATAACATAATAACATATAAGCATAAAATAACCATCATAGCTACATACATCACATGACATATAAAATGCATCATCATAAAAGCATATATCATAAATATAATCAACACATAATGCATCATCACACAACATATAGCATATAGGCCACATCAAAACTACATCATATATATATAATCTCAAAAATTATGTCACATGATAGAGTCATGAGATATCCCAAAAATAGAGCTCCCAGGCTCAATGGTCAAAATATAAGTGTCATCACATAATTTATGAAACACAATAACAAGATAGCAATCATAGTGTCTATGTTGAACTCTCATCCCCTCGAGGAGAAGACTAAGGTGACTGATGCTTGGTGACAAGAACTAATACTAATGGCATAGTGGACATAGAAAATAGAGTTTGTGAAGCAGATGGATCTGTAATTGGAGGCTAGTTGTGCTCTAACCTGTAACCTAAACCAGATGACCCATGGCTATGGCTCGATTTGTGCCCCAAGGAATGCCTATGACTATGATGAGAGTGGTGACCTAATGAATTCCCTAAGGAAGTAGAGTCACCCACACTACTCTGACTACAGTTGTTGTGTGTGTGACTACTACTCCCTAACCCTATTCCTGTTCTGCTCTGTGATCTCGACAATCTAGGCTCCCTCTGATCAATCAGCACTACTCTCTCGTATAACATGCGATATTGTCCCCTGCTCACGCTGACTCTGGCCAACTCTCTAGCAACATCACCAATTGGTCTTGTAACCAACTGCATAAACTGAGTGCACCAACTATGTGTCTCTTGTCTAATAATGGCCTAATCTCGCTCTACTCTTGTAAACTCCAACTTGGCTTGCAGGGCTTGGATTTGTGTTGCGCTCTCTTCTAGTCTCTATTGCATATCAACTAGACACTGATCCACTGTGGCATCTCATGACAATGGTGGTACCCTGGATATATCCTGCTCCCCATCTATCATCATCCCTCGGAGTTGCCTCTTTGCCTCATCCATCTCATCACCAATATCTAGCTCCTCCTCATCATCGCCAACATCCTCCTCACCCCCAGTGGCCTCCTCCTATCTACCCTTAGCCTCCATCTCTCCCTTCTTCCTGACTTCTTCCTTCAACTATCTCTCCCCCCTCGACACCTCTACCTCTGGCCTAGCCTCCATCTCTGGCTATCTCACCTCTGCCTCCGCCTCTGCCCACCCCTCCTCCTGTCTAACGTTGACCTCTGACTACTCCTCCTACCTATCTCCCTCCTCTCTCTCCTCCTCCTTGGCTAACTTGGGAATCACCTCTAGTGGTACCCTCTCAACACACTGCCTAACCGTCCTCGCCTGCCTCCCGATGTCCCCTCCTCTCCTCCTCCTCCTGCCACCCTCACCATCTCCTTCGTCACCTCCATCATCTCTCCCAACTCTCCCCCCATCTCCTTGGTCTTCATCTCTCCCTCTCCCCCTACCTCCTCAGCCTCCTCGCTACACCCATGGAATAACTAATCAACGATCAATCGGTGCTAGACGATTCAGATCTGTCAACAGCTGTGGCCTATGTGTCTGCCACCATAAATCACAATCTGTAGATGTCCCAAGATCTGTTGGACCCCCACTCCAATCCCATGGTTGTGCTTCCAACCCATCTATCTACTACTCAGCTAAAGGAACTGATATCATTGGCCCCCACATCAGCTCTCGTGATGATTGCACATAATTTATTGTCCCAATAGGTACACCCTATTGCTTACCAAATTGACATAATACCTGTTGGGGTAGGTACATCTCAATAATAAGTTGTGGCTACACAATCTTCCCAATCAAGTATCAAAATTGCTTGCAGAATGTCAAATGATCTCCCTCTCTAGCCCACTATGCACAATCCCTATAAGGCCTCATGAAAAATGTTGTCATAGTATCAATTTGATGCTGCCAGAATCCAATCTCTCCAACTCTCATCTACTATAGGGCACCCGCATACAAGTAAACATAAGGCACCCCCTCTACCAGTTGTGGTCTCTGAATGGGAGGATGAAAGAGGGGAATATGCTCCCAAGCCCAGATCATCAGCAATGTCATCCCGCAACTAATGCTATGCACACCTTTGTATGCTACCTCATGCAACTAGTGATACAACATCCCAAGTAAACAGGGTCCCCATGCAAAAACTATCCTGTCTCGTCGCATGTGCACTAGTAAATCTCCCTATCTGATCAGAAACCCATGTCCCTGGTGATCTGGAATAAGGACTCAAAAAATCAAAGTAAATAACATCGCATCCCATCACGGATAGTGCTCAGCTAAGTACTCCCATCAAATATCATACCCCTCAACACCAAGGCCCGTGCCATCATCGACCTCGTACAACCCAGTCATAGCCTACACTCCCCTATGTGGACCATACACCACTCGCTCCCCTCTTATTGAAATGTGAAAAATCTTGTAAATGTGCTCAAGAGTGATAGTGGCCTCCCTCGTCAGCAAGTGGAATGAATAGGTCTATGAATGTCATCTCTCAGCCAGTGTTGTCAAAAGTAGTCCAGATAAAGGGAATATAGGTGACATAATATAACCCCAGCCGCATCAGTTGCCTCTGCTCTCGATCTGCCAGTTGATCCTGAAATGCATACGTCGATGGCCTGAACTCACATGTATAGATTGATGGTAATCATTTCTGCACATGCAGAAACAAGACTTAGCACATTATTGAAAATCATTATTACCATCTAACTAATCAAAAGCATCTATAAAATTGAACCTAAACTAAAGTCAACTCTGGTCAAAGTCAAATGCATATTGTTGACTTCATTTGCATCGCACCTCGACGTTTGCATCATTTCATCCAGCACTTGCATTGTGTTTTGGAAATTGTGTCATTTTGACTCACAAATGCATCATCTTCTATCACTTGTGTCGATCCATCCATCAAATACATCACTAACAATTGAATGCGTCGCATGGCCTCATGTATAAGTTTCAATCTTGTGAATGCGTTGCTCAACCTATCACTTGCGGTGCAAAATGATGAATGCATCTCACTGGTCCTCAAATGTGTCACACCTAACTAAAACCTAACGGGTCTATCACATTTGCATCATGATGCATCAAATGTGTCGAATGCAAACTCAAATATAGCTTACGCGGACACGTATGCTTCATGGCACATTAATTGACCTACATTTAATCCCTAAAAATGCACGTAAATCGATAAAATGACAAGTGGGTAAGGTGTATTTACCAGTGGCTCCACGTCCTCTGGCCATCTAAAGGTCCACATGATGTATCCACAAAGATCGGTCACTAGAATCACCATCTTTGTGTGAGGTCTCCTAGCTCTGAGCTCTCCAAATTTACAAAGATGAAAATAAAAATTAATTGACTTTTTACCTATTTTGAACCTATTTATAGGGTCAAAATGGGATTTTCTTCAAAAATTTATTACTAGAGGCTCATTTGACCAACTTTGACCAGCCCATTGACTTCTTTAAACATGTCAAAATTATCCAAAATCACTTGTGCCATTGACTTTCTGGACATCAAATTAGCTTGTCGGGACAATTTCCAAATTTTTCTATCATCAGGCCAAAATTTGAAAATTTTCTCGAGGGGGCATAGATATTACTTACCTTCACTGGGGCATGTTTCTAACTGAATTTTCTTTGTCACAATGTGACAAGCTGCATTATGACAAAGAGGGGAAAAATGTAGACACATAAAAATGACCTAAGCCTGCAAGCTCTATTTTCACCACATTCCTCCTAGCATAATTCAAATATTTAATTATGTCCTATAGTCCACTTTCAACTATTAATTAAATAATTCATAATTATTTAATTAATTTATGTCTTCTATTCCTCTTGATTATTTAAATAAATAAATTTTATTTAAATATGTCACTAATTCTCTAATGTCTTTCCATGATTAAATAAATTTATTTAATTATCTTTGTCCATTATTTCCTCCAGATTTCAAATTCACCCTAATGTTGCCCTAACCCTAATTATGGGTTGTCACATTGAATCTTGTCCATTGATTCTAGCACATTTGTCAATCTTCAATCTCTGCCATTCATCCAAAATTGGCTTTTCTATAAAATGACAATTTTGGTCTCATTTTCACATCTACATCTCATGCAATCTTGTCTTTGGCATACTTCATCTCTTGGCATTTTGACATCTTAGAATTTACATACTTTAGGCTTAATTCATAGTTGCTTACTAGTTGCATAGTTGCATAGTGTAGCATTTGTGATAGAATCCTTCAACATTTGCTTAGGGCATTGGCATAGTCATAGGTTGCTCACACAAAATCTGAGGGAAAACTAAATATTGCAACAAATAGAGAAGGTGCAATGAAGGTGAATCATGGAGAATGAAGACACTTGGTAATATCTTTCTTTGTTTTCATGTTATTTATCCCTTTGTACTTCATTGCTTACTTTGGGTTTTGTTTATTTATGCACTAATCTACTAACTTGAATATTTCCCTTAGTTACAAAAAGTAGCTACGTAAAAGATGAAGCAAGTAGATGAAGACAAGGGTGATGAATATCAACTCTCTAAAGCTCTAGTTCATCAGCGAGCTCCACACACACGTTCACCTACACACATGAAAGAGGGGAAAAATGTCAAGGCTGTATAGGGGTTTGCCTCAGTCAAACCCTTGCTTTGGTGTTTCCACCTCCACAAATAGCTAGACAATCCACGAAGTAGAAAGTGTGATAAAGGAAATAGAAAGGAAAGTACTAAACACTACAAAAGATGTAATGCTACTCTATAAAACCACAATAGGAAAAGGAAAGTGATGCAATACCACCTCCACCCAAAGGCACTCAAGGCCAATGAAGGGAGAATGCAAGGCAACGAGCTTGGCAAAGTCAGCACAGTCGCAACTGTGACAAAGGGAGATCTTGCAAGACTCCAAAATTATAGCTTCTATGGTAGAGAAACACGTACAAAGATGGAATTGATGGAGTAACAAGATTTATTGCTGCAATACTCAATGGAGTTCTATGGAAAATGTGTGAGAGAATGTGATAGATTGCTAGAATGATCTTGGAAGAATGAATGTGTAGATGATGAAGTGATAGTGAAATGGATGCATTTGAAGACCAAAATAGAAGAGAAGGAGCCATTTTCGAGTCGATTGGTCCAACAGAGGTGTTACAATTCATCCCCAATGAGGAGTGTAATGTCCCTATAGACTCCAGAGGCAGGAATCTGTCAGGGATGGCAGCATGCCACACAGATGTCTGCATGTCGCGCTTGCGTCCCTGACGAAAATTCCCCCACCAACACACAAAACATGCGCCAAGTGGATGCACTTCATATGGGTGATGTGGAATTTCGCCATCAGGTTTGATTTTCTAAGGTGAGGGTATGTAAAAGGGAAATTTACACAAGGGGTGCAAATTCACTCCTATACACTACTAAACAACTTAGCTAAAGGTTTACTACGATGACAAAATAAGGAAATAACAAAGAGACTAAGGTAATGTAAGGAATGTTACGAAAGAGAAGAGAACAAAGGTGGTGAGAAATAAACTTGCAAGGGGTCCAATTTTCCAGCAAGCTCCACATGAACAAGTACCTACACACAACAGAGCAAGGAAAAATGTTGGGGTTGTTTCAGGGCTTGTCACAATCAAACCCTCGTATTGGTGTTTCCACCTCCATGGACAACCAAATAGATAGAGAGATAGAAATATGATAAATAAAGTATGCTAGAAAGTAAATAATACCAAAACACTACAAGAAGCACTATGCTACTCAAATCCAACAACAATGCAATAGTAAGCAAATAATACCACCCTCGACCAGAGGCACTCAAGGCCAATGAGAGAGGAATGCAAGTCTACAACTGTGGAAAACTCAACGTGACCATAACAACACTGAAGGAAGTCTCACAAGACATCAAGTTGCAGATTGTGTGGTAAATGTGAAGAATGTTGTGATATTGGAGTGAAATCATTGATAGTGCAGCAAGTAGCCAAGAAGTGTGAGTGAATGTAATAATTGTCCCCCCAAACTCTTCAAGAATGTGTAGAGTGTGTAGAGAGAATGAATGAGAATGAGAGATAGGATTTTAAGTGAATTTGGGAGGGAAAGAGTTGTTCAAAGGTCAATTGAAGTGTGTAGATATGTTACACTTCGGCCCCAATGGCGAACATAAGGCCTATGCAAATTCTAGAGGTAGGAATCCTATCAAGACGGTAGCGCGTCGTGTAGACGTTTGTGCACAACGCTCATGTCCCCGATAGAAATTCCCTCACTGACACTACATATAAGTGCCAAGTGGATGGAGTACAAACGAAGGATGTGGAATTACATTATCGGGTTTGATTTTTCTAAGGTGAAGGGTGTAAAAGGGGAACTTGCAAAGGGTGTGCAAATTCATGCCTATACAAATTTTTAACCATATAAGAAAATTGTTTTCCAATGGGAAAGACTGTTAAAAGAGAGGAAAGAAAATAAAAACTTAATATATAAAAATAACACTTTGGAAGAAGAACTTGAGAAAATTAAAAGGAAAAATGAAGAATTAGAAACAAAAAATTAGTCACGAAAGGAAGATATATTGAAATTGACAGAAGAAAATCTTTTGTCCAATGAATTACTTGAAGCTTACGTAAAGGAAAAACTAGAGTCTAAAGTCTAAACCTACACTATGTAATGTTTCATGTGATACAAGTGATTTATTTTATTCATTAGATGAATTTTTTGATAAATGTGATATAGCTAAAGTGTCTTTTGATAAAAAGTGTAAGGAAGACAACAAGATTATTGAATCTACAAACCTTGCTAGTTGTGAGGATAATGAGAAAGTGTGTTCTTCAAAGAATGTTGGATTTAAGATAATGAAAAGAATGGGATATGAAGGAAAAGGTTTGGGAAAATATGGACAAGGAATTATAGAGCCCATTGAACTAATAGTAAGGCAAAAAAATGAAGGCCTTGGATATGCTAGTGGAAATAAAAACAATGTTACAAGTTCAAACAAATTAATTCAAGAAGTACAATACATACATTGTTCTCAATGTAGGAATGGGCATAAAAGAGAGATGTGTTGGGATCTTCATCCTTTTAGTTTTTGTGGATTGAAGAATCATTTTGAGAAATTGTGTTGGAACAAAAAGTGGAAGAAACAACATCTAAAATATAGTATACAGATGGATTGTGGATGGATTGGTGTATCTAATTGGAAAAAGGTCACAAATATGTTCAAAATATTGTACAAGCATAAATATTCTCATGTCAAACAAAATAATAAATCATCTAATCACAAAGATCATTGTTGAATGGGATATTCAAAATTAAAAACTGGTGCAAGTGGGAGCAAGAGCAAAGCAGGCACAAGAAGTTGCAAGTTAGGAATTTGATGGTACTTATCACAGTGAGCAAGGAGTGAACGAGAAGATTCAAGGAAGGGAAATAGGTGAAAGTAGCAATACTGGGAGTTGGGCTTAGGATGCAAAATTAGAGATTGCACCATATCATTTAAAAAGTTGAGTGACCAATGAACCATGGTGACAACATAGGGATTGGACCAGTTCGGGTTGAAGGAGGAAGCCTAATGGGTGGCATGTTTGGAGAGAGAAGCAAAGGTATGAAAACCCTACCCCTTCCAATTTTAGAAATCATGGTCGTTGGAATGGAAATAATAGGTTCAAAGGTGGTGCAGGTGAAAAGTATAGCAACCAAAACCCTATATGGGGTCGCAATCGTGAAAAGAGTCCAAGAAAATGGGAAAAGACACGAAGCACTAGATTTTTTCCAAAGGGGTCATTCGATTTATGGTTCAATAATGGTTGGGCGGATGGTGATAGGAGGGAAAAAGGCCCTAGGAGAACAATGGAAATATGTTCAAACAAGCTACAAGTTGAGAGGGATCAACTCAAATAGCTCGGGCTTCTAGTCAATTGGTTTGGCATGAGCCTGAATTGGGGTAACTTGATCAGGTGGTGGCATGACAAATTGGGGGAATATTTGATGTTCAAATCTTTAGCGAATGGATATTTTGTAGTGATTTGTCCTTTAGAGAAGGTTAGGAAGAAATTGAGAATGGTATCTAGATTATGGATGACTATGACTTCCACATTTGTAGATGGATGGTCGATTTGATCCTTATCACCACAACATGGAAAAGATTCAAGACTGGTATAAGTTTCCCAATCTTCCTTTGGAATTCTAGGAGTCGAGTATCTTGGAAGACATTAGTAACCAATTGGGAAAATATGTGTGTGTGGAAGAACAATTGGATTCTAATGGCATCAACACCTATGTTAGATTGTGTGTTGAAAACAATCCTAACAGCCAGCAATGGCGTGAGATCAAGTTTTTCTTGGATTGGGGTAATTGGATGCAAACACTAACTTTGGATCCCTATCCCAACAAAACTCTAGTTAGGACATTGGGTTGGCATAAAAAATCCTCTTCTGAAAACTAGAGGACCTCACCTCATTCTCTGAATGTGGATGGCTTTGTCGACTCTACTAAGGATGAATTTGCAAAGTTGTTAGAAAATTTGACTCAGGAAGATTTGGTGGCAGAACCTAACAAAACTGATAAGATGGAAGATTACACCAATAAGCCAAGGGACTTGGGAGATTAGCAAAGGGAGTTTAATCAGAAAGTCTTGGATGCCATTGATTTTCTCAAGAACAAGATCATAGAAGCATATCCCAATTCTCTCATTAAGGTTGGGAATGATCTAGATGAATTGCAACCAAGAGTGACTAAATCAATGTTGATTTAGAGGATATGTTTCAATATTGGATTGATGGCCCAAATCTTGAAAATGTTTACTTGGATCAAAATATTGTTGAGGTGGCACAAAAGTCATTTAAGAAATTGAGGGTTTATCAACCTGACCAGGTTGAGATAGGAAAATTGGGTATTGGTCAAAAGGACATGCTCAAATCGTCCCCTAATTGTGGAGAGTGCAAAAGGAGAGGGATAATTTCAAATCAAGAGAAGTTGAAGTGGGATGGGGAAGCTAATGTCTAGCTGAAGATTAACTAGATGTTAAAAGTAGGGAAGGGTGAGGCCCTTCCTGAATAGACATGAAGCTCATAACATGGAATTTTAGGGGCTTAAATGCCTCTAACAAGAGGTACCTAATATGACACCAGTTGGAGTCATTTCAAGTGGATTTTTGTTTGTTACATGAGACTAAGCTAGGAGAACAAGAAAAGGTTAGTTTTGGTAAGAAAATGAAGCTATGGAAACTAGTGAGTGATAGGTTGTAGTTATGTCCTATCACTTTAGTTGATAAATACATTAATATATCAACTAGGTAGTGTTCGAAGGCTATATGCAATAGAAGACATCTTGACTATCTCTCTTGAGTTTTCTAAATATTGGAACGACTAAAATGAAACTCTAAACTAGAAGCCACTAAACTTAGAAAGAAGGAAATTATTTATCTAGAAAGCTTGAAATAACTAAACTAGATGTTGCAAAACATTTTTTCAATGGAGGAGACCATTGGAGTGATCGTTTGAGAGAAGACTAGTTCGGTTATAGGCTTGAGCAATTTGAATTTGGATTCATGACCTAGGATTTTTTATGCATGGGAGGATAGATCATGTGGCTTGGAAAGGTTCCCTGGAAGCGTTTCAGGGAAGGACGAGTCTTTTGGTGACGACCTAGTCAAAGTTGTGCATTTGGAGGAGAAAAATGTGGGTGAGACACTCAAGGTGTCTTGTGACGGTTGTCCCTCGAAGGAATCAATCCATCTGCATCATGGAGATAATGTGGGGGCTAGTTTTGTTGGGCGGGTCCCATCTGGGGAATCTCTTATTCTTCCCCATGTTGAGGGTGCCTAGGTGGATGCTAATTGGATGGCTACAAAGTCTTCTGTGTTGGGTCAGAAATGGTCTGACCTTTTTTCCTCAAAGCTTAAGGATAAGGGCAGTGTGACTAAGTCGGTGTCTTCTTCTAATGAGGAAGGTGTCTTCTCTTTTTCTATCCTAGACTCCATTGTTGAGAAGAATATTGCTATTATGGATTTCTCTCTAGTTGGAAAATTTTTAGGTCCTAGACCTAGCATTGAGGAGGTCCACTCATGGGTTCACATGAAATGAGCACTAAAAGGTCAGGTGGAGGTTGCTGCAATGGCTAAAGGATTCTTTTCTTTTGCCTTCTCATGTGACGAAGACCTAAGGAATGTTTTTGCAAAAGGACCTTGGTCTCTTGGAAGGTTCTCTATGGTGTTACAACCATGGGAACCAAGAATGAACTTGTCTAAATGCCTCTATAATTCTGTCTGTATGGGTCAAACTTCCAAATTTTCCTTTAGAATATTGGGATGGGGAAGTTTTTAAGGCGGTTGCCAAATCCTTCGATCGGCTTGTTTCAATTGACAAGGCCACTAGATCAAGGAGGAGGTTAGTTGCAGCCAGATTATGTGTCATGATTGATCAGGATGTTGCATTGCCTGAATATTTCTTCCTAAAATCAAACATGGGGTCTTGGAAGCGGCAAATTTTTTTTGAGAACCTTTTATTCGCTTGTTTCAAGTGTAAAAACATGAGACATTGGGCCAAAGATTGCCCTATTCCTAGTTCCCAACTGAAGGATGTCAAATAGACTAAGGTTTGGAAGATTAAAGAACCCAAGGAGGCCCAGGGTGAATCGGCGGTGGGAAATGGGTTGGAGGGTGAGGTAAATGCTGAAGTGTGTAAAGATTCTTCAGTCGAGTTTAGTAAGGAATTGATTGGTCCTAAGGAAGTTGTTGATGATCAATCCTTAAATCAGGAAGTGGACTATGTTTCTAAGACTATGTGCTCTCCAAAAAGGCTAGTGGTGGAGCCGAAAGGGGTCCATGTTGAGACTGTGTGCTCTCCAAAAAGGCTAATGGTGGAGTTGAAGGGTGCTCCTTAATCACCCTTTTCGGATATGGATCTGGTGATGGACAACAATGCTATGGTTGTGGTTGATTCTATATGTAAAGATGAGGAGGGATTTACCCTGGTGCATGGCCAGAAGAAGAAATCCTCTCCACCTCCCCTTTAGCCTCACAAAGGTGTCATAATGAGAAGTCACAAAGAATATTGTGGGTCTAAATCAAAGGGGAAAGGTAGACCTTCCCTACTAAAGAGCAGAGAAAGGGAATGTAAGAGGGATATTGTGGAAGGGGTCCAATAGACCCTGTTTGATTTGTGCTCAAAGACCACCCCTCTTCTACCAAATGAAATTCATTTCATGGAATTTCAAGGGATGAATAACCTGCATAAGCACGACATCCTAAATAATTTTTTTTGTGATCATAAACCAAACATTTTGTTGATCCAAGAAATGAAGATGCAGATTGACAAGCTAGAGGCTTTAAAGAGTTTATTTTTCAAAGATTGTGGTTTCCATGGGGTGAGTTCTGATGGAGATTTAGGGGGTGTGGCCACCTTTTGGAATGATAAGTTGTTGAAAGGTACTATAGTTGTTGATGGTTTCAATCATGTTGAGACTAAGTTTACTTACCTCAAGGATTCTTATTCTTGGGTTATTTCTAATGTGTATGCTCCTAATTTGAAGAGAAATAGAAATAAGCTCTCGGATGATCTTAGTATCCTTAGGTTGAACTTTTTGGATCTTCCCTAGCTAGTTATGGGAGATTTCAACACTCCTCTATATGATGATGAGAAAGTGGGTGGCTCTCAGGTAGACCCAGAGAGTAGGTTTGATCTTTGAATGTTTACTGATGATAATGCCCTGCTAGATGTGTTGGTGTGAATAATATTCAAGTTATACTAGACAGGGCTCTAACTTTTGCGTCCTAGTTTGCTAACTTTGCTTGTTCCCTTTCCTCTCTTACGTGTTGTGGGTCGGATCATTTCCCTCTCTCTTTTGTGGCGGAGAGGGTTGGGAGTAAGAAAATATTTCCCTTCATATTTGAAGCCATGTGGCTTAGAGACCCTCGCTTTATGGATTGTATTAGTAGATGGTGGAAAATTAATGTTGATGGTAGTGCGATGTTTAGAGTGGCTAAAAAATTGAATTGTGTTAAGAAGAACCTTAGAAAGTGGAACAAAGAATTGTTTGGCCACATTTTTTATTCTAAAAGCCTCATTCTTAGCAAGTTGGATGAGGTATAACATGTTATTCAGTTGAAGGGTTTTTTGGAGGATATTCAACTTTAGGAAGATGGTCTTCTTGCCCAACTTCATGATATCATATCTAAGGAGGAATATTTTTGGAGACAAAGGTCCAGGGCGGTTTGGATTAAAGTTGGGGATTGTAATTCTAAGTTCTTTCATCTCATTGCTTTGAGACATAGAGCTTCTAATAGAATTTTTTCTATCAGTATGGATGGGTCGTTGTTGGAAGTTGAGGAGGATATTAGAAGTGCGGCTGCTAGATTTTTTGAGGGTCTTCTGACAAATGATCTGGTTTGGGATCAAGGTTGTGTGGATGCTACCCTAGAGGCTAACCCCAATTTGGTCTCGAAAGCTATGAACAAGGAGCTAACGGCTATTCCCTCTACCTCAAAAATTAAAGATGCAGTGTTCTCATTTGAAGGTAATAAGGCCCCTGGACCTGATGGTTTTTCTTTTTTATTCTATCAGTTATGTTGGGAGATTGTTGTTGAGGATGTGATAAATGCTACTAAGGAGTTTTTCAGTTCTAGAAGTTTGTTGAAGGAATTGAATGCCACTTTCATTGTTCTAATTCCTAAATCAGTTAATGCTAAGACCTTTGGTGAATTCCATCCTATTAGCCTTTGTAACTTTGCTTATAGTTCTTTTTCAAAATTTATGGCTACTAGATTGCAGAAATGCTTGTTGCTTCTTATTTCAAACTAGCAAAGTGGCTTTGTTAAGGGTAGGCATATCCTTGATTCTATTATTACAGTTCATGAATTGCCCCATTCCATTAATGTTTCTAAGAGACCGGGTTTCTTTTTGAAGCTGGATATTCTTAAAGCTTATGAAAAAGTTAGTTGGAGGTTCCTTCTGAGCGTGTTTGATCATTTTGGATTTTGTAAGAAGTTCATTGAATTGATTGAGCAACTTATTTCTTCTCCTTTGTTTGTTGTCCTAGTGAACAGTTCTCCCTCGCCTTTCTTCTGGAGCTCGCGTGGCTTGAGGTAGGGTGACCCTATCTCATTGCTTCTTTTCATCTTGATGGTGGAGGCTTTAGGTCATAAAATCCAAAAGACTCTTTAGGCTGGGGTTCTGCAAGGCCTTGCACCATCTTCTAGGTGTAATTCGATTACTCACCAGCAATTCGTGGATGACACTATTTTGATGGGGGCTTCTTCTGTTAAGGAAGCTAGAGTTGTTAAGAGGTTGTTGGTAGACTATGAAAAGGCTTTTGATAAGAAGATCAACCATCCTAAATGTTATATTTTTTTCCTTAATACTCTGGATGATTTGTAGCTTAAGGTGGCTAGAATTTTGGCTTGTAATAGGGGTGATCTGCCATCCTCATATTTGGGGCTTCCCTTGTGCATTTCTAGGATTCCCGACTTATTTTGGTTGGATCTATTGGATAAATTCAGCAAGAAGCTAGCAGGGTGGAAAGGTGCTCTCCTCAGTCGGGCTGGTAAAATTCAGCTTATATCAACCACTCTTCAAAATTTACCCCTGTATGCCATGATTTTATTCAAGGTGTCAATTAAGTTTGAAGACAAAATGTACTAGAGCATGAGAAGATTCTTGTGGTCTGGGGTGGATTCCAAAGCGAAGATTCCCCTAGTGGCCTGGCATTTAGTCTGTAGACCGAAGAAATGGGGTGGCCTAGGGATTAGAAATCTTAAATCTTTCAATAAGGCCCTTTTGGCTAAAAATATCTAGAGGCTCCTAAATGGGGTTGTTGGGTGGGCCCCTTCGGTGAGTAACAAGTATATGTTTGGTCTGGATAGGCCCTGGGATTTGCTTTATGCAGAGGAGATCCTATCTGGTTCTTACTTCTGGAGGAATATTTTCTTGTGTAGAGATGTGATTGCTAAAGGTGTTAAGTGGTTGTTGGGTGATGGGACTAGTATTCTCTTTTAGGATGACATTTGGTGTGGGGATTTCCCTCTTATATCTCTCCCTTGGCCCCCTCCTATTGCTCCCCTGTGTAAACAGATTTTTGGAGTCAAGGTGTCAGATTACTTTGAGGATGGGGATTGGAAGAATTTTGATGATTGGAATCTGTCTTCAAATATTCTTAAGGACTTCTTATGTAAGGTTTGGATTCCAGTGTTTCCTAGGCTGGATAGAGTGGTTTGGGCCCCGTGTGCAAGTGGTAATTTTTCTATGGCCTCTACTTTTTTTAATTCCCTATTTACTCTGGAGTCTTTTCTGTTATGGGGGTGGCCATGGAATAAGTAGCTTATTCCTAAGGTGAATGTCTTTTACTGGCTGATTATGCAAGGTAAAATTCTTACAATTGACAATCTCTGCAAGAGGGGGTTTTCCATTCCTAATAGGTGTGTGCTCTATGAAGCTAATAAGGAGAATTATTTTCATATCCTTATTGGGTATGATTACTCATTAGCCTTGTGGAGCAAGTTCCTTAGACTCTGGGACTTGGGATAGGTTTTTCCTGACTCCTTGGCTAAGTTTTATAATCAGTGGAAGTGCCCTTCTTACTCTCCTGTGTTGCGTGGGCTTTGGGATCTTATGGCCCTGCATATTGCCTGGGGGCTATAGAAAGAAAGAAATAATAGGATCTTTCAGGAATCCAAGCTGAAGGTTGAGAGTCTTTTCATCAAATTTCGTCGGGCCATTCTGGAGAATTTTACTCTTATTAAATCTGACTCTGTTCGGTGAGATTTGGCTATGTACCTTGTTTGATATGATCTTAAGGTGATTTTGAATTGGAAAATTTATTTGGTTCCTATTATATCTCTCAAGGCTAGTTTTGTGGCTAGGAATAACACTAGACACCCCTGGCTAGGTGGATTAAAATCAATGTTGATGGGGCAGCGAAGGGTAATCCCGGACATACTAGATGTCGGGGGGTGTTAAGAGATAATTTTGGCAGACTTCTTGGCGCGGTGGCACTCCCATTGGGTACTCAGAATAATCATCATGTGAAGGCGGAGGCTACATTCATGAGGGTCAGATACATGCTATTAGCAAGGGGTTTTCCAAAGTTTGGGTGGAAGGTAATTCTATGAATATAATAAAATATTTGCATGGTACTCATCCCCTAAGCTAGAACATGGATCAACTAATTAAGGATACAATAATGATGTTGCAATCTTGTGATGAGACTCGCGTCTCTCATGTTTATCAGGAAGGAAACTCTCTTGTCAATTTTTTTGCCAATTTGGTTGTCAGCCTTAGTGAATTTCGCTTGTGGGAGGAAGGGTTGATCATTCCCGAGGATGCAAGAAACATTTTAAGAAATGATGGAGTCAGATAAGTTGTGGCTTTTATGGCCTTATACTCATTCCCATTTTGCACACTTTTTGGATGTTTTATGGCCTATGCGCTTTTGTCTGGATAGCTTTCACCAGGGTTTTGTGTGTTCTGTCTGGGCTACCATGGGTGGTGATAGAAGCAGAGTTGAGCCTCATTCATGCAGTGATATTCAAAGGAAGAAGAAGCTATGGAACATTCTTCTTCATGGCAATTTCACTCCATTTCTGGAGAGATTACACGGTCATGACCCTCATGGCTCAAACAAGTTTGTCTCACTTGGCATAACCACAAGTTGGTGCTAAAAGGGATGGAGGTGGAGTTGAATGAAGACCAAATTTCCAACATTACTGGCATGTTGATTGTGGGAAGGAATTTTTTTAAAGATAAAAAGAGTAATGAAGAAGCGATGACCCAATTTTTAAAGGATGATGAGCGGAAGAATTCGGTCAAGTTGGAGAACTGGGGCTATGATAGAACCTCCCTTAAGAAAATCTAGGCTAGGGTTGTGGAGGTGATGATGCATTATGTAACACTAGAAGGGAGATTTAAGGCTTTACTTGGTCACCACTTCACTCTCTTGAATCACTTCAGCCATGGTTTATTTATCTATTTTCCCTTTTTCATTTTATCTTCTTTGGAATCCTCAGTGTGTGCTCATTTGAAGAATAAGAGGGCCCCTGTCCTCCATGAAGGGATTATTTTTCTTATTATGGAGCATGTCCAATCTCTAACCTTAGTTCATACCATCAAAGGCAAGGAAGAGGTTTTTAATGCTTTATCAAGGTCGTCAGATTCAGAATCCTCATCGGAGGAGGAGGAGGAGGAATGGGATGAGGATGAGGAAGTTGCTTGCCCTGCAGCCATGGCTTCGACTTCCAAGAAAAGGAAGGTAGTGGGTTCTAAGAGTAATAGGGCACCTAAGAGGCTAGCCTCTATTGGGAGTGATGACATAGAGGTTGGGTCAGATGGGTCCTCTCCCAAGGCTATTGAATTGGTTGTTGATAAAGGTGTTGTTGGTGGGGCTCTTGAGGTTGGGGACCAGGTCAATATTGGGTTGGTTGAGAAACTGAGAAGACTATCTGTAGACACGTCAAATTTGCATTATGCATATTCATCCTCTCAATAAATAAATCAAATGCATCACATCCATTTACCTAGTAAAGCAGGTTCTTATCATCAAAAGCTCAATCATAGTTTAATTAAATAAATCAAGCTTTATTTAATTAAAATCTCAAACATGCATCTTCCATCATTTTCTGATTTAAATAAAACAAATATTTAAGCCTTAAAAGTCAAAATCATCTAATCAGCATTAAATCAGCATAATCATCATATATTTAATCTAACCCCGATTAAATGATAATCCCATCCCACTTGCATTATCTAGATCTAGTCACTTGCACATATAAATCAATTTATTGATTTATTAAATCCAAGATTTTCCATCAACATGGCATTTATGGGTAATATTCCCTCAATTTTGAATTCAAAAGCAAGTTGATTTGTCCCTCCAACAGTGCATTTATTGCTCATTTTCTTCTCCCCCACTTAGCATTTACTCTCAAATTTGAATTCAAATTCTCCCTCTCATGGGCACATTTCCCTAATCTTGCACAACCATTGACCACTCACCATTTGACAAGTGTCATCTTCTCATTGGAGGATCTTTAGTCCCACATTCACCATCTTGGCCAATCTCTCATTAACAAAATCTATAAAATAAGGCCTTCATTCTCATTCATGGGGACGCAATTTTATGAAAGGTTACTCTCTTGGTTTGAGAAATAATCTTGTTTTCATCTCCATTGCACTTCATCATCTTGAGCTTTTTATCAAGGATTGGGAAAGGGTCACTAGCACATGTGACACCAATCCACTATGGAATAGGTAATTTGTTGAATGTTTTCATTATGCTTGTGGTTTTCCTTTATCTTTTGTGGCATTTTGGAACATTTGAAAAGTATTTCATAGGACTGTTCTTGAATGATTTGTAGGTACTAACCCTTGTTTGAGATTAATGTTTGTAGATTTTGAAAAGCATGCTCACACTATCGAAGAGAGTGGTCAATTTGAAGAAGAAGGCTTCTGTTGTTACAGCCACATACCCTAAGGAGATTGAGGAAGGTAAGGTTCTTGTGAATAAAATAGTGATGGCGGAGGATTCTCCAATTCATGACATGCCAAAGGTGTCCCTTATGAAGGAGTTTTAGGATTTGAATGTGGAGGAGGAAAAGAAAAATGATAATCCACTCTTGAAGATTGATCCTCTGTCAGAGGATTTTTCGTACCTGGATGAGGATGATACTTCTATGTTTGGCTTGTTGGACATAGCAAGGGTTGGGGCTATGGGCACCTTCAAACTGGCCAAATGGACTCTACAAGAATTTAATAAAATTCATATTAATATAAGAGGCTTAAAGGCGAATATGGAGAATGCTTAGAAGGCCTCTGTGTCTAACATCCTCATTGATAGATTGGTGGAACTAGAAGGTTAGTTTAATGATTTCAAGGCTTTGTGTGAGGACATAATGCAGGCCCTTGATGCCAAGGTTGTTGGTATTAATGAGAATATCAAAAAATTGTTGCAGGTTAGCCATACCTCAGTTAAGAATGGTGTTGAAGCCTTGGAAATTCTTTTTAAGAAAATTGGGCAGCTCAGAGAAGATCGGGTTTTCTTCTTGGAGATCATGGAGAAAGAGCAAATGGCTAAGGGTAAGGGTAAAAAAACTATGAAGTATGATGACAAGGTTCCTATTAGTAGAGGATCAGCTAAATGGAAGAAAGAGTTCAATGCTGAAAAGAAGGAATTGTTGGATATGTTGAAAAACATAAAAACCAACAGATTGACATGGCCAAAACTCTGAGTGGCCTTAACTAGTTTTTTGTTGCTTTCTATTTCTACTTGGTGGTTGTCTTCTATCTGTTGTTTTGCTAGTGGGTGCCACTAGTTGTTGATTGTCTTATTATACTCTAGCACCTATGGTGGTTGGTTTTTTGACTATTGGGTTGTTGCTGGTAGACTTTTGATTTTTTTTGGAGCAACATTTTGTATCTGATGTAAAGGGTTTTGGGTCCCTTTAAAACCTATTTTTCTCTTTTAATCAAAACTAAACTAGAAAGAAGAAAAGTATTTACCTCAAAAGCATAACGATTAAACTAGAAAGCATGGAAATGATTAAACTAAGAAACGTGTAAATTGCTGAAGAAGAAAAGCTCATAAAGAAACTATGAAACATCGATCTAACAAAATATAACAATATTAACAATTAACAGAAAATGATTTAACAATCTAAAACTAACTATGATAGGGCAGAAATACTTGTTAGAAATGAGTAGCAAACAAAAGAGTGCAAATAACAACTATGAACACCCTACACCTCAAGATTGGCCTAAAGATTAACTAAACTAAGCAAAATGAAAGATTTCACCTTGTTGAGTTGTCCTTTGGTTGGCCCTTCGATCTTCAATGTTGTATGCTCCTTTAGTGGCAAGAGATGCAAGCTATGAGATGAGATGATGATGATGGAGAATGAGTGAAAATAGATGCAAATATGAGAATTTGGCTAAGTATGGCTCAAGAGAAAATTTTGCAAGAGTTTGGCTAGCATAAATGATCTCTCTTAAAATGAGATAAAAGAGGGGGTATTTATAGAGAATTTGGAATTCTCTAGAGAAATGGATGGTTGGGATTAAGCCACCAAGATCAAGATGTAGGGCTAAGGTGAGTTGAGAACTCACAAGCCCTCACATCTTGACATGTGGCATGTAAAGTGGCTTGTAAGGGATGATGTGTACATGAGGTGGAAGGAGAGTACATGATATGGAGGTAGTACATAGTACCTTGGGATTGGACAAGATCTCCTCATAAAGGAGGTCCTTGTCCCCGTGTGGGTGAGAGGACATGTGAATAATTAAAAATTCCTCAAATATCCACATGGGGATGAGAAAATGAATTTAATATTCCTAGGAATGTATTGGGGGATTAAATCTAAATTAAAAATTCACATGGGGAATGGGGGTGCCTTCTCGAAAAGGAGAAAGCCTTTAATGAATTTGACTTAAGACACATTCCATAAATGATATGGAGATTAGGTTGACATAATTAAGTGATTAAGGTTGTGCAAGTACTTGATTAGACAAATTAATGACATATTAGAGGCAAGTGGGAGATTAAGAAGAGCTCACATGTGACTTGATGTGACAAGTCAAAGATCACATGGGGAAGAGAAAAAGGAATTTAATATTCCTTGGAAGGATAAAAGGAATTAAAAATTCCTTGATAAATTGATTAGGCTAGTTAATGAAGGATTAGAGGAGGGTTAGGTGGGTAAAAGAGATTAGAGGCTAACTTGCAAAAGTTGGAGGATGTGACACATCCTAATCAAGGATTAGGCATGTGCATATCCCTAATGATGGGATTAGAAGATGGATTAAGATTAGATAAAAATGATGGAGGATTTGACACATGAGGAATTAAATAAATGTCATATTTATTTATTCATTTGATGAAAAGGGGGATTAAAGAGATAGGGTATTTATTTATTAATTAAATACCTTAGGGATTTGGTTGAATTAAGGATGTTAATTAAATAATAGTGATATTACTTAATTAATGCAAATAAGGGGATGCTTAGACGAAAGGGGATAAATTTGGATAAATTAAGTGTCCAAATTTAGGTGTCCACACTAACAACTGAAAGGAGGTGCTCTGAAACTTCAGACAATAGAACTTAGAGATTACTGACTCAACTACAACCTGCAGGATTAATCTTGATAGAACTACACACATGAAAATAAACTTCACTTCCAATTATCATGTACAAAATGAAAGTAATAAAATTAAAAGTGGAATACTTATTTATCTAATCTACAGTCCCTCGAGTGGCCAGCTCTCAGGTGCTCCTATGCCTAACTCAGATCACATACATTGGTAACTCCAAAATTACTTCATTCAAAATAACTCCATTCACATTACTCGGTAACTCCAAAGGTGATGGGAAAAACTCATTTTATTCATAAGAGTGTAACTCAGAAAACATAGAGACAACATAACAATATTATTTTGTATCTCATTGCTTCTAACAATTACATATTTATATAAGAACATCTAACAAAATCCTATATTTCAGTTGGTAAAGTCTTCAACTGATTTTTAACAAACTAACAGACTTTAAAGCCCATGACATAAGACAGTAAAGGGCTCAAGATAAGCCATAAAGTCTTCAAACTAAAAATAATAGAAACTACAAAAACTTGGTCCATCATGCATTCTCCTAAAGTTTCAGCACTCATTCTTTAGTGCTTGTCTTCAATGGTGTTGAAGTCTGCATTGAATCTCTTCGACTAGCATGATAATTAATTGTGGTAATTGACCTGTGCAATGCTTAAAAACTAAACCATTAAGTCAGCATGGGTTAGCTTATTTCAATTAATTTCAAGAAATAAAGATTGTACACCTTTTCACAAAAAGAAAGCAATTACTTATCCTAAAGACAATTAATTAACAGGGTAAATATGGCTAAAAGATGTGAGGTTAAGTATTTATTTCATTATATTGATGAGGTTATTTTAACCTCATCATTTCCTCCCCTTCCTAAGCTCGAGCAGGTCCTCCTGCTCTTTGTTGTCCTCCATGCCCTTCATTTCTCCAATTCTTGTTCAACTCCTCATATCTAGCACTAAGATCGTAAAAATCATCTACTATTGTATCCAAATCCTTAGGTTCCCTTAGGAATCCCCGATGAAAAGTAACCCTTTCTACCCATCTTTCAAAACTATCATCACTCTAATCTATGTTGATATATACTACAGGGGGAAGTGAAAGAAGTAGAGGAGGTCTATACCTCATTCCAATCTAGTTAACCTTTAATTGCTCAAGGATATCGGTAAAGGCTACTACCCTTCTGTAGGACCATCTAATATTAAGAGGTGAAATTACCTCTTTCTTGAGATACATAGGAAGAGGAGTATACCAATTTCTTCACATGCATGCCAAGCTTTCACTATAAACTTTTGTCCTTGATCTTGAAAATTATTATGGCACAATCGAAGGCTATTGTTATATCTTCTTTGTACATTCTCTTTGAGTTGAATGCCTAGGAATTGTACCTTGAAATGGAAAGGCTTCCTATGGGGGTATCTCATTTGTAATCCAATAGTTTTCTCTGCATGTGAATACTCCCTTGACTAATCCTACCATTGAATTTGATTATGCATGGTGGATAGGAATGATCTCAACTGAACTTCACCCACAAAGAAATTAACATAAAAATATGTATAATCTTCCAAGAGAAAATTATGGACAAAGAATTCACATAATAAATCCTACTAATCAGGAGTTGACACAACAAATATCTTGACAAATTCTTTATTATCAGGATCATGTGGCTTGTTATTGTGGATTCTAAGTAACTTTCATCTTAGGAGTTGTTCATTGAGGGACATAGAATACAACCTAGACAGTCTTCTACAAGCTAACAATAACTCACTTATTTGAAAAGCATCTTGTTTAGCTCTATACACTTTGTGAAATGATTCTTTTAATAGTACTAACTCCTTTTTCAACCTATCATTTTCAAATTCTACATCTCTCAGGAAGTAGCATCTCTCCATCCATTTCATCAATAATGGAGGGATATGTACCTAGAACCATTCTAAAACAATTGGTTCAATTTGTGTTCCTTAGATTCCATTATTGGCTTGGTGTCACTTTCCTGCAAGTCCTGTTCTAACTCCACAATTCTACTCACATAAGCATTAAGTTAAATTCTCTTCTTGTTCCTTTCTTCTTCAAAATCATTAAACAATTGCATAAAATTATTTTTCAAACCTCGAATGTGGTTGTCTTTCTCAGAAAAATCAACCATACGTTGCTTGCTTTCTTGATTCCATTATTGTATTTGATATTGCAACTTCTCAATAACCTTGTCTTTTTGCTCCATCTGCATTGTCAAATTTGTAATCTCTTGATCCTTTTTACTTATAATTGTAGCATGTGCCTCTATTTCTTCTTGTTGTTGGGTGATCTATTGTTCATTTCTTTGTTACCGAAATTTTAACTCAACAATTTTTGCTTCCAATTTTTCTAATTCTTCTCCTTTTTGACCAGATGTTGCATCCCCTACATTAACAAAAAAAGGTGGATTTGGGATTTCCATATCAGCATGAAGTACATTTTCAACTATGTCAAGAAAAGGGGAGAATCATCCCACAGATTCATCTTCAATATCCACAAAATGTGGTGATTGTACTCTTCCCTCTTCCTATTCCGTTGGAAATAGCGTTCTCTTCTCCTCAACCTTGGAAGATTGATCGACTTGTTGCTCTATTTCACTTATTTCCTCATCACTAGGCTAATTTCCAATTTCCAATATTCTTGCTTGAGTCCTAGGATTTTTCTTTTTAGAGGTACTTTTTGTATCATAGGTTGTAGTTTCATTGGATTCAACAGATAGTTAACCTCTTGCTTCTCTGTAGAGGAGGGGTTGTTTGGAAAGTGACTTTAGTCTACCTCTTCCTCTTATGAGAAGGCTCTTCTCCTTCTCCAAAATGCACAATTTCTATATCCCCTGACTGTACTGGGGTTTCTAACACATCAAGCAAAGCTTCTAGCGCATCACCGCTAGGAGTCGTTGAAGTCTGTTGGCATTCAAGAGCACCTAAAGCTTCAAAGGAGGGTTCTTCTAAAGATTGGTCTTTTTGTTTAGATGACTCGCCCTCCTTAAGAGATCTTTCAGACTCCACTTTTTCAAATTTTTGCAAAAATTTCTGCCACTTCTTTTACATGGCTTTTTACAAAAATGGTACTTGCATATCAATTGTACAAGGGCGTGGTGTTTGAGTGGCCCTATCCCAACTTTATACCTTTCCATCATGGTGGTAATTGAATGACACAAAAATTATAGTAAATTAACCCTAAGAGAAGGGTCTTCATCACCATGGCACAAATGAATAAGTAAACAAAAAGGGGGTCCTACTACCATGGTTATTTGTCCTTCATAGGTAAAATATTTTACTATCCAAGCTACGACAGTTCTCCAGGGTTCTGGGATAGACATTCTGTGAAAACCTTTGTTATGTCCCCTAGTACTTATGGTGATTATAGGTTGAGGCTCCCCCTCCCTATGAAACAATTTTGCCATTCTCTGATAGGTAATGTTGGTAGTTTCAATCAAATCAATGCCTCTATTCTCAAGACCAAAGAGATGAGCAATAATTTTTGGACTTACTTGGAAACGCTTGTCACACCACATTTTGTCCGTCTACAAAGTTTTCTGCAAATTCTCTTACCAGCTGCTTGGTATATCCCTTAAACTTTTTCATAAATTCAAGCCACCAAACTTTTTGAAATAGGCTTGTAATATTACTCAATGCCAATAATTGAGCTACTAAGGCTGGTTCATACTTTTTCTTGGCTCCTCCCATTTTATCTTCCCTTGCTACTCTGCTAAATTTTGTAATGCTCACCTTGTTTCAATCAACTGAATTGTAGATGAAAAGGGACACAATTTTGATATAATCAATGGAAGAGGATCTATCTACCTTACTTGAGTCCTTACTTAGTAATCATGAAAATTTTGCATGGGAAAATGCACAACTATTGTCGTACTTCAAGCAATTGCGTGATGGTACAATTTTCAAAATTGAGATAGGGAATGGTTCATGCCAATTAATTAATCTCTATTCAAAATAATTACTAACTTTAAGCAAAGAAAATTGTACGCACCTTACGTCTTGTCATTAAATCGAACATCACTCGCCTTTTGCTAACATACTAGGATAGTTACGTAATTTGGCGAGGGTGGCGGTGGATAATTATGACATGGCAGATGGTTTAAATAATGACAAAGATTATTATGACAAAAAGGGTTGTCATAATAATTTCATTTATTATGAAAGGATTTGATATGATATGGCGAAATGACAATTAAGGAGTGGATCTCAAGATGGTAACAAAATTTGAATAATGGGCTTGTGCAAAACTTTGGAAAAATCAAAATACTAAAAAAGGAAAGAGTTTACAAAAATCCAAGGCATTGCCGAAAAATGCAACCAGGGTGGAAGAAGAAAAAGTTTTGGAACATCACTAAGAGATGTCGTCGAAAAACAACAACAAAATTGAAGATTCTAGAGCATCGTCGAAAGATGCAGCTAGAGCAGCAACCAAAAATTTCCAAAGCACCGTCAAAAGATGTAACCAGAGCAACAACTAAAAATTTCTAGAGCATTGTCAAAAGATGTCGCTGGAAGAAAGAAATAGCACAATTCTGAAGCATTGCTGGAAGATGCAACCAGAAGGGAGAAACATCAAAATTTTCAAGTATCACTGGAAGATGTGGCCAGAAAAAGGAAGAAGAATGTGAAATTTTGGTCTTTGACTTCCTGAAGCATCGTTGAGTAATGCATTAGAATGCAAGATCAAAATGAGGAACATCACAAGTCAGTTGTAAAAGTTCTGGAGCACTACAACAAGGTGCACCAGAATTTGTGTTTACTAAAAAAATCAAGTCCTGCAAAATATAAACAAAATTTAGCCAAATCCAAAAGATGAAGTTGATGAAGAATTTGAAAGAAACATTCTGAAATGAAGTAAATTCATACACATGCTCTTTTTTTTATTATTATTTATTTAATGGGAAAACTATATTGACTCTACCGTAGTAGAGTCAATGCACTGAATTTCTCCCTGCATTTCTACCATATTTGTAAATTCCTCTTTATTAACAGGCTTATGGTAGATGCACAATCAATGTCCATTAACTAGGAGATTTCAGGCATCACCATCAATGGGTTTCAGTTGCACCGACCCATTTGTAAATACCTCAAAAATTTCATATGGCCCCAGCCAATGCGTTCTGAGTTTTCCCTAGTGATCCTTGTATCTGGAATCGAACAATAGTGCCCAATCCCCATTATGAAATTATCTCTCCTTGATATGTTTATCATGCTAGACCTTGCATTGTTGTTGCACCAACTCAATTTGATGGATGACATCCAAATAGAGTTCATCCAATTCACTAAGTTGTAAAAATCTCTTTATCTAGGCTTGTTTAAGATCTATACCCAA
This sequence comes from Sequoia sempervirens, assembly GCA_007258455.2. Taxonomy (NCBI): domain Eukaryota; kingdom Viridiplantae; phylum Streptophyta; class Pinopsida; order Cupressales; family Cupressaceae; genus Sequoia; species Sequoia sempervirens. The sequence goes on along the minus strand of VDFB02000003.1, from coordinate 379,705,655 downwards.
CTCCATGGCCGTCTTGAGGGTTTGGAGTTCAAATTCAATGGAAAAGAGAGGTTTCTTCCCAAAAACTAACTCATATGGACAAACCTAGGTGGTGTTATAAGCCCAAACGACTTCATGTAGTTTCTGAGCCCAGTCTTTCCCTCTTGATGAAATTGTTTTTGTTAAAAAAAATTATAATTCCTTGTTAGTGAGTTTGACCTATATGTTTTCCTGAGGGTGGTAGGGTGAGTACCTCTTATGGCTCACCTAGAAATGATCGGTGAATGCTAACAAAACTTTAGACATAAGCTAGGGGCCCTAATCTATGATGATTGTCCTAGGAGCTCTGAATCTGAGGAAAATTCTATTGTAAAGGAAATCAACTACTTGTTCCTCCCTGGAAACTCGTAGGGCTTGTACTTCTGCCCACTTAGTTAGGTAGTTGGTACAAACCAAAATGTACTTTTTTTTCCTTGTGAAGGAGGGTCTATAGGGCCGATAAAATCCAATCCTCAATTTTCAAATGGATCAAGGACTACCTGAGGTTGCAGGGGCATTTCATTAGATGCAATTGGTCTTCCTACCCTTTGGCATTCATCACATCTGCGAACATATTTCTTGATATCCTTATTCATAGAGGGCCAATAGTATCCTACTCCCAAAATCTTGTGGGTTGTCCTTTTTGTAGAATAATGCCCTCTAGAAGGATCATCATGGCAGGCTCTAAGGATACTATAGGTCTCATCTGCCCTAACACAACATTGTAGAACCATATCAGGTCCACATTGAAATAGGATACCATTAATCCATTTGAAGGGGGCACTTTCTCTAACAAGGTGTTTCTTCTATTTTGATGAAAAATGAGGTGGTACTTTTGTAGTGGCTAAGTAGTTTGCAATATCAGTAAACCAAGGGGTTTTAGTAGAGATGGAAAATAAATTTTCATCTAGGAACTCATCCTGTACCAGAGCACGATCACCATCATCATGTTTAATTTGGGATAAGAAATTTGCAACTACATTGAATTTCCCTGGTTTGTCAATAATTGTTACGTTGAATTCCTGGAGAAGAAGCAACCACCTCATTATCCTCCCATTTACTATACGTTTATTCATAAGGTACTTGATGGCTAAGTGGTTTGTGTACACTGTGGCTTTGTATCCTGTGATATAATGTTGAAATTTATTAATTGCATGAACTAAAGCCAATAATTCCTTCTTCGTTGTGGTATAATTCCTTTTTGTTGGAGTCAAATTCTTACTAATGAAATATATGGCATATTTTCCCCCATTCTCATCTTCTTGTCCTAATACCGCTCTAATGGCATCATCAGATGCATTGACATAAATATGGAATTGAAAGTTCCAATTAGGTCTATGAAGGATAAGAGCAGAGATGAGTTTCTCCTTGATGATTTCAAATGATGACTGAAACTTAAGTGTCCAGATGAACTCTACATTCTTCTGAAGAAGGGAAAACATAGGGGTTGCGATCTTGTTGAAGTTTTCTATGAATCTTCGATAGTATCCAACATGCCCTAAGAAACTTCTGACATCAGTCTAGGTTTTTGGGGTCTCAAGTTGTTGTATTACTTTAATTTTCTTAGGATCAACCTTAATCCCTTCAACTAAAATATGGTGTCCCAACACTATTCCTTGTTCTACCATTATTAGACATTTCTCGTGGCTTAGGGACAAATGATGATCCTCACATCGCTTCAAAACCTTATCTATATTTTGGAGGGCCTCATCAAAGGTTGAACCATATACAATGAAGTCGTCCATATAAACTTCCATGCACTCATTCACCAACTTAGCAAATATAGCCAGGATAGCCCTCTGGAATGTTGCAGGAGCATTACATAGCCCAAAAGGAAGAACCCGATATGAAAATGTCTGCAAGGGACGGTAAAATTTGTCTTATATTGGTCTTCTGCTGCTACCTGTATCTGGTTGTAACCACTAAATCTATCCAAAAATTAAAAATATTTCCTCCCAGCCAAGTTATCCAAAACGTGGTCTACAAACAGAAGAGGAAAATAATCTTTGTATGTTGCTTTGTTAAGTTCCCTATAGTCTACACACACTCTCCACTTCCCATTTTTCTTTGGAACCACAACCAAAGGTGACACCCATTTACTGTCATAAATTGGATAAATAAAACTCACTTATAGGAATTTCTCAATTTTAGTTTTAATGATATCTTTCAAGGTAGGATTGAGTCTCCATTGTGGTTGTCGAAAAGGTCAAACATCCTTGGTATAGATATGGTGAGTACACACACTTGGGTGTATTCCTCTCATATTTGCATAATCCCAAGCAAAATATTTAGATCTATTCACCAAGGTAGTGTTGATGGGTGTTTTTGACACACTTTCTCAACACAGGCAGTGCGTAGGTGCACTACCTCTCTTGAAAGGAAATCTCCAACTGCAAGCGGCTAAAAATCTCCCCAAGGTCTCTCGGGTGTCAGGTCCTGACTTGCATGGAACTCCTTAGTTGATTTTGATGTGATTTTGCTAGTAATCATAGGGCGGACTTACGTAGCTGGATGCGAGGTAGATCTTCAAATCCGAAGTTTCTAACATGGAGGTCAAGTTTCACTTTGCTGTAGGTTTGAACAACGGTCTGAAACTTTGATATTTCTTCAAGTTTGGCTTTACAATGTGCAATGAACCTTAGTATAGGCTACTTCTAGAGAAAAGGGAAAAAGAGCGGGGAAGATGGAAGGTTTCTAGACCTACAACTAACCGTGAACAGTAATTATGGAGTTCCTACAATGGATAGCTTCCTTAAAACAAGATTTCACTTAACCAGAAATCTCACAGTTTCATGAAATTTGTGCTATCTTCTAAGGTCTATAGATATTTCACCTTTTATTCACCATATGCATGCATGAACAAAGATAAAAGTGTGGGGCAGCTTTGAATTTAAGCCCAGACTAACTTTACACAGCTATCTACCGACAGCAAACAACAAAAAGTATGGACTAAGAAGGCATCTACACAGCAGGAATTTTCACAACCACGGAACATCATTTCTAAAATCTATCAAATCAAGAACACAGCTAACTAAAGCAACAATATAGATCTAAGTAAAGTAACTAACAATGGAGATTGAACCATGAAACATGTGAAGAAATCAGAAAATGCACCAAGTCAATGTACTTTCATTAAAAATTTCAGCAGCATGTCTTTACAACAACTCAACTCCCTTTGCAAATGAGAGGAGACCCCTATTTATAGTGCCCAAAAAGCCAAATGAATGGCCAAGATTAATTCTCATTGTGTGGCCAAGATTCATTACAAAATAGGGTTTCACCAACCCCCAATATATTACAATTTAAAAATACATTGTCTCCTTCCCTATTTTGTCCTATAGTGATGACACTGTAGCATTTTTGTCTTTTGTTGATTGCTCTTTTACTGTAGCTACTCCTTTGGGGGCTCCTCATTGATAACAGGGTTGTCCTCTTGCTTCTTTGAAGCTGTATATTCCATGAATTTTAGAATGACTAGTTGGAGCTTGTCTACCTCAATGATCTCGTATCACAGCATCTGGTAGCTCCATTCTTTGGCATTATCTTCTAGCTTCTTCCAGTCCTCATCATATTTTATGCCCTGATCTTTGAACAACTCTGATTGGTCGAAGGCACGGGTGGCAAAACTCATGAACTCCACTGTTATTTCACCAGACATCCCATCCTACATCTTCTTCTGAAAGTAAGGTTTTATTTTCTCTGGATCCATCTGTACTACGAGCATGTCATACTCTGTCATCATCTTGAGATAACGAGTGCATTCCACCCTAATTTCCTTAACCCATTCGATGTTTGGTTCCACCTTACTCACTATCTGTTCTAGCCTTTATTTTCTATTATCGAAATCCCGCCTCCACACATCCATCAACCAGTGGTCGTCCCTTTTGAATGCAAGCCCCTTTTCCCACGTATCTTTTAGTAACTAGAGGATGGCCTCAATATTTGGATAGGTGGAGTCGTACGTGGCAAGGAAGTCAGTGCAAAGCTTTCTTGTGCTCTTGAAAGACTACTGTAGGTCCAAAAACTTGTTGGTTGTTCGAACAGCCTGGCTAATACCCATGTTCCCGATGTACAAGACCTGTTGGAACCAGCTTTCTGTAGTCTTGTCCAAGTTCTTTCTTCTCTCCAACTTGTTAATTTGTTTTTTGGACAGCAGTTGGGGTGGAGCCATGGATGTGATGGGCAGGTCATCAATTGAGGACCACTGTTGGATGTAATCTGTCAAGGCGGCCACTTGTGCTTTGAGCTCATGCTTTGAAACCTTGTCTTGTTTTATCAAGTGCACCACTGTAGCCACTGACTCCTCAAGATGCCCCACTTTTTGCTCCCTAGTAGCAGTTCCTAAATCAAGGGTGGAGATGTAGCTTACACCAGCTTGGCCTACTATAGGCGTTTCTATCTACATAGCTAGAGACCCAGAAGCATCCATTCTTACCTTGGATCCGACCTTAGGCTTCTTCTCTTTTCGAGTCATGATCTATGCTCCGGCTAAGATAGCCTTCAACCTCGCTCTTGGGTCCTTTGGTACAAAATTTTTCTTTTCAAGCTATCTTTCTAGCCATTCAGGCATAGCAGACCTTTCCTTAGGTGATTCATGATCACCCTCACCCTCCTCGGCCAAGACCTCTATTTCCTTATCCCCAGGGGCCCTTTCTTCCATTTTAGCAGCATCTCCTTCCTCTTCATTGGAGTCCTAAACGAACACAAGGCACTTGATGGGAGGCTTGGTAGGCAATCGCTTTCGGGGACTTTCTTCTTTCTCTATTTCCTCCCCCTTCTTTTCCTCAGTTTGCTCAACCTCGTGCACGTGCTCCTTGGGATGCTCAATTTTGAGGCTCTTGACAACTTGAGCCTCACCCTTAGGTTTATCTTCTCCTAGATTGTCCTCTTGTTGATGTCCTTCTCCAAGAGGTGACCCTTCTGCCTCTTCTTCAGTTCCTTTCAGTTGTCGGGCCATCTCTTCTTCAAGATCATCGTCGAAGGTTTGCACGATGACCCTACCACCAGCATCTTACTCCGCATCCCCGCTCTCGGAAGAGCCTGTTCCTTCTTCCTTGTAGGCCACCCTATTTATTGTGCAGTGTTCATACTCCGAGTGCTTGTGATATTCATTGGCTTCCTCCTCAAATGACTTTGAGGCTTCTTGCTCCCATCTCTCCCACTCCTTGGAGATTAACATGGTGGCCTTCATAGCCGGTGGTTCTGTCGGGGGATGTGAAGGTTTAGCAGTAGCAAGGACTTGCGCTAGGGTAGCCTGAAGAGTGGGGTCCATAAGGATCTGGGAGAGCTCAAAGGGGAGACTTTGCATATGCTTAGAGAAGGCCTCAGGGAAGGTGGAAACAGGCATTGGTGCTACTATAGTAGCTAATGGGAGTGATGTGGTAGGTGACATTGCAGTGGAGGAAGGAGGAGTAATTATAGCAGAGGAAGAATCAATTACTATTATAGGCTCGGTCGGAGGTGAAGGGGCAAGATGGACAGAGATGTCCACCGCCGACGAGGATGTGGCGACCATGGCTAGGGAGGTAGATGATGGGGCAGTCAACACAGGGAGAGCCAAAAGTGGTTTTAATTGGTCTGTACCTTTTGCTTCTTCCTCTTAGATTACGGGCTGCTTTGTGGTGCCCCTTGTTTGCTTGAGCCTTTTGGAAGGTGAGCCTCCTGGGTCCTTCCTTATGTAAACCTTGGGATCCAGAGACTACTTCGTCTCTGTTTCCTTCCTCTTCCTAGATCTGGTGATCGGAGGGGACTTGGATGTCCCACTCGTCGAAGTTGTGGTAGCAGCCTCCTCCATGGCACTTGGCTTGCTTTTGAACCCTTCATATGTGAAGATCACCCCCTGCTGTTTCAGTCAGGCTACCTATCCATCAACCCACTCCTTGGTACGAGCCAAGATCGGCTTGGTTATAATATCAAGGTCATCGACCTCTAGTTCATCCCAGTCTATTGTTGGTATCAGAAAGTTGGTGATTGTGGGGTATCTAGGGTCCATTACGGTGCTTTCATCCTCCTCAACCTGATCAGGTATGGGAAATGGTTGCACCCTTCTTATGAAGCACACAGTCATCTGCATGTAATGCCTTGCATGCACTTCCTTGTCGTCCTAACAATTTTCTAGAAATCCTCGACATTGTGTAAATGGGCGTACTCTGGCCCTAGTGCTTTCCTTACATGCCCATACGGGTCCATCCGTGGGTGAGGAGTGTGCAATTGGAAGTGGCATTCCACTAGCTCCTTTTTTGAATTCCCAGTGCACTAGGAAGTTTGTAGTTTGTACATGCCCCGACCAAGGGTCAAGGGATAGGAGATTCCTGCCAAGTGTTTGTCACTGAAGACTGATTGTATGTGTTGGAGCTACCAAGAAAGTTCCAATAGGATGATCTGGTCGTTGGGGTATCGGGGCAATCTTTTTGGTCTTTTAGTGAAACCCTGGGCGCAAATGTAGGTAAACTTAGGGAGCTGAAGGAATAGGAAGGCGTATTGTTTCAAAAACTCTCGCGCATTGTGAGAGACTCTTCTCTCAAAATCCCCTCCAAGCAGTCAGATGACATGACCAATGAATGCATCATTGACCCTGAAGTACTCCTTAAAATTTTGGAACTAAAGCTAGGGGTACTTGTCATAGACCTTCAATTTTTGACCCTACTCCTCATCAAGTGCCACAAACAACCCATTGTACTGCCTTTGGTCTTCCAAGGAGTAGACCAGGTAGGAGGTCATGTAGAACTTGGAGTTTTTCTTCACATTCATGAACTGCTCATGGAAGAAGTTGCTTATTATGCCTCCCTAGTAGAACGCGGATTTTGTGGTGATGTCCTCATTTCCATGGAGGATCTATTCAATGAAGTACACCATCCACTCCTAAAAGAAGGCAGCAGTAGGAAGACCCATCACCCTACTTAGCATAGTGACCAAGTCACGGTAAACTTCATGGAAATCACTGCAGAGGAGTTCCTGAGGAACCTTCGCAGCGCTACCTCGTTCCTCTTTGAGCCAGTGTTGATTTATCAACTTCTTGCAGCTTGTCGGGTTGTCATCCCATGCTGCTTTGCACTCCTCTATGGTAGGCGTCTCCATCTTGACAAAGGTGGGAATGTGGAAGGTCTTTGTAATGCCTTCGACTGACATATCCGCTAGAATATTACCATCCCTGTCAATGATGGTCCTTGTCTCGATTTGATAGGCCTACCGACAAGCCATGACTAGCTCAGGGGCAATGAGAGATGAGGGGAAGCCCGCAGATTTTGTGATTCTTCTTTTCTTGATCAGCCTTGCATTCTTGGTTGTCTGGTTGATTATGACCCTTTTGTGTAAACTCATCAATATCAACTTGACCAATATTGGTGTATGTTATTTCTTTCCAATCCATGGTGTTTTTTGATCATAGAGGTTCACCTTGGAACTAGAACTTCATCTGGTCCTTGTCCTCTTTTTCGCAAGGAGTCTTGCCCGATTTCTTTCCTTTGTCTTTTTCCATAGCTGCCCCTGAGGGTCCTACACCTGATTCCATATATCCTGCGAGCAAAGACATAGTGAGTGCAACTGATCATGAAAGCTTTAATGTTAGTCGAAATCTTGTAGATGAAATCAACTTTAGACATTTTATCATTCATAAAATCATACTTTTTCTTCCAGATGTTATTAGTCTTTTAATTTAGGGCTTTCAGACAATCCGGGCCCAGACTTCCCTGGCAGGAATGTTGTCTTGGAAGGGCAAACAAGGTAGATCAATCCGAGAGATCTCTCCTGACTGAATTTTGATGGTTCACAAGGCTCATAGCAAAAAGGGTCGAATTCGAGCACATGGGTCAAGATCAGATTTCAAATTTGAGCTCATTTGGATCGATTTGGGAGCATTCGAAGGTACGAGGCTAAAAAGCCGTCTAGGGTTAGCCATTTGGAACGACCAAGCAAAAATAGAGTTCTAGGGACAAAACTCCGGGGTCCAAGACCCAGAGGGTCCAAGGGCGGCCAATATTTCTTCAATTTTGAAAACTCTCGGGCTTGAGGAGCCAGAAAGCTGTCATGCCCTTGTCGTTCAAAATGGCAATCACCAGACGAAATTCCGGAAGGGGCGGCCCGACGGACCGGACCCGACACTAAGGTTGGGCATTTGATTCTCTTCATTGAGTCCCCACAGCGAGCAGGAAGGCGGAGCTCGGAGGTCGAAAAGGAGCAAGGTGGTAGCTGGTTGAAATTCATTTTGCGTACAGACGCCTGAGGGGACCTCAAGGCCCGGAGGGCGGAGTTCCAATGAAGGTTTGCTGTTGGGAATGACGGAGTCCGAACGGAGTTCCAGAGGGCGGGGCCTGACAAGGGCGAGGATGCCAAGGTTCGACGATTTGGAACTCCTACGGAAAAAGGTTGGTTAGGACCTGGGACGCAGGAAGTCGGTGCAAATTCACCGTTCGAAATGATGAAGCTCCCGTGGAAGTTTGCGGATAGAAGTTCGCAGACGAAAGTGCACGAATCGGGACCTAACAAAGTGCCAGAAGGTGGGCTTGTGCTTAGGAATGGATGGAAAAAGGAGGCCCGAGGTCCAAATCTTGAGCGGATGGGGTGACTCCACCGTTTGGGAATGGCGAAAACCCCGCGAAGTTCCAGACACGGAAGTTTGTGGATCGGGACACGAGTTCTTGGCAGGCGGTAGGTAATTGTCAACGCTAGACGACGATTTGCAAGGCAGGCTCCGAGGCTTGGGCGGACGGGGTTCTTTCACCGTTTGAGAATGGTGGGAGCTTGGCGGAATCCTGGATGCAAAAGTGCGGGTGTGCGGGCCCGGGAGGCCAAAATAGAGGCTGACTTCAAAGTTTAAAATTTTCAACACTTGACAGTGAACTTCCTGTGGAAACCCGAGGAGCCGGGCCCGGGAGATGGTGCGGCTATTTGGGAAAAGTTGCTCATTTGGACAAGATCCGCCGGCGATGAAGAGGCTCGAGCCTGAACGACGTGAATTCTCTGATGGAGAACAACTGCGTGTGGGCTAAGTTATGGATTGATCGTGAGGGTGTTTTGGACGTTTTTTCAAAATTTGAAGATGTGGGTTTTGTGCATTATTTTATGTTTCACCATTTAAATGTTCTTTTAACCCGTGTTGTTCATCATTTTAAGCTAGAAAAATCATAAAAACTTCTCAAGAGGGTGGATGGAAAACCTACCTCGAAAACCTAATGCGGCAAGGCGTGAAATCCACTAAGGATCGGCAAGTGATAGTCACGAACACGAGGACAACGGTCGATGGAGGCGGTGGACTCCTCTAGCAAGCTCTTTGATCCCTCTTTGTAAACCTGACAAGTGAAAATGATAGGTTGGGATCTAATATTTATACCCCCTCTCCATTAATGGCCTTCTTAAATGCAAGTACGACAAACAGTTTAGTTGGTGGGTTTGAATTCAAAGACGGTGGCGGGAGGTACGGGGTCCGGGGGACGAAGTTCCATCGTAGGTTCGCCGTTAGGAATTTAGCTTGGAAACCACCGGCGGCAAAGGGGAACTCGGGGCCTGGAGGGCGGAGTTTCGTCGATGATTTTCCTTCGAGAATGATGAAGTCCTCATGAAATTCTGGGAGTGGAAGTTTGGAGGGTCGGGCCCAGAAGGGGCGAAAGCAGTCGAGAAATTTTGCAATTTTTGTCGAATAGAGAACAGGGAGCCGGGACTCGAGACTCAGGAAGGCGGAAGCCTTCCGCCATTTAGAACAACGAAGTCGAGGGGGAAACTCGGCCAGGGAAACTTGATGGGGTGGGCCCAACAGGCCCGATAGGCCCTGAGGCCGCTAGCAGAGGCAAACTGCCAAGGATACCCTGCAAGGCACCAAAATTTGACAAAAAAGGAAGGGGAAAAACACGGTCAACTCAAGATAAGACTTTGGAGGTACGTTAACCACCGAGGACACTAAAAACAGGGCACTCAAAATGAGGTGGCAACAAAAAATGACCTAGTAAGGTGAAAGAAAAAGAGGGTCCCCGTTCTGAACGGGGCGTGCGTGCTGAGGGCACAACAGGTAGCAAACAATTTGTGTTCTTTTGACTCAGTCAACCAACTGTTAATTTTCAAATTTTTTCTTGGTAGCAACATAATAGTTTTAACTCCTAGATGGTTGGATGTGACAGTGTACATGGGCCTTGTCAAGGTGTTAAGAGGACAGCTATGAGGTATGGTTTTATGAAGTCTAGCAATGTCTATAAAGAAATGGTACATTTTTGGAACTAAGTTCATCAAAGGACAAGGTAATCCCATGAAACTGACATTATCAAATTCTATTTGGTCTACATTGATTGGGTGTCCTAGGATCTCTTCTACGTCTGTCATCTCCTCACCACTTGAATCCATAGTAAGATTTTCCATGTTGTTTTCCAATTCATCCTCTAATTCTTCACCATGTTGTTTGATGACAACCATGGCCAATGAAGTCAAATTTTCCTGTCCGTTGGGACTTTCTAGTTCATCAATCCATACTTTATTGTGTTCGGCAGGATTTGTAGGAGGATACAAAAATAAATGTTTACTATTAGGACCATGTGAAATGGTCATTCCTCCCTCCCTGCAGTTAATTTTGGCTGCAACAATAGCTAGCCATTGTCTCTCAAGAATTATTGGATAACTATATTTAGGTGTAAGGGACTAAATTATTTGAAAAGTTAATGGATATTCCCATCCATCCACATTAACAAGAACATTTTCAATGAAACCCTTGGGAATAGTTATGGATTGATTTTTCATTTGCAAGACTGTAGTTGTGGGACGTAAATTAGTAAGTCCCAACTTTTCCATCACATCAACAGTCATTACATTAATGGTTGCTCCAAGGTCCACCAAAGAATTAGGTATTGCTACCTCATTAATTGTTACTATTATAACTGGACTACCTGGATCGTCATATTTCAAAGGAATGGTCTTTCTAGCTAACAAGTCAACTAGATAACCGTTTGAGTGGATAGTATTTATTCATTTTGGTTTCCTCCTTGGAGTTTTGATACACAACTATTTGATCAATTAGTTCAACTCGGGAATCTCCTTAATTGCTTGTAGCAAAGGAACTTCAATTTGCAACTGTTTAATTTCTTGTATCAACACAGTTTCGGTGGATGTGGACATTTCTAGAGTATCTTTCACAGTGATTGGTTTCAGAGGCTCTGAAAAGGCACTTTAATTTTGTCTTTAGGAGTGGAATCCTTTAAAGGATCAGTTGGAGACTAACCCCCTCCTCTTGAGGTAGGTCAAAAGCTCCAATTGAAGATGGCAGGTTGAGCTTGTTTTGAGTAGCTTATGGGGCTTTTTTGATGGATGTGGGAGTTGTTGTAGTTGTCTCAACAAAATTCTTAATAGGTTCATCCAAAATTTCTTCAATAATTAGCTATGAAAGTGTTTTCCCAGACCTCAATTGCAAGTTTCCACAGTGTATTGCGTTAAGTCCAGTAACATTGTCTTGTTCTGTGGAATATACTAGAGTATTCTGGCGACTATTCTTTGGGTTCAAAACAAGTTGCACTGGAAGTTGTGGTTGGTTAACTTTTTTGTTTTTTTGAGTATTCTTGGGAGGTAGTAAAAGATTTTGTTGTTGGGTAGGCATCCTTCTAGGACCAGTATAAAACTGATGCTGAGGTTGATTCCATTGAGGAGCAGGATTCTAAGGATACCACTATTGTTGATACTGGTTAGGCTACTGAGGATTTCCCCAAGATTGATTTGCCCATTCAAGTGGTCCCCAAGGATAAGTTCCCCAATTAGGTGGTGCCTGAGGCCAAGGTGCTACCCATTGATTATTATTCTAGTTGGTTTGAGGTCTCCAGTTAGGGTTTGAATTATGGCCATAAGAAAAATTCCCTCTAGTTCTTTGATTTACAAAGTTGATCTCTTCCTCAACCGAAGGTGTTTTTTTCTTAGAATTCTTAATGGCATTTAGAATCTCACACTAATCAGTGGGGTGAATCTTGTCACAAACTTGACAAACATCATTTTTGTCAATTTTGTCCAAAGGGCATTCCCTTAGCAAATGTTTGTTTCAGCACTTGGGGTAGTAAATGGACAAAGTCTCAAGATTTTTCATTTTAGCTTATATTCCATCTAACGTGGTGTTTAGCAAGACAAGAATATTAGTATTGAGGTTGGCTATCTCCCACGTAGTTTTCCTATTTCATTGGAACCTTTAAAGAGAGTAGACTTTCGGATACCTCCTCGGGTACGAGAGAAATTTTGACATAATTTAGTAATATCATCAAGCCCCAGTTGGGACACGTCTCTTTAACCCATTAAATCCAAGCTCCTTCAAGCTTCATCATTGAGACCCTTAAGGAATAGGGTCTTCAAAATATTAAGACTTATGACTTCTCCACCACATCATTTAGATAAGAAGATAAACCTGTCTAGGTAATCCTCTAGACATTCGTCCTCATTTTGCCTTATTTTGAACAATTCTTCTTTCCTATTGCTAATCCTACAGTAACTTTGGTATTTCTCCAAAAAGGCAGACTCCATTTTATCCCAAGAGGTTATCAACTAAGAAGCTAATCCCATAAACTAGGACATGGCTAAGTCTTTCAGAGTAGAGGGAAAAAGTTTTAGTTTTTGGTTATCACTCTTGTAGTCATATGTTTGACATAAGACTTTAAACTCAAATAGAAACTGGTCAGTGTCTTCAAAAGAAAAACCTCAAAAGGTTGGCAAGAAGGCTGGTGAGATATTTTTCATAGTTATGTCATCATTTGCATCAATAGCAATAGGATAAGTGAATGTGCATGGTGGTGGAGGGTTAGCGACATTTCTACAATCACCCATGATGTTGAAGGGAATGTGGTCCTCTTCAAAAATTCGCTTAGTTGGGCGAGACTCTGGAGTTTGCAAAGGAATACATTAATCTACAACTATGTGTTCTCTTTCTGGGGTATGTGGGAAGGTCTCAGGTTGACCCTGCTCGGTCAATTCCTCGGTAAGTTCTTGATTTGAGTTTCCTTCCTCCCTACTTGTGGTTGGTATGTCAATTGGGAGGTTTTTGGTATGGATCTTCCATGGGGGCCTCATTTCCTAACCATGCAGAAAAAGAAGCCAAAGGATTGTTTTTGTTCCTAAAAGAGGTATTCAAGGTATCTCCTACTAACACTAGAAAAATAAGACTCCCCGATAACGGTGCCAAAAAGTGATAGGCTGTCGTTAGGTCCTATCACTTTAGTTGATAAATACATTAATATATCGTCCGGGTAGTGTTTGAAGGCTATATGCAATAGAAGACATCTTGACTATCTCTCTCGGGTTTTCTAAATGTTGGAATGGCTGAAATGAAACTCTAAACTAGAGGGGCCACTACACTTAGAAAGAAAGAAATCATTTATTTAGAAAGCTTGAAATGACTAAAGTAGAAAGCAAAAAATTATGAACCTAAAAAGTATAATGATTAAACTAGAAAGCATGGAAATGATTAAACTAAGAAACGTGTAAATTGCCGAAGAAGAAAATCTCGTAAAGAAACTATGAAACATAGATCTAACAAAAGATAACAATCTTAAAAATTAATAGAAAATGATTTAACAATCTAAAACTAACAATTGAAAGGAGGTGTTCTGAAACTTCAGACAATAGAACTTAGAGATTACTAACTCAACTACAACCTGTAAGATTAATCTTGACAAAACTACACACATGAAAATAAACTTCACTTCTAATTACCATGTACTAAATAAAAGTAACAAAATTAAAAATGGAATACTTATCTATCTAATCTATAGTCCCTCGAGTGACCAACTCTTGGGTGCTCCTAGGCCTAGCTCATATCACATACACTAGTAACTCCAAAATTACTTCATTTAAAATAACTCCATCCACATTACTCAGTAAGTCCAAAGGTGATGGGAAAAATTCATTTTATTCATAAGAGTGTAACTCATAAAACATAGTGACAACATAACGATATTCTTTTGTATCTCATTGCTTCTAACAATTACATATTTATATAAGAACAACTAACAATATCCTATATTTCAGTTGGTAAAGTCTTCAACTGATTTTTAACAAACTAATGAACTTTAAAGCCCATGACATAAGACATTAAAGGGCTCGAGATGAGCCATAAAGTCTTCAAACTGAAAATAACAGAAACTAAAAAAATTGGGTCCATCATGCATTCTCCTAAAGTTTCGATGCCCATTCTTTAGCGCTTGTCTTCAATGGTGTTGAAGTCTGCATTGAATCTCTTTGACCGGCATGATAACTGATTGTGGTAATTGACTTGTGTAATGCTTAAAAACTAAACCATTAAGTCAGCACGAGTTAGCTTATTTCAATTAATTTCAAGAAATAAAGATTGTACACCTTTTCACAAAAATAAAGTAATTACTTATCCTAAAGACAGTTAATTAGCAGGGTAAAGATGGCTGGAAGATGTGAGGTTAAGTATTTATTTCATTATATTGATGAGGTTATTTTTACCTCATCAGTGGGTGTTAATGTCGATGGGCCCTCTAGGGGGCTTTTGATCGTGTGGAGGCCACAAAATGTTCTAATCGAGGAATTGGCAATGAGCAGGTTTTGAATCGCTTGTAAGGTAATAAGCCTTGCTTCAAATCTTTGTTTCTTATTGATAAATTTTCATGGACCAAACACCTGTATTCAAAAGAGACAAGTGTGGAGTGAGTTAGACAACATATGTAACAACCCTGCATTTGATTTTTATGTGCCAAGAGGGATTTCAATGCAATTTTAAAAGCAATGGACAAGCGTGGGGGTGTGATAGGTTTTTGTTTAAGGGAGATCTAAGTCTTTTTACCTTCACTTTGGAAAGTAAGATTTTGCCTGGGGTAGGCTTTGATCATTTCCCAGTAGCTCTAGAAATTGTTGGGGAATGGGGCCTGGTCAGATGTCCCTTCAAATTTTAAAATATATGGTTCAAGGACTATTTTTTTTTGCATCTCATAAAGAACTAGTGTACATAGTGTAAGCTTGGAGGATCAAAGATGTTTAATGTTGCTGTGAAGCTGAAGGTGATCAAATAAACTCTAAAAGTATGGAATAAAGAATGTTTTAAGAATATTTTCAAAGAAAAATGTAAGATGGAGGAGGCTTTGAAGTTGCTTTTGGAGAAGGTAATAATCAATGGCATGAAAAATCATTGTTTTTGGAAGAAAAGGAGTTGTTAAACAGACTAAATGACATCTTGGCAAAAGAAGAGATATTTTGGAGGCAAAAATCTAGAGAATTATGGCTTAATGCGAGAGACAAAAATATGTTTTTTTTTCATAATTGCACCAAACTTTGAAGAGAGATCAACATGATCTCAAATATCAAAACTTCTAATGGTAGAATTCTTGATAAGATTGAAGAGGTTAAGGCCGCCATGGTGGACTACTTCCACAATTTGTTAAATGATTGGACTGGTTCTAAGCTAGGTGCACAACATGATCTCTTTGGTTGCATTCTAAAGCTTGTCTATGATGCTCAAAATGACATGTTAAACAAAAAGTTCACTAAACAAGAAGTAAAAGAAGCACTTTTTTAGCTCCATCCTGATAAAGCCCCTAGGTTGAATGGATTCCCTATCCAACCTTTTTTAGAAGTGTTGGGACATCATTGGCATGGATATGAAAAATGCTATTGAAGACTCTAGGTGTTCTAGCCGGGTGCTTAAGGAAATCAACAATACTTTCATCGCTTTGATCCCAAAGAAGGAGAAACTTGAATCACTTGAGGAATACATGCCCACTGCTCTTTGCAACACCAATTACAAGATCATAGCAAAGGTAGTGGCCAAAAGGATTAAAAAGATTCTACCATACATAATCTCGAAGAACAAACAGGTTTTGTGCCAGGAAGATTGATCTTGGATGGTGTCATTATTGCCTAAGAAAACATCCATTTCATTTAGTAAATAAGGAAACAAGAAATGCTAATCAAGCTAGACATCAGCAAGGCTTACGCCAAAGTGAATTGGCAGTTTTTATTCAAAGTGTTGGAAGTGTTTGGTTTTGGCAGGAGCTAGTTGGATTGGATTTTTGGTTGGATAGTGTGCCCCAAATACTTTGTCTTATTAAATGGTTCTCTTGAGGGCTTCTTTAATGCATCCCATGGCCTAGATCAAGGGGACCCACTCTCCCCCTTTCTATTCACCATCATGGTTGAGGCCCTTGAAAGATCGATCTCTAATGCTTGGCATTGTGGAAGGTGGCAGGGTTGCAGGTCACTAGTGGTTTACTTGAGGTCACTCATAAGCAATTTTCTAATGAGACGATGTTGTTTGGAATGACATTAGAAAGTGAGGCTAGGGGTTTCAAAGAGATTTTGGATAAATACTTTGTGGCTTTAGGACAAGAAGTTAGCATTATAAAAATTGAGGTCTTTTTCTTCAACACATCAACATGGAAGGAACTTTAAATATTGAGTATACTAAAATTTAGGAAAGGTAAGCTCCCTTGTAAGTATCTGGGAGTACCCCTCACTAAAGGAGTGCAACCTAGGAACATTTGGGACTCCTTGGTTGAGAAGGTAAAGAATAGAATGCAATCCTGGAAGTGTCGATGGTCATCTTGGGTGGGTCGTCTCACAATGCTAAAATCAGTGATTGTTGCCTTGCCAATTTACATGATTCCTTGTCTTCCTTTATTAGCTAGGGTAAACAAGGACCTCAATCAAAAAATGAAAAAAAAATTTTGGAAAGGAAATTTTTATTAGCATAAGTATCCTTTGGTGAAATGGAAGAAGGTTTGTGAACGAAAAGAAGCAGATGGGGTTGGCCTAAAGAATTTGCTCCTCCAAAATAAGGCACTAGGTGCAAAGCTTGATTGGGCATTGCACACAAAACAAGACCTTAAATGGGGAAAATTTTAAAGGGAAAAATACTTGGATGGGGAAGCAAATAGAATTTTCACCTCAAGGACCTTATCCACTGGTTTTAGGATTTGAAACTTTATGCATACTTGTAGGGATTTGGTGACAAGTTACTTAACTCAGGAAATAGAAGATAGGTGATCTGCCTCTTTTTGGGAAGATTCATGGGAAGGCTTTCCTAAACTTGCAGATAAAGAGTAGTTAGCGAATGTTAAAAGAATAACATAGAGGTATGGGGAGATAAGGTAAGAGATTATATGGCGATTTCATCTCAGCATGGATGCTTGAAGTATCAATGGAAGAGCCTTCAGGAGCTTGGCTTGGATGTTGGGGATGTGTCAATGTATGAAGAAGTGATGGGCAAGTGGGGTGTATGTATCAGACAAGACCAGGACACCTTAAGATGGAATGCATCCTCGAGTGGGGTCTATAACTTGCATAGGATGGATATAAAATGTTAATAGTCAACAACCTTGGGGACTCCAAGCTCCCTAGTAATCTTTGTTGGAATAAGGCATGTCTCTCAAAGGTAGGCATGTTCACCTGGGAAGCAATGCAAGGGAGAGTTCTCGCAATAGATAGGTTTGTCAAATTGGGCTATAATGGTCCTTCCAAGTGTAGTTTCTGTAAACATGAGGAGAATGGGGACCGTCTTTTCTTAAACTGCCCCTATGCTCAAATATGTTGGCAATGGTCGTGTGCCAAACTCCAGTGGAAATCAAATTTCCCTAATAATCTAATGGATATGTTAAATGGTTGGCCAATCCTTCGCAAACAAGCGTTATATAATAGTCTTTGGACTGCCAACCCCTCATTGCTATTATGGGAACTTTGGAAAGAAAGAAAGAAACATATTTTTCAAGAGAAGGAAATGTCAATTCAATCGTTACAAAACAAGTTTGAGATAAGTTTGGTGGAATTAGTCAACTCTAGAATTGGGGATCCGGGCTCTAGAAAGGCCACCTTCATTGAATGGGATGCAAAGATGAGACATAGTTGGCATGGTTTGCTGATCCCTCCTTACATTGGTGAGGGACGCTCCAAAACTCATGAAGGCATAAAAAAATCCCAATGGTTTCCCTCATAAGTTGGCTGGTACAAGCTCAACTTCAACGGGGCTTCTAGGGAAATTTGGGCATCTCAAGGGCCAGATGTATTATCAAAGATTGGAACGACATGGTTGTAGGAAAAATGGATGATCTTCTTCTAGTGGGGATTAACAACGCAATAGAGTTTCAGGCGGTGATCCTTGGTCTCAAACTATGTTAGGAGCTAAAGTTGAAGAATTTGATAGTTGAAGGTGACTCATCATTAGTGATCAATGCTATTAGAACCAAGAAATTGCCAAACTGGAAATTGGGTACTAAACTGGAAATTTCCCTAGGATTGTTGGATAACTTTGAATTAGTAATGTTGAATCATATCCTAAAGGAAGGGAACCCAAAGGTAGACTCACTTTCTAATCTAGAAGCAAAAGGTCTCTCAATTAAAGAAGTGGATATATGACTACATGAAACAAAATATGTGGGTGGTTGGGTAGGCATATTTCGACATAAAATATTGTGGAAATACCAGGGCATTCTAGGGGTGGTGATCAAATTTTTAAATTAAAAGTCATTGGATTAAGGCTGACATGGAAGGATGATGTTGAGCGAACACCAACTTGGAAAACTAGTGCGAGAGACTAGGATTGATGACGCCAACAAATTATGTATCATTGGTTACCATCAAATATGAAGGTCTATCATAGTTATGATGGAGTTGTAAGGAGTTACACAAAGGCCGCATTTGAAAATTGGACTGTCACTTCATTCTTGCGTTGGGACTTGGCAAGGCGATTCACATGCGTGAGCTAGTGCGTTTACAATGAAGATAGGCTAGGTTTATGCACAACACAAATAAAATTTGTCAGGATAATTATAGAAGGAAATGACCACGACACCCTACACGATATTAGCATTCTTTTACGGGGTTTGGTTTGCATTTTCTCCCCAGCTAAATTAAGTGAATTGGTGGTTGTTGTGTTCTTCTGGATCTGTGAATGATGGGTGAGTGCTCTAAATTTATGGTGTGCATGTCCTTCGCGACATTGATGAGTATCGAAGTGGATACTCCTATACAATTGGACATTGTGGTACGACATATGGTGTTTTGCGGGGCAGTTTTTGATCAACGCCTTAAGAGTATCCTCAAAAAATACGATTCTCTCATTCTTGCAGCAATGAAGATTGCCTTGGGCAAGGGTTTCTTGGAGAATAGCGAAACCTACAGGGTGGACACAAATATAATATCTCGATTCTTGTAACTTACTTGACATCAGGATGGTAAAAAGGGATGCAAAGGTGTTGATGAGGAAACTCTTCATCTCAGACATGTTAGTGGGTTTGGATGAAGTTATGCATATTGCATCTCTTGATATGGGCATTCCTCGGACGTAGGACATGGCTTCATTTTTTATGTGTCGAGGGAGGTTATCAAATATTATCCCTTCTTACTAGACTTGAAGGGCATGGAGTTGGTGGAGCATAAGTAGGTGGTGGCGGTTGGGGTAGATTATTTGCAAAAGGTGATGAAGCTCTCCCAATTCCTAGGTAATATGGTTGGGTCTTGAAATTCTAGGCTTTCGCATTCGCCAACGACTTCCTCAGTCCGGGACAACCCCGAAATGCTTCTAGGCAAGTATAGCTTAGTGTTTTTGTTAATATATTTCTGGGAAAGTACAGTTTAGTGTCTTTGTTATAATGTGGTATCTAGTTGTATGGTCATTGTCTATGTTGGTCTCTCTTTGTCTGGTCGCATACGTATTTGGGTTCTTGAATTTAGCAAGAAATTTTGTTATATTACAGTCCTATGTTCTAATTAAGTACTATAGTCTGGATAGTTAACCCTACGTGGTCTTTTGATGGAAAATATAATGGTGGTCAGGGTTGATAGGGATCTTGATGGGGCTTTTCTATCAAGGATGGAAGGTCTGAATCTCATGGCTATTATGTAATTTTTGCTATATCAATAAAATATAAATCTTACATATTAAAAAAAATCATTGCTGAATGGTTGCAACGTTGATTGCAAAGATCACTGTTGAATCTAAAAAGTTGTACTATTGATCACAAAGCTCATTACTTAATGGCTGTAGTGTTGATTGCAAAAATCATTGTCGAACTTAAAAAGATGTATAGTTGATCGCAAAGATCATTGCTAAATGGCTACAACGTTGATTACAAGAATCATTGTTGAACCTAAAAGTTATAGTATTGATTGTAGAGATTGTTGAAGTTTTTTGGTCGCAAAGATCATTGTTAAAGGTGATCACAAAGATCGTTACTAATCGTTGAAGGATTTGATCAGAAAGATCGTTGTTGAAATCAATCAAAAACATCGTTGTTGAAATTGATTGAAAAAAATATTGTTGAAATTGATCGCAAAGATTGTTGTTGAAGTTGATCGTAGATATCATTACTAAATCTATGAAGTTCTTGATCATAAAGATCATTGGGAATGCTTTACTTCCTTTATTGATATAACTATGGAGAATGTCTTACTATGGATAATGATGGAAAAAAGTAATCAAGGCTATTCAAAAGAAGGATAAGTTTTCATACTTTCAAGAAGACATTTGTGTTAAATATTCTTCATTTGTACATGGGTAGCATAAACGTATTTGTTATAGGTGGCCCCCATCATCTAGTTATGTTATGTGATAAAATAAAGTTTATGGAGGAGTGTTAAATATAAACTTTATTTAATTATGAAGAGTTATGTCTCTTGTAAGAGACACATGTATCCACATATGTATTTAAGGATCTTTGGATCCATATTTTTCAATGTAGAAAATATAATATCAATTTATGCTCTCTAATTTTCTACACTAGCAAGCAAAAATTTTAGAAGAGCCCATTATAATTTGGACAAGAGAGTGTGAATGCCGAGATGATATATTTGCGGTTACCATGGGAGAAGAAAAAATAGATAATAATGGTTAGTAATCATTGTACAAAATAACATATAATATATCTTTTAAAAATTAGAGCATAAAATTAATATTTATAATCTTATAAAATAACTCTTAAATATAAATATTAAATACTTGACTACTTATTATGTCGAGAGGCTTAACTACGTGGTAGTAAGAGGCGGAGTGTAATGAAGTGAACGTGTTAACACAAACTAAAACACAATCAACATATTTAAAAAAAAACTAAAACTATAGAATAATTCTTATGTAAATAAAATAAAATAAAATAACTCTTTAAATAAAACCCCAAACAATGTAAATAAACTAAAATAATTATTAAATAATTTTTTTAAAATAAAATAACTCTTTTAAATAAATGAAAATAGTTATTTAAAAGTAAAAAATAAAATAAGATATATAAATAAATTAAAATAAAAATAATTTTAAATAAATTTAATAATACTAAACTCTTCGTAAATGTATTTCAGATATTTATAATTAGCCAATAGGCTATTATTGTGGGGGAACCCCACCATAATTTCCAGCAGTTTGACGCCGGAAACCCGGTGGTGCTCGGCAATCAGCTAATCATTATGACGTCGTGAAGTTTTCCGTTGTCGGCTTGTAATCCCGAGACCTTGGAGTTGACGGGTGGATAGTATGAAAAGAGTGGCCTTCGCTGGTGTTACAGAAGATGTACGAAACCAGGCATGGCCATTCCTATTTAACTTGAGGTAGTTTATCAATATTGCTGCCAAACTTATGACACCCATTGCATGACATTGGTGGCAGAGTAATTTATTGCAAGCATGGCCCAACAAGATAGTGCTAGATTTTCTTTGACTAGGTAATGCATCGTCTACACTCAACGACCACCCATCCTTTAAAGCATCCTGCCAAGCCATCATAGCTGTACTGGTGCACCTTGCAAAGCATTAAATTGAAAGTGGTTCTGATGTAATGATCATCTGCCAACCAAAGAGATCGATGAAAATGGGACGAATGTTGTTGGTCAAGGTTTGTAGAGCAGAATATAAGGTAAGAGGATGGTTTAAAAAAAATATTGATAGAGCTGAACCATTGAGGACTATTTTCACTCTTCTATTTCAATTTTAATTCTCTTTTGGAACTTCCATTATTTACTAATCTTAGACATTCACTCCTTACCTTACTTTACAGGAACAACAATCCTATTGTTACAGACAAATGCATTTTAAGATAAGTTTTTTTTTACTCTTCTTTATCTTGCTACTTAGAATAGAAGATATCCTCGTTTGTTTTTTTGTTTTTATTGCTGCATATGTAATAGTAGATTGGTAGAGATATATATATTTGTATATATATGTTTTTTGGGTTTATTCATGAAAAATGCAACTGTTAAATCATTTTAGTTTTATGCTCTTAAAAGTTTTGTAGAGTAAGTGGGAGACAACGCCTCCAACATAGGAGTCGACACGTGGTTATTAGAAGTGGCACTTACAGCTATGCTAGCAGAGAAGAATTCATTTTTTTTGGTTATGATTTGATGGATGCCCAAACCCTAATCAAAAACTTCATTCGAGCACAGGCAGGGAGTATGCTGGTGACATCAAAGAAGAAATTGGAAGGTAGGGTGGCTCAATAGTTGCACGCCTACTAAGAGGAGGTGGTGGCTCCTGTGGAGGCCTCGCCTCATAAGAGGTTGCGACCCTTCCACAGAGCCATGCCCTAAAAAAAATAATCTTTTTTTGTTTTTGTTTTTGGGTATAATCACTAATTTTCGATTAAGTTTTATTTCATACACTTTAAATTATATTTAAATAAAAAATATATATATATATTTTGAATATTTTATAATCTGATCAATATGTGAATGAGTTAACAAATACACACTAAATAAATAAATGCATATATATGAATTGATTTTAATATAATAGAATATGATTTGATTTTCATATAGATCTGCAGGAGAAAAATGTATAAATATTTATTTCTTTTCATAAATAAAACATCAACCCTTGGGTGCCAATTAATGCGTGATACTTGCCTTTCTATTCACTTCTTCTGTTTTGAAATCCCGTGAAACCAACGTAAAGTTACTGTCTCCAATGAGTGTAAGAGCCATGTTGGGTGAGTAAGAATAAAATTTTAAAACATACCTATTACCTATGTTGTAGTTTCTTAGAAAGCGATAAGTTTTTCGCTTGCACATTTAAATTGACTGCGTCTACCCAATGATGATACAAACAAATAGGAAAAAAAAAAAACATTTCTTACAGTGCAAAAGTCAGCAACCAAAATTTGCAGCCGTCTCCCCTGTTGACAGGAGCGTTGAAAGAATTACATTAAAATTAAGCAAGATTTACTTCATCAATTCTTTTGTTTCAACGAGTTTTTTTTAATGGGACTGATTGTATTCACCTCAGTGAATGGACGGGATGACCTTTTTAATTATAAAGGTAGTCATGTGATATGTTTATACATAAAGTAAAATTGGTATTAAATTCGATGGTAATTTTTGTTGATACTGTTATTACAAGAAATTAGGATAATTCTAATAGTAACATGGTTTTAACATTTTATATCTTTTTGAGCATCATTGGTAAGTCCAGTATTAAAATCAAGGTAGAAACTATTGTTCATATTTTTAACAGTGAAATTAATATTAAGTTCATAACATTATAAATATTAATATTAAATTTAATAATGATATTAGTAAGTGTGATGGTTATATTAACAATAATTTTAATCACAAATTTAATATTAGTTTAAGATTAGAGGTGATTTTAGTGTTAATGATTATTATTAGTAATCACAATGTAGTAGTGATTTAAAAAAAATAAAAGTACTAATATTAACATGATGCGAATATTAACAATATTATCAATAATATTAATCTAAGTAAAAATAATAATAGTAATAGAAATAATTAGTTTTAATTTAAATTCAATTATTGGGTTAACATTGAAAATGTCATTTAATATATTAGTGGTATTTAAAGACCGATATAAAAATAATAATGAAGAAAATGATATCCATATTAATACTATGTTATTAATATTGATATTATTGAATTATATAAACTCAAAGATTAGTGGCAATATTGAGGGTAATATTAGTAATGTAGAAAAGTAGAAATTTTCTAATATTGCAATAAATATTTGAATGGTAAAGTTTATTGTTTATTAATAGCTAATGGAATAATGGTAAAAATGGTTTTAGAGAATTTTAGTATTCTGGTGAAGAAAATATAATCTTGCTCAGCAAATACTACTTAAAAGAAGATTAAAATAAATAAATAAATTCTACAACATCTTCTATTAACATAAAGTTAAAAATTGTGTTAATATTAACTCTAATTCGAATATTAGTATTAGCATTGGTGATAATAAAATATTAAATAAAGAAATTATATTAGTATTAGAGGGTTAATATTAATTGGATATAAGTTGATATTATTGCAATAAATTTTATATTAAGAAGGGTTTAATAATATCTTAGCAATGACTAGAATAACATGAAAATTATTATGTATACATTATTTTAATTAAATAATAATAACATTTTAATTATATGGTGGAGAGTAAATATTGTGTTATTATTTTTGGTTAAATAAAGACAATGTTATAATGATAAACTGACTTCTAAAAATAATGCTATTACGATCCTTCGTGAGCAACTTGGATCATGTTGCACCTTGGTACTTAGAGAGCTATTTATTTAGTTGTATTAATATGTAAGGAAAAAAAAGTAGTTCAGTTTTTCTAGCAAAATTTATGGGCATGACACATTATGAGGAAAGAAGACGAAGCTCGATTACAACAACCTTCTCTAAGAAGTAAAGGTACACAACTCTTATCCCTTTCTCCCTCACATCTCTCCCATTTATTGTCGGATCATCAATTCCACTTTTACAAAGTTATCTTTTGCAGATATCTGCCACAAACTATGACAAAACCAACTACAAGGATGAGAGATCACGACTCAAGCATACATATCAATCACAAGCATCGACATCATCAATGGCTTCAACATATTCAACTTCTTATGGTGATTTTGTTCATACATTGGCAAAAATATTTTCTAATAGTAGTAGTACTATAAATTGAATAAGTAGAAATCATTATACAAGTAAAAAAAAAATCACATCTAACTATTCCATTGCTTTTATTCTATGGGTCTTGAAGACAAATGGCATATATCATAGAACCTCATCGTCAACCACCAATAACTGTATTGTACATAACCAATCTCTTGAATTTGTGATTTTGATGTGTTATAAAATAGTTTTTGTATTATAAAAATATTTCCCCGCAACATATAGTTCTCGATTATGTTACATCCGGCCACAAGGTGTATCATTAACCACCAACACTTGTACTTGGTCCAATCGACCTTTTAAGTTACAACCCTTCTTTCATTGTACATAATATATTATGTTGTAAAACCATTTAGAATAGCATACCGATTTAAATACAGTTTCGTTTGTTCATATTCAAACCTTCTTGTATCCCATCACCAATTGCTTTTGTTGTAAAATAATTAGCCTTACGAAAAGCAATTCACATTTTCTTGCGATTTTTTCCCCCCTACCCTTCAATATATTGTTGGAGTATATCTCACTATCAGCGTAACAATTGCACCTTGTTGGGGTGCAAGCGCTAGTAGTAAATATTTGCATTTGTTCCTTCCTAAAACCATGGGGGAGCCCTTTTACAACTAGTGAGTCAACATAGTTTTCGAATAATAGAACTACACCCCACAAAATAGGCCAAAAACATTTCGCACGGCACCTAGAGACATAACTTGTAATTTGTAATTTTTTGTAATCTTTTATTTATACAAATAACCGAAGCCAGACGCTCCCAATTATACGTCTCATATAACAAGACGAAGGTGCAGGCTTCGATTCCTTGCTCCTCGAATTCCAAGGGTTTCTGTAATTTCTTTCCTTTAATCACACGTCAGGGGTTCGATTCCCTGGTTCGATCGCTGAAGCTAATTCGAAAGTCAGGTCAAAGAACGTAAAACAAAATGGATTGGGGAAACGTTACGGTGGAAGATCTGGTGGACGCCCTTCAGGAAGTTGAGTGGACGGCCCCTCCTCGCCCTTTGAACGAATTCTTTTCTAGGTTCACTGTCCCTCGCAGTTTCTCCAAATGGAACAGCCGCGTCAAATGCAATCTATACTAGTAAGTTTGAAACAAAAATCGTTCGATTTTCTGTTCCTTGTTTGCCGATTTTGAGTCGCAACTTTATGTACGATTTTTTATCGCGAATTGTCTTACGGTTTTGTATTGTGTATTATTTTACATGTACCTTGAGAAAGTTATGTAGTATTCTGTTTCTTTTGCCGCAGCGCTGAATGCAATCTCTACTAGAAAGTTAAAATACAGAAAAATGGTTGATTTTTCTGTTCCTTATTTTGCGATTGTGTATTTCGCAGTTTTGTATAATTTTGAATTGAACATCTTTGTACAATTTTGTGCCAAATGGAACCTCTTCTAGAAAGTTAAAAAAATTTAAAATGCATTAATTTTACTGTTCCTTATTTGCCGATTCTGTAACCCGTAGTTGTGTATATTCTTGAATTGTGTATCTTTTTACCATTTTGTATGCTTATTATTGCATATTTTTGTGTAACCATCTGTGGCAGGTCGAGTTGTTGTCTGTTTCCTATTACTGCACACGTTTTGGAGATGTTTCAAAGATTTGAAAATATGGAAAACTTAAAACCTGTGTTCCAGGTCCTTTTGGGGACGGGGACGGGGGGACGGCTGGGGACGCGTTTCTGGGACGTTTCCTAGGGGCCCATTTTTAGGGGACGGTAGGGGACAAAATACATATATATATATATATATATATGATTTTTTCAAAATTTATTAATATATTATTATATTATAGACAGAGAGAGGGAAAGAGAGAGATATATGTCAATAAATTAATAATTGCTCACACCAATATAATAAATCGCGAGAGTAGTAGCGTAACAAGTAACAACATAATAAATCATAAATGTCATTAGCATTATAAAATGTATCATAGCAATATCAAACATCAATAAAACCATGGTATATCAATATCCAAATGTTTCAAACATGTATCCAAAAGTCTCAAAGTTCAAAGTTCCAACAGTCTATGAAATTAAGCCTCATTCGGGCTATCAATATCAAAAGATTGAGAACTATCTGAGTCACTATCATCTTCTGGCAAGAGTGGATCATCCAATGGTAGCCCGACCAATCCTGGTTGCACCTCATCCTCATCAATTTGTCTAACGTCCTCAGGATCAACATCCCATCGTGCTGCTAGAGTTTGCCGATACTCAGTAGTTTGACGGTCCTGAAGTCTCAAGGCACTATGAACTGCAACTAATTTCTCAGCTCATTTTGAAGTAAGCCTATTCCTCTTAATGGAGTGTATGAAGCCATAGGTGGACCAATTCCTCTCTGCAGCAGAGGAACTAGCAATCTGTGAAAGCAAACGAATGGCAAGTTGTTTCAAATCTGATGTGTCCTTCCCATGAAATTTCCACCATCCAATGGGGTTGTTCTGTGCAATGGTGGCCCTATCTATCCTAGCTTCTGGTTTGCTGAATGTAGGACCCTGAAGATCAGCAAACATAAGCCATTGCTCTCTAATAATGGTTGCTAGCTCATCGGTATACATTTTACGAAGGGCTGCTGTAAGCCCCTCTATCACCTCGTCATCCTCAGAAGGAAGCATTCTGCCAGGTCTAGGTACATACCACTTCGGATTAAGAGCATAGGCAAGCATATGAAGAGGGGTATTCATTGTGTTCCACCTCTTTGTCACAATAGGCCTAATATGGTCCTCATAAAATCTCAACTCAGGTTCCTTTTGACGAATAGCTTGCTTCATTTGGTCAAGCATGCTATCAAAAGTCTCATATATCTCTCCCAAGTTAGGAGAGTCTGTATCTGCATACCGGATTACCCTCACAGCTGGTGATATGAAAGAGCAAATATACCTACAAGCAACAAATTAAATATTAGAACTTTTAAAATAATAAAATACAAACTACAAAGTAAAACAAAGTGTAACAAATTCAAAATTTCAAAAACAATTTAAATTTTCAGATTTCTTACTTGATAGTGGCCCACCAAGTTTCACTAAGTACTCTATCTCTCACTTCCTTGCCTTCATTTGTCTTCGACAGATTCCACCTTTTCCAATCTGCACAAACAACCATGGCTTGTAGAGCATCTTGGACCTCCATCATCCTCTCTAGCAAAATATAGTAGCTAGCATATCTAGTCTCAACTGGTTTGAGGAATTCTTTCTTTGAATAAGACCGGAATAGTGCATGTGAAGTGTGATGGTTGCATACAAACATTTGTATGCCTCTAGCCTCTGCAACTGCTGCCCTCACCCAATCTATTTTTCCAATGTCTTTCAAAGCATTATTCAAAGCATGTACACAACATGGAGTCCAAAAAATATGTTTGTAAGCATTCTCAATCATCAAACCAGCTAGCTTACAAACACGAGCTGAATCTGTTACAACCTGCACAACATTAGAAGGCCCAACCTCCTCTACAGCCTCCCTCAAAATGCCAAACTGAAAATCAGCATCCTTACGCTTCCCAGAACAATCAACAGCTCGAAGAAAGTATGAACCAGCAGGGCATGTAACAATAACATTAATGAGTGGCCTATGTTGAATATCAGTCCACCCATCCATGACAATGGAACAACTAGTCCTAAGCCATGTCTGCCTCATCTCCTCCATCAACAAGGTAGCTTTTGAATATTGTTTGTCAAGGAGGGAGGTACGCAATCTATGTTCTCTAGGGGGGGCATAAGAGGATCCAACTGACAATATTTCTTTCACCATAGTTTTGAAATAAGGTGATCTTGCCAAATGAAATGGAAGAGCATGTGCATAAAAGAATTTGGCCACTGCATCATCAGCTTGCTCACGTTTTTGTGTATTCATCAACCCCATGATTGAAGTTTTCTCACTTGCTTTCTTCTTCCCTCTATCACAAGTCTCCGAAACTGATACATTGGAAGAGCCTTGCAAATCAGCTAATGGTCGTTTTCTATTTTGAATGGTAATGATTTGGTCATCACTACATCCAGCCAACTTTGCAAATTGAAGTTGCTGCTCCAATGTTATTGCTGTACAAACTCTAACACCTTTTCCACAGTCACCCACTAGATGGCCTCTAATCCTAGTATAGCTCCCATGGTAAGTAGATTTACAAACATGACAAAGCCATTTCTTGCTGCCCCCTGAATTTTTTTGCTTGTTGACAGTCACATCTGTGGCAAACTGACGCAATGGTTTGTTGCGGTTGAAAGGGCCTTTTGCAAATCTTTGAAGAGTGGGTACAGGGCATGCAAAATGGTCTGAAGAAGCATGGGTTGGATTTTCAGAGGTAGAAGAAGGATCTAATGACATTCTTTGAACTTCATTTTCACTCTCACTACCCTCACCCTCATAACTGTCACTGCCATTGTTGTTGCTGCTCATTTTGAAATTTGTATGGCTTTTCTTCTTTATTTTTTAAAATATGAAGTTTGTATGCTGGTTGAAAATCTGAAAGTTTGTAAAAATTATACCAAATCATTTAATCAATGAACCATTCAATGAATCAACATTGAAAACAAAAATGAAAATAAAAGCAAAAATTATTATTAAAAATTAAAAAAAATGATAAGCTAATATCATAATACAGAAGCAAATTTTTTTAAAAAAATTAATCTCAAACCTGGAAGTAGGAAATGGAACTAAGAAAAATGCAGCTCCCAGCTCCTCAAGGCGTCCCAAAATGCAGCTTGAGTGAAGGAAAAAATGCACAAATAGAAGCAGCCGCGACTTTACCCTAGGCGTTGGAAAAAAAACTTGAAAAAAATTGTTTCATGGCTCTTTCAAATGCAAAAACGCCTCTGTTAAATGCCCAAATGCAGGAAGAAGAAGGCATAAAATGATTTAGACTGATCTTTTAGTGTGAATTGCCCTTGCTGTGTGAACTGTGAACTCAAACTGTGAAGTCGTCGCCCTAGCCTCAGCCGCGCTTTGCTTGAGAGCCAAATATTAACAATATAAATGAATCATATTTGATAGCTTATGACTTTTAAGAAACTTTTTTAGGTTTTATATTATTTTTCTTCCTTTGACGTCGCCAAAAAATGCAGAAATAAAACGTTTTTTAAAAACAAAAATTGTAATTTTTATGTTTTATGCGCGGGGGACGGCAAGCCGTCCCCGGGGACAGCGAGGGACGTTCCCAACGTCCCCTGCCGTCCCCAGGGACGGGGGAACGTTCCCAGAGGAGAGGAAACGTCCCCCCCGTTTCCTATGAATTTCTCAATTTAGGGGACGGCCGGGGACTGTCCCCGATGCGTCCCCCCGTCCTCGGGACGGATGGGGACAGGTACAGGGGGTTTTGGGGCAGGGGACGCGTCCCCGTGTAACACAGCTTAAAACCATTGTGATTTGTTTTATCCACAAATCTTCAGCAAACTAGATAATGTTTGAATCTTTCCAAAGCATGCATAATGACAAGCATCTCCTTGTCATAGATTGAAAACCCCTTTTCTATATCTTTCTACTTTCTACTCTCAAATGGTATGGGGTGCCATTATTACATTAGTATTGTTTCTGGTCCCTCTCTTGAAGCGTCACATTCCACAACAAACGATTGTGAGAAGTTTTAAATAACAATTATAGTGCATGAGCTTATTACCTCCTTAAGCTTTTCAAAAGTTTTTTGAATTGTATCATTCTAGGAAAAGGCTCCTTTCCTTGTCATGTAGGTTAGGGGTGTTGTTAGCTATGAGAAGCCCCTAACAAACCTGTGGTAGTAGCTGCAAAGACTAAAAATCCTTTCAACTGTGTGTGTAGTAGGGGGTGGCCAATCCAAAATGGTTTGGATCTTCTGTTGATCCACCTGAATGATTTGACCGCTAATGAAATGGCCCAAATACAAAATTTCTATAATCCCAAACTCACACTTAGATTCTGTTGCAAATAGAGCTTGTTGCTCTAGACTTCCAAGGACCATATCTAGGTGCCTTAGGTGATCCACTCATGTTATGCTATATATCAAAATATCATTAAAAAATAAAATAAAAAATTTCCTCAATTGTCCACTAGATATCGAATTCCTTGTGGATTGGAAAGTGGTCAATGCATTAGTCAAGCCAGATGGCATGACTGGAAACTTAAAGTGCCCATAACGGAATCTAAAAGCTATCTTGTGCACATTTTCCTCATAGATAGGTCTGTTGGTAGCCTGATCTCAAATCAATCTTTGAGAAATAAACTGCCTAATGCAACTCATCAGTGAGCTCATCGATCCTAGGAATAGGATATCTATTTTTGTTGATCTTTTTATTCAATGCTTGTAGGAGATGCACATCCTCATTGTGCCATCCTTTTACTTAACAAAGACTATTGATGATTCAAATGGGCTAGAACTAGGTCTAATGTGGCCCGTTGCCAATGAATCCTTGATGGCCTTCTCAATCTCCTCTTTGTATGTCTATGGGTGGTAGTAAGGGTTGATTTGTAAGAACTCGTCTTGCTCTAACTTCTGTAACCTCATTTCTGCTTTTTTGTGTTTTGTAATTTTTGAAGGTTTTATAACAAATATATGATTTCACAAGATATTGCCAGGCAACCAGAAAAAGATTAACAAATTCAAGCAAACATGCAATGCAAATAGGCTGGAAATAAACTCCTTGTTTGATATTAAAAACCCTTATTGAATTACAAATTAGACATGCCAAGCATTCAAATAAGACTGATTTTTTAGAGAAAACCTGGTATATAGTGACTGCAGCCACAAGAAGTTCCCATGTAGCCACCACATAAAGCTTTGTCCCTGCGTTTAACTTTTATTGCTGTTGTAGCAACTACAGACCTGGCCACCCCTGTTGGAAGAGATAGCAGCCTCAAAAGCAAGGCGATCTGCCTCTTGATGACCACGTCCCAGCCCTAGATGGTACTGCTGGTCATTATTTGAACCATTTCTCAAATCAGACCTTAGTTACTGTCAGATGCATGCAATTTTCTGTATAAGATTAGACCTCAAAAACTGGAATGATACCCTCATGAAATTGCCTTGAAAACTCATACAAATCTCAGCCAATAATAATAATCCAGCACTGTAGTGGATTACTGTTCACGGGTACTGTGGCAGCGAACACAAACCTTGAAATCTGATCGCTAATGGCTGCCAATGATGAATCTTTGGGTCTGCATTTGATAGTCCTTCAATAATCTTCAAACCCTAGATGAAATTCTCACCTTAAGCACAAATAGAACTCCTGTATGATGCCCTCCTATATGCCCAATTCAGTAGATATCTCACTACCTCAAAAGACTGCAACAATGGAGAGTGAATGTTCTCCAATGGCAAACTGATTTAGAAACCCTTGGCTTCCTCTCTTTAGACAAAAACTCATCAACACCAATGCTCAATCCCCCATCCAAAAATTAACTCCAAAGTGAATTATATAAGCCCTCAAGAGAAAATTGAAGTTCTCCATAAAAAGCCATTTAATAACATTAAAATGTTATTTTATTGCATCTTTTAATATTTTATGAAGAAATTAGGAATTGGCACCCAATAAATAATTAAATAAATGGCCCCCTTTTAATGACGCCTTGACCCTTAATATTAAGTTAAGTTATAACTTAATATTATAATCTTTTTAAATAATTAATGTTTATTTAAGTCAAATAAACATTAATATCTCCACGAATACTCATTATCTCTGAGCTCCGTCTGAATTGGGAGCTGAGCTGATGGAGCTGCATATGACCACACACCTTACTAAAAATAGTAAGGGTCCCTCTCTATCCATTCCTGACTTACTATAAATAGTAAGTTGACCATACGAAGTCCTGAAGACTTCAAACGAAAGCCAAAGCTGCTAGTTTCTAAACACTGGAGACGATACAACCCCCAGAAGACCTCCTAACCAACCTAATTAGCCTACGAGGGCCAAACATAATAGGCTAATCTCCTTTGACAACTGATGTCAACAAAAAGGGGACATTACATGATTATAATAGGTCTTGAGTCTATTTTCAACTCGATGATGTGTTGGGAGTCCTTTATTTGGTGGCAATCCTAGAGGCATATCACCAACACTATTCTATGCTTATCCAAAATAGTTTGAATATTAACATGATAATTGTATTGCATATCATAAAATGAAGTGGTGTGTATGCCTTTCATCACAAAGCAACTAATTGCCCATGCATCTTGCCCATGCATCTTGCCCTTTGTGGAAGATCTTCATACTCTTAGTTGTGATCATTTGTGGTAACCCATTAGGAATGCCTCTAAGCACTATATCTTTCCCCTAAGATTTAAATTTTAATTCCATCAATTGTTGATTCTAAATTTTTTTTAAAGGACAAATGGGTTAATTGGGATTTTTCTATTAAAAAAAAATCTATCTTATGGTTCTAGGACCTAATAGCTAGAACTCTAATGACCAAGGAAAGATTAAATCTAACTTATACTCCCCCATGTTTCCAAGATAGGGGCAATAGGGGACGATAGGATGTGTTTCTAGTACGAGGGTACTTTTTGTTCTTTCAACTCCTCCAGGCTTAGCTACATACCATTTGGGCTTTAGAGCATAAGTTGCCATATGAACCGGGATGCTCATAGTGTTCCACTGTTGTGTCACAATGGGCCTAAGATGCTCCTCATAAAATCCTAAAGTAGGGTCCTTGCTATGAATTGCTTGCTTCATTTGTCCATGCATGTTATCAAAGGTCTCATAAATCTCTCTAGGGCTAGCAGAGGCAGTATCGACATATCTTATTACTTGCACAATAGGCTCAATGAAGGAGCAAACATATCTACAAGTGCAAACAATTATAAAGATAGAAAATCTTAAAAAAGAATGAAAATATTTTACAAGTTAGAAACATTAATAAATTAACATTTTAAAAATTAAATAATAAACCAACAATTTTCTTACATCATTGTGGACCACCAATCATCATCAAGGATTTTTTGTTTCACACTTCTTCCTTTAGGTGTGCTTGCCTTTGACCATCTACCCCACTTTGATTTAACCACCATCAATTGTAAAGCCTCCCTCTAACACCACTAACTTCATTGAATTTATCTTCCCAGTGTCCTTCAAGGTATTGTTCAATGCATGAACACGACATGGGGTCCAAAAAATGTGTTTACAAGCACCCTCCACCATCAACTTAACAACTTACACACACAAGCCAAATTGGTCGCTATTGTACAACATTAGAGGCTCCAACCTCTTCTATGACATCTTTCAAAATTTGAAATTGAAAGTTTGCATCCTACCTTTTCCTTGAACAATCAAAATGTTAAAGAAAATAAGAGCTAGTTGAACTTGTGACAATA